>OZ014531.1:163906485-164506485 GCA_963966105.1 Volucella zonaria | reverse complement strand
CGTAGTCTTTGCCGGAATATTTTTCTGCTTCAGTGATACAGCGCGTATGAGCTACATATTCTTCGCCATGAAAATCTTTCTGACAATCCATACACGATACATTCTTTGGAGCGCCGCGACACTTGAAATTGTAATGCTTCACAACGGCGGGCTTCTTCACGGATTCACCGCAGTGGTTACAAGTGAAAAATACCATGTCCCGAATTTATGGTATACAGAATACGGAGATAAATGAGTGTACACTTTGATAAAACTTTCGTTTACAAATGCGCAGCGCACGTGCGGCGTACACAACCGATTGTCAAATATCCGAATACAAGCTGTAAATAATCCCATAGGTGGCAGTAGATGCAAGGAAGAGTTGATTTATGCTAAGTTCACAATGATGGTTATTGAAAATATTTTCGGCTTTTAGAATTCATTTACGGGTTTCGAAATTATTAATTAATACAATAAATTAATTTGAAAGGCGTGCCAACACATATTTTGTTACTTGAATTACCATGTTTTTCACACAAAAATTAAAAAAAAAAATTTATTAAAGAAAAATGTAAATCAGCTGAACGAGAACATGTTAGATGATTTTGATGGATGCGTGAAAGATTCGGAATTTCTGAGAGAGCAAGATGAATATGCAAGAATTATGCTTCAAATGATAATCCCATGATTGAGTGGTGGTTTCTAGAGTATTATAAATAAGTATAGAAATTAAAGCGTGTAATGGCGTTTTCGATTATACTCCGGACCAAAAAAGTGACATACAACTTTTTCCCAGTTATTTTTGCAGAATCAAAATTTTTCATTTCAGAATCAAAATTTTGCCTGGATTTTATGTCAAAATGTACTAACACATATGCAATAAATACTACTTATTATTCTGAGTGTTCAAATTGATTCGCAAGCAAATATATTTAAAAAATAAAAGTCCGAAGTAGTTTCTAGTGTTCCATTGGAATCGAAATCGCCTAACTTTGGAGTAGTTGAAGGGTATCTCATTGTTAAAGTTTTCCTATCATGACATAATCGATTTCATTGATTCTTATATCGTCCAGAATGTATAATGTAATTGTAATTTTTCTGAAGGTTTCTGCGAAAGTTAAGGTCAAGATCTGCATAAGATCGCAAATCCTTCAAATCTGTAAATCTCTTGTAGGCATTCTAGCAGTGCAAAAGGGCTGTCGGCAAATTGCCAAGATATGCTTATCACCGGGAAGAGTCCTTTAGATCGACACGGTTATGATAAGGCCAATTATATCCTATACGTCTGTTGTCTCCCAGGCCACTACTGCTTTTACCAGACTCTATAGAACAATCTGTCTCTATTCATATCATGGCCTGCACTCCCAAAGCCATCTTCCGCTAAAAGAGAAGTGGTCTTCTCTACAACGCGCACTGGAGCTTTGATAACCTTGTGTGCCAACTGTCTTTTGACTCTGGTCTTGTGGGCATGCCGTTTGATGCATGACATCAGAACTCCTCTTGCGGAAAAAAATACGAAATAGAATTTCTCTGTGATCAGGACTAGTTTCGTTCAGAATTTGAGCCAGGAAAGGTATGCAATGGGGTCTTCACGGAAAGCACTGCAAGAGATGCGGTGCTAGTGTCTTTCTGGAGGACGACAACGTTTGATTTCTCTCCTCGTTAAGAAATCTCGCGCTTGTCTTCCAAGCGGAGATATACGCAATCCTGATGGCAACGTACTATATTGTGAAGAATCGGTGCAGGGGGCGAAGCACTGCCAACTGTAGCGACAGTCAAGCTACTCTTAAAGTCTTGCTGATCCCTCCAAGCTAGTTCGCAGTTCGCAGGCTGAATTTACTGAGTCTTTTCTGGGTCCCAGGTCACAATGGGTTACGGGAAATGAAATCGCCGATGAACTTGCTAGGCAAGGCTCAGAAGAGAGTTATTCAGGACCTATGTACGTTAGGTCTGCCAGCGTCATCGGTTAGGGCTTCCATTGATAATTGGGTTTTGTATGAGCATAACTGCAGATGGCATGTCTATCCAAGTTTCCGGGAGACGAAACGAATGCTTCCCGACGTGTCTAAGAAGTCAGATTACTTCAATACTTTACTTAACGAAAAATGTCCATGAAGTATTATTAGTACTTTTAATTGCGCGCGAAGAGGACACGGACAATTGTACAGAAGCCGATATTTGTAAAGCAGTAAAATGAATAAGCCAGGCTCGAGCAGTCGTGCCGGATCGTACACCCTTCGAAGTATGAACGGCAATTGGAAATCTTACATTTCAATGGGGCCCGAGTTTTCCCGTAGCATTATGAGAGGCGGTCGGATGTCTAACCATTAGAGAAGAGCTTCCTCGTTTCGGGTGACGACGCTACGATCTAAAAACGTACACGTGACGTGAATAAGAATGGTGTTACAAACGAGTAAATCAGGCGGTTCTGCCATGTTCAACAAATGCCGTCGGAAAACCGAATCCGAGAAACGATTAAAAGAAAAATAATTTGATCACTGAACGGCAAAAATATCAGCAGACATTCGGCCTCAACGACGGTGTGCTCCAAAACAGAACAAAGCTTAAAAAAGAAGAAAAATAAGTATATACTCACGCACTTGCTGCGCGCTAACGAAACCGAAAACGCTGCGACGAAGTTGTGTGACTACTTGCGCCTATTCTGAGTAAGATGTCGAAATAGTCCTCGGCGGGTTTTATGTCGAAATACGAGTAGGTAAGGAAATGATTTTGAGCGGAAAGTAAACCCATCATGACACGATGGCAGATAATTTTTGTCGCTTTTCTTTGCTGGATTCCTTATTAAACAGGTGATGTTATTGATGAGAGACACTATTCAATTGTTATGCACATATGTACGCTAAAGCAAATAAAGGTCGACTCTGACCATATTTCGGTGGTGCGACTTAACAGCATCCTACCAATAAGTGAACTGAGGGAAAACCTTTCGATTGGGCCAGAATATCTCGTCTTCCAGCATTATTGAAGAGTTTTCGCTTACGACAACATTAGAGACCAAATTGGCGCAGTCTGAAATGTTCAAACACAGCATTTTCGAAGAGAGATCCGTCACGTTTTAGACAGGCACATACATAAATTCACTACACGCATTTGAATGGACGAAAGTAGGACGGAAGACTACAACAAACTACAAGAAAGATGTAGGTTTACGGGAACTACATATACAGACTGTACTGTGTACATACATAATATGTACATACGTATCCAATTAAAGCCAGCGCACTACAGCATTCCTGGCATGAAGCTCTATTAGCCAACGTCTGAAATCAGAACTAATCCAGGTCATCTGTAATATTTTGGATAGAGATCACGGTGTTTGGAAATCACAAGCACTCAAGTTTGCAAATCTGGCCTGCAATTAGACAATGTGACGCACTGCCTTAATATTTCTTCAATTCAATACAGGAGTAGGGCGGGTGTCATTATGGAAGATGTATTAATCTGCTTAGTCAACTCAGCTACTGGATATTTTGATTACGAAGGCAAGTATATTGATCTTTTAGTAAACGAAAATAAAAGAAAAAAAAAAATTCTATGGTGAAGAAACAAGCAGAAGATCGGTACCGCCTCCAACAAAACCTAACTTTCTTAAAGTGATGTAACGGGTGACCAGATAGCAATAATAGTTTTCCCAATTATTATGTTTCAGCAGCTATTAAAGTTACCAATGACACTCAGCTGTCAAAATATTCAGTAACGCTCGCCATTTCATCATGCATCGTTTCACGCGGAAATTATTAAAAAATATTTTCGAAATTCCGGCTCAGTTGTAAATACGCAGTGCAGGCAATTCGTCGCGCCGTGGAAAAGTTTGAGCGTGAGTACACTCCTTTAGATCTTAAGACACCAACTGGACAGAGATTGGTGCGAAATGAAGAGAACATAGCCGCCGTAGTGGGCAGTATCGAAGAAGACCCAGAAATGTTGATTCGACGCAGATCAGCTGAATTGAGCATCGCCAGAGAGCTCCGTATAAGATTGTGCTGACGCAAGAATAGAAGCCGGACGACCATAGCCAACGCCGTGAGTTTGCTTATTCTGCGCTGGAAATGTTGGCCAAAAAATCATCTTCTCGGACTAGGCCCATTCTTGGCTCAGTGGCTATGTCAACAAACGAAATTGCCGCAATCCACAAGTGTTCGGCCAAGCATCAGTGCATCCACAAAGATTGACTGTTGGGTGCGGTTTACGCCATTACTTCTTTCATAATGAGGAAGGAGACACCATTACCGTCAATGGTCTCAGGTATAGAGCGATATAAGCGAACAGTGGTTTCAACAAGACGGCGCTACCTCCACACAAGCGACGCAACGCTCGAAGTTGTAAAACTTCGTCGCAACGTTGCCTTTCGTCGCTGGTTCCGGAATACTGTCAATGTCGTTTGCAAACTGCAAAGGCTGTTGTAGTAATATCCCATGATGATGACAGTCATTTGTAAGCCTACAGTTTTGACCTGTATGCCACTTTTAAGGCATAATGTTGAGGCAGTGTACTGGATAGGCTAAAAGAGGTCCTTTCCTTCTCTAAAATGCACAAATGTTTAATAAGAATCGCAAGATCGAAGAATAGCGAAGAAGGAAAGAACATCGATTTTTCGATAAGAAAAAGAAAGAGCAGAAGCAATAAGTAAAGTGGTCTTTGTTATTAAGTTGATAGATGCTATAGGAGAAATTAAAATATATTCCGAAGCTTTACGAAGAACATTCAAGTAATACAAAACCTTAACAAGAACGTACTTAAAAAGGAACACTTCAGCTGGCCGCTTCATTGCGAAAACGATCGATATTTCACTTGCAGCAGAAGCAGCTATACAAGCGATGATAGCCCACAGTTCCGTCCAAAGCGGATGAAGTTGATAATTGAAAGCGGTATGTTTAAAATGTTGTAGAAAACCTACACCACATCATCTGTAAAATTTAGTAGGATGAAACCTTAGTGGATAAGTGAATTTCCCAGTATTGTTCGTCTTAAGCAGTCCCAAATATAGATTACATCACTTCACTTAATATCAGCTAAAAATCGTTCAGACATAGGAAGATGCCTCAACGAGGTGCTTGATCTAAAGACCTGACAGACGATTAGTGCATTAGAAATGAGCTTCCAGTCAATAATCTTAAAGCTGAAATTATTCTCTTCATAAGACGGAAGTTAAGTATTTAGCGTCGTTATGGCGAAGTCGACTCTCTAGCAATGTAAGATAGCTTTCGGTAACACATCGGGCTTGCCCCGGGAGTACATTGTTTAGGTTTCTACGGTTATGATGAGCCCAATTCTATATACGCGTCAGTTATTTGCGTTAAATAAGTTACTGCTTCTTTCACCAGACTTCAAAGAAGGATTTTTCTCAGATGCTTGGGAGCTTTTCCCAGCACGCCTGGCTCTGCTCTACACGCACTGTTAAATATCATTTCTCTTGATATTTATATCATGGGGTGTGCACTCTAGATTTTCCTGCTATGGAAAGAAATTGTCTTTGATACAACTAAACTTTAGCTAGCTGTACGTGTCGTTATTCCCATTCAACTTTACGGATTTTCCGTCTGATGCAGTGATACAATAATTGCGATTGCTGCAGTCGGTACAAAGTCGACTTTCCCTGTACTTATGCCTTCCCTCAGCCAGGGTTTAGAAGCGGTCGACGATGCCGCCTTTGTGGAGGATGACAATGCTTAGACCTTACTACTCGTTCCTCCGCCTGCGTCAGTCTTTAAGGGTCATACTCAATCATGATGACAATGAACTGCGTTATGGGAATAAATGTGGCGTGGGGAAGGGTCTCAAAGCTTCTTTCAACGCTTTCGCCACCTCTTACCAAGGTTCAGAGAAGGACTTCTATGTTACTGAACATGCGTAAGGACTGACTTCGTTACCAGTTATGACTTTCATTGAATAGACATAAGTGAAGCATGAAATGGGAGATGACGTGGAATATTTGCTGTGTGAATATCCAGGTGACGCTCACAAGAAGAGTATCACCGTGGGCTTCTTTGAAAATATAAAAATGTTCGTCTACAGAAGTTGCATAATTTAATCTGACAATTGCTTAATTGGGCTAGAGAGGCAATTGTCTATCAAAGCCCTGTGAATGGTGACCAACTTTACTTTATATAAAAACCAAATCATCCAAGTTTTGCTTTGGGGGTATAGAAGTATAGACTCTTAGTCACGGGAATGAAAATATTCTGTTTGGATAAAGGAACGCTATACAGCCACATCGACTTAGTCGGCATTCGGAATCGAAGGCAGCTAGAAAGGTGGTATAGCAGAGGTCTTATTTTACCTGAAACTACAACACCATTAAAAGTAAGGTAAAATAAAATTAGACTGAGAGGATTTCAAGAACCAGCTTTAGCTTTGTATTAGAGAATATCATAACCACTATATGATGAACATTATGATTGGTCAGATGATTGATTTGAAATCCTTAGCAGTCTTGGATTTGACCTTCATAATCTCGTAGAATTTCATTGCACAGTTTTCCAATATCTATCACTGTAAAGTTTACAAGTCAGTTGGGAAGGGAACGACGTGGTCTGTTATGTGTTTCTGGAATATCGACCATTGTATGCTACAAGAAAATAATCTTCTTCAGATTTTCTAAGATCTGTAAAGATTCTAAGTTGATCTGAGGCTTTACCACAATACGGACTTCTTTCGGGGCCGCAGAACTGATAAAATATAACACAATTTAATACAACAACATTCGTAAAAAAAAAAAGATTAACTCTTAACTTTTTAACTACAATATACCTACCATATATATTTATTATATTAAAGGATATATTAACAAAATTGTAAAAATTCCGAACTTACTGTGAACTTACCATGCTAAATTTTTTTCAAAATACAACTTTATTTCCTGTCAAACATTAAACCGTTATCTAAAGTAAAAATGTTTCTTAAATTTTTTTTGTTATTTTATTTTTGTATTTTGTAAAATTTTTATTGTTTTCTATAACCTGAGTTTTTTGTTCCTGTGTTCTATTTCTTAAGGTAACTAAACTAAATTAGACTATTTAATAAATCGCCATTGAGTTTTCGAACAATTTAGCCAAGTCCTCACGACTCTGCTCCCTTGGAGCCAGTTTTGTAATCCTCTCCTGTGGGAGTGTACCTTCAACCAAAGCTGGAATATCACCAGTGTTGAATCCTAGTTCATCAAGGCCATTCTCAATCTTTGCTTTCTGCATAAATTCCCTGACAACATCGGCAAGAATCTTTCCAGCATCGTCCAACTTAGCATTTGAAATGTCTCGACCGAGAATCTGAGCTGCTTCCAAATGTCTCTCTGGGCATGCGGGTGCGGTAAATTCAAACACTGCTGGGGCACTTATTACAACTGACAGTCCGTGGGGAATGATTGCATGATCCTTTTCGTATCCGTCAGGGAGGAATGTCCGAACACTCCCGGAAATTGGATATGACAGTCCATGGCAGAGATGTACTCCAGCGTTGCCAAAACCAACACCAGCCATTGTTGATGCTAAGTGCATTTGAGAACGAGCTTTTATATTGTCTGGTTGGTAGACGGCTTCGATGAAGTTGTCACGGATGGTTTGCAATGCATACCGAGCCCAAACATCCGAAATTGGGTTTCGTCCTTGGTAGGGTGGACGCAAGTTGGGACTTTCAGGTGCTGGTCCACGTTCGGTGTACTCGACTGCGGTGAAACTCTCCAAAGCGTGGCAGAACACGTCGAAACCTGAGTATGCAGTCACTCGTTCTGGCAGAGATAGAGTGTGCAGAGGATCAATCAGACCTGCGGGGGTGTAAATAGATTATATACTGAAGGCAGAGATAGTGAAATAGAAGATGAAGTACAACAATAAACTGAGTCGTAAGTGGGACTGCCTCGCACGAAAAAATTATCGCAAAATGAAACATCTCTCACCTAATTGTGGCTTGAGGAATTTGCTGGAAATACCAGTCTTGGCGTGCAACTTCTTGTAATCGAAAATCGCCACACCTGTTGTCTCTGAACCAGTCCCCGAAGTAGTTGGCACTGCAATCATTGGTTTCAGTTTCATTGAAATCTACAAAACAACAACGTTCAACACACTCTTAATGTTGTTTGTCAATTAGTGTCAAGTGATCTACTCACCTCCTTTCCCTTGCCAATCGGCTTATTTACGTAATCCAAGAACTCTGCCTCTGGATCACTGGCATACAGATTAGCTGCCTTGCAAGTATCAATTGCTGAACCACCACCAATTGCAACAAAAGCATCAAAGTTATGACTTTTAGCGAACTTGGTTGCATCCCAAAGACTTGCATCGGTTGGCTCAACCCTGCTTTGATCGAAAACCTCAAAGTTCACCCCATTCGCAGTTAATGAATCGAAAGCACTCTTCACACTTTGTAGCTTTATCACATTCGGATCTGTAACCACGCAGATGTTTTTCGCTCCTATATTCTTCAAATCAGCGCCTAGTTCACTAGTGACTCCCGGTCCAAAGCGCACTGTAGATGAGGACATCTGGCAAAAGTCAAATTCATTATCAATTTTTGTATAGTAGAAAGTCCAAAGTACAAATTGGACGTACCTCGAATGCGTATTCCTTCTTGCGGGGGAGTACAGTTGAACCATAGTGTTGAGAATGTGCTGGACACTTGCAACTGCAATTGTAGAAAAATAATTTATCTCCAAATGTTGGAGTGTATGTAGTTGGTGTTTGTACTTACGAACTGCCAACAATTGTTGTCATTAAATTTAGAACGTTCTTGCGCGCTTGCATCTTGTCGATTTTTTCAGTGCTCTTCGCAGTCCGTCTGGAGAATTACTGATTAGATAGAAATGTATATACAGAAACCCGAAATCAAAATCTAGTCGAGAAATTTGTTAAAAATTTCTGTCACTTGGCACAGCTGACTTGACTCTCTTAAGCGATAATTTCTTATCTGCACTCTTTGGCTGTTATACTTTATATTTTCAGATTTCTGTTTGAGATACGATGTGCGATTCGGATGCGAAGGAGAGTTGTGGGATTTCACAAAACATTTACGATCCGGAGTTTAATGAAATCTGGGAGGACATGGAGGAGGCTATGCGAGTGACCAAACAAGATGAGGAGTTACAGAGACTTTTTGCGACGCAATTGCAGCTAAGTTGTGTAGGAGAGAAAGAAAAATAGCCAACAGAGATACTCGCAGTCTACCTGAATAGAGAGTGCAGGCGCATGGTGCTACATAAATAGATATTGGTATTTTTGCTTTGATTATGTTTAAGTGTAAACAATTTTTATCATTGTCGCCAGACGTACGAAACTGTAAATTATTCAGTTAGCTTTTTTATTATGTTTTTTATTTTATTCTATTTTTGCTTTTTGTCTGTTTTCTTATTGCTTTGGAATTTGTTTCTATATGGCTCCATGTGGCACCATTTTCAATTGTTTTAAGTTTTATTTATTTTTTATTTATTCAAATAGTAAATAGTTGAACACACTTTCGTATTTATTGATTAGGACGGAGCAATGTCTCGATTCCATCCTTCATTTTGATTCCATTCCATGCTACAGGTATACGAGTACAGTAGGTACAGCGCCGGCAACATCATGTGGCACATGTTAGTGGCTGCGTTGTAACTGCCGTATTGTTGTTGATGTGCTAGGTGACGCAAAAGTCATCACCTATCGGAAGATGCTATAATTTTTGCAAACGGCGGCAAATATCAATTCTACTTTGACATTTGTGAATTAAACAAAATACGCGTAAACAAGACATGAATTGCTATACTCCTAAAGAACGCGGAATAATTGTTACGATTTTTTTTGGAACAGCCTTTCTGCTGAGAATAACGCAGCTGTGATTGGAAATGTCGCCGATGGCGCCGGAGTATCGACCAGCCGACGTGCCAGGCAATTGGGCATCAATCGGCAGAGAATTTTGGTGAAAGACTGTAAGATGTCCCCTTACAAAGTGCAAACAGTGCGTCAGCTGTCGGCTGTTGACCGCCAAGCGCGTGTAAACTACCCTCTAGCCATCCTGAATCTCGACCACGAGGGAGACAACTTTTCGTCGAAAATCACCATGAGCGACGAGGCCCATTTCCATCTCTGGATATGTGAATAAGCCAAATTATCGCTTTTGTGGCACCAAAGATCCGCGTATAACCCATGAAGAGCCATTACACCCGCTAAAAGTTACTGCGTCGTGTGCTGTTCTGGCAGGAGTGATAGAAAATGCCACAAATCAGGCCCGAATCGTCGTCAATTGTGGCGGCGGCCACTTAGCCGATATCATTTACTTGACTTAATGCAAATAAACATAATCCAAAAGTAGAGCCAAAGTTCTTCATTTATAAAAAATATTCCAGCCAAAGAACATTGGGTGACAACTTTTGCGCCACTTTGTATTATGCAACGAAGTGACCCGGTGTAGGATGACGACTAACAAAAAGCCGTGGTTACGGATGGACTTGCTATTGACGAGCCAAGCAAATGAAGGACGGAAAATGCCTCGCGGCTATGCACGTGAAATGTTCGGATTTGCGGAGGCCCCAAAAGATTGACTGAAAACTGCTGAAATTATCTTATACCCACGATATAATAGCAAAATAAAAAACATATTTACTCGTGAACTGTGATTTAATTTAAAGAAGGAAAAAAGAATTACGTTTAAAGAAAGCAAAAAGGAACAATTATAATAGATTAGCAAGTTAATAAAAATTCTAGATTAATGCACTTAAGGGTGTGAATTCAAGTTGCATTTAGTTCTCAACATCCTCCCCTAAATGCAACCCCATTGCGATTGCATAGTTCCGATGCTCTAGGAAGTAGGAACAGAAACATTTGGTCTGTATGTATACGAGTATAAAGAAGATGGAAAGTTCTACTCTTGCACCTCGATCTCGAATGAAGTGATGACGGACATCTATGTGTTTACTACGTGCACTGTATCCTTGTAGACTCATCAACTTAATTGCACTTTGGTTATCGCAGAACAGTTGAAGGGGTGTTTTCTAAAATCCTGGCTGTAACTCTACCTGAAGCTATTTCAACCACAATGCTTCTTGGGTTGCAGATGAGATGGACATATACCCTGCCTCTGTAGCCGACAAAGCTATAGTCGGTTGTCTTCTTGAGTTTTACGAAATACCAGTCCCTTGAAGTAAGGATATATATCCTGTACAGGATTTCCGAGCTTCCGAATTAGATGCCCAGTCAGCGTCACCGTAACCAATGATGTCTTCATCTGATGTCTTATATCGCAGCTTCAAGTTCTTCATCAGTCTTTTCACAGCCATCCAGTGTATAGAATCAGGATTTTTATTGAAGCGACTAAGATAAGTAGCAAATAACAGGCCGCGTCCCCAGAAGACTACTAATAGCCTCCTGGTAGGGCATGTTTGTTGCAACGTTGTGTTTTGAGTTTAGAAATTTGACATTCGAATCCATAGGGGTACAGGAAGGTTTACATTCGCTCATTCCGAACCTCTTCAATTCTTACTCGATGTATCTGGTTTGATCTATGTATATTTCTTTATTTTTTCGGCTTATTCACAATCCCAAGCAAAAATTGGCTTCACCAAGGTCTTTCATTTTAAAATTTTCGTTTAATTCTTTCTTAATTGCCTCATAGTTGCCTAAGAATTAAAAAATAAGAGAATATCATCGACATGAATTGTTAAAAAAAATAAATCGTTGTTTTCTACTTTATAATAAACACATGGGTGGATTTTTGGTCACCAATCTGACCAAGAACGTTATTTAATTTCAGATTCCAGAGCCTCGACGCCTGTTTCAAGCCATAGATAGATAGATTTTTTTAGCTTACATACCTGGTTACCTTTTTCGTAATACGGTGGCTGCCACATGTATAGATTCACATCAATGTCTCCTTGGAGAAACGCTGTTACTGCATCAATCTGCTCGATTTTTAGATTTCGTTTAGCAGCTAAGGCAATGAGATATCGAATGGAAGTTTGCCGGACGACACGTGCAAACGCATCCACACAGTCTATTCCGTGTTGTTGTTCATCGCCCTTATCCACTAATCACGTCTTGTGAGCTTTTACATTTCTATCTGCATCCAACTTAGCCTTAAAAACCCATTTGCTCGGCAAAACATATTTATCGTACGGTATATCAGAGAGTGTCCAGGACTGGTCAAATTTGCGATCCATAGCCTCTTTCCATTGCTTGTTGCTTTTGCTAGCCAATGCTTCTTCAACACTTTCAGGATCCTTCTCGATATTACAGAAACCGGCTGTGTTTTGGCATACATAGGTGACAGTCTTAGTTTTTCGTGGTCATAAATTAAAGTTAGATGGTTGAACGTCCTTTATCTTAGCCGTTGCTTTGTATTCTTTGTCTTGATCGTCAGGACTACTGGTGATTTCAGATGAATTCGGTGTGGTGCTTGAGCTTAAATGACATTCATTGTCCTCGTAAAAGTGGCATCCTTATTTTGGTTGGCTGGTAGATCGGACATTGGCATTGTTACATAGTCCTTCTCTAAAAATACAACATCTCTACTTTTAATAACATGTTTCTTACCTTTGTCATAATATCTGTAGCCTTTTATCTCATCGCAATAGCCGACAAAAATTAACCTTTTTGACTTCTGATCTTATTTCATCCTTTTCTCGTGGGGAACATGCACAACCAAAAACTTTCATGTTACTGATGTCCGGTTTGACACCACACCACATTTCTTCTGATGTCTTGTAGTCTGGAGCTTGTGCAGGTGAGCGATTTATTATGCAAGATGCTGTAGAGATAGCCTCTGTCTAAAATTGTTTTTCTAATTTTGCGTTGAATAGCATGCACTTTGCGCGTTCGATTCATGCGCTCTGCAAGTTCATTCTGCTCAGGTGTATATGGATTTGTCGTTTGATGTCTTATTCTATGTGCCTCTAAGAATTTGGTAAAAACCTACATTGATGAATTCGGTTCCGTTGTCAGTTCGTAGGATCTTAATACTTCTTAGGCTCTTGATTCTTTAAATTTTGAGAAAATCTCAGCCTTAGAATGGATGAATGAGGCATTTACTTTGCGTGATTTATCGTCCATAAACGTTAAAAATATTTGGCACCACCAAGCGATTTATGCTCCATAGGTCCGCACACATCAGAGTAAATCAACTCCAGCATTCTCGATAATCTTCGTCCAGCATTCTTGAACGGAAGCTTAGATTGCTTACTCTCTAAGCAAATGGTGCAAATGATTTCAACCTTTGGTTTTACATGCGCCTGAACTCCTGTTGTATTTTCATTCAACTTTGACAAATCAGAGAAGTTGAGGTGTCCAATTTTTTGATGCCATAGAAAACTTGAAGCCCCCAGCGCATTCGCATTTCCTATGGCTACGTCCATACAATCGTAAAGTTCTTCGTGTTGCAAATACGTTTTAACGCAAATTTCCATGTGTTGTAATTTTCCCTACCGATCAATCTCTCAATCGAAGCCATTGTGTTTGTCGCTGCCATGGTGCTGCGTTCTGAACGTTGAGGTTATGTTTTTAATCCATTTGCATCCACAATATGTTTACATATATTTTCCAGAAATATTACATTAAACAGTTTGCAAAATGAATCAGGGACTCTGGGCCCATAACCTGTTGAAATTATCTTTTACCCACGATGATATACAAAAAGGAAAATAAAAAACATGTTTACTCGTTAATGTAATTCAAAGAAGGAAAAAACAGAATGACGTTTAAAAAAAGCAAAAAGGAACAATTGTAATAGATTAGCAAGTTAATAAAAATTCTAGATTAATCCACTTAAGGGTGTGAGTTCAAGTTGCATTTAGTTCTCAACAAAAACACGCTTAATCAGTTTTAGCCAAACAATAATCTGGATGTCCGAATGGTTCGAGACGACAATATCGTCGCAAACCACTACCTTGTTATTGCCAAAATGCGACGATCGAACACTCAAAAAGAATTATGAAGGGATCTGACATCGAACAGCAACAATCGCAAAAGGCTGCTAGAGCCTTTTTTGATTTCCTAAAGTCCTCCTCGCAGAAGACTAGTGGCGGCATCGCAGCAAGCCATTAGAGATGCCGCATCTGATGTTCTGCCTTGACACGCCAAGTGCATGCAATACAATAGAAAGTATTCAAGGAGGCACTGCAAAGAAGGACGAGGGCTCACGAGTTCTATGAGCAAAGGAGACGGAAGGAACATTTCTTCTCAGAAAAAAGGGAGAGAAGCTAGATCGGGACCATAGACATATGAGCTTCAAAGGCTAGAGATACCGATCACAATCATGCAGAAATAAGGACGAATAAAAGGGTCGTGGTAAACACTGAAAATTCGAAAGGATTACATACTTCTTCAGACTGTAAAGACATTCACTCCATTAAATAGCTTCTTGGGCCACCCGCCCATTCTTCTTCGCCCCTCTAATTTGTGATAACTTTCGTTTATGGACGTCTTTATTAGTAACGCGAACGTAGGCAGGACACTCTTAGAAATAGTGCACTTTTAACGGTGCGCATTGTTGTGAGAGGAAATTTCTCGTCGTTAAATCCTATGCCATAGACCTTTAGATTCATGACTTTGGATTTTTGCTCGAATCGATGTGTATTAGCTGTCCGGTTCAAACATGAAGGAGATGCTGTACCCTGAACATTCAATTGCCTTGCTATTTCCTCGTCTATCAGCGTCAAGGAAGACCCTTCGTCGAAGAAGGCAAGGATCTCTATTTGCACGTTGTTACCATATAGTATTACTGGCAGCACACGGAACAAAGTTGAATCGGAAATCTGTTGCTGAAAGTTAACATTTGGGTGGGCCGGAACAACTTGTGTGCCACTGAATTGATCATTTTTATGGCTGGTGTGCAGCAGGCTGTGATGTTTAAACTGGCAACTGTTTATGCCACAAATTGACTCATCTGCACATCTACTACCCCAGTGTTTCTCGAGACAACGTCTACACAATCGATGAGTTCTTACTTGAGTCTATTTTGAAGTATAACTGGAACGCTCAAACTTTTTACACTTCGAAACTGACTTACAGTCGCCGTGACATATGCAGCACATGTATTTTCGTGGTTCTGTTGCTTCGCTTTCAGTACTATGTGTCTCTTCAGAATAGGAATTCACAAAATCGCTTTGCCTACCATATCTGCTATTCGACTTACCGATGGCCGTCTACGTGGGCGGTTTCGGCAAGATAACACAATTTGCAGCCTAACCTACTTGGTACAACCACGAGCTAAAATGGGAAAGTGTGCACACGCCTGCTGGTGGCAGTTTCTCCATTAGCTTCTGAAGTAGTGTTGGGTTGCTCAAATGTGAAACGAGGTCAGATGCTTCCATTGTCGCACATAAATTCTGAACTTCTATGGCGAAGTTGACAATCGTATCCAATTTATCTGCTCTTGGTGGTGGCGTGTCGTGGATTTTACGGACCAAGGTATGAATTATTAATTCGGGTCTTCCAAACAGCATTCTAAGTGTAGAAATAATACGCGGCAAACAGTTTGGTTGAATGAGTATGCTTCTTACGGCTGCCAATGCTTCCCCTTTAAGGGCTCTTTGAAGACGAATCATGTTTTCTTCATGGGAAAACGCGCAAAGTTCGGTCGTACGTTCAAAGCTTGATATGAACAAAGGCCAGCCTTCCTAATTCCCACTGAAGCTATGCGATTCCTTCGATAAATGCCGGGCAGCAAGATTGGTCCTCGTCAAACTTCGATTCTCATGAGTAGAAAAGAATGAATGCGCAATAGGCGACGATGAGAAATGTTGAGGTGGTAGCACGGTAATAGTCTGCTGGCGAGTATTTGACACATGATTGAAGGCATGTCCTCTTGATTAAAGTTGATCTACATGTGGTCGGCTTTCTCTTTGCTGCTCTTGGTCCACGGCGGAAGCTCCAAGCCAAGTTCTGTTTACATTGGTGTTATTGTTAGCTAGTTTTAATCCGGGTTCTGGTAAGTCTGCTTTGCCTGTGGAGTTATGCGTAACTATGTTAGCAACCTAATTATGTGCCCTTATCTGAGATTGACGTGCGTTTTCGTCTTCAGACTCCGAGCACGTTTCATCTTCCATCATACTGAGGAGAGAGTATTTTTTATTTAAGTAGTCCTGGTCACGCTTTTTTCTATGCTCACGATCCTCCTGTTTTCATTTCTCTGAAAGCTGTCTTTCTTCTTCCAATTTCTGCAGTTGAACTTGGATCCGTTTAGCAGCTGACGCTTTAGAAGACAATGAACTTCGCACAGTGTTGGTGTTCTTCTTTTTTGTTGGCAGGGTTGTTAACTGCTTCGATATACTGGGCTCTCTATGCACACATGTCTCACATAACCAATCCTTATGAGTTATAAGGCTATCAACTCCCACACAACCGAAGTGAAACCAACCATCGCAGTCATCGCAGTTTAATACTTTTTTGTTTTAACGTTCTGTTTAGTTCAGTTCTTGCGGGTTTTTCTAATCTTCTGTTTAGTTTAGTTCAGAATTTGCAACTTTCTTTGACAGGAGAAGGCTTGACATTTTGATTGGTTGTCTTATTGACAACTTGCTGTAAGTGCTGCCAATAGTCATCAAAACTGTTCAGTTCTTGCGGCTTTTTCTAATCTTCTGTTTAGTTTAGTTCAGAATTTGCAGCTTTCTTTGACAGGAGAAGGCTTGACATTTTGATTGGTTGTCTTATTGACAACTTGCTGTAAGTGCTGCCAATAGTCATCAAAACTGCGGAGCGTGTTATACCACATTTTTTTGAATATGAGAACGCTTCGGGTGCAGCCCATAATATGAATATGAATGGGAGAGTTATTTATCAGTGGCTTTATAGCAGAGCCGGATGTGGTAAGGAAATCTCCATGCAACCGGGACATACCGTTTTTTGAAGTATGTATGTATGCATATTTATTGAGACTTATAAGAAGACTATTACATTTTTAATTAATACATTTTTTTTCTTATGAAATACTAGAGGATCTAACGTATGGCCATCTTGTTCTATCACGTTTTGACGCACTTTGCGAATGCCAACATGGCTTACACTTTGTATATTATATAGTATAGTTCTTGCTCACGGAACTGTGTTACATTGCTTCGACGTTGTTGTCTTTATCTCTTTTAATCTTAAAATAAACAGTTAAAAACTAACTATGTACAATGGTGCTGAAAGAGCGAGTGATACAGTATACCTATGTGTATCTTTCCTAGTTATAAAGTGAAACGAAGGTTTCTCTCCTATACTCTTTCTGCTTTCTCAATTTGGTAAAATTGATAGTTTACTCTAAAGCGATTGCTTGCTCTCTAGGTGAATTGTTTATACTAGATTATTATACGAGTACCTAAGGTTTTTTTTTTTTTTTTAACTTTATAGTGATTACAATTAGAATTTTAAATGTGATACATTCATTGTTTTTGTAGATAGAATAAGATACATGACATTGAGAGTAGTTAAAAAGAATATCAATTTAATTATATATAAATATTTATATAATGTTTGTGTGTTTTTTATGGCTCGATTTTACAGGGTGACTTACTTGAACTATAACTTTTTAAAATGCTATAATTTTTTTATTTTTGATAAATTTTATAAATTTTATTGTGCCAAAGCAAAAAATGTTGGAAAATAGATCAATTTTCCAATTGTGTCAGTAGTTTTCAATATGTCCACCTTTGGCGCGAGACGGCCGAAGAAAGCACCGCACGCTGCACGCAAGTTGCTCTGCGGTATTTTGGCCCATTCCCGGCGAAGTGCTTGTTTGAGGTGGTCCAAACTTTGGTATTTTTTAGTGCCAACCTTCGCCTTCAAAATACCCCAGACAGAGAAATCCAACGGATTTGCATCCGGAGAATTTGGCAATCCATTGTGTCGAAGAAATGAAGTGTGGAACATTGTTTTTTAACCAATCTTGGTTGACACGCGCTTTGTAAGGCGGTGCCGAGTCTTGTTGAAATGTCCACGGTCTCCAAGGCTTCAATACTGCCTCTAAGACAGTTTCACAGTATACGATCGCATTAATTTTGACGCCACGGTCCAAAAATACGAGCGGAGAGCGACCATTGGCGGTTATGGCGGCCCAAACCATCACCATCGGTGCTGCCTGCTTTTTGGTGGCCGTCCGAAGGTGTAAATTTTCGAAGGACCTCTCTGGCAAGTAAACTCGGTCATTTTGTTTGTTGACATATTGCTCGATAACAAATGGCGACTCATCGGAATAAACCAAATTCGGCAACTCACCGCTTTCGTGCAAGCGTAGCAATTCCTTCGCTCTTTCGACTCTAACTTTTTTCTGTTGCGGTGTAAGATCGTGTGCTTTTTGGAACTTCAATGGCTTGAGCCCAAGCTCATTTTTCAGTATGTGTTGCATCCGTTCCAACGATATGTTGAGCTCACGAGCCATTTTTTTTCCACTTCGACGCGGATTTCGCTCAATTCGAGCCTTCACTTTCCGAACCATTTCTGCCGATGTTGCCGTTTTTTTATGACCACCTCCATGGCGTTTTGCAACGCTGCCAATATCACGGTAACGAGCTATGGTTCGAGACACAAATGATTTATTCACGTTGAGGTGTTGGAGGGCTCTAACGATAGCTACTTGTGGTTTTCCAGCCAAATATAAAGCAATTACACTATCACGTTTGAATTCCATCGCGGATAACAATTTTTCAACACAACTGAGACGCAAATCGTAAATAATAAAATTATCTGTTATAAGTCAAAATTTGAGCTCACTGTCGTGAACGGTTTGGAAATTATAGCAGCCTGATCTTGGTTGTAGGTCGAGTCATTCAGGATGTATTTGTCTTTTTTCGCTTATTTTACATAGCTTGACCTTGTAATTAGGATAAAATATTTGCCAATGTTAGGGGGAATATATCATGTGAGTAAACTAACGTATCATCTGCGAACAAAATCGCTGTAGATTTGATTCCGTTGTTGTTAGTATAATTATGAGAGAAGTCGTAGAGGAAGATGTTATATAATTTCGTTCCCAAGATCGTACCTTGCGGGACTCCTCTTTCAGATATTGCTTGGATGGAGTTAGTATTATTAATTTGTACGAAGAAGTTCCTACTGGAAAGAAAACTATGCAAGAGGAACACAAGTTGTAATGGGAATTCTAGTTGGACTAGTTTGTGAATAAAACCCTCTTTCCAGACATTGTCAAACGCTTTTTCGATGTCAAGTGAGCAGACTGTTGTATATTTTTTTCTTCTCAGGTTGTTAGAGACGTCATGGTGAAGTTTTAAAAGAGCATGAGTAGTTGAGTGGCTTTTGCGGAAGCCAAACTGGAAATCCGGAATAAATTCAATGTGTTCTTCAGTGCGTAGGGTCAGTTTACTTAATATTACTCGTTCAAAAATTTTGCCAAGATCGGGGGGAACTTGCTAATGTCATGATTGAATGGTTTTTTTTTTATGGGCAGGATTTTTGCCACTTTTCACTCATTAGGGAAGTATCCATTATTGATACAATTGTTTAGAATGATAGTTAGATACTTGAGTGCTATTTGCTAGAGATGTTTTATGATAAAGTTTGGGATACTATCAGGAACTGATGATTTTTTAGAATTTAAATTGCTAATAATTCCTTTAATTTCAGACAAAGATGTGAAGAAATTATCAAATTGTTGGTTAAGTGCGGATTGACTAAGGTCGAAGTTAAAGTGACGTGGGGGTCTTGTACCGTTTAGGTGTTGGGGGGTTGCTTGGACTTCATCGCTAAGGAGCTGGTTGAAAGAGGAGGTAATAGCTCTGAATGATTCAGAGTAGTAGTTCCTAAAAGCAAATGCTATTCCCTCCTCGTCCGTTATAGTGTTACCATCCACGGCAACTTTTTCACAGAATTGATTTTTCCTGTTCCTTGAAATTTTATTAAATTCTTTGTAGGCAAAGGGACCAGGTTTGATCTTGGTAAGTTTTTGACTGAATTCTGCGGTTAGCCATATTCTGATTTTGTCTTGTAAGATTTTCTTTAGGAGGCTGATTTTATTAGCTAGAGATTTATATGCCGCATTAACTTTGTTATAAGTATGATGGAAGATCTGTTTTAACCGCTTTTGCCATTGGGGTTTAATCTTAAAGAGAGACTTGATTTCCAATGGAAGATTTTTATACTTCTTATGGTTTACTTCTACTGTTACTGAGTGATTATTCATTATGTGGTTGATGGCGACTTGTAATTTTTTGATGTAGTTGTCTATATTCTGAATTATTGAGGTTGCGTGATGTTGGAGGAAGGGTATTCGAAAGAGTAACGTCAAGATCTAATTTAAAGTGATTCCAGTTTACGTCTTTAAAAGATTTCGAATGGGTATTTTCTGATTTAAGGATTATGGCATCTATCATTTCTACATTTAGTATCAGTGGAAAGTGGTCCGAGAAGGTTGGGAGAGTACTAATGTTATAATTAGGTGTAACACTTGAGCGATTTAGTAAGTTTGGAGATATGAGAAAATGGTCTAAGAAGGACGAGCTAGCTGGAAAAGTAGGCGTTATCGTGGTGTGTTGATAAGGTGGGGTGTTGTACCAAGCCAATTTAACAGAGTTCTGCCATTTTGGTTTGTCATTGAGTCTCCCCAAAATGTATTTTTTGTGTTGAGATCACCGCCTAGAATGGCACCGTCGAAGGATGCGGCGAGTCGATCTATTTTATTAAGCTCTTCAATCATAAGTTGGGTAGGGCAGTTAGTTGGAAAGTATAGGGAACCTAAAATTATATGCTTGTTTAAATGGTTCCTTATTATTTTGATGATAATAAATTTATTTAAAAATTTCGGGTTTGGGATTGAGACCTCGTTAAATTTGATATTGATTTTTAGTGCTATTCCTTGATTTATATTGTTAGGCAAAAATTTGTAGTGGTCAAGTTTGATTTTATGTTTATCGGTTAAATGGGTTTCTTGTAGGAAGGCTACAGTGCAATCGCTCGTGTGAAGTAACTTCGCCAGTTTGATCCTTCTACTGTGATCCCTTAGTGATTGGGTATTAAAGGTAATAACGTTAAATTTCATTACAGTTGGAGGTAAGTTGGTTGAGTAGGATTAAATACTCCAGTCCTTTTTGTTGTAGGTTCATTGAACCATTTATGTTTTTAACGAAGTTTTCGATTTTATGGAAAAGCTCTTCAATGCCGACGCCAAAGAAGTCATTTGCCATGTCCAGGAATTGCCCCACGAAGTTCTGGCTAGTGCCTTGTTTGGAGCTAATGTTTTTTGCCATTATGGCATTTGGATTGCTTTCGCTAGGTTGATAAAGATGGCTAGCGTAGGTAATGTTAGGATTGACCTTTAAGCTATTGCCAAAACTTTTATGGGGGCAAGCCGGATTGTTCCCTCCTATTCTTTACTCTTCACTTTTTTTTATTAAGAGCCTCAGTGTATTTTTGGTAGGCTGGGCAGCCTCGCCAGTTTGCAGGATGCTCAAATTCACAGTTGGCACAGTAGGCTTTTGATGTTTCCGATTGGATGTTTTCGCATTGACCCGGCGGATGGGGCCCCCGCCCAATTATCAGGGCTTCGCCCATCAATGACGTTGTCTAATAAAAAGCGGGGGTAGATTATTCTATAACTATTCTTATCGAAAACATCCAGATATTTTGCATGAATGGAATGGAATGGAAAGTTGCCGGTCATAGGTCTTGTTGGTAGGCTTGACCACCGGTAGTCCATACCAGGACTTAAATCACGGTACCATGGGAGTCAGGAGCCCCCCGGACTTCGGTCCGGGCCTGACTTGTTAGAGGTAGGCCCCCTTGTGGGAGCGTCATGGTGGCTGTGATTTAAACCCAAATCGCGGGTACGGGTTTTCTTTTTGGTTTAGCCCATTGTAGAGTAGCAAATAAAGTACAGGGTGCTGCGACCCTAAGAGCAGCAAGAGGTTTTAGGTCGGCCTCGACTCATACCAAGGGTGGAACTTGTGCCTCCAACACAGTTCCGAATTGGTATAATATAAAAGCGAACTATTAAAGAATATAAGCAAGTAATTAGCGATGGCAAGGCGTATCCTTGCTCCCTATGGGTGTATGGGCACCTCGTAAACATTAAGCCTTACGGCAGGAGGTTTACGTTAAAAATCCAGGTACGTTCTGACCCGGCGGATGATCAATCCGGCACTTAACACATCTGAATTTGTTGGCACACTTTTTGGCAAGGTATCCAAAATTTTGGCATCTTTTGCATCGAAGAGAACTTCCGTTTCCTCTGGGTTTTTCCCATTCCACTCTTGTATTCAATACGAATTTGGTGTTGGCAATTTCTCTAACCAGCTTACCTGGCAAAAGTTTAACTAAGAGGAGATTATATTCGAACCCCGGATTTTTTTTTGACTTAGGAGTTTCGAATTTTGTTACCTTATTCACTAACCCTGGGATGACATTATCTAGTTCGCCTTGCACTTCATCAGCCCCGAAGTCTGATGTTAATCCTCTGAGGATTAAACTATGCGCTTTGTCCTCTTTCAGGGTAAACGAGTAGCGCTGAATCTGACTATCCCTAATCAACTATAACAACTCATGATGGACATCCGGATTGTCCACAAATATTTTTGGTTTTTGGGTATACGAATTATTGTTTGTGTTAAAAACTTTACCACAATTAATAATTTTAAATACAAAGTTTAATTGCTTTTTCCTTAGACTATATACTAGTTTTTTAATGTTAACATTGAATAAGATAATTGGAGGGCAGAACTTACTTGTTAAATGCTGGCTGGATCTATATCCTCGTTGTTGGTTGCTGGTGTTATTTAAATTAGGTTTGGAACCATCTGCTTTTTCTGACTTGCTGTTGGTCAATGGTTCAATGTGCAATACCTGCTAGCAGAAAGAGGTTGAGAACAATCTTCAGCATAGCAAGAAGTATTAAAATTGGTCAACACAAAGCCAGTATTTTTTCTCTAACAAATGTCTTAATTGTGCTCTGCAACTGTTTTAGTAATGGCAAGTTTTATTGAAATCGTATGTTAATAAAACAATGGAAATGTACGGAATAATTGAATTGACAAAAAATGACATAGGAAAATCCATCCAATAATAGGGTAAATAACAATTATTCTTTAAGTTGATTACAATTATGAAGTCATGCTTAAACATTTGGTGTGAATATACTACTATATGTACAATGCAGAGAGTGATTATGTAAATTAATTAAACAATTTAATTTCTAAACAGTATTTTTGTTTTAATTTTTTTGCCACTAACTGTGCAACACGCATTTACAGTTCAAACAACGGGACTGACAGTTATGGACACCGATCTTTTTTTTATTTTTTTAAATTAGTTGATGTATATATTTTTTACTAACTGCTTCCCTTTTATATTTCTTTTTAATTAGCACGTCAAAAGTTTTCTTTGTTTTAGAGAGAGCACGTCCATTCGCTGTCGCAGCTTGCAGAAGAATCGGCTTTTTCGAAGTATGGTAAAAACAGGGTAGGTGTCATGTATTTTAAAACGACCAGAAGTTTTCGAAATCGGCGTCATGTAACTTCAGGTCTGTTCCCGCGAGATAAAAATCTAAAAAAAATGTAAAAAAGAATTTTTTGCTTAAGTTCAAGGAGTAGGAATAAATTCTCTCTTAAACCCAAAATCTCGCGGGAACACGATTTTGTAAAATATGTTTGAAAGGTCAAAAAGAAATTGCAAAACAGGAAGAAGATTTTTAGATTGGTTACTATTACTATTTTATGCGTTTAATGAGTTCTATTGTATTAGGCGAACAATTCGCTTCAGTATGAAGTTCTTTTTTCTCTCTTTTGACCATGTCCAAGTCAACTTTTAGGTTAATTTGCATATAATTGTCGCAATTTACACAAATTTAAACTTTTACGAATTTGACAGTTCTTTTAAAATGTAATTGATCTGACGCTTTTTTACAATTCCTGCCTAAAGAAAAATTCTGTGTAGAAATTGGTTAGAATTGGCAGGGTGGGGAAATGCATTACTCTCTCAAAGGCGTTTGAACAACTTTGTAAAACTTTGCAGTCCTGGAACAGACCTTTTGTTTGGACTTATTTTGACAGTCGTTACGACTTCAATTTGATCGACTTGTTAGTAAGCTTTTTGTACTTGTTCAACAACAAAAATACTTTGAATAAGTAGAAATAGCTTTTTCCATACAATTTAGTTTACTGATTGCCAGATGGCGCTGGCGTAGGCCGAAGATGATACATGACACCGATTTAATTTCGATACGACTTGAAGTTGAAACAGTGCTACCTGACCCCAGCCCAGTAGCAACGCTTTTTCGAATGAAAACAGACGCATATGATCTCTCCTCTGTAGCAAAGCCCATGTCTTGCCGAAAGCTCCTTTACAAGCCGACAGCGCCTTGGAATTTTTCGGGGTGAGTCCAAACAAGTTTGTAATCCCGAATGACACCCAAATACTTACCTTCGTTGGAGAATTGGATGGTGATGCTTTTAAGCACTAGATGAGTCAGACCAGACAGCTTCCTTCTTCTCGTAAAAAGAAGGACCTCAGATTTGAGAGTATGGACTGAATATCCATTTATAGCGCACCAATCTTGGTCAAGTCTAGAAGGATCTACCTGCAATTTACATCAGACAATCACAAGGCATGTTCCACCAGGCATTACAATTACTTACATAATCCGGCATATGCCTGAGTGTTAGGCTATGAGCCGACAAACATGCGTCATAGCAGTAGAGACAGGCTTTACATATTGACCGCAGTAAACAACCGCAAAAAGCGTCCTATTCACTAGCATTGGTCTTATCCACAAAACTAGTATTTCCTCTGCGCCGTATTGCCTGGCCGAGTCACACATGCCTTCAAAAAATATCTTTTCGAGTGGCCTTTCAATTTTGCCCAACGGATTTTGGATTGCAGTCTTGTAGGGTCTTCTGAGGATGCATTTGCCAAGCAGTTTTGCGGACATGAAGCTCGTTCATTCTCTCCATGCTCTTTAACATGAAGGAAGTCAGACAGAGAGGTTTGAAGCTCTCTAGTGAACATTCTCTTCAGAGTGGTCAGCAGCTGTCTAAAATGTTGTCTAAATAAAGGCCTAAGAGATGTTTATAACGCTTACTTTTTTTTGTTACATGGGCCATAAGCAGATCGCTTGGGCACATCTAGTGTTTAGAATCTTTATTCAATTCCCCTCGCTTGCTGTTGGAATATAAAAAAAATAAATAAAATAAAACACCAGAAATGTTAGTGTCTATTGGAAGCCAAATGTTTATTGTTTTAATCAAAAATTAAATAGTTTCTCGAAAACTTCTTTTTTGTTTTCTGTGTTTTTGTTCTTGTATAACTTTTTACATTGTAAATACTAATTACTGTGCATAATTGATATTAGGTGAGTGGTACTCGTATAGTATCTGTAACTTGGCCCTTTATTGCTACACACTCTCCCCTTTTTGCTGAGTTTTTTGTTTTCTATTTTTTTTTTTACTTCCTTTGTAATATTTAGCTTTTCCAAAACAATTTTCAACAAATCTTTATAAATACATACAAATAAAATATTTTGCTGTTAACACTAAGGGCCATGGCACTTAACTAATTTGAAAAGGACAAACGATCAATCAAAGGAATTTGTTTAATTTTCTTTTATTACAAAATAAGTCGAAATCATTTCAAAAGAAAAATCAGATTTTCCAAAATATTCAAGCAATCTTATCATCATTGTGTTTCCTAGTTGACAAAATATTTTATAAATTGTTTTCTGATGTTTTAAGCTCGTTTGGTTCTATATGTAAAAAATATAGTATTTATGTATATCTTAAAAATAATTAAAAAATATTATCTTCAACAGACGATGACGTTGTTAGTAAGTATTTAAAAAAAAAAAAATAATAATAATCCACATACACAGGAATGTGCTTTTGGGAATGTGTTTTTTTTGAGTTTTTTTTTTTCTTTTCAAGTTCACAGGTGTATTTTTCAAAATTCAGTTGGATACGTTTATACTCTATAGAAGGGAGGTTAAGTACAAGAATTATTTATAAACGAATAAATAGAACGCCCTTTCCGTTTTGTTTCTGTGATTAACGTTCGGAATACATTTCTGTTTTGTATTTTGTAATAGACTGCCCAATTGCAAGGAAGCTGCCTAAAATCCAAAAATAATGAAATAAAAAAAAACTAAACAAATTAAATAAAAACAAAAAACAATACATTTCCTTATTTTACAGCGTCTTAACTAACGAAGAATAAGTGAAAACTCAATAATAAAAAAAAAAAATATTGTTGTTGCGTTTGAAACATCATCATCATCATGGTTCTTGGCTTAAGCTTTTCTATGCTTAGACTTGATTTATCGGCGAATATTTGTGCACTTTCGGTTGTTTCATGCACGGATTTGGTTTGACAATATCTTCCGATAGCTTTTGATAAACAATTGAGTTCTTGGATGCCAGCAAAGCCATACGATAGCGTTCACCACGTTTTCTCATCATCATTGAGACGATTTTGCCAATAGCCAGAAGCAAGACTATCACACAAGTCACAATGATTAGTGTTGGAATGAAGAATCTGTAGCCGTTGTAGTAGATACGGCCACGTTCGATGATGATCTCTTCGGAGTCATCATCATCATCGTCCTCATCTTCGTCTTCATCATCATCATCATCGTCGTCGTCACCGTCCATGGCGAGTTTATCTGAAAAAGAACATGCAGATGTAAATATGTTATACTGATTAAAAATTTTGCAAAACATGGTGAACGGTAAAATGGTGGACCTAATCATGACTTGTGAAATGAAGATCCCTTAAATGCCAAACTCTCAGAACTAAAACTAAAATTCACTTGGTACAGATGTCGTGTGTGTTTAATGTGGGTACTTGACAAAGTGGCTATAGCCCTAGCAGAGCTATTGCAGATGAAAAACACATTATAAACGTTATTCGTTGCCATTTAGGTAGCGCAAGTTGCACCTTTTGGTAACCCAGCACTACCTCTGCTACTGACCCGAAATCATGTGTAACTCTCTGCCCTTGACTGATTCAGATTACGCTTGGCCAATAGATCGGAGGCCTATTCATTATGTACAGACAGTTATGTGTGTTTAAGGCGCGAACCTAGTTTGGTGATTTAAGCGTTAATCAGCGTCAATCTTACGTGGAAAAGACACCAACTTATCGGTTAGGTCCGGTTCAATGTAAGGGGTAAGGATCAGCTAACACCTCTACCAATGTAAGTTTGGTGATTTAAGCGTTAATCAGCGTCAATCTTACGTGGAAAAGACACCAACTTATCGGTTAGGTCCGGTTCAATGTAAGGGGTAAGGATCAGCTAACACCTCCACCAATGTAAGGGTCATGGAGGTTTGCATTGGTTACAATTGCGAGCCGACCGACAAAGTCGGAAGACCTTCCCCGTGATTAAGCCTTAAATCTCAACCACCATGACCACCCGCGTACAAGTCAGCTGAAACCGTAGTACTCGGAACTCCTATTGTTCAGGAACATAAATTTGGGCAGAGGCTACCTTCAAGACCCCCACAAGTCTGTCCGCTTGCAAAATGTAGGTGGTAAACGTCTGAAAGGGCGATCATAAGAGTGGTTTGGTAGCAAAAGAAAAACCGTGGAATTTGGTAAAAACTGCGGTTTTCCAGTATACACAGTTTGAACATGCGACTGAACACTGCGACCCAACTATGAGAACTTCAATGGATAAACTTGGTGCAGACAAGACAAATGCGGAAATTTCGTTAGAAGAATTAGTGGTAACGTCATTTAGGCCTTCTTCGACATATTCCTTGCTATGCCCTATGGGTGGTCCTGGCTCAAGTGGTAGTGGACTGGCTTCTAAATCCGAAGGTTCGGTGTTCGAATCCCAGCCCCGCCCGAAAGACATTCACTTTTCAGTTAACAAAAATCAAATAAGATAAGTAGTTAACTACAAATCAAAAAGCCAACTTCCATTAAAAATTTAGTCTCCCCATTAAATGTCGGATGTCACCCATGGAGCGAAATAACCACTGAGTCCAAACATCTTACATACTGAGGCATTGTTAGTGTATTCATACCCACTTGAGTGTTAAGTTTTTTTTTTTTTGTAAATAAAAAGCTTAAAGACTTCGACATTTAGTCAGGATGTCGAAATAGAGATGATATTGGAGGAACTGATTGATTGATTCGAAGAAACTGATACGAGGTCGAGGTGGTGACATCGAGTTACCTACCCGACTTCATAAAATGACTACATATTGCTAAACGTAAAACAGACGGTCATGGATGATTTTACAATTGACGACCCGACGACGCGTGGGTTGTTTGGAAATCTAGATGAACACATATAGTCAAATCGTTTAATCACTGCCAAATGTGAAATGTGACATCGCGCTTATACAGTCGTCGGAGCATGACTTGGGCTTCAGTAGTGTAAGCGAATACCCTATTACAATCTACATCACGTCTAAATTCATCAACGTATGTAAGTCTGATATAATCCTACATTCCACAATGGAGAGGGATAACTTTGTTATAGATTGCTTGTACGAGCTCCTCAACCAAACATATAAGGAGCAGCAGAGATAAAAACGTAGCCTGTACGACATGACCACTGAAAATGGAACTAGGCTAAAACCATTTGCAGCGGAACGAGATGTTATAGCAAGCACACGTTGCTCACACCTACAGATCCGTAAAGGTAGTAATGATTAAAAGTCGTTTAACTAGAATGTTAATATTGCAATCCAAGCAGGGTACAGGATATACAATATGTCCAATTTGTCCGAGAAGCAAGCAGCATTACCTTGATAATACCAAGAACATAATGCAGGTATCCTCGACGCGAATGGTTAAGTAAGTACTTGAGAAAATTGTACATCCGTTGGTTACTTCTGCAAGAGACTGTTAGTGTGTTTCTCATGGCCTGACAAAAGAGCTTACGCCTAACGCTAGCATTAAGTGTTAAGTAAGTCCAGCGGCGATATTTTCATCAAAAGTGGCGCATCTGGGTGTAACCGACTATCACTACGGGGCCCGTGGTTTGATATATAGTGTTGGCAAGGTATAAAGATAAAGACTATTGCAAGCTCACAAAGGGCGATCAGATATATGCAGTGATGAGGATGTAAAGTTAATAGTAGAGTCAGAATCAGTATACTCGTATATAATCTAGAAGAAAATGACCGTGCTGTCCATGCTGCAGTTGTGGCTCAGTAGAAACATTTTAAGTATACGTATAAGCAACAACAATAAGGAATCCTCTCATAAACAACTAATAAGGCATTTTTTATGCCCTTATCGTGCCAGCCTACTGGCGATATATATTGACTGAAGCCCAGTTCCTCTAGGACTGTAGCGCTACCTAAAGTAAAGCAGAGTAAGAGTTATATTTAAACATTGGATAAAAAAAAGAGATAAATTGGACTACAGAACCTGCAAAAAAATGTTCGCATCAAATAAAAAACTTACTCAACAAGTACTTGTCCTTGGTCTCCTTCGCTAATTCGACACCCTTAGCATTGAAATCAAGTTCATGAATTGAAGCTCCACGACTGTCATCATCTTCATCGTCTTCATCTTCATCACTGTCACCAACCAAAGTATCACTATCTTCAAAACCATTTCCAATTAAAGTATCACCATCCTCGTCTTCATTCACACTTGTATCTTCGGCTAAATCTTCAGCCAACTTCTTCTCTTCCTCAGCCTTCTTCTTCTGTTTCTCCTCTTCCTCAATCTTCTTTTCTTCACGTAGGAGTTCCTCCTCCCTTTGTTCTTTTCTGTAGAACAATTTCTGAATATCAACATCATCACCCTTCAGAATGTCCTTTTTAATTTCTTCCATTGTTTGTTCCTTTGGTTTAAATGCATCAGCATTATGTTTACAAACTTCATGAGCCAATTCATCCCAACCTGGTACTGGTCGAACATGTTCAGTAAAGGTTGTTGCATCTAGATTAGCCATAGTTGGCACCTTACCAGGAAGGATATTCTTCATTGTGGCATAAACAATCATTCCCTTGAGTTCCTCGTTACACTTGAGTGGATTGTAACTGAGGTCCAGGGTGCGCAAGTTCTTGAAAGGTTTAATATCTTCAGTAGAGATCTTTCTGATTTGATTTGAGGATGCATTGAAGGAACGTAGGGTTTCGAAGAATTTATATTGGCGGCTCATGCCATTACTGTTATCATTCAATATAGTGTGTAGGTCACATTCGCTAACGTCTAGTTCACGCAATTTATTCAATGGCATGAAGAGGCGAGTTGGAAGTTTCCTAATTGGATTACCTGCTAAATTTAACTTGGTCATGTCGTTGTTATTCATGAAGATCAAATCATCTAATTTATCAATCAAATTGTTGCTCAAATCTAATTCGACGAGTTTATTGAGAGCGGCAAATGTGTCCCTTCCAAGATTGTTAACATTGTTCCAGGAAAGTTTCAATGTAGTCAAATGTGGCATTGTGGAGAAGGTCTTGTGGCCCAAAGCTCCAATTGCACAGTTTGAAACATCCAAAAGATACACAGTAAAGAAGCCATTGTAGCTTTGGAATCCATCGGTTGGCAATTGGCTCAGACGAGGATTATCATTCAAACGGATGACATCCAATTCGGAGTTCTTGTAGAATAAAAGTGAGGAAACTTGATCCAGTGCGTTGAAAGACAAATCAATATGACGAAGGTTCTTAAGTTGTAAGAAGGAATCGGGTTGAATTTTTGTGATGCCGTTCCCTTTTAAATTTAAATTGGTGAGTTCAATCATCTTATCGAACATGCCATGATGGATTTGCTTAATGGAACAGTAGCTCAAATCAAGTTTTTGAAGATCATCGGCTCCAAAGTTAAGATCACCGGTGATTTCGTTGTATTTTAGATGAAGGATTGATAGAGCGGTACTATTGAAAACGCCTTTTGGCAGTACTTTCAGGGAGTTGTAGGACAGATCAAGTTCCTCGACATCAGCTAAGGTATCGAAAACGCCATTTGGAAGATCTCTTAGGTTGTTCTGAGCTAAATTGATGTAAACGATGCTGCTGAGTTGACTGAAGGCGGATTTTTTCAATTCCATGAGGTTATTGCGGGACAGATCTAATTCTTCAATGCCATCGGACTGTTATGAGAGAGACTCATTAATTGTTTGAATTTTTAAGTTATGTTAGATGTGACTTACTTTGAGAAGATAGTGCACATTCGACATGACACTAAGATCATTACCGGAAATGGTCAACATGCGGAGTTTCTTATTTTGCACGAAAGTATTTGGATTGATGATTGTAAGACCCACATTGGTCAAGTTAACAGCGTACAGTTCATCGAGACCATTGAAAGCATCCTCGTGCATGTACTCAATGGTGCAGTTAGAAATTTTAATTGACGACACAAATTTCAAACCGATCTTCACGAAGAAATCTGGTCCAAGAAGGATCGGGTATTTAGGGCCAACATCAGCTACGATCAAATCTGTGATGCCTGGGCCGAATTTTTGCTTATCCAAATCAAGTCTAAAATGAAACAAGGTGGTTTAGTATCTGCCTGATGCTGGAATTTGTTGTATTGTTTATTTACCTGCTGCAAGTGGCAAACAAATAACTATTGATGTTTCTAGCGCACACGCAATCTCTGGGACAAGGTACGTTCTCATTAAAATCAATTTGATCTTCATCAGCGATATCATCATCGTCATCGTATTCCTTATCATCATCATCATCATCTTCCTCGTCGGCATCTTCATCTTCATCATCATCGTCTGTGTCGTCGTTAGCATCATCGAGTGATTGTTCGGTATTTAGCTTAGGGGCATTCTATAACCGAAAAGACCAATTATTTGCGTTTGAAAAGAAATCTAAGATCGAAACTTACCGTTTCAGTTCCCTTAATCGGTTTCAATTTCGGAATCGTTTCTAGCTTCTCCTCTGTAGCAGCTGGCAACTCAGTACTTGTGGTTGTCGACTTTGTTTTGACGTCCGTATTCATGCTTGTTGTAGACTTATTTTCCGAGCTTGCTTCGTCATAGTTATAGTCATCATAATCATAATAGTATTCATCGTCATCCTTTTCTGTTGCATTCGATTTCACATCGTTCAGATGGTCAATAGTTTCAGGTAGCATCTTGTTATACCTGTGTCCCACACAAAAGCAGAAGTTCGTGGCAATTTTACACCAAAAAGCGGGGGTGCATACCAAAGAAGGGAGAGAAGATATTTAAAAAATATGAATTTATGAGATGTAAAAGTTAAATATAATGTGAAACTCACCTGGGGTCAGAGGCAAGAGGTATTTTCTTAGCCACATCATCGTCGTCGGATTTTGAGCGATTAGTGGTGGCATTTAGGGATTTCTTTAATTTAATTTCGGAGAGTTTTATGGTTTTTGGAGGTTCTGAAGAAGTATCAATATGATTTTCACCCTCATGCAATAAGTTAGTTGAAGGATCTTCAGTTGTTGATCCCAGAGTTGTGGCAAATAACGCCCCAACTAGTACCACCAGCCACAACTGGCGCCTCATTTTTATTCTGAAAAAAGAAGATAAAATAGAACTTAGTTATATAATTCTCTAGTATTGGAAAAACGTAAGTGAATTAAGCGTTAGTGATCGTCGAAAGTCCAGTTCTGGTTTACGGTGCAAGAACATTGACTCTTATCCAACCGAATACAAATCCTACAATACTTCGAGAGAAAAGTTCTTCGTGTGATGCATATTAATTAAGAATGGGAAAAAAAGAACAGAACTCCTGTCCTGAGAGTCAACGTGGTAGAAGAAGGTCACATCTTGTGGGAGTTGGAGTGCATAGTTGAAAATGTATGTCAACCAACTTGGAGACCGAAACTGGAGGCACCTGGGTGCTGGAGACGTTGATTGGTAAAGTTCTGGTCTATCATGCACTGTAGCGCAGTCCAAAATAACAGTTAAGGTAGATAGATGAGTTCTTTTACTTCACATTTAAAGGTTATTACAGTAATGAAGCTTGTTATTATTGCTAACTCTTGAATTGTTTTAGATTGGGTCAACACTCAACATTTTTGGATAAATGCTTCAGTTCTCGTTGGATGTCCTCCTTTAAAGCAGCCAAGGCCTGTGTTCATACAGACTCAGAATAAAAAAAAAAGAACAAACCCAAAGAAAGAAGTAAAAAACGGTCAAATTGATAAAACAAAAGATTAAGAGGAAGCGGAGTGGCTGCTGAATGTCAACTGTGCGAGTATCTTCATGCATTACACACGGTTTTTGACTATCCGGATTGCTTATTCATATATCGTTTAGATGGAAAAGTGCCTCAAGGCTTAATGTAAATTCATCTTTATCGCGGTCGAAGTTTAGGAACGGTTTTTTTGTAATTAACACTTCTGCGTTTGTGAGGGAACTTTTTCGAGTAGTTCACCAAAATTCGGTGTCAAGACTATCTTTTTATGCTAGATTGTTTGGCCTGTTGTTAAGTTGATGTTTCGGGGTTCTCTTGGACATCTGAATCTGAAACGATATTATTGACCGAACGGTAGCTCTGGGATCGGCCCAGTGTGAGCCAGTCTTCATGTAACGAGTGGCTTTACGCTGCAATGTTTACCCAGTTAGCGTAGAAAGGAAATTGGTAACGAAATTTATGTTGAGCCAATAACACAATTACTCCGCCGCCTTCAAGAGTACATCGATCAATGGTTTGTCATTTGACAATGAGAACATCTTCCGTTAGGACGATCATTTTCGTTCTGGCCGTTCTGGAAGACCATCGACATCAATAAATAAGGAACACGTCGACGAAATCAATGATAAATCGACTATCAGAGGTTAGTTGAGAAGACCAAACCGTTCACAGCACTTTAGTCATGCATTGAGCTTGAGAGGTGCAACTGCAAAACTGATCGTGAATGAGTTGAATTTCCCTAAAAAAGGCAGCGTGTTCACGTTGCAAAAAACATACTTTCCGAGGCTGATTCCGACCAAACCTTCATCAAACGCATCATTATAGGTGACGAGAAGTGGGTTTATGATACGATTCGCAAACCAGACATTAAGCGAGTGAACTGTGAATGAGCTTAAACCGAAGAAACCACGTCGTTTTCAATCAAAAAAGATGCCATGCAATGCTGACTGTTTGCATAGTTTGCAATAGTGTTGTGCATCATGCATTTTTCCCTGAAGCCTAGCCTGTCAATAACGAGTATTATTTGGGCGTTACGAGACGTTTGCGTGAAGCAATTCGCTGAAAGAGACCAGAATTATGGGCAGAAAACTCGTGGATTTTGCACCGTGATAACGCACCGTCGCACAGTGCCATCATTATTCGTAATTTTTTGACTGAATAAGCACGATTACCGGCTATAACAGGCTTTCCGCGGAGTTATTTAAGGCTGGAAGCGATAGTTTGGTTGGGAGCATTTGCCGTGGGTCCGTGGTGTTCTACTCTACGGCGCAGAATGTTGAACGATATGCAGAAAGGTGGTACTTATAATGTAGCCATCTAGAGAAAAATACATACCTTCCGCAATTTTAGGTTGAGTGCCCAGAGGATGATTAGAGAAATATGAATCACAGAACTTTATAAACTTATGTGCTTGGATATGAAGACTATACGGGCTTGGTCACATTGAATAAATGAATGATAGCGCTTTACCTAAGAAAGTCATTGCCTCATAGCCCCCAATTTGAAAACGACCGAAGTTCTAGTTCTAGAACAACCGATTGGGGAAGCAAGAAAGCTTGATTAGAAAAATTTAAAACAACGTGGCTGTGATCGAGAAGGTGGCAGTTCGACTGTGGCTTTAAAAGATTCCTCAGATCAGCTTATTAAGTAATGTGAGTAAGGTTCAGTTGTCCTACTCATTGGGCCCCCGCCCAATTACCAAGGCTTCGCCCATCAATGACGTTGTCTAATAAAAAACGGGGGCAGAGCATATTACTGGTCTTATCGCAAACATCTTCAGACGATGCCACCGAAGGTTGCTACGATTTGACCAGTTACAAGTTGCCGGTCATAGGTCTTGTTGGCGGCAAGACTACCGGTAGTCCCTACCAGGACTTAAATCACGGTACCATGGGAGTCAGGAGCCCCGCAGATTTCGGCCCGGGCCTGACTTGTTGAGGTAGGCCCCCTTGTGGGAGCGTCATGGTGGCTGTGGTTTAAACCCAAATCGCGCGAAGGGTCTTCCTGTTGGTTTGACCCATTGTAGAGTTGCAAATAAGTACTGGGTGCTGTGACCCTAAGAGCAGTAGGAGGTTTTAAATCGGCCTCGACTCATACCAAGGGTGGAGCTTGTGCCTAAAACACAATTCTGAATTGGTATCAAAGGATTGACGGAGAGCAATGGAAAGGCGTATCCTTGCTCCCATAGATGTATGGGCATCCCGTAAACGTAAGTCTACATGACAGGTGGTTTACGTTAAAAACCAGAGACTATGTCCCTACTCATTGTTTTGAATCAACTTAAAATAGGTACTGCTGATAGACTGTAACTACGGACTTTGTGCACATCATTTTTGTATTTTATTGAGATACTCTATTCTCTATGAGTTGAAAAAGTCCAACGTCGTGCAGACAGAAACAAAACTTCTTTAAAATATTTAGAGAAACCGCAGTAACGCCTCGGACATTCTTAAAATTCTGTTTGAATGACTTTTCTATAAAAAATGAACCCCGATCAGGAAGACCAACAGATGTTAATGATGAAGTGTTACGTAATATGATCTAGACAAATCCTACATTAACTTCCCTAAATGTGGTCTTTGCTTGATTTTACCTGAACACTTTGTGTATGGACATCACACGAATTGAGAAAAAGGAGCCGTTTTTGGACCACTTTGTTACTGTGGAAAAAAGTGGATATAAGAAAAAGAATTTGTGTTTATAAAGAGGAAACTCCGCCATCAACATCGCAAGCAGATGTATACATCACAAGAAGGCAATGGTGGGTTGATGGTGGGGGCGCAAGGCTCTGGTGTACTATGACTGCTTAAATAAAATGAAATGCAATATGCTGGTCATTATTGTACTCAGCTTGATATCTTGGATACAGACTTTTAGCGTCCATTTTTGCCATCCGAAAGGGTGTAGTCTTTCATCACCACAACCCGAATACATATGTGTCAAGGAAAACCATTCAAAAATAGCTCAAATGTGTTGGAAAATAATACCTCAGTCACCATATTCTCCTGACGTTTCACCATCGGATTACCACCTTTTGCGATCTATACATAATTTTTGTGATGGAATTCAATGTTTAGATTTTCAGGGTTTTCAAATGGCTGTGGTATAGCTTTTCGCCGCCAAAGGCGAGGACTCTTCAATTCTCTTCCAACGGATTGAATAAGCTATCAAAATGATGGCAACGGTAGACATTGACTTAGACATACCATCTAGAAGACCTTCTGCCAGTGAAATCTTGTATTTAAGATCTTAAGGGTGCTGAAATAGGCATGTTTAAATGATAGTCGAAAAGTAATTTCAATATAAACGAGTGCAGTGTGTTAGCCTATCACCACAGCCAGGCGTGTGCGATTATCGCTGAAGACCATACACTAATGTCTCATAATCAATGTATGTTCCTCTTTTCCCAAAGTTTGGCCCAAGAGGAATGATCTCTTAACGATTGGACTGGGCTGCTATCTGATACAGGAACAGACGGATCCCGATAGGAAAATGGCACAAACCTCAGGGCGCCCGAAAAATGCCTTTTGTGAAACATAAACCGACTTTTACCATCCTTATCTGTACGATAGCAATGCGGTTTTTTTTTATTTCAAATATCGTGCAATAGACGGCTTCCAATTTTCAGATAGAAAAATAAATTTATCTATGTTATGGGATCAGTAAATCTTAGAAGTAAAATGAATAATTCCTCAGACTTAAAAATATCCATAATGTATGTACACGCTTCTTGTCCAAACTATTAAAATTCCCAAGTTTTGTGTGACTTTATTTATTCCCGTTTACTATGCTTTAGAATTTAACCAATAATGTCTCGTTGCTGCCTCATAAAATTTAACCATTCAACCTTGAATTATAATCCGAAATACCTATTGCGCAGACGTTCGGTCTACAGCCACGTAAAGTAGTCAAAACTAAAATAAAAATGATTTACCATAGAGCACAAAATTGACAAAAAAAAAAACAAAAAAACAAAAAGTAGAAAACCCGTAATAAAGTTGCTTCGTTGTTAGTTCTTTTGATTATGTGACGTGTCAAGCAACATAAATTCCAGAACAACACAATGATATTCGTTTACTGGGCCGAAAATATTTAAATTGAAATGGGCAGACCTGAAGGCAACAAACGTTGACTTTTATGGATACAAAGTAACGAGAAGAAAAATACGTTTTATGCTAATAAGACCCACTTCGTGGATTTTTATGTATTTCAAATGAAATTCACTAATTCGCCTGTGGCGAACATTACAAAACCGGTGATTATTGGTGCACGGTATCCAAGAAGACACGGTCTGGACAGAGTAAGCTTCGTCTTTTCCCAGGCTGCCGAAAACAGATGGCCTAAGCTAGATAATTTTTTTTTTCTGAGACTGGATATAGGTACATACATATATGGATGGATATCTTTTAAGGTCTTTTATGGTAAACTGTTTTTTTGCAATGGGTGTATGGATTTCTTTTACGATACCTCCTTACTTTGATGTAGACTTTACTGATTCTGATTATTCGCTGTAAGGTAACCCTCGAGTTATGTCGTTGTTGCGTCAAACAACATTGTGGTACAATTCCTCAATATGGCGTCAATTGTTATAATACATCACGGTCAAGTTACATTTGATTTCGCGGCTGGCGCGAACTCATTTTGTTAACGCACGAGCCAAATCAATGGGGTTTGCGGCGACGATCATACCTTCCATATTTTTTGTTCGTTTCTAAAGATCATTTCACGCTGAAAATCCGCGAGCTCCCAAAAATTATGACAATGGTACCCTTCCACTCATTTGGAAGGCCAACCCAAAACCATAGGTCACAGCAGCACTATTTGAAGATTAGTTTACGCAGCATTTCATACCTGGAGTAAAGGAGTATGGTTTGAAAAGCCTAAAAAGACTTTTTGCTTAAGAGTGCTTAATGGCATCATCATTCTCACGTCAAGCGTCGCAGGATTTTCTGTCAATTATGCCTAGCACACTTAGCTGCGTGGCAAAAGCGAACTCATAAGCGATTTCATTTCCCGTGATTCCATTGTGACTTGAAACCCGAACAAGACTTAATGAATTCAGCCTTACGACTACGTTCAGTGGGACCTTGTATTTTCGAACTACGATATCGTATATTCGAGATCGTGAGAGGCTCCAGGAAGGCTTTAACCGCAGCTTTGGTTTGTCCCTTCACAATATATTGTAGCTCATTGCCATCGAAATTGCGCATATCTCCGCTTGGAAGACGACGCAAGATCTCCTAATGAGGAGTGAAATTCAACGTTTTCCTCCTCCACTCTATAGTAAGTGGCTCGGTTTTGGAGCCATCCATGTAAACCCGCCTGCATAAAACAATTCCTGGGCACAGCAAAAGTCAATTACGTACTTTTGCAACAACAGGAGTTCTGGTGCCACTGCACCAGACCAGAGTCAAGACATAGTCGACGAGCCAGGTCATCAAAACTCCATAGCGTATTGTGGCAAAGGACATTTTTTTTTAAACAGAAGATGGCTTTGAGAGGGCAATCCATTATATAAATACCATGGAAGAGAGATTCATCAGTGCGTTTGAAGCAGAAATGGCCGTGCTAGGGAAAAACCTATGTAGTCGAGACAGACCGTTCTTAGGATCTCGTGAAAACAGCAGTGACTTATTTTCGTGAAAGCTTGTTCCACCAGATCCAGAAGATCGCCTTCGGTGACAAACTCAATGACTTTCGAAAACTCCTCTACACTGCCATAAGGGCGACAGCACCTTGGAAGTTTCGACATGTTTATTCTGAAGAATTTTTTTTTTTTTTATCCAGGGTGACACACATAAGTACAATGGTTAGAAAAGACGGATAGCAATGTCACTTTCCTCCTCTTAATTTTGAGACGATTGACTGAAAGTCCATTTCTATTGTACTAATTTTCGACGACGTCTAGGGTTGCCTGCGCCTTAATTAATGGCGTTTTCGATTTGCTTCTCTCCGGAATTTGGGCAATTTTCAATGGAAAACTGAAAACTTCTTTTAACTTTGAAAACTATTGCTCGTATACCATAAATCTGGCTTAACACATATTACTATTCGACATTTACATTTACGAGTACATGTGTTACCACTTCTGACATAAAATCCAGAACAGAAGTTTTGCTTCCGAAATGAAAACCAAAAGTAAGATTTTGCTTCTAAAAAAGTGTGATGAGTGCTAAAAGAACAGTTTTGTGTAATATTTTGCTCTCCAGAATGCAAAAAGAAGGCTTCTGTCGGCCAATCGAAAACCCGATAAGACAATCGCTAGGCATGATCCAACAGACGTTGCATTTACATCCTACTCATATCTCTGAGCGTAGATGTTAAAACTAGGATGAGTTCATAAACGTGTGTTTTTGTATGCATTCACTGCGCGGACATACAATATCTTAGTACGATCGTCGTTTGCTTTGCGTTCAAAAACTTCTTCAACCAAAATTCAACCAAATCCCAAATTTGCCTTTTTCAAAAGTAAAAGGTTATTTATTTTTAATACATATCATTTCAATAGTTCTTACATGTTTCCTCTTCAAAAAACACAAAACTGTTTCCCACCAAAATCTTCTAACTTTTTCTGCAGCCACAATTGAAATGGCTAACTAATCTGCAGAAGTACGACGATATGTAGAAGTTTATGAACACAAGAAAAATCTGCATTATTGAACGCATCTAATGCAGTTCTTTATTAGTATGGCTTTTGGAAAACACCCCTACTGAGAACGTTAAGCAGTGGAGACAGGATACTTCCTTGCGGGCAACCCCTGTTTAACTCACTCTTTGTCATATATTAGCCCCAGTTAGCATCTGCAATCAGCATAGTATTTATCCACAGAACTTTAGATTCGTCTACGGCGCACTGTGTTGTCTGCCCGAGTTACACATTCCGTCAAAAGTTGCATCCAGTTGCTCAATGTCGATGAAAATGTCCAATGCATACTTCTTTCCGACTGCGCCTTCCATTCTGCCGACTAGATTTTAAAGCACAGTCTCACAGGACTTTTCGGGTTGGTAATCATGTTTAATCTTGGATAGAGGATGCATTCGCAATGCAGTTTTACCTACATGAAGCTCGTCCATTCACTTAATTTTCTTCAACATGAAGTTGGACTGATAGGTCTGAAGCTCTTGTCCTGTGTAGCCATTTTTTTGCTGATGGAATACTCCAGCTAAGGAGTGTTGTGTTACAAACCTTACTTGGTTTTACAGGTTACTAACTAGGAAAAGATTCTAAAGCATAAGACAAATAGTCTCTGCTTTGCACTCAGTGTAGGTGCCATTAAATCTTTGGAGAGTTTTCAATTTGGCTTCAATTCATTTATTCCGCGCCCATAGTTACTGTATTTTATTGTGATCACACCTTAAATGTGAACAGCGCCACCTATATTTGAATAACAAATGACTCATCCATTGGAGGGATAATCGGAAATCCTTTAGAATCTATAGAAAAATGGAAAGTAATATGGACAGCTGGCTAGTACAGAACTTTCTCGAAAAGTGACAGGGAGTATAAATACCAGCATCGAACAGAGGTGAATTCAGTTGTAAAGTGGAATTTGACAGATGAATTACGGGCAGTGATAAAGTGGTTTAAGTAAAAGATAAAGTAATGTAAGTAAAAGTGCATGAGAAAAGCGATTGAATTGAAAATTGTAATTGTATTGAATAAAGCAAATGTATTAGACTGCGTCTCCAACAGCCAAAACCTCAGCAAATAGCAATAACAGAAGAGGGAAACACAAAGCAGAGCAGCTGTCAAAATTTCTTTGGCGTACATTTCATAGCACACTTTTTTTTTAGTCAAAATGACTATTGCAAATGGCCGAAAAATGAGATTTGCCTGTAAATGAGAGTTCTGCCTGTTTTTATCGCATACGATAAAAAGTAAACGATAAAAGCATACATTTATCGCAGGCTATAGATTTATAGCAGCTATGGCGGTCTCTATGGCTTTGATTTCATAGCTAGTGGAGACACCGTGTTACGTATTACTGACATCGATTCCCAGATCAAGGTTTGCTTCCAACTCTTTGTTGCAACCAATGGATCAGGTAGTTATCGCATGATCTCTAGTCTCTCAGTAGAACTTTTTCACAAACAAATGATGATTCTTTCTTTTCTTACAATACCCTGGATGGTATAGAAAACAATTGGTGTATCCTGGAAAGAGGTGAAAACCAGCAATTTGAACATATACAAAAAGTTGTGTCCACATGTTTTTCGAATTGTTTGAAATACCTGCCATAGATGACCCGAATATGGATGAGGACACAACTGACATTGATATACTCGTATGTCAAGCTTATGATTATGACATGCCAATATCGAAATTACTAGCGACGATATCGAAGATTTATTGGACCCACACTCACAACTATTGAGTGACTCGATAGAACTAGCACATACGGCAACAACAGAATCGCAGAAATCTTCATCGACCGGTTGCTAGTGTCACTGTTAAAGATTGCTTGCACTGAAAAGGATCTGACACGGACAAAATTGTCACAAGCCTGTGCAAGTTTAGAGAATATTGGGAATCTAAATTTTGAGAGAAGTCTTGATGTCAATAATGATTTACGTGGTTCGATTTACGTGGCATATTTTGAGAACCTACCATGTTCGAGAACTTAAGTAGGAGGACTATCTGTATTAGGAAATAATCCATAAACAGATGGCGCTAGAAAATGGTAATAATTCTAACTGAAAAATCCTTGACACCATCGATAAAATAATAACAGTTTAGTCATGCGTACAAAGCTTAACTAAAATTACAATGTTGATCTGACATCGAAAGTATCGCATGAAGTATGGACAATAACGTCAGAAAGCGGACAGCATTGTTATAATTTGGCGCAAAGGTAGGTTTGAATTGAAAGGGAGTACAAAACCCAACTCGCTGTATCCGATTCCCTATATCTTCCACCAACGCACTTTTGAGCTTTTGTGACGCAATGTACATCACCACAAAGTTAAGTTCACACTTAAGACTAACTTGTCAAGCGATACCAAAACCACCAACATACAGATATGTATGTCATCTGACGTATTCATTTTAAGTGGCCTTGACGCAGCAGCAAATATATTCGGAACATAGAGAGAATCCAAATTCATTAACGGCTTGTACAATGTTAGGACATACCATATCATAAATAGATTTTTATCTCTTCTACGTTTTGAATCAGCTCAGAAACGTGATTTATCTTTTATAGTTCACAAACTACTTCTTTTACAGAATTAAAGGTATTATAAGATAGTTTTAGCCCACACACTGACACCTACTTAAATTATAAGTGGAAACTAATTACACTGGCGCCGATCTGAATCAACCCACCTGGTAGTCAGACGGTCGAAATGTTTGGCCTTCTTAGTCCACTCAAAATGGATTGCATGGTTTGTGAATGCCTACGATAGGTCGAATGTCTACTATAGGTACAATACAATATATACTAAGCTGGAACGGGTTACGATATACTCGTATTCAACAAAACATCTATATGCATATTTTATAGAAATAAAAAATATATACCTACATATTGTATTTACAGCTTATGTTTCCTAGAACATTGGTGATTGTTTTATTCATAACCAGCTTTGAAAAAAGTTTTTTTTTTTAACTATGCAATAGGATCTGCTTCGAAAAGTTCTGCGCCTTCAGTCAGACGATACCCAAAATATCTCAATCAAAATGAAATCTCAGTAATAATATCCAAGCTACAATCCAACAGAAGCGTGGACTCTGACGGCTTACTAGCAAAGCTAAATATGGTAGCTGGATCATATTAAGTGGAAACACCTTCTCATTTCGCATCCAATGAGATTCTTTCGACTTTCGGTGCCAACCAACAAGGCATCAGCCTTCTCAACGTCAACAGTTTTCAACAGTCTATCTACCATATTACGATCCTTTTACTCTGCGCGGTAAAGCAGGATCTCGTATAAATTCTTTTTGGCTGCTTGGGAGAGGGCTTTTCTACTTAATTGCCTTCCAAGCACCAGAAGCAGCAAAAGTGATGCTTATCATGATTTGTGGGAATTGATAACTAGCCGATACCAAGTTGATACAGTCCCTTACTACCTCAAAGTTGTAGTTGCCTATCGTGACGCTTTGTCTTAGGTGTCAAAGTTGTGGTCCCTCTTTGTTGACAGCAGATATTTTGTCTTCATTGACCACTAAACCTGTCTTTGTCGACCCTATTTCAAGAATCGCAAATGCTCTATTGACAGCTCGATGTGTTTTTCCCATTGATTATGTCAATGTTGTCTTAAGAACGATATTGAAAAAGTCACATCGCATTGCCTTGTTTAAGACCTTTGCTGATATTGAAAGCCTGGGTTTGGCATTGGCGACCTTGGCGGAGCAACGTGCATTCTCCATTGCCATTGTGCAAAATCAATTGAGCTTGGCCGGGATGCCAAAAAGGTTAAAGGGTACAAGTAGAAAAACGAGACCTTAATTGACTTGTAAGGGCCCTAATCCATTAGGATTTGCTTAGCTAGAGAGGCTTGTTGGTTTAAGAACAGGATTTCTTAGAACAGTGGCTCCACCTAAGTAAGTCGGTTTTTGGTTTGGAATTGATTTTATCTCTTAACATATTCAAAAAGCCTTCAGAGGATTGCTCCCAGATCTGTTAAGAAATTCCTAGAGTTGAATTTTCGTACAATCTATTTCTCGAGTTCCATTGAATTGCTCTTGGCTTGATTGATTGATTGATTGATCTTCTCACAATTGATTTTCTATATTACCAAGTGGTGAGTATTCCGTAGGACTAATAGACATACTGTGCTTTGTCTCCGCCTACACTTGAGTGCGTCGAATCTTCAATGGGACAAATCCACTTTCGCACTCGTGTACCAGCAAGAGTTCTTAAAGATCTTAACAATCACAAATCCGCTGGTCCTCTCTCTCCTCCTACAGACCCATTGCACTTATGTCGCTTCTTTATAAGGTCATGGAAACGCTGATAAATAGCCAGCTAATGAAATATCTCGAAACACGAAAACTTCTCAATGACCGGAAGCAAAGTCTACACCAATCTGGCGAAAGCAGGATAGTTGCACTTGATATTTCTAAGGCATTTGACAGTCTTTTGCATCAAGCTCTTTTGTCGAAAATGCGTGCTTTTGGGATCGATGACTGCCTTCTTCAATGGATTAGAAATTACCTTTCGGAACGTTCAATTCGAGTTGTTTTGGATGGTTTTGGTCACAAAATAAGTGTTGGTGTACCCCAGGCCACCGTTTTGTTTCCGATACTCTTTCTAATTTCCATCAACGATCTCTTGTCTGCTACGTCTAATCCAATATATTGGTTTGCTGACGACAGTACTCTCTGCTTCTCATATTTGTTCCCGGACTCACATCCCTGCTCTTCGGCTGTAAAACGGGAACGCCAGCGTATGTCAAGCTCATTAAATTCTGACATTAAAAGCATAACTAATTGGGGAACCCCTAACAAAGTAGAATTTAATGCTTCCCAAACACAATGCTGTCTGTTGTTGTTAAAGCGAAATTTAGACACCCGGCCATTATCCATGAATGGCATTTGCATCGTCGAAACCGATAAACTTTCCATTCTCGGTATGCGCGTCAACGACAACTTACGTTGGAATAACCACACATTCGGTATCGTCAAAAATGCTGCGAAATGTCTAGGTTTCCTGAGGCGATGTAAGAAATATATCACCCCCTCTGATCTGACAAAAATATATGGGGCGTTTATCCGCCTGAAATTGGAGTACAATTCCCTCATCTGGTCGGGTGCACCCAAAAACTCTTTACACCTGCTAGATAGGATCCAAAACCGTGCGATAAAACTCATAGATGATACTAATATCACTCAGGCAATGGGCACCCTCGAACACCGACAAAATGTCTCATGTCTCACTTTGTTTTATCGCTATTTCCACCACCAGTGCTCTATTGCAATCGCCAGCAGCATTCCGCCCATTCAAACTTTTAACCGTAACACCGGTCTCGCTATGAATGCTCATCAGTATACCCTCAAGCCCACTTTCGGACGTACTCTAAAATATCGTGATTCGTTCCTAAGATTAGCTCTTTATTTCCAAGTCATTATAACCTTCAAACATTTAAAATCAACGTTCACCGGTACCTCTCTTTCTATCCTCCCTGATTTTCCTTCGCCCGCGCTGTGTGCAAGCATTTTAAGGGTACTTGAATCCCTTGAGCGTGTGCAAATTAAAAAAAAAAAAAGAAGACATTATTAGATATGAGTTGGCTCATGTCACCCAGACACTTTTGATCCATTGCTTCGTACATTATTCGTACACACTATGCCTTTAGCTTCACACATCCGTAGAAACACGGTAAACTTTGAATAAATAAGGCACAATAAGACTGTTAAGTTTTGAGGATAGGAGAGCACTTTTCTCATTGCTCGTGCATTGGAATCGCCTTAAGATTTCAAAATTTTTTCTCATTATGAAGCCATTCAACCAAAAGTGAGTTTTTTGTTTGGAAATTGTTTAGCTAAAGAAAGCGGGAATTGCACTTCATGTAAATGGCGAAGAACTGATGCGTTTCATGCGATCGTTCACTTTCTGCAATAACACGCTGTCATCTCTATTGAAAGATCCCACATAAAAGACAGCTTTGTATCCGCAATGTATCGTCTACACGGTCGTATATGTTTTTACGTGACAACGACTATGCATGGTGAGAGAAATAATAAATAGATCGTATCAGTCTACGAAAATTAAATCAATCGAATTATTGCAAACCTAAAATTGAACAAAAGAAGTAGAATATGAACGGTGATATGGCCTACGTATGTGAGGCCTTTGCAAGTGACTCCTAAAGGCGTCGGGGTATTTGTGTTAAAGATACAGCCTGGGTTCAAGGTGTCATTTTTAAAGGGCGCAAATTCAGATACGATTGTCACATCGATGTTGTCGTCGCAGACCATGAAGCGAATGTTGGAATCTCTGATGGCATATGTGTTTACCGGGCTCTGTACGTTGAGAAAGAGAACCTGCTACATAGTCAAGGAAATTTTCTGTGGACTTGTCGCCGGCTGGTGCAGATATGCATAGAACACGTTTTTATGTGTCATTTCCAACTAAATCGTAATCTCACACTATCTTCGCTTGTAGTCATAATACAAGTCATAGCTTGTAGATCTTTTATAAGTCGGAAACGGATACACACAATTCCACGAAATTTCATTATTGCGGGATGTACTAGCTTTTCAAAAAGGTTATCAGTAAGATTCTATTCTCGCTACTAATCACTAAATAAAATTTTTATTGGTTATAAAGTTACTATTTATTCTTACTATTTTTAACTCTTGGCTATCGGTTAATTGGTTTCTTTTTTTACTCACAAATTGACGCCCGAAAGTTCTATAATATATTACATAAAATCACTCAAAATTAGTGGTTCGCAAAGTGACTGCCCGTACACCAGAACGATATATTTGTATATGAGGCATCAGGCTTTACTCGTAACATCAATCTACATGATCGTTTAAAATACAGCTTATAGGTATTTGAAGAGTTATTGCTACGGAACCGAGAGCAAAATTTTTTGGCGCTCGATTTAATCAATACGAACAAAATACCTAGGGTACTTAGTTTTAACGCCTTTACAATACTTAATATTTTAAGACTAGAAGCTTTCACCTCGACCAAGACCCGACCTTGGGAATAGGTCTAGAATTATTCCTGGATCTAGGTTCACTTGCTATTAAAGGTTTGACCAGAAAATAATAAGAAGGTACTACGGACAAGCCATTTGTACGACGATTTAAAAGACACATGTGGCGCATTTGTAAGGCTTTCGATTGAATATTTGTTTGGCCGATTAATGATTCCGCAAAGTTGTCTTCTCTACACCACCGCAGGGAAACATTTCTAACAGACTTACGGGTATATGTAAACCCTTTTTCTTTCAGGACTGCGTAACGTATTACGTATTTAGTAATTGTTTGAACCCTCCCCGATTTCTGTACTTAATTTAAGAAGAGTTTAATCACATCTTCGTTTTTCTTTTTAATTCTCTTGTGATGGGGATTGGTCTCGTGCTAATGATTTTTAACTTTCCATAATAATGAATAATATTGAAACAATCTGTGCATATGGTATATGGCAGTTTAAAGCAAAACATTTCCACATTTTACAATTACAGGTAGACCTTTTAAAGTCCTGGAGAAGCTTTCGTTCAGTCTGACGGCATCCAAACTTATGCCATTTGCAGTTATGCTAAAACGAAGGAGCCCAACTGTCAATGGAAGCCCTAACTGACGACTCAAGCAGTCCTAACGCATCCTCGGCTTCTGAAAACCTCTCCTTTGAGCCTGGTCTAGCAAGTACATCGGCGAATCCGTTGTGATATGAGACCCATTAAGACTAAATGCAGTAAGCCTTTCACGAAAAGCCCCGACTTCTCGAATAAACTGAAAGTGATAAAAAAGTTCAGCAAGAGGTAGTTTCGGTACATACACAACAAATACTTCGCTCGTTTTCCTAACAAGGATTCAGACCTAGATCGGTTTTGGAGCCAATGTCGTTGCCAATGGTCAATGGATGAAGTTAGCGGGCCGTGCCCAATAAAAAACCAATGAATCAGCCGAGAAGGTCACACGATTTGACAACCTCCGACTACTTTTAATGACTTGATAGTTGATATTGTGGCTGTTATTCGATTTACTTAAAGAAGTAACCAAAAATTGGATGAATAGGATGACCTTTGGAAAACGTAGTAGTGGTAGCCATATGATATTATTTTTTGTGTTTTAGTTCAATTTCAAATACTCTGTAAAATACACCGCAACAACGTTACCAACTGATGGAATGTTGTTCCCGAAAGCCGTGTCAATTCTGCCAACCATCTGAATATGCTATTCGTCGTGTGGATGGTTTTCGCTATAATTCAACACTACACGACATTAGACCAACGGCAAGAATAAGGCCAATGCGTTCGAAAGAAAAAAGAAGCAGTTAGACTGGTGTTAAAAACGATCTGCATTTTCGGTTCTCGATCTCTCGGGGATCACGTGTAAAAATAAGAGACTCTAGCCACTGTCACGCTTATCATCATCTGAAAAGGCGAGAGACGGATCCTACTTGTGCATTATACATAGAATCTATCGAATATACTTAAAACCTTAAAATAGAGCTCGAATCTGTGCAAGTAATCACGGTACGTGCATGAAATACACATAATCTTCTTACCATTTCAGCCATTTACTACTCACCGAGTTCCGCGCTTGAAAAAATCTGTCGTCAAAAATATATTTAAATCACTTGCATCTGCTTTGATTATTGACGATGATTTTAATACAAAACATATCTTCTTGGGCTCAAGATATATCTCACAGAAAGGTAGAATGCTCTATGAATCTGGTGTGCAGTACACTAGTGATTCCATTCGACGGGCAAACCGACATGCTGGCCGACTGATACCATAAAAATACCCGATCTTATCGATTTCATAAAAATTTATGAAAGCTTTGACCTTTTCTCTGATCACTCTCCAGTCATTTTGACAATGAGTGAAACTCTAATTAAAAAACAAGAACCAGCAAAACTAACTAGCATTATACTAATTAGGAAGGCTTTAAGAAAGAAATTGAAAAAAAAAAAGGAAAACTAAACGTATCACTTAAGACACTCTATGGACTAGAAGAACAGGTTGACCACTTCGTTGAAGTCGTTCAGTATACCGCTTTGAACTACACACTCTATCCAAGGAAGAAACCAACAAACTACGGTCTAAATTATCGGCCGGAGATAAAACAAATGGTAAGGGAGAAAAGAAAAGGCCGTGCTTCACAGCATAAAACACATTTGAATAACCTGTGTAACTTGCTGAAAAAAACTCCAAAAACCGTACAGTAGACACGTATCTTGAAAGCTTGACAGCAAAAATGGAATCTAATTATTCGCTTTGGAAAGCATTAAAAGGTATTAAAAGACCAATGACAAAAAATTAACAACGAGTGACCGAAGTGAAATAAGGAGAAAGCGGAAATCTTCGCTTCCTATCTGGAAGAGACCTTTATGCCTTTCGACGGTCAAGAAAGCACTCATTCACAACATCAGTGAATCGGAAAGAGCGTCGGACAATTACACGATGACAAATGCAACGCCAACGGAACTTAGCACTGACATAAAGAAATTAAAGCCAAAAAAGCTTCCGGTTACGATTTAATAATCGGAGAAGTCCTTAAAATGCTGCCTAGAAAAGCATTAACTAAGCTTCTTTATATTATTGACGCCCCACTGATGTTAGAATACGTTCCGAGTCAGTAGAAAGCTGCTTAAGTCATAGTGGTCCTAAAACTAGGAAAACCTCCGAATGACAAGAAGTCTTATAAGCCGACTTCAAATCTTCCAATTTTATCGAAAACCTTTGAGAGGACTACTCTGAAACGTACATATACTGCCAATTATTGGCGGAAAAAATCGTATCCCTATTCACCAGTTTGGATTCAGGAGTAAGCATTCAACTATTGGATCAGGTGCATAGAATTAGATTTGGAAGAAAAAAAGATTTGCTCAAGCGTATTCCTTGATAAGGGTTGGATAAGGTATGACATGAGGACTTAAAAGTTCAAATTACAGCAGGTCTTGCCACTGAGCTTTTATAATATACTGGCAAAGTATCTGGAGAATAGAATTTTCCGTGTCGCCGACGTACCGCAGGGAAGTGTTCTTGGTCCATTTCTGTATCCCCTATATACTCGAGACATACCCCAAAAAGATGGGACTGTTCTAACTACATTTGCCGATGACACTGCCATACTAGCAGTAGGTTAAATTATTGAAGAAATAACGGTGAAACTGCAAAGCGCTCTCAATAAAGTACATATATGAATGGACAAAGGCCTGGCAGATGGCCCTCAAAGAGACCAAATCTGTTCCTGTAAATTTTACATACAGAAAAACGAGTCGGTTGCCCATCCTCATAAACTCGTCCTGTATTCCATTTGCAAACGGACCTAAGTAGCTTGGAATGATACTCGACGCAAAGTTAAAATAGAAGTCGAACGTTAAAAACAAACCGCAAGGAACCTGAAAACAAATACAGGGAAGTGTATTGGTTACTTGATAAACATTCCAAGCTTAGTATCGAAAACAAGATGCTCTTATAAAGGGTGTGTTTTTTTTATAGGGGTATAAATTCAATATGAAATAAAACACTTGAGGTAACATGTCTATGATATTAGCTTTATTTAATAGATAATTTTATGCCATTAGTGTTTAAATATGATATCGGGCATATGCGCGCCACGACTACCTCGAATGAAGCGCAATCGTGAAGTCCAATTGTCAAATAACTGGGCCGTATATCAGCAATAACATGGCGAATGCTGACTTCTAAATCGTCCAACGTCTCGGGTTTATTGGCATAGACTAGTGTTTTCACATACCCCCAAAGAAAGTAATCTAAAGGTGTGAGATCACAGTATCGTGGAGGCCAGTTCACAGGTCCATTACGCGAAATTATAAGCTCAGCAAATGTTTCCCGCAATAAATTGATGGTGAGGCATGTTGCACCATCTTGTTGAAACCAAAGCTTTGTCACGTCAGTGCCATTCAACGAAGAAGTCAGAAATCATGTTTCTATAGCGCTCTCCATTGACGGTAACATTCTGGCCGGCATCGTCCATTCCACCAGCCCATAAAGCACACCACAATGTGAGTCTTAATAGTTGTAGGGGCGTCTCGACAAAGGCTTTTGGGTTTTCTCCGCTCCAAATTCGGCAATTCTGCTTGTTTACATATCCATTTAACCAAAAATCGGACTCATCGGAGAACAAAATTTTGCGTTGAAAATGAGGATCAAGCTGAATCATGCCTTCAAAGAACATAGGACGCGCATAATAGTCACGCGGTTTGTACACTTGCAAAAGTTGGACCTTATAAGATTTTAAGCCAAGATCTTTCCGTAAAATCTTTCACAAAGTGGATGGGCATAGTTCCAATTGCTGTGCACGATGGCGAATCGACTCATTCGAATTTTCCTCAACACTGCGCCCCACAACGGCAATAACTTCTTCTGTTCGCACTGTTTGTCCTCTTTGGGGATGCGTATTATCCACTAGAGTATACGTGGTACGAAAACTATTCATCGTGTTCCAAATAACTTGCTCAGACGGATGATTTTGTCGACCGTAAAATGGACGCAGCGCACGATAAGTTTGGCGAACAGAACCATGGTTTCCAAAATACGTTTGCACAATTTCCACGCGTTGTTCTAGCGTTAATCTATTCATCGTAAAATGGCAAAACGTATTAACCACAAATCAAGTTTCAACTGCCAAATTGACTGTAGAAACAGTGTTGCCAGTTTAAAAACTAAACCTCTAAAAACAACACCCTTTATAAGCAAGTGCTAAGGCTGGTATGGACCTATGTTATACGGTATACAATGAAATGCCGGTATTTTACAAACTTTTGAAAATAAAGTGCACAGAGAAATTGGTAAATAAAAAAAGTTACAACTTAAAAGGAGACCTCGGAATTCCTACTGTCTGAGACAAAACAAAAAACTTCGCAAGAAAACACAAAATTCGTCTAAACGGACATATTAGCAATATGGTCCTACAAATTTTGGACGAGAGACACCAATTTGAGCCAATTTTATGACAAAAAAAACTGCTGGATAAGTCGAAACTTATCGTACCCCCAGAGAGGTGTTTTTAGTGAGTAAGAATCTCACACTACTACAAGGTGGCGTAAAAGTTGTAATCCGATGTTGTTTGTGTGTACATTTTATTATGAATTCAGAAACGTTGGTTCTGTTTTTGGAATATGAGTATGTTTATTTGATGTGTTAAATTTTTTCGAAATGATATCGGCTAAGTGGCCGGCGCCGCCAGAATTGAAGACCATTCGGGCCCGATGTGTGGCATATTCCATCACTCTTGCCAGAACTTCCGACGATAGGTCCTCGCATTCTTGACGGTTTTCTCTTTGAGAGCTTCAAGAGTCTGAGACTTAGTGATATGGACTCGTGACTTCAAAAAACCCGACAAAAAGAAGTCTGAAACGATTAAATCAGGCGATCTTGCCGGCATTTGTAAACCGATAAAACGAGAGATTAGACGACCCGGAAATGCAGCCCTCAGAATTTCCGTTGTAGCTCGTCCAGTATGCGGCGTTGCTCCATCCTCTTGGAACCACATGTTCTCCAGTCCCAATTCATCGAATTGAGGAAGGAGAAAGTCATTGAGCATGGCTCTGTAGCTCACGCCATCCACAGTAGTCGTTTGGCCGGCGGCGTTTTCGAAAAAATAAGTCCCGATGACACCTGCAGCGTAAACAGCACATCATGCAGTAACTTTGAGCGGGTGTAATGTGTCTTTATTTTTTATACGCGAATTTTCCGAATGTCCTAGAAGCGATAATTTTGCTTATTCGCATAGGTAGTCTTGTTAGTCTTGGTCGAGATTAAGGATTCCGCGTTCTTTAGCAGTATAGCGATTCATGTCTTGTTGACGTGTATTTTGTATCTGTTTACTTCACAAATGTCAAAATTATAGCATCTTCCGATAGGGTTATGACTTTTGCGTCACTTTGTATGAGCACGCGCTTGAAATCCTCATAGTGTCTAATGGAAGATTTTCACCTGCCCTCGCGACAACTTGGAAGACTTTGTATTGTAAATGTGTCTGGATTATACCTTACGGAATTCGATTGGTGCAAGAATTGGATCTGTTGCATCGTGGCATACGTCGGATCTTAAGTAAGTGGGCTTATAATCATTTGCAAGATCCCCGCAATTTTGTGGCGGAATTGTGTGCAGTAATGAGGCTCACTTTTAGCTAAATGGATATGTCAAAATTGCCATATTCGCAGGGGATTCGTCAGACAACGTACTGCAGGAAAATGTACTGCTTGGTGTGGTCTGTACGCTAGTTGATCAATAATTACTCCGTTTTAAAGACAAGTGGCATTGCTAAGGAATGTTGGCATTACTATCGAGTACCTATCATTTTTGAAATGATTCCGTACAAAATTTCGGAATACACCACATATTCGTAAAATTGTCCTTGTGAGAAATATTGTTTTCCTAACTGAACACCAGAAACTCTTGGTGTCGTTGCTTGAGCGTTACGGATTTTCATCGCAGCCATTCGATATGTTGAGCATATCCATTTGTATTATCAGAATGCGGTTTTCTCGTCATTATAATAGCGTGCGAGATCTTGTCTGCTGGATTGTGTGAACACCTGAAACTATTTGTCAATAATCCTACCATAACTTGATGGTAGTCAAAGATTCTATCTACCTATTAGCTCTGATAATCGCAGGACCCTAAACATTCTAGTCCCGCTCTATGATGCAGAAGAATAGACCAAATTATTGGTGCAATTGAACTTGTTGTTGTATTTTAGGTAAGCCATCTCGCTAGATTTTAATTGTCTGAAAAAAAGAATGTCTTTCGGGCACGGCTGGTATTGAACTCCAATACCAACACTACCCCTTGAGCCACGGCCACCCACAGTGCAGTCTCTGTGAAAGTAAAAGTGTGATAGTCTCTATTTCCAGTTCGTTCCTACAGCTTCTAAAAAATCTTGAGAAGAGACTCCTATTCTGCTGGTCATCCATCTGGTTTCTAATTCCTTTTCATTTTTATGTGTCCAGGTACCGAGCAGGTTTCCACTCGGTGAGGTTCGCAGATTGTACTTAGAGTTTGATGACATTTTTATACCTCTATTAATCTGGTGGTTTCACTTGGCTGCTTGACTGTCCACAAAGATAGAGTTTGCTGAGGGATCAAGTGCTATGAGTAGTACAGCCTGCGCAGCTTTACGAATTGCAAATATTTTTGCCTGAAAAATTCTACATTCGTCCGGAATCTTGGAGGAGTCCTGGATCTGTAGCATTCGCAGAAGACTCCAGCTCCATTTTCGAGGTGGAATTTTCCATTGTTGGTTGCAGTGTTATTTAACCAGTCATGTCTGTAGACAAATTCCTATCAAAGTCCACGCTTGGAACGATGTAGTTACTACACTTTTTCAGTTTTGATTTTAGAATTTAGATAATGTCCTAAATTGCGGTGCGTCCATACTCTGATGGAGCTTTTGAAAGCCATGCATTTAAGGAATTCATGTGAGTGTTTTGAGATAACTTGTCTTTTCCGCGGCTTTGCACTATAGGTCTTAGTATGGCTACTAGTATGTAGGTACATCCAGTATATTATACGTGGTCATAGTTCTTTGGCATATGTGTGTAGAATACTCGTAATGCTTTTTTGGTTCTGGCTAGGATGATTCCTAGATATTCAATTGGAGTACGCCGTCCAGTTAGTTTTGCTAGGATTTGGAATTAGTTTTGTATGGTCGGGTCTATAGTGAAGGGAATTCTAAGGTGATCCGAGAAGGATTCCTTAGTAGATACTCGCCAGTTATTGACATATGTTTGAGAATACATGTTTGTAATTGTTAAGTCGAGAATTTGTTCTCTATTCTTTCATATTGTAAAAAAGTACGAAGAAATAAATATGAAAGTGGATGCTGTCTATGACGACCCTTCACTATCTATGACAACCGTGAGATATTGATTTATCGACGAATCTGTCGGCCTGATTTGTGCCGCGATTGCAAAGAGTGCACAGCAAGCGGATACGGCTGTCCACTTCAAAGCAGTGTATGGTGCTCTTTAATCGAAATCCGCATGGGTTTGTCATCGAGTCGGGTCCATACAGGTCCATACGGTCCATGCAAAGAGTGCACAGCAAGCGGATACGGCTGTCCACTTCAAAGCAGTGTATGGAGCTCTTTAATCGAAATCCGCATGGGTTTGTCATCGAGTCGGGTCCATACAATGGACTTTTCGAGGCTAAAATTTTTTGGGATTCGAAGAGAACAATACTCATGGACTTTTTGAAGAAAGGCAGCATGATGACGGTACTGCAGGGAATTATGGGACTAATGTGATAAAAAATTAACGAAGACACTGTCCCCCACTTGGCAAAGAAAATGGTGCTGTTCCAACAAGACGGTGCACCAGCCCACTCATGCGGAATCGTCGTGGCGAAATTGCATGAATTACAATATGAATTGCCGCCACATACACCGTACACGGAGGTCATCGGCGAGACAGAAGCCTATTTTGAAGAGGTTGATGAATTAAATCTTTTAGGTGATTTAAAAAAAAATGGCAGAGGCGTTGGAAAAGCGTATCGTCCTAAGATGATATTACTTTGAAAAATAAAAAAAAAGTGAAGTATTTGCGTTGTCATTCCTAATATGGGTTCTCATTGATCCATCCGCGTACGTGACATTGTTGTGGACGATATGTGGCTGCATGTATTGTAATATTGATTTTAAATAATAAATTAAACCATGTTTTTTTATATCAGAAGCCAATGTCACGTGTACTTTTATTTAAATCTATTTTCCGGACCATCTTAGCAACAGTACCCCTTATATAGTTTTTCTGAATCGACGACGACCAAGTCATGCAAGGTTGAATCGACTAAAACCCGCGATAACACTAATTTAGAAAGCGTTTTCGTTATTAACGAAGTTGAGATGTTGTCTATCAATGTATCCAAGTAATAGTAGCCATTTCCAAAAGCAATTACCTGAGCCTCAACCGCTAATCATATTGATTCGGCATCAACTTCGAACTCATACGTATATTTATTAAAATAATTAGCAAACATTCTTTCAATATCGAGTGCAAATATTTACCAGCATTTTTTGGTAACACAATTCACACTTAGATAATAAATATTTTTTTTTTCTTCACCGTGACTAATGATGATGTACGAGTAAAACCCATTCGGCACTAAAGCGTTACTTCATCGTTCCAATACAGAGCTGTGATTCTTAAAATGTTCGTATCTTATCGAGTTTCATTGAGTGTTCATGTTCGAATGCCAAATCATTTTCTCGAAAATCGAAAAACACTTCTGGTTAATAATTTTTTGTCACCTACGCAAACACTAAAACAAAAAAAAAAATTGAAAACAAATTCGAGAAGGTCTGCCATTTTTGGAAGCACTACAAATTGAAAGAGTTTTGTAACCCACAGTGTAGCAGTTATCCGCTCGTAAATAATGGGAAATGCGTTTATTCACTCTACGATTTCACTCGAAAAACAGCAAATCGAATTCAAAATTCGGTTATGGAAAGATTTTTGATTGTTCAACTTCAGTCAAAAAGAGCGAAAATGAGTCATTTTGCCCACAAAGTCCCCACACAGAAATGCGCCGCAAAAGAATGGATGCTCAGGGGTACAGGGTTTTTGTCATCTCAAGTGTAACCAATCGTAAAGTTCAATGGATGTTGGACAACAAATGGCAATGGATCTGCTAGTCATACACACTGTAACAATGACAAGATAAAATGTTTTCAGAATATATTTTATTATATCCGTAAATCAGATAGTAGGAGTAGACTTGAGATGTGTCGTGCGGAAACTCATTAAATTGCCAGCTGTTTGTGACATCATTTCGTGACAACAGAACCATTGGTTTTGATAATTTAGTAGCAGAGCAATTAGTAGGTATAGACGCAAAACAGTGTTGAAATGGATCTGGAGTCTAGCTGAGATGGAAATACACTAATTGTGGCGGCTGCTAATGAAAACAACAACTGAATCTATTTATGGATTGGTCATTGGAGGCGTATAAAGTTGTAAGCATGTGAATACGATGAACCCATGACACATCGCATCACGACTGAATTCGCCAAAGATAACGTTGTATGAGGTCTGGGATGAAGCATTAGTACTACCAAAGCTCGACAGTATAATGGAAAACTAAAAAAGGAGGGCAACTCTGGTAGGTTCACTTAACTTACTTGACGTGGCGCTACAGTCCGGTCTGACCTTGAGCCTCAATCAACAGCTCTCCATTTGCGGACACTGGGTTGACTAAGCGACCTTTCCACTTAAGCGTGTCATATCAGGCGAGGCTTTGCCTCTCCGGAATGCACTCGAAGTTGCTTCGGGCTAGAGCGGTGGTGTTCATTCGCTCCACGTGTCTTGTGTCCTACTCATCGGAGCCGATGAATATTGTCCTTCTGATGAGGTCAATAACGTTGTGTAGAACCGAAGGTTCGTTCTTATATATGCTCCTCTGTTTAAGTAGGTTTATTATGGGCCCGAAAATCACTCGAAGAATAAGAGCATCTGCGGCCGCTTTAGATAAAGTCCAGGCTACCGTGGGATACGGTAGGACTGCGACTGCCGTGAGTTTCCTGATTGCCCTTTCTTATTGACAGCTCATATTAGACTTTCTTTTGCCCTTAGTTACCACCAAAGACATCTTCGCTGTTTTTGTTTGACTGGCCGCAAACGCTGGAGTTGTAAAAACTGATATTGGCTCCCGGAAGTATGTTATTGATGAAATCAAATAAAAACACGTTACCTTGTTGAAAATGCCTGGGTGGTGTTTTTACAGAGCAGCGACCGTTCTCCGTTGTCATCCTACACTGACCGATCAGTTTGGCAGAGTTGAGGGCCTTTAGAAAATCACTTTCTTTCAAGGAGTATACAATAACGAGGTTGCTTGGTGTCTAGGGAGCTTTGAACAACCTCGACACCTTCTCGATCATCAATTCTCTTCAAGAATTGGACATAATGAATCTGTCAGCAGTTTGATCCACTTCATTTTCAAGAGTGGAATCATAAATTCAACCTTTGGTCGATGCTCTACATGTAAGAAACCACAAGGAGAAAACACCAAGTGGGTGCACTCTTTTCTCTATTTAGGCACATAGTGCTCAATGGACTGCCTACCAGATAAGAAGACGTTGGATGTGATGTGGTAGCTTACCTAGACGACGTCCTACTCCATGTGCCAAACAAACAGACACCCTCTAGTACGGCTTATGCGTACTCCTCTCTTGGACCCGTATCTGTGGCCTTAGCGTAAAATAAATCGGGCCAAAATGAAACTGATTTGCTTCATCAGTAATATCAAGATACCCTGCAACATCCCTCCCTAGTTAATGGCAACCCCCTCAGCTATTCGTGCCAGGTATCTAGACGTTATCCTGCACATCAAACTGAGGTTAAAACGTTGCAGAACGAAACAAAAAAAGGTTTAGTTCACGGTAGTGAGACCAATTCTCACTTACGGGTAGGCATTTGATGAGCTGCTCTGTAAATACAAAAGACAAACTAATAATCTGATAGAAAAAATATAACGAGCTGCCTGCATAAGCAATACTGACGGGTAAATAAAGACTTCAACGGCCCCTCTCCAAATTTTGCATCGTTTGGTACCTATATATAGGCTTGTTCAGTACGCAAATAATTAACTAGTCCCAGAGGCTGATGGAGACTCAGCAATAGAAAGAGCTAAATGTAGGATATGTCAGTCTTAGTCACGCTACATGTCGGCCTCTCCTAACCAACCTGATTCCAAGAAAGGAACGAATGGAAACAATGTAAGTTTTCCCCAGTAAGTTAATTTCCATCTTTACAGACAGTTCTAAGGCAGCCGAAGGCTTTTGTGCATACGTTTGCTCCTAGTAGCTATTCAGCTATTCATCAGACCATCAGGTCATCAGACTATCAGACCATCAGACCACAGCTTAGCTCAGCCTGGATCCAATACTCGCGTTGGAAATTACAATATGCATACACAGCCAAGCAACGACCAGAGGCTGCCCTGACTGTCTCAATAAGATGGCTAAGTAGCATAAGTTAGATTCCGGGCGACTCGGATATAGTGATCAGACACGGATCTCTAGGAATAAATAGTGGAAAGTTTGACAATGTTAAGTCAAAAATATCCTACACTAGCTAAATGACACACTTTCAAATGGTGTTTGAGGGGACTCATAGGGTCCTTCATCGAGATACTCGTAACTCCATACTAAACGATTAAGAAAGCTGATTAACCTCAGGAGAAGGGACATTTTTTAACACAGAAATATATTCAGGAGACACTGTGTCATTGGAAGACATGCACAGCCATTTAGTATTCCTCACGGTGATTTGTATAGGAGCTGCAGAGTTGCAATCCCTAGCCAGTTGACAGTTGGGAGATCTACGACTAAATTAGCCCTGCTGTTGAAAGACTCCGAGGTTAAGAAAGTATCAACAACTTTCCGCATTATGCTGAACTTATAAAGAGTGGTTCAACAAGAAGTGTACGATTTGTGCTTACATTTGCTTTATATGACCGCATCGACTCTGGTTTGGTCTGCTTGCAGACCCTCATCGTTTTCCCGAAATTTACAATCATTTTTCCACATAATTGGGGATCTATCTCGGCGATGGCGGCTTCAATGTTCGCTTTCAGACTTCGAATTATTTGCGGATGGTTGGCGTATACCTTACTTTTAACATAGCCCAAAAGAACGAAGTAGGCGAAATAGGCCAGGCCAAGCCTGTAGGCCAGGAAACTTCGTGCGCAATAACTCGATTCTTTCGCGTTTTGTGTTTCAAGCAGCACCATCCTGCTGATAGTAGAGGTCACCCGTATATATATCCCCGAGCTCTGGCCACAAAAAATTATTTATCATATCTGAGTAGCGCGCTCCATTCACCGTAATGGCTTTTCCGGCTTCATTTTCGAAAAAGTACGGCCCTATGAAACCTCCGGTCCATAAACCGCACCAACTAGTTATTCATTCTGGGTGCATTGGCATCTCCTGAACGACTCGTGGATTTTCGGTACCACAGATGTTTCAATTTTGCTTATTAATGTAACAGCCAATGTAAAACTGGGTCTCATTCGAAAACACGATTTTGTTGCGAAAAGCACTGTCAGCATGCATGTTCTCCAGAACTAAATTAGAGAACGTGTGGCGCTGCTTTTCAGTGTTCAGTTCTTGCGGTAATTGGACCTTGTACGGATGGAGAGCTATATTTTTCGTCAAAATTCGGTTCAGTGTGACTGTTTAGAGGTCAAGCTCCTGAGAACGGTTATGAATGGATAGGTTTAGGACGTTTTCGACACTTTTCTTTACCGCGGCCGCATTTTCCATTGAACGTCTGGGGCGAATATGATACGGCGTTTTCACATCATGTACTTGGTCTCTTGGAGTTTTTTGATTATGTATGTTCTGCACACGCGTCTCGAAACGCACATGATTACATGTCTCGCATCATTGACACGATTGACCGTGAATTTTCGGAATAAAGTTTGACGATTTGGACTTTCTCTTTCACTGTTCAATGTACGAGTAAATTTCTCAAATTTATAGACGACGTCTGTTACCATTTTATTTTTATGTAATTGGCGCCCGCACAAGGAATTTTATGGATCCCTTAGATGTTTGCACATAGCCTGGGCGAAGGAAAGTTAGGGAGGAAAAAGAGAGAGATACCAATGCGCGTTGGTTTTAAACATTTGCAAGTTATAGTGACTAGGAAATAAACAGCTCGACAGGGCATTCCATAAGCGAAATGTACGGCTTAGGAACGAATCACCATATTTTGGAATACGTCCAAGGGTGAGCTTGAGGGTGTACTGATGAGTATTCATAGCGAGGTTGGTGTTACGGTTAAAAGTTTAAAGGAGCGGAATGCTATTGGCAATTTCGGTGGAGCACTGGTGGTGAAAATAGCGGTACAACAAGGTGAGACAGGAGACGTTATGGCGGTGTTCGAGGGTGTTGAATGACGGTGTCATATTGGCATCACCTATGAGTTTTATCGCACGATATCTACCTAGCAAGTGCAAAGAACTCTTAGGGGCACCTGCCCAGATGTGGGTATTGTACTCCAATTTTGGGCGGATAAACGCCTTATATATTGTGGCTAGGCCGGAGGGGGTGAAATATTTCGCATATCGCTTGAGGAAACCAAGACATTTCGCAAAATTCTTGATAACACCGAATATGTGGTCATTCCAACGTAAGTTGCCATTGACACACATACCGAGAACGGAAAGTTTTTCGGTTTCAACGATGCAAGTGCCATTCATGGACAATGGCTGGGTATTTAAATTTCGCTTTAACAACCGCAGACATTGTGTTTTGGAAGCATTAAATTCCAATCTGTTCCCAATGCTGCTAATATCGGAATTTAATGAGCTTAACATACGCTGTCATTCCCATTCTACAGCCAAAGAGCAAGGAAGCAAGCCTGTAAGTAAAGGAGTATATTGGATTAGAAGTAGGAGACAAGAGATCATTGATGAAAATCAAAAAGAGTATCGGAGGCAGAACGGAGCCTTGGGGCACACCAGCATTTATTTTGTGAACATCAGACTTGAAACTATCTAAGACAACTTAAATTGAACGTTCGGAAAGGTGATTTCTAATCCATTGCAGAAGAGAGTCATCGATCCCAAAAGCACGTATTTTCGACAAAAGACCCTGATACCAAAATCTGCCAAATGCCCTAGAAATATCAAGTGCAACTATTTTGCCAGATTGGTTCCACTTTTCGGAAATATATGCCGTCAAATCATCAATGGACGTGTTGCTACGAAAACCGTACCGCCGGTCGTTGAGAAGTTTTCGTGTTTCGAGATATTTCATGAACTGACCGTTTATCAGAGTTTCCTTGGCCTTGGAAAGAAGGAACGTAAGTGCAATGGGTCTGAACGAGGAGACAGAAGAAGATTCGCTTTTTTTAGGGACGGGCTGGACAACTTCTTTTTTCCATCTGCTCGGAAAGAGTCCTAAAGGGTTGGATTGATGAAAAAGCTAACGCAATGGTTTTGCCAGCGTGGAAGAACACCTTTTCTGAAGAAGGGGAGATATACCATCTAGACCAGCGAGTTTGTGTATGTTAAGATCTTTAGGTACACTTGCTACTACACGAGTGCGAAAGTGGATTTGTCCCATTGAAAATTTGACGCATTCAAGTGCAGTCGGAGACAAAACATAATCTGGAAGTGTTGAACTAACATAGTTGCGAAGTGTGCAGCAAACAGTTTGGCCTTATCCATGAGTCCCGGGATGGAGGATAAGGCAGAATTTCTAACATTTTTGACAAACGACCAAAAATTGTTACTACTCGTACCTTTGGGACATAGTATTTTTTGCCTCAGTTTTTGGTCATATTGAAATTTCACCATATGCCAGTCCTGCATAGATCAGCTGTAAAATAATAGGCCTTTCGAACCGTACATCTCTTCTGGAAACACTCCTTACTGAAGAGCAGCTTTTTCAGCCAAACTTACCATGGTCCCAACATCAAAGACTATAATTAGCTTCATTTGGAAGAAATTATTTGAAACTGCCAACAGTGTCGGGCGCCAATTGTATTTTTTTTAAGTAATCGGTTTCCGTTTAGAAGCTAATCGTGATGTTATTGACAATTTCAATGACAATACGGGAGCTGACAACAAAACACCATTTCATTTTAAGGTTAAGTACTGAAATTTGATATGCCAATCCCATATAATCTAAGTAAAAATTTCCATCACCTGCTTACTATGTGTATACATGCATGAGTTGCAATTAAAATCAAATACAATAATTTATCTCCACCCGATTGGAATACTAATTAGGTAAAGCTTCCGTCTTATAAGTCGCCCCTTACAACCTTAACCTTAGCTTGATGTTATAAGAATATAAAAAAGCCTGACCTCAGCTTCAGGTTCAACTGAAAACAATTTGTTATTCCATGAAAGTTTACACGTTCTGCGAACTTTATTTCACATTACGAATACCGAGAGTTTTTTTTTGTTTTGTTTTTTTTTTTCTTTTTACATAAAATTAAGCCATTTTATGGTATATGGTATATCTGTAATATTGCGTCAGATTTCTGAGATACTCGCACGAGTCGGTACGAATACCCTCCTCTTGCCTTCAATGAATCAGATCAGAGTGCAATTATATATTACGGCCGAGTTGTTCGTATTAAGTCATTTGAACACTTATACCGTCACCTTTCGTAATTGTATCTGGTTCTTAGTTTTTGTATTTTGTTTAGTTTTGTGCAATTCAAAAACGGAAAACTGATCTGACCTCATTTAAAACTGGCACTAGTCACTAGTCAGAACAGCTGATTGAGCAAAGTATTCCAACTGACACCCCAATGGCCGGCTGACGGTCCGCCGCACTGAAACCTGTAATTAACCGTCACCACTGAAAAGTGCTAATTAAAATGCAAGATCGACAATCTGCATTGATTGTTAAAAAAAAAAAAAAAAAAAATAACAAATAAACAACAATAAAAAAGTTGATCAATAAGTTTCTTGTTGATGGCGTTTTGTGCTTTTGTTGCTTTCGGATATTTAATACAAATTTGTTTTTTTTTTTGGCACACTCCAGCAGGTTCAGCGATCTTGAGTCAGATAGAAAGTACGTGATTTTCGTATCTTTGGCAAGTGAGTAAATCGACAGCCCTATTGAGTTGATAAAAAATTCATAAATTACTCGTATTTGTGTTACAATACCGTTGAAATAAGTGTTTGTTACGCGTCGAATTTGTTTGTCAGTTCTATGAACATTATATCAGCAAAGTGTGTTGCAAGGTTATAAACCTCTCAATGGTGCCAATTTATTTTAAATCAGAAAAGTAGGGCTATATGTGGCAAAGCCATTGTTTTGATTTTGGATTAATGGTGATTTGAGCAAACATTTTACGTAGATCCATTATCAACAGAAAGGACAGGGCTTACTGAATAGTTTCAATTCCACTTAAGGCCTCTCGGTTACCGCATTTTTTCAATGAACCTTTTTATCAATATGACCTGCAGTTCGGTTTTCAGAGCAACGAGTTGACTAAAAATTTGATGACATATTTCACCGAAATATCTACTCCAATCTGGCTGAAGCAAGATAACCGCAGTTGATATCTCTAAGGCATCTGACAGAGTTTGGCATCAAGTCGAAAACGGGTGCATTTAATTTTCTTAAATGGATTATAAATTATCTTTCGGAACGTTCTGCCTTAGATAGTTACAAGACTGATATCCACAAAGTAAATGCTGGTATACCTGAGGGCTCCGTTCTGTCTCCGACACTCTTTTTAATTGTCATCAATGATCTCCTGTCATCCAGATCCAATATATTCCTTTGCTGACGACAGCTCAGAACAGAAACAGCAGAGTATGTTAAGCTCATTACGATATTACTCGTAACACCATAACTAATTGGGGTACCACCAATAGAGTAGAATCTAATGCTCCCAAAACACAATTCTGTCTGCACGCTGGTCGGGGCAATGTAATCCTGACTTTCCACCTTCGAACGCTAACGCTAGTTAACAGCAACACTAAACGGAAATCATTCAAAATTTGCTTTTCCTAGTTATCTGCAATCAAATGGCGCCATCCAATAGCAAACTTGCAGGATTTCTGTTTCCCAGGCCGTCAATTTATTCTTCAAAGACAAAAACTTTACATTTATTTGTTTTAATTTAAGAACCTCTGCATTATCAGAAGTCCCACAGCCTTTTGTTCCACCGCAATATCAATTATTTCTTTCTGCTGTGAATTTACTCCTATTATTCCTAATATTCCTATTTATGTAGCGGGCCCCAACCCGTCTAGAGGTTCTGCCTGAGACGCGGCAGGCTATCATGCTTTGTGACATTAGACACCAATCACTTTGGACTCAGCTATCTGGGTCCTCCTTATACTCGTAGTCTTAAACTTGTGGGCAAGAGGATCTTGGTTGGAGCATTGCTGTTCATTTCAATGATGGGGCAAGTGCAGTGGACGTATTTTGTGTTTTCAGACGGGACCAAATAATTGCTCAGTATCTGCTTTAGTTTCTTGCTTATCGTGCAGCAGTCGGTAGATTAAAGTATAACTGATCGGATCACTGTTTTCTAAAGGATGTATGGTATTTCATCTCCCGAGTTATGACTGTTGAACGCCTTTGCCAAACCAAAGTAGCATCGGTTTAACGGGGTAAGTCTTCGTCTCGTCTCCATTGTGGTGTCTTAAGTGGAGTTTATTATTACTACGAGGTTGGTGAACTCGTCAACTGATTCCAGGCGCTCCATGCGGTGGGCAGGTGCTTCCCATTTATTCTAAGACCAACATAGTTTGCCTGTTCTTTGACTACCATAAGAGCCTTATATTTCTAGCAAACAGCAACTTGCGAGGATCCTGCTTAAATGCATTTTCAATTACCAGCGCATCAGTTATACATGTCCTTGTATCAAAATTGGAAGCAATTTTTTGCCACTCGTATTATGCGTGATTCTAACCTCATAGTACCATGTTGAGATGAATGATTTTCATAGTCTACCGAGATGAATACTGCGCTAGTGAAAGCTGAATATGGTACAGAAGGGATCTACCTTCCCAAATAAGTAGGAAGGCTTAAAAGAATAGATTATACGTCTACACAGAAGAATATTCACATGAGGACATTCAATGAAATCGATGCAAAGCACATCTTCAATATTCTCTTCTTATCCAGGGGTCTTGCGAGGATGATTCCACAACTTTGTTGCAGGCAAGGTTCGAGTGCTGATATCCACAACCTTTTAGGCTTTAACCAAAGAGATGAACTTCCCGGCATGGTATATCCACAAATCTATATCGCGTAAGCTCCGTCTGTAGCCACAGTAAATAAATGCAGAAGATAGTGACAACAATATCAATCAAGAAGCAACCAGCAAATACATTAACACCAACTGGTAAGCCAGACAAAACACGATGCCAATAAACCGGAATTCGAATAAGAAGGTGGTAGCACGAGCATTTTATTAGCAATAGAGGAGGGTTTCTCAGTAGGAAAAACAGAGAGAAACGTGCAATCAATGAAATGGAGGCGTGTAACTCCAGGAACAATTGTATCAAAAGGTAAAAGGAGCATGTCAAAGAAACAAGATCCAAACAGAGACTTATACAAATTTAGTAGATGAATCACAGTCGGTGCTAAAGACATGCAAGCACTACTACAAACGACGAGGATGATCGAAATTTAGCTGTCAGGTGGAATGAACCAAGTATTTTGCCACCTGATCAAAATGATACAACAAGAATGCTGAATCCGTCCGGTTCTGCCAAGCTATTTCCAAGCAGCAGGAAATAATCTTGTAAAGAGCATAAGCGATAATAAAACCTTGCCACCGTTTGGACGGTTAACAAGAGAGAAGACCCTCAAAACAGGGCTAACTATAGAGGTATTAGTCTTCTGGCATCGTGTTCAAGATCTTGTCAATCGTATTTTGTACGCGCCTGAAATCATTTGTCAACAATCCGATTACCCCTTATCAGTGCGAATTTAGTCCCAGTTAGCCCACAATTCACCAATTATTATTCAATCTAAAGCAAATTCTTGAGATAATACAGTTCAATGTTTTAAGGACGCATATGTCAGCATCTATAGAGATCCGTAGAGATTTGTCTAGTTTTGGCACTCCTGCCAAACCCGTCAAATTGTGCAAAATGCAACTCTGGGTACACCATAAAACGCGCAAAAAATTTCAGCTAGATTTTTGACGTCAAAAAAGGATTTGTAGCTAAGTTGACTAAGAAAATCGTAAGCCAACAGGAGGGGTAAAATTTTCCAAAAGTGCATGCAATTCCTCGCATATGCTGATGACATTGATATTGACAGCAAGATATCACTGGTGCATTGAAAATAGTGTATTGGAAGTGCAAAGATAGGTTTAGCTTTGAATGAGGGCAAAACTAGGTATGGCGTCAACAAGAAGGGACGCATGCTATCGACGAATGGGGCAGAAGCCACAATAAACACTATAGCTTTTATGTAGTTAGGAGTTTCGCCTACCTAGGCTCCGCTATGATTTCTGACAATCAGAGACTCTATATAAGACCCTAATGCTTCACGAAAAGCTCTATAGTCAGAAGCATGAACCGTTAGAACCTTGGAGTGAATTTTGATCGTCTTTGCATTGGCGAACTTTGGAGATCCAATTAAAACAGCGAACTGATCAGAAAAGTACGCATCAGTCGAAGAGACAAATCAGAAGAGAAAGACGACGTCTTATGTGGCACGCATAAGTGGAAACGAACCAAGTCCGCGCTGGATAAAGTTGTTCACTTGTTAAGATGCAGGGCTAACCCAAGGCTATAGCGCTATCTAAGTGAGTAAATAAGTTTTGATTGTCTCCTGCATTCCACTTATGTATTCTTCATAGTCAAACCAAGCCCGTGCTTTTCTCTTTAGAAAACACTTGAGTACATTAACATCTATTCTCTACTTCGGCCGGAACCAGTGGTGATAGAATATGTTCCTTGTAAGGACGTACGAGTAATGGTAATATCTAAAGAGAGTACTTTTTTAAGTCGGAAGATACTTTTAAGTGTGTAAGTTTTGATACAAATACTAAGGAAAAGGTTCATAAAAGCACCTAAAGCAGACTCAGGCATTCTGGGGATAGCTTCTACCTATGCCAGGAAAAAGGGTCAGAGGGTTAAGCGAGAGATTCTAATAACCACGCCAAACAGTGAATATCTGTAAGTAAGATTCACCACTGGCAGAACGATATTTCAATGTTTGGTCAGAGGGGTCTAGTATCCAAAAGACTTCCAAATGTTTGGCTTTATTTGAGAATAGAGTAATTATGCCTGAAGGACCAGTGCCTCGCTCTTGAAGCAATCAGGTGCTAAAAGTCGTCAGAAAGCAAGACAATGTTAGTTTGAATGAGTTATTAAGACTGTTTAAGCGATTTTAATAGTATTTCACTTTGTAATATTTCTTCTTGAAATGCGATAACGATAACGAATATTATTGTAGAAGGACCTAAATGATATAAGAGAAGTGTGGTCCTACAAGGCATTCCATTTTGGCCATAATTTCTACACAATTTTAAATGTGACATATCTAAGATTCATTATACTGAATCCATAGACCCATTTTAAATTGAAGGTCATCAACTTTATTTCAACTATTGTGGCAGCTCAAACTATCAAGGCTACGTGTAGTCTTTGTCATCATCATGCCTAAATTACTGTCATCGGTTGTCCTAAGTCCATTCAAATTATTTATATGTATGATATACAAGTATGCTTTTCGTATTTCGTATTCTGCCTACGTAATGATTTAATCTGTTTCTTGGGGGACATAAAACTTGTTAAAAAATTGCTTTTTAATATTTTTTATGGTTATCAATAAATAAAGCTCGTGCTTTATTAGAGAACAAGAAAAATAAATATGCTAATCGCAACAAATTAGTGGCAGTTTTAATTTATCATAAACTAACTTATTATCGTACGGAAGTTCATTTTCAATTTATCTTAAATTTTTTACTTGTTTTTAATTTTTCGACGGACAGTGTAAATATATTAAGTACCACTTTCAGGTGAATTTCGATGGTACCTAATCTCTGTTCAAACAAAGCGGTTAGACATAGTTTGCTCAAATATCGTTTAGACGAAGCATACTTAACCAATTAAGGGTATGATCTAATATTTACACTTTACAGATGGACGGCGTAAGCTTTGTTTCCTAATTAAGAAGACAAGAAACCTGAATTTCCAATCGAATGTCATTGAAGTGTCATTTAAATTAGTGGGCAATTTTAAAAAACCAGAAACTTCTACAACATTGTACTAAGTTCTGTCCCAACACAAAAAGTACTCTGAAAAAACATTCTTTGTTCAAGATGTGAAAGTTGCCTTAGCTCCATTGTGTCAATAGGAAACGTCAACAAAGTGTCATCGGCAATCGATGGCAAAGTCAAGAGGCTTAGTGTCAAATTGACAGTGTCAATATTCCCGAACGAATTATAATCCGTCTGATTACTGCGATTCAGTGTACGATATTCGTACATTGTTCGCTTTCTTTTAAGTCTCTTTTTATTCTGTGTATCTGCGGCTGATATTCTCCTGACCTATACAGATTCACGAGTATACATATGGTATACTCATACATTCGTGAACATCACCAAAATGAAATGAACAAATCATGACACACAACGTGCATATTAAACGTTTTTTTCCTTTTGGTCGTCAAAAAGAAGCGCCGCAATGACAATTGGCGTGGCGTGACGATGAAGTTTGTTCAAATCTTGATGCAAATTACAGATGACATTGTAGCCGAAGTATGGGCACGTGGTTCATTTGAAAGTTCAAAATTAAATTTGGAAAGAGAAACGCATTGAATTGTTTTTTTTTTATGTGTTAAGTCACCTGAGATGTTGTTCGGTATTTTTAAAGATACGACTACTACCTCTGATGAACTTTGACGGTCTCTTTTGACATTTGATAGTAATAACTCCGAGGAGGTTTTCATCTTAAGTTTTAATTCATAATTAAATTTTTGTTTGAGTATAAAATGAACAGATCTTTCAACTCATCGCTACAATAACTTTTGACAAAACTGGAAAACACGTTAGTGTCTGAAACAGTAATGGAGGCTGCCATGAGTTGTTGTTATTTGAAACATGAGTTCAAAGTCGAGTTTCTTACTTTTAATGACAATGTCGTACATGCCATAATCCTTAAAAAGCCTAGCAAAATCATTGTCTTTCAGTGGATTTTAGTTCGTTTATTTGCAAGAAAGAGCTGGATTTGCAGCTCCGTTCTTATGATCCTATCCCACCCCTACGTGGTAACATCTGGAAGAATGCAGAAGAAAGCATCTGAAAATGTAGGGTCGAGCAGCAACAGTAAACAAAAATGGTGTGAAAAATTTTGACAGAAAATTTGTTTACTATCTATAGGTACTCTAAAAAAAAAAACTGTGGGACAGAGGAAATGGCAAGAAAACGCAATATATTGGAAAGATAATAGTTTAACGATGTTTTTTTGAATGGCCAAACGGACGAAAGAAAGAATATTCAGGTTTTCATCTCCGGCGTTTTCTTTTGAAGATATATTCGAAACGTATATCAATAGAATATGGAAATTACTAAAAAGATCTATATGGTTCCAGGACTAAGCAGACACAATGAACCTAGTCATTTCTAGCTAAATTCTACTGATTACGATGAATATTCAATTAACTTTATCGAATACGTCCAACGAAATGATTATGGAATGTTGAAACACCCATTTGTACGGAGAAAAAAATATGAAGCACTACAAGTATGTATAAAATAGGCGTCTCGAGTAGTATCATTTGTCTATTAATTATCCGGGAGACCACCTGGGAGATCTTAAAAGTACGGCATGTGGCTGACGCAAGCTCAAGCAGCACGAAAGAACCATATATTTTAAGATTCTTGCAGTCATAAAATGTTGACCGGCAATGATGAAAAAGTCACTACCTACTTGCAGCCGGGTTACGAATGTGAGTATCCTAGACACTCTAATAACAACTGGCTTCACATCTTTTAGATTTCGATAATTCCTATTCCGATAACAGCAACTATTGAAGGTGAATGAAACAACTACCGGTAGACCATAAGATATGCTGACTCTGACATACTATATTAGGTTCCATAAAACCTTTCCCGGTTTAACCACGAATATCATCGAGTAAATACACCAAATCAAGAGGGCAGCTCCCGAGAAGTAAATAAAAACCAAGAAGCCGGTGAGAGCACTGAAAAAGGAACAGCAAGAGAGGTGAGGGATCAACAATATTTAAACTGTAAACGAAGCATGCCAGAGATGCAAGACCTGAATGGAGACCTGACAAGACTGAATACTCTCAGTAGACTCTTTCGATTTGGAAAGAACACTTGTGTAGCCTTCGAAGATAATCGACTTTTCGGTGTCAGACAGGCAACATTTCTGTCTGCCTATCTAAAACAATGTAAGAATCGTTATATAAAAAAAAATCGGAATAAGAAGGCTACTGGATACGATAATCAGGTAAAGAGCCTGCTTCAGCTAAGTTGTGAAAGTTGGTCGGATGAAAACATATTTGGTAAGTGATATCTTTATTTTGTTTGCTTACACTGCAAAAAGGAAAACATCTAGGCATCAGTTTTGAAAACATCAACATTAAAATTCAGTACCGTTTAAATTTTCACTTCGCGCAGATCTTAGAAAAATAGCCAAGAGTATCATACCGACATTTTTTGATGTCATAAAACGATCTAAAGGCAATACTATGAGCAATCAGGCGAGTTCTTTGAAAAGTCATTTTCAAAAATTAGTCGAGATCACCTCTGCAGCAGCCCAGATAGCTACGGCACACCGGTAATCCAGCCCGAAAAGCTTTTGACTCCAGTCAATTGCAGTAGGAATGGGACCTGAAACTATCGGGCAAGACCTGGTTCACCCCGAAGTGTAGTGCTTCCGAAACTGAAGGCAAAGTAAAATTAGGGAGCTACCAGAGAAGCGCGCGGTCGAGGGAATTGAGAGATCCTACTCCACGAATGAGATTCCGAAGTTTTGCCAAAAGGTAAGAAAAACATGTCACGGACACAAACCCCGAATCGAAGCTTGTAGAGACAAACAAGGAACCATAGCAGTTAAATCGCAGCCGATGACGAGGATTTGGAAAAAGCATTTCTGTAGACTGTATAATGACGATGACGAACCAAATACCGCTGTCAGGCAGAATGAACCTTTCAACCTGGACGATATAGACCAACAATTCCGTCCACCCGACCTGGATGAAGTGAAGATAGCCATATCTAAACTTAACTCCAACAAAGTTGCTGGAGCAGATGGCCTGACTGCCGAGCTTTCTAAAGCGGCAGGCGATAACTTGCTAAGGAGCATATACCAATACATTTGTAAAATATGGTCGGACAAAAGTATAGTCGATGAATGGAACCTCAGCATTGTTTGTCCGGACGTCAAGAAAGGATACCCTCTGAACTGTGCCAACTACAGAGGCATCAGTCTTCTTAACATCGTCTACAAAATTCTATCTACCTTATTGGGTCAATGCCTGAAGCCGTTCGTCAACAACTTGACTGGTTCATATCAGTATGGCTTTAGGCCAGGAAAGTCCACCACCGACCAAATATTCACACTACTGCAGATCTTGGGAGAAACTCATGAGCTCCGAATCGATACACGCACCAGTAGAAGAGGCATAATCTTTCAAAAGTCTGTCCAATTACTCGTACACGCCGATGATATTGACATAATCGGAAGAAAGTAACGAGATGTCAGTGGGGCTTTTGCGAGTATTGAGATGGAACTGCCGAAGACGGGTTTAAAGGTCAACGAGGGTAAGACCAAAAACGAGTATATGCTTTCAACAAGAAAGGACACCCAACACCACCGTCTCGGACAGAACTTCACCCTCGATAGATATAACTTTGAGGTAGTTAAGGACTTTGTCTACCTAGGGTCCGATAACAATTCAGACAACGACACCAACGCTGAAATCAAACGAAGAATAACTCTTAACAATCGCTGCTTTTTTGGACTAAGAAGGCAATTGACTAGCAAAACCCTTTCTCGAACAACAAAAGTGATCCTATAGAAGACTTTTACAATCCAAGTCCTCCTCTATGGCACAGAGGCATGGACTTTATCAAAAATGGACGAGAGTGCTCTTGGTTGTTTTCAGAGAAAAACACTTCGGGTGATTTTCGGCCCCGTCTGCATAGACGGTGAGTGGAGGAGGAGATACAAAGACGAACTGTGCGGGCTGCACAGCGACATCGACTTAGCCAGAAGAGTGGGTCATGTAGAGCGGATAGACACTAATGTTCCGGTCCGAAAAGTTTTCGAATCCGCGGAACAGCACAGTAGAGGAAGACTGCGACTCAGGAGGTAGGTAGGTAGGTAGGTAGGTAGGTAGGTAGGTAGGTAGGTAGGTAAGAGTGGCTGTTGGATAAAACCAACCCACTTAGGCCTAATGGCCCATTGTGATGCCACGTGGATCTATGATCCTCTTACTGATGGAACCAGTTTGAGCTTCTGACGAAGCGAAGGAGACTGTTTACGTCTGTATTTTTCAGATCGCTTAGGTCGTTGTAGAAGAAGGCTCCTAAGTGAAGTTTTCTTCTCTGGGAGAGAGCTGGACATGTACAGAGTAGGTGGAGGGTTGTCTCCTCCTCTTCCTCGTCCATGCAGCTTCTGCAGAAATCATTTGTAAAGGCGCCAAGCCTTCTTGCGTGCTTGCCTATAAGGCAGTGTCCAGTGATGACACCTATGATAGCGCTGAGATGTTCCTTATTTAGAAGGATCAGACACTTAGAGCTATACAGATCCAGTTTTGGCCAGATTTGTTTGGTCGCTAGACATGTTGGTCCAACAGTCCACCTAAGGTCTGTTCTTTTATTGGCATCCAGCTTTAATATTAGTTTGCACGCAGCGATTGGGATACCTATGCTACCCCTTTCCGGTAGAATAGGTAAAGTGGTTCCAATTTTGGCGAATTCATCGGCTCTACAATTCCCTGGAACGTCTCTGTGGCCCGGCACCTAACAGAGGTGAAGGTTGAACTGCTCTGCCATCTCCATAAGAGATGATCGGCAGTCAAGGGCGGTTTTAGAATTCAGTCCAGGGATTTGATAGCGGCCTTTCTATCCGAAAAGATGCGGATATCCTTTGCAGATATCACGTTTTTCTTCAGCCAGGACAGAGCTTCTTTAATCGCCAAAATTTCCGCCTGGAACACGCTGCAGTGATTTGGAAGGCGGAAAGAGAGGCTTAGATTTAGCGTGTCTGAGAAAACACCGCCACCAACCCCGCTATTGGTTTTAGATCCATCCGTGTAGAAATGGATGGAAGGGGACCTCAGCCAACTTAGCATGCGAAACTGGAGGCAGCTTATTGGTTGAGGTCCAGGTGCACCACGGACTGTAGTTCCACCTTAAATTAGTAAGTAAGTGTATAGAATTCGTGCTTAGTCGAATTTCACAATATGACACTATCAGATCAACAGTTACATGCATGATGTACACATGGTCGTTCTTAAATCAAAAATTTTTAGAATTTGGAACCGTAAAGGAGTTTGTACACTTATGCCCTGTATGTAAAATCTTCGGAAACTCTGAGATAGACCACCCTTGTTGGAATTCCTAATATTGCAAAAGCAAAAAGTAAGTTTGTACGAATCCTTTCGTACCAGGCACGATAGACTCGTACATATTTCTGACTGAACAATACCTGCATCTTATTCCAGGAATTCCACCGATCAAATCACGTCGCGTCTCCAGAAAATTAATTCAAACAAACTTGCTACGAATTATTATTATAGAGTATCCCACAGAACGATAAACAAACTTCGTATGCAAATTATTCCACCAACCGCAACGTACGAATATCGAAGCTCCGTTCAAAATTTGATCAGATGAGGAAAAAAGAACAAAATACTCCCCTTCAGCCACCTTCAGCCCTGGATAGCTAAATCTATTTTCACTTCCATCCACTCCGGTGGATTGTCGCTAATTTATTTTGCCTTGAGCTGGAGACGCCAGGTACACATGTCGCCAGGCCGACACAATTATCTTCCATTGTGTGATTTTCTGTTTATGGCAACACGAAAAATTGGAATAACAAAATGCGACTGCTGCTGCTGCATCACATCACCGCCGCCGATCCCCGATACCATCCATTAGCTATTAAGACAGCTTCGGTGCACGATGTCAGGTATCCGTAAGCCAGTAACATCATGCAAATGAGTGACAATTTTTTCTTTCTGCGCAGTTTTAGATCGAATTTTGTAATAATTCCAAGGCACTAACAGGAGAAGGCTTGGGTTTTTTTTTTCTCCCCTGTTTTATCCCAAAGGCCTGTCAACACTGGGTCTTCAGGCTAGCACTGAAGATATTTGCTGTCACCTTTATTACGGATCCGTGAAGTTTTGTGGAATTTCGTTTCATCCAGCACAGGTATGTAGTAGGTACCCGCCTGTCTTACCAATGAGTGCCATTATCCGACGAAACAATCAAACAGACAGACTGTCACAGAGACACAATGTTATAAAAAGAAAAAAAGATAGACAAACAGACAGACAATCTTGGTGTACTGAACAACGCCACAATGTAGCGCTGCATGCGTTGTGTGCACATCTGCATGTGTTTGCTGTCACTGTCATTTGGCACTGTGTTCAGGGAGTATAAAATTATCCACTATACAGTGATAGCCACAGCAATTAGGAACGAAACTGTGGCGAAAATTAAGTCCGGGCGCAGTGTCTGGCATTTTAATTTTTAAATGACACGCCTGTGTGAATTTATTGCGGTCTTGTAGCTAGATACTCTTGTATTCTCGTTCATGTTACAAGATCATCTGAAATGATTTATCGTTGGCGATTCGAGTAGGGAGAGTGAGAGTGTGTTGTTGTAGACTGTGAAAAATGAGACAAAGTTGCCAGCAATAAAAAACAAAATCAGTACTTACTTGGCGCGCTTTTGATTAGCAAATTTCTCCATGTGACATCTTAAATTTCGAGATTTATTCACTAAAAGATATTTAATTGTGCCATTCATGGGATTTTAAAATTTTGATTGTGACCAAACATTGATTCTGCACTTTATGTGCAAATCATACGTCTGCCGTTCAGCTGTAAAGAATACCAAAAGTACTAGCCTTTAAGAATCGAATTTTTCTTAAGCCATGATCACGATCACTGAGTGTTAGAATTGGTTCTGGCTAAGGGTTCTGCAAATTTTCAAAAATTGAGTCACAGGGCTGACAACCTGCCTTCATGTAATGGGTGACCAGATAGCAACGATATTTTTTCCAATTGTTATGCTTCAGCAGCTGTCAAAGTCACCAATGCTATCCAGCTGTCAAAATATTCAGTAAGACCCAGAAATATACAATAGTATTGTTGGATTTGGGCTTACATCCGTATAAGATTGTGCTGACGCTAATTGGAGCTGGAAATGTTGGCCGGAGATCCGGATTTTGGCCAAAAAATCATCTTCTCGGACGAGGCCCATTTTTGGCCTAGTGGCTATGTCAACAGTTGTGAAGGAGAAATTTAGCGACTGGGTCATCTCACGCCGAGCGTTCGTCAATAGGCCGCCGCGATCATGAGATTTGATACCACTCAATTATTTTCTCTGGGGCTACGTCAAGCCCTTAGTCTACGCTAACTTGCTGGCTTCCACTTTGGACGAGCTCGAGGCCAACATTCGACACGCTATTGCCGGAATAACGGAGCACATATTGGATCGTGTCATTAAAAATTGGACCGACCGCTTAATTAACACCAAGCGCAGCCGATGCGGCCATTTGAACGATGTGCATTCCACACATAATGGCATGAACGTAGCTTCAAAATAAACCCAGAATCAATTTTATATCTCAAGCCGTTGTTGTTTTATTTAATCCGACTGGTTAGATTGCAGGTTGTGCACTTTAACCACCTGCAATTATGGGCCTCATCTACAGCACTCGCTATATCCATAGACGTTTAATGGATGTCTAGAGCAGCCCCACTTTTGGCAAATTAATTAGCTTTACAATTTCCTTGAATGCCTCAATTTCGTTGCCAGGCTAACAGGGCGAATCTAGATGTTCGTAATAGATATCACACTCATCTTCAGAGAGATCCCCTGCAATTGACAAATTTCCGCCTGAAATATGAGTTGCTAGAAGAATGCCCGTTCAGAATCTTTATTGAACGCATATGCCGAAATCTCTCAATAACCCCTATGCCGCCAGCATCAAGTACCGAAGAGCAGTGGCAACGCTGACAAGGTGCCATCAGAGACGCTGCAACTATTCTACTGCGTTTTACCAGACCACCACCAAGAAATCCCTGGTTTGATGAAGAATTCCGGCAAGCACATGCAGCTAAACAAGAAGCGTATAAAGCGGCGCTCCAATGATTGACCAGAGCCGTTTGTGAGCTCTACGAGCAGAAGAGACGGGAAGCACATGAGCTCCTCCAGAACAAGAAGAAAGAGTACGAGAAGCACGCGATCGAAGATATTGAGAGGTTGTACTCCAGGAATAATGTGCGGCAACAGGTAAGAGGACTGTGTCAAGTCAAGAAGACCCGTACAGAAAGAAGCCTACAAGGATGAAGAGGGAAACCTTGTAGTAGAGGCATAGGCGGGTTTCAGACTATGAAATAACTTTTCTGCAGACTGTAAACAGGCCAAGAAGACCGATATTCCATCAGGCAGAGTACAGCACTCAACTTTGACGATGACAGCCAAAACTTCCGTCCACCTGACCAAAATTAAATAAGGAGATAAATATATAAGCCCAAAATCAACAACGCAGCTAGACCTGACCGGCCAAGGTATTCAAAGCTGCTGGAAATGACTTCGTGGAGAGCACACACCAACTAATTTCTCAGATATTGTCAGAAGAATGTATGCCTGATGAAAGGAATCTCTGCATCGTTTGTCCCATCCACAAAAAAGGAGACACCCCAAGCACTGCGCCAAGTATAGTGGTATAAGTCTCCTCAACATCGGATACAAGATCTTGTCTGCAATGTTGTGTGAAAGTCTGAAACCCTTCGTTAACAACCTGATTGGCCCCAATCAGTGGAGTTTGAAATTAAGAAAGTCCACAATCAACCAAATCTTTACACTCCAGCAGATCCTATAAAAAAGAAAGTCCAAACCGATACCCAACAACTTTTCATCGATTTTAAGGCAGCATATGACAGCCTGTATAGAGACCGGCTATATAGAGCAATGTCTAGTTTTGGCATCCCTGCTAAGTTTGTGTGTCCGTGCAGAATGACAGTGGAGAACGCTCGGTGTTCCGTCAAGGTAAGTAACGATTTAACTGAAACCTTTAATATCAAAAAAGGCTTTAGACAAGGTGACGAGCTGTCATGTGCGAACATGAAGCGAACACTGGAAGCACAATCTTTCAAGAGTCTGTGCAACTACTAGCGTACGCCAATGATATAGACATAGTTGGGAGAACATAGTGGGCTGTCACCGGTGCGTTCGCTAGTATTGAAACGGGAGCTTCCAAAGTGGGCTTAGCGATAAATGAGGGCAAAACCAAGTATACGTTGTCAACAAGAAGGGACAATATCGACGAATTAGACAGAACTTTACAGTCGACAGTTATAATTTCGCGATAGTAAGGAACCTTGTCTACCTTTACTCTGCCGTAAATTTTGCCAACTACACGATGAAACGAAGAATCGCTCTTGGATGAAGCTTTGCGTTGTCCGGTTTCGGATGAGAAGATTCAACGAAAAACTATACGAGCTGTACAGCACATCAGTCGCCTGAGATGGCTAGGACATGTAGAGCAAGTTGATAGCAATACTCCGGCTGGTAGAGTCTTCAAATTTAACCCGGAGGGACAACGCAGTAGAGGAAGGTCTCTCCCTAGGCGGCGCGCACAAATAGAAAGCAACCTCAACAGACTTGGAGTGCGCAACTGAAGAAAAAACCTGTCTAATTGCAGAGTTATAGCCCAGGTTCACCCCGAACTGTAGCGCCACTGTAGTAAGGAAGAATGCCCCTTTATTTGATTCGTTTTATGCGCTGGACGTTTCCCACTCAGTCTTACCTGCTGGGGATTGTAGCACTTAATTCAAACATGGGATAATGAATGATGGAGGAGATATTTTACCCCTGTCCTGGTCATCATCCTGCTTCACCATAATAACTTAAAAATAATTTATATCCTGACAGCGAACCCCAATCTAGTCTCTCAATTTTCACAGATTTGAACTCAGATTTTCAACAAACCAAAGAGTACGCCACAACATCCACTCGAAGCTAGATTTCGGACGAAGCAAACAGTACGCCACGGCAACAGCTTCGGATCTGTTACTGTTAATAGGCATTACCCGTTAACTATTCCGGAACTGACGTTGTTCAAGGAGCTGCCTCGTCCGAAGTGGTCTTATTTTTGAGAGCCCAGTTAGCATCATCAAATAAGGTTTAGGACCTTGGAGTCGCTAGAGATTCTAAAGAACCCCTTTAAACAATAACCTTAAATGCTACGAGCATTTTCTCCGAATGATATAGAAGGTCTGTAGAAAGTCAGATTCCTCCAACGTAAGAGAAAGTCCATGTAGCACAAGACGTACATCTTTGGACCGAGTAAAGTAAGGCGGTTGAATGTGGGTCCAGTATGATTTGCCAGCAACGAATACTAACTGGATCCGTTTTGGCCAGCCAGCTGCAACTGTGTGCGTTTTGGTAAACGATTACTTCCAGCAGCATCATTAAAGGGCTTCATATCATGACAGTTGTGCAATGATTAGGTATTGACAACCAGATTCCTAAATGATAAACATAGCAACTCAAGAGTGTGAAGGAGATATACGGGGGCACAAGTTGACCACTGGGCGGCCAGAAGATCAATTTGTTCAATATCACACAATGATTAGCCGACGATTTGGAAGTAGTCTTTCCGGCGACCGAAATAGGCTGAGAGCCGATATTGAAACGCCACCATCTTAAGGGGGCTTTTTTTATTATGTTCGTATATAGTATCCGTGTAAACATCTATTTCCTTGGATCAATTTAACCTCGTATATTTGAGGACACAAGTCTGAACGATGAACAGCCGCAATTCAGGCTCGAAAAAGAACGGCATATATATGTAAACTCATAGAAAATTTGTGGAAAAATGAACGTCTATCCGTAGATCAAAGAGATGATTGGTAAATTGCTGAAGGAAAAACCGATGAGCTGAGGAAATGACTAACCTCCAATTACAGCCAGACGAACTCAATGGGCTATTCCGGCTCCTCTAACATCCGGATGATGTCTGGCTCTGATCTGCACCAGGTAATCTCAAACTTAAAAGCCAAGCGGAGCTGTCCAAAATCAAAGCTGTTTCGGGGAACTAAAAAGACAACAAGTCGTTTTCCCTATTAAAGAAATATCCTTTTGTTTGACATCGGTACTAAACTCGATGTGAACGGAGTAATTGGGAAGACAAAAGCTGGCCCTATAACTTGCTCTTAATGTCAGAAATCATTCAAAGTACAATGAAAGTAGTAATGTTTTTAAGCATCCGGGATGCACGCTTCATAGAAATTTATACCAAAGACTGTGTACGAGTACTTTAAATGTAAAAGCTGCCAATTAGTTCCAAATTTTCTCCCTAATTTCAAACTTCCTCTAGTCGTAGTCTGTTAGTTCCGCGAACTTTCTTTGTAGCTGCATGCTAATTGCTACTAATAATCTGCACTGCATCACAAAAAAATTAAAATAAATTTCAACACCACGTGATCACAAGCTTAGGCTCACATTTAACACTTCTCTTCGACAGAGTCTTAAAGTCTTCTGTTTTATTAGCGGCAAGATAAGATTCTACTAAACGATAATACGAGAGGGGTTACTCTGTGAAGATAAATATCCACACCGATCCATGTCTTCATTTTCGAGTTTTAATTTCAGTCTGAAGGCGGATTAGTTATACGACCACGTTAACGAGCGAATATTTCGAAACTGTCGATGCCACCATTATTTACCGTGACAACGTATCTACATATACTTACTGCCTACTTCATAGATAAACCGAGAGCTGCATCTGGCTGCAGATACAACGAATGCACGTACTGCAGATGCATAGTGTTCGACTTTGAGAATATTCATCAACGTTTCGGTGAATTATACCGCGTGAGTGGGTGTTCGTTTAGAGATTGGAAAGGTAATTAAACGTTTCAATCGATTATCTAGTGGGTATTGGTAAATACATTTAACGGTATATTCGATGACATCAATTGGCACTTATGGAAATCGATGATCTGCATAAAAACAAAACAGGAAATAGAGGCTACATAGTGCATCTTGTCAAAGTTGTCAAAGAAATGCCATCTATCAATCAACTGTCAGCGCTCAATTTGACATACAGACGCACATTCTACAGCTGAATGCTGTCATTGAGGTTGTTTATAATGTTGTGCATTCCTGTAGGTTAATTTTACGTGACAACCAAGTGAAAATTAACTCATTCTACGGCATGTACGATATGCACCATGCAGTACAGTATTTAGATTCACACTCATGGTAACCATGTTAAATTGTGCGCACTAAGAGTGTGACTTAAGTCAGCACATCGAGCGTCTAACTATGCGTTACTTTGTCGAACAAATGTCAACAAAACTACAAGTACACGACGTTACACTACAGAGATGTGCCGAAGTCGAAGTCTAGGTCTATGGAGATGTGACTACGAGTAAACCTGAACTGCGCGAGAAAATTCCACCAAGAGTGTGGCTTATGTGGTTTCGCAATTCTGTCTCAGTCTCAGAAGCCACGGAGGAGTTAAAAGACTTTGATGTAGTGTGCCAAAGAAACCACAAGGAGCATGAACATTTGTAATGCTTGGACAAGTTTTACAGGAAGCAATATTGGGGTCTTGAATAGGGTGAATGATACTCTTGGCTCGCGAAATCTTTGGCCCATTAGAGGTTACTGGCTTATGGTAATTTTTCTCTAGTAATGTTAGTGGCTTTGTTTAGATTTGCCAAAGTGGAAAAACAGGACGCCTACAATATGTTGATTGATTGTCGATGAATTTTTGACAGATGAAGCTTTCTAAGTACCATGTCAGATGGCATAGTGTGGGAACTGACTGAAAAATCCTCGTTGAAGATAGATAAATGTGACGAAGTGATTGACGTGCTTGGAATGTTTTTCAATTTAGATGTATTGGTATGTTTGGATTATTGAAATTCCAAAAGCCAGATGTATTTCAGAAACAGAAGCTGATACACAATTCAGAAGAGAATTGAAAGCATCCAGTAGTGACACTATAGCCTTGTTACCAGAAATTAACTATCTGTTAATGGCAATTGTAACAGTACCGTCATTTTCAAAACAAATTAAGGCTAACTAATAATAAAGATTATATACGGTGACCAGAAAGTATAGATCGTTGTAAAGCAGTCGTCGATGCTATCCTGAAAGAATAAGAAGACATTGACTGTCGTTATAGGCATCTACTTAGCCGAACTAGTGAGAACGTTAGCAAGCAATTAGAAGAAGAAGAGGAGTTAAATATGTATATCAGGGAATAATTGTTTGGAATGTCTGATTCCAAAGAAATCATGCCACCTGCAACTGTGTTCACTAAAGAGCCAGATATCAATATAACCTGTAAAAGAGGATGCAGGGTATCCTAAGGCCCTAAGAAATTGTCTTCTAAAGTGTACATGTCCAGTTCGTTGACAATTTTATATTCTGTTATCAAATTGTCTAATTAAATGCCCCTTAGTCTCTCAAAACGTCCTGCGCCACCATTGAAAGTCTGTGGCAACGCTGCCAAAAGCCATCACAATAAACGAGGAATGCCAGCAGTCAGAGACGAGATGGACACCCAGAAGAAAAAAAAGCTTACGAAGCACGCGGTCGAGCAAATAACATAGAAAGATGCTTTGCATGAGGTTCAGCAATGTGACCGTATGACGGCCAAGGTAATCAAAATAGCTGGAATCGACGACCTATCCGCAGAGCTGTATAAAGCAGAGGGATAACGCTTGGTATGGAGTATTTACTACAAAATATGGTCGAACGGAAGCCTGATGAATGGAGCCTCATCATTGTTTACCCGATTTTCAAGAAAGATCAATCAATATCTGCTACTTATACTATGCGAATGGCTAAAGAAACAAAGAAACCTAATTGATCAATAACTTTGTGGCTTTGGATCCACAAGGTCCATTTTAGACCAAGTTTTCACACTGCGGCAGATCTTGGTAACAATAACATATGTAGGTATGAAGTTTAGATAGGTACTCACTGCCCTTTTATCGACTTTAAGCATGACCATCTTCCAGTTTTGATACACCTGCCAAACTCGCTCAACTTTGAAATATGGAGAATGGACCCTTCCTTATAAGGGTTAGTAAAAATTCAGGGTTTCGGTAAGCAACGGGCTGTTATGGTAAGCTCTCATGCCAACGCCAGAAGCACAATTTTCGAAAGACCTTTCAACAAGACCTATTCTGGGCATTCAACACAGACATCTATAACAGAATCCCCCTCGTCAAACAGATATAAATTTGAAATAATTCGAAATACGCTCTGCTATTAATTCTGAAAGCAAATAAAGAAAAAATAAAGCCCTCTCTCGACCAACTAAAGTGACTTTATATGAGACCCTGATCATACAAGAAGTCCTATTCTATAGAGGAGAATCAAGAGTCAAGAATGGATGAGGGCGTCCTAAGTTGTTTCTGGAAAAATCCGTTGAATGATCTTTCGTTGTCTGCATAAGCAGTTAATGGAGATGAAGATATAGACAAACTGTATGGGTTGTATAGCAATATCGACCCAGTCAGAAGAATACGAATATTTCGACTATGATAAATAGCCAATGAACATGGGTTGTTCGAATCCAGCTTGAACGTAGACGGAATAAAGAAAGACCTGAGATCTCACTACTTACATGGCAGAACTACTTTCGCAAAGTCTGCCTTACAGGTCTTTTCAAAAAAGCTTGCCCAATTTCGATAGTGTTCAGCAAGTTGCATTAGATCGGTCGGGTTCCATCTTCGGTTAGTGAACCGACGTGCTGCAAAGCACAGCCAAGCATGGTGAGACACGTTTGAGACATTTCAAATGCAACAGCAAGACGAGCTAGTTCTAACTAATAAAAAAAAAACAGTCAAAGAATCCCATGCAGACTTAACGGGCAAGGAATGAAGTAGTCCAAGAAGTACAAGGAATGAACTGCATACAGGCGCCCGTAGCGGATGTCGTTCAGAGATCGTAGGGTTAAACGCTTCACAATACTGAAGAGGGAGAACTTCCTTGTTGTGTTGTATAAAGTCGGAAGCGTCACGAGGAATTGGTAACTACTACCGAATGGTGAAGATAATGCAACAACCAATTTACATTTGCTGACGACTTCTTGATAGTCTAATTGAATAAGATGACAATTAATGGAATATTGTACGAGGCAAGTCGACTTAAGACGACATTTAAGGCTCACGGATAACGATGGAGGAATATCAAGAGTTGCTAAAGTCGTAAACTCCGAGAGTATACAGATGGCGTTTAGAGACGGAAACAGCTCTAGACAGAAATATTATCAGATGAACGTAACAATGCGATATAATTCGCAATAGTTACATAAATGTATACAAGTAATATACAGCTTTCATCATTTGTCAAGAACAACTAAACAGATATCTTACAGGGACATAATCCAGTCATAATACATCGAGCAAAGGTAAATTTGATGGAGATGAAAAGAACCTGGCACAGGAAACTTTAACCAATTTGTAATGGATGGCTAAAAGTCACAAAATAGAAACCTAGCCTGTTAATACTACGAGTAGCATGTTGTCAGTTGCCACTAAAGAAATCGGACTTTTGTATTTAGCTCTTTTGCGACATCTTAACAATTAGCTGCAATTTATTTTACCAAACGTACTGCGCAGTGGCGAATATTAATTCTTCTATTTTCTATTTTGCGGATTTCTACTAAACAGCCGTGAGGTACAATTATCCAATCGTAGATTTTTCCCTGACTCAGATGAAATTGCTATCACGGTTTGGATCACTCATTTTGCCGAAGTATACGGAGTCATTAGAACAGTGCGTGAGGTACCAAATCAATTGCATATTACTGCTTAGAACTTGGTCAACCCAACTCTGTGAAATCCAATGTCGGCAATTGTATGCAATTTAATTGAAAATTCCCTGGAAGAAACAACTTCCACAAAAAGATGTTAGACTGAGAATCTAAGTCATTTGATGCTGAATTTTAAGAAATTTGATACACTTTTGGATTCACCATTTCACAATCCGACACAACTGACTTCACTGACGCCTTCTTTACAACATCCTTTGCACAAAGATATCACTAAGCTCCCTCTTTCAACAGAGATTACTATTCAAGTTCACCATAAACATTATCATAATTTCACAGAGACTTACCTTTTGATTATTGCTATCAGCAAAATAAATCGATGTCACCCGGCTGAAAAGATACAAAAACAAAATGGTTTCAAATTAGCAACAGTCTTTCGAGAGTGTCACGTAAAGTCTTTAAGGAATCTTTGAACAGTTACACGTATGTACTTATAGATACCACAAAAAGAAAATAAAATTAAAAAATCAACCAATAATACCAGTGATTGACGTCTTTGACAGTAAATTACCGTTATTATCTTAATGCTACACTTCATCACACAATGACAGGCTGTTTTATGCCGAACCTTCGATAAAGACTTCTTTAATAGACAAAGCCTTAGGGCTGAAAGTTATCGATAACAAATGTCTAAAAATGACATGGCAACAAGAGAATCCTTTCATCGTTTTTCAAAGATACTCAAATTTAATCGGTCAACAAAATCATTAAACTAACGATCTTTTAAGGTCAACTTCCTTGGCGGAAGATCGTTTAAAAAGAAGACCGCAAAAAAAAAGGAACGGTCCCGCTTTTAACAAAAATACTCGTAACTCAAGTGGCAGCAAGAGAATGTCGTCATCGCTTCACTGAATTTACGCATCAAGATCGGTGATCATGTTAAACCTTAACCAGGTGCAAAATAAACTAAAGAAGCCCTGTCCGGTCCGCTTTTGATGACCGATTTTTTGGAGGAACAACAGAAGAATTCAAGGAGAACCCGAGACGAACCCCAGAAAGTCACTCAGGAACCAACTACGTCCATGACTACTCGTACAACTCCGATGCGACAGCGACATGTGCAGATGCAGAAGTGATCGTGATCGTCGTGGTTAATTTTTTTTATTTTTTGCAAATCCTGTCTAAGCCATATGTCGTGTGCGGAATTTTTTTCTTCTTTTCTTTATGGATCTGGAATTTTTGCTGAGGCTAAAAACAAAGAAGAAGGGACAAAAATGAAAAATGGGCTCGGCCGATGTCGGTCGTCGTTGGACTTGGTCTTGAATGTTGGTTGCAGTGCGTCCATAATGACAGTTGGAGGAACATAAACCATTGGGCAGCGTGCTGCTGCAGCAATTATAGACGACTTAAATTGAAACGATGAACTTTAACATATTGACAGTCATCAATCAATGGATTGGACCATAAATTAAAATCCAACCAGAGACTGGGTGTGTGAAAAGATACAGATACAGATATCCGTACACACTTATGTATAATGAATGTTGCAGCAAATGAAAAGCAAATAAATCCACTTCCTGTTTGTTGCAACCAACGTACGAGTTAGGTCCCGAAAAACCCCCGCAACTAAAGGAACGAACAAAAAACAAACAAAAAGGTTCAGTCTTGACTTGATCTGAGACTGCGCATGGAGATAATGAAACATAAAGTTTTTGTCCACCTCACCTCCTTGTGAAACGCAGCGACTTCGAGAGCTATGTACAAATAAACACACGAGACGAGAGTATCTGATGATAGGTATCCAGGTTTTTTACGCTACCTACGCATGCAATTTGTTATAGTTCAACTCGTATGCCGTGCAGATGGCAAAACCTAGACTAGAGCTACTTTTGTGGCGAGCAGATACTTATTTTCTTTGTCAAAGGAAAAGTTTTCTTTGTACCAGTGTTAGCTGTTGCGCCGAACTTACCGACACAGTTTCAGTGGGGAAAAGGGTAGATGGCTATGGTGAATAACAAACACCTCTCGTGGTTATCGATGCAACGGCCAACTTTCAGACGCGATGGCAAACCGAAGATACTTTAGGTTACGTTTATTACTAACGAGTACTCGTAGACGAACGTTTCTCCCTCATTCAACTGACAGTGGCATGACAGTAGGAAAATTTCCATAAACCGGTGGAGTGCCCTTTTGGTGTTTGTTTAAAATAGAGATGGTGTTGCTTTGGGTGATCTTTTTCCTAGATATATGGCTTTTTTTGGGGTAGAACAACTTTCAAAGAAACTGGAAAGAGACATAGGAAGAGAGATAAAAGAAATAGGAACGACATGTGGAGACATTTCTGTTTAAAGCAGTTGAATAGGTGCAGTTGTCTTGTTGGCGATGCTTTAAGAAGATTTCTTTCAAAAATTTATGGCATCTGTTATTGATACAAAGTATCTAGGTGACTGGTGACTCTATAATTTAAACTGAGCCAGACAAAGGTCTAAGAAATGTAGGTAGACGGTGTTTCGAATTTCTTTTCAAATTTAGAAGTATTGAGACATTTTTGTACAATAGGTTAAGCCGATGTGCATTTTACGTGATCGTTAAACTACTCTTCATAGTATGCGACTTTAGCCACAGCAATACTTTTGAGAAGCATGGATTGGCTATTATTTATCATATTTTAAGGAATAGCACTTTTTTCGCTAACATGCGTGGGGGGCATGAGGTCCCGCAAGGGTCTTTGCTATGACATGTTTTGTTTAACATAAAATATGACTGTGGCAGCTAGCTTTATGGCGAAAAGAAGCTATAGGAAATGATACAACCCAATTACATTGTCAAACGGCAACTCAATATCTAATCGATTTATTCATGCAAAATAACTGCTCCCGTTACATAGGTCAGAGGTCGAATAGCTGCTAGAAGGCTACTAAGCGTTGGGTTGCTGTCATATCTGTTCAAATACCTATCCATTGTGCTACGTAAACCTTGAAAAAACTAGGCCAATAGTAGTAGCAGTGATTGGGCGGGAAATTACAGCGTTATAGGTAAATTTATAAAATACTTGGATTACATTCCCAAGCTCATGAAGCAATATGGAACTTGGAACCAGGAGTTCTAAAACAATTCTGTCAATCTCTTGCGAGGATGGCGCGACAGCCGCGGACGGTTTATGGTCTATGTGTCACGGAAAGAGCTATCTTTTAAAGTTGTTATTGAAGTACGAGTATGTATGACGATTAAAGGGTAAACTAAAGGGAGTATGCAGAATAAGACAAATTACACGCTGTCATAGTGAAGATACTCGTAATATATTATTACGGAACGGGAAAAAATAAGAATATTGAGGGCAGAACTCTTAGATAAAATGCTGCAATATATGGTCCTACCGGAAAGTGCCATAGAAATTATAAATGGCGTCGAATGTCAATTCAGTTTGGACATTTGTGAAGTAAACAGAATTAGAATTTGTGTGAATAAGAAATGGAACGCTATACCCCTTAAGAACGCGGCATAATCGCCATGATGTTTTCGATGAACAATTCGTCAGTAACTTTGGCGCAACGTGCATTTCGTGCAGGTTTTACTGGCCGCCCGTGTCTCACTAGGTCTTCAATGCTTCGTTTAGCCGGACGACTGTTATAGACTGGATCGAGCAAGCACTGGAAGGCCTCATTCCTGCCGGTCGGCCGAGAATATCGGTGCTGTGGCTGAAATCGTAAAGGCTCCATCTATATCGACTAGATGATATCTACGCAATTGGCAATTCCCCGCAAGTATTTGCGGCGCATTTAGGTAAAAAACTTCAAAATGGTTCCTTACAAAGTGCAGACAATCCATTAGCTGATGAGTGTTGACCGTGAATCGCGCCCTCCTGAATCTCATCAACCAAGTGAACGATTTTGCGGCAAAAACAATCGTGACTAGGCCCATTTCCACCTGTGTTTATACGTCAACAAACAAAATTTGCGGTTCTGAGGCACGGAAAATCCGCGAGCAATGCACGAAGAGCCGTTAGATCTCCTCAAAGTCATAGTGTGCTCTTTACGTTGGTGGAGTCATTGGACCATTTTTTTTTTTTGAGAACAGCGCGGGGCAAACGGTCCCTGTGGATGGTGAGCTTTATAGAGCCATGAGCAATGAATTTTTCATTGCTCATTTGGATGAATTGGGACTGGAGGATAGGTCTAGAGCAATGGTGCATACTGCACGAGCCACAACCGAAATTCCAAAGCAGGCGTTTCCCGGTCGTATGATATCGCGCTTTGCCGATTTGCACCCGACTTGATCCTCCTACACTTCTTTCTACGGGGTTATTTAAAGTCACCGGCTTATGTGAATAAGCAACAGCCCTCAAGGAAAACATCCGTCAAGAGGTGGATAATCGATAGTCTGAAGTTCTGAAGAAAACCATGGAAATGCTATAAAAAGAGCACAAATGGTAATCAGCAATGGCGGTGGCCACTTAAGCGTTATCAATTTTAAAACATTATGGAAAAAAAACTTGAATGCGCGAATAAACATTTAAAAAAACGCTTTCATTTTCTTTTATTCTATTTCAAACATATAGCCTTGGAAAATAGGGTCCCACATTATGGCCCACCTTGTGCTACTAACAATAGTATCAGGCAGCGAGTAACCGAAAAAATAAATATTTTGCGGCGACTCCAACAGGATTTTGATACGCCATTAAAGGAGGGAATCCTTTCATTGGTAAGGATTTAAATAGATAAGTCAAAGATCTGATTTGAATTCATGCAAATCACACGGATAACTCATACGAAAACAGTTTTTACTAATCAAGATCGGTAGATCATTACGTTCTGAAGTGGCGGACATTAAGACAAGCTAAATTTCTATCTATGCTTTGCGCGAATAACTAGCAATTCGCAATACCGACTTTTGCTGGCAGAACTTTCTTAAAGAAGCCAGAGATCCACTAACAAAAATTGAGAATAGAAAGATTAAATGAACTGTCAAAACTCAAATAAGGAAATGGGCTAGCTTCAAGAATGGTTCAAAACGTCGTAAACCAAGCGGAATAACAAAACGCTCAGAGTAGAGAAACTTCAACGAAAAATGTTCGAGTTGTGCAAAAAACTCAGCTCGCTGTTTCAAAAGACCGTGCAAAGAAAAATAAAGGAACTTGGTTGTGTAACCATGAGAAAAAAACGGACTACGTACCGCAGAAGCAAAGGAACCGATAAGGAGCTTCTTGGGTTAGACTATAAGTGTTGCAAATTAAAAAAAGGGCGAAGAAAGCGATATTTAGAGTGGTAATTTTAAAAGCATTGTATGAGGAATTTGAAGATGTAACCTCACAACCTATTAAAGGGGGACAAGCAATAGAAGAAGCGCAAATTCAAAGCACGGGCAATCGAACTAATATTTTTTTCTCGCGAAGTAACAATTCCTCGGCTGTCGCACAACGAAGCCAGGCAAGTGCAATCGGACCGGATTATACATATATGCTTCGAAGTATGGGGACAATAGGAAATCCTGGATTTCAATGGCTTGCCATTTTGCGCAATGAAATGATAAGAGACAATCGGTTACCTATCCAGGGACAGTTTTTTTTCCATTGAATCTGAAGTTAATATCAGATAATAAGAAATTATAGGAGCGAGGGCTACTTACATAGTTCCATGTCAGGCAATGGGAGGTCGAAATAAGACGGCGATTAGATTATACGGAAAAGGATAAAGGAACATCGTGACGCTTCGAAAGATCTTCATCTTCTCTTCATCGAACGTTCAATAGAGATCCAAGAAATCATATATCGAATGTATCTAGACATACTCATATAACTTATATGATAGACAATATATTCGATGACGATGAAACGACAGATAAATGGACTGCGGGAATAAACGGAAAATTGAAAGTTAAAACTGGAGTTTCCCAAGGCAGCGCTCTAGGTCCCTTACTTTTCAATTCTGTGTGAGAGTTTTTATTTATACATTGATGGATCCGGAACGACTTCTATTATTTTCGCAGATAATAGCGCTATCATAAGCACCAACGTGATAGCCCTTCAGACCAATCTTAATGGTTGCATAAAGGTGCTAGGAAAAAAGAATGTAAGTTGCAAATATCTGAATTTCGATTTTCCTTTACTTGACAACTCAACTCCTGACATGAAAACTCCACAGTATTTTGCAATTTTTTATGTATGCGTTCGGTTTTAACATGCCATATCTACGGAAGTCTCTAGTTTAAGGGAACCAATTGTGGAAAAACTTCAGGCTGAGTAAACCAGCTGGATATGCCGTATTCAACGAAGGCCGTTGCAAAATCCGGATCAAAGAAGCAATAAGAGCTCAACTTCCAACCGAAGTTTGAAGAAGCTACTTTTTAGACCGATCCCAGTTACCAGCCAGGGTGGATTTGTTTTACAATATTTATCTGGTAAAAAGACGTCTTGAAATGCGCCAACTCGAGAGCATCATTCTCCCATTTACTGGTACAAGAACCTAGGTATAAAATTGTTTGAGAACTTAGTTGTCAATAGCCCAAGTACCTTGACTAACAGAACCGTACCGTACCGTTCGTACCGTTTTAAGATGATCCAATTGACGCAATAAAATCAGTCTAATATCAACACAAGTAAGAATATGAGAAGAACGTGCGAAAGACTCAAAAATCCACAGATAGGCAAACTTAAAGCAAGTTAGTCCTGGGGGTCGGTTTGGTACCTTTTGGTTGTACACCAACATAGCAAGACCAATCCCTACATAGGCTGCCCCTTTGCGGCGGTATAAAATGACACAAAGCCAAGCTCAAGACTAGCACTGTATACTAGCTTGTTCGCCTACTACGAACGGTATGCTCATAAGTATTAGGACTACGCTATCTGCTTACAGACACAGCCGACTTAAAGCGGCTATAGCTCCTTTGAGTACCAACGGAATTGTAGACAAATTAGCCTGAAGAAGATTTGCATTGAAATGCGCGATGCTTAGATCATCGTGTGGCAGTTTCAAACACTGTCTCAAAAAATGTAAAATTGCTGAATGGAAATACGGGTTATTGGACAGCCAAAGGATTTATACAAGATACTTCCAAACAAAGAACGAAACAACTCTCGCTTCTTATTCTTGTTCACAATTCTTCAACAAATAACAGAAATGCGCGATTTAAGTGGTATCTGTGGCAACTAACTGGATCCCGGTCGCCTGAACCTGATAAACTTATTACTCCTTATAACACGTCGTGAAGTTAGTCGCATACCCTTCACCAACTTTTAACTGGTAATATCCATTCTAGTGCTCTATTGCAGCTTATCTCTTTTAATGTGAACCGTCGAAACATTTGATCAGTTCCTCTCTTCCGTATAAAATCCTCGCTGAACAAAGTATGAATATCAAGAACCCTTGTCCAGAACCCTAGTCAAATTGATAGTTTTTAAGCTTAGTTTTTCAGTTTTTGATTGTATTAAACAAAAGAAACCCGTCCGGGGTTGACCAGGAGTACAATGCCAACATCTGGTCAGATGCCCCCAAAACCTCTTTGCACTTGGCAAATAAGATTCAAAACCGTGCAATAAAACTCATAGGTGACGCCAATCACACGCTTGAAAACCGACGTCAAGTCTCTTGCCTTACCTTGTTCTACCGCTATTTTTACCACCAGTGCGCTCCACCGTTTGTCAGTAGGAATTGTCTCGTTATTAAAAATATACTAATTCTTTCCTAAGCCGTACAACTTATGGAATGGTTTGCCGGACACTCTATTTTCTATGCATTGTAACTTGCAAACATTTAAGACCAACGTACATCGGTACCTGTCTTTTTTTCTTCCCTAAATTTCTTTCGCTCGCGCTGTGTGCAGACATTTTAAGGCTACAAATAATCCCGTGAGGGCGGTCTACTTATACTATTCCAGAAGTCAGTGTCGCATCAGAAAGCATTTTCTTACAATGAGAATAGCGCAGGAAGATAAATGCAAATTCTGCAGCACGGGAGAAGAATCAGCAGAGCAGATATTATGCGACTTCCTCGTCAGTTTGAGGCTAGCAGGATTATCGCAAGTTTACCAAAGGAACTATCCTTGTTTCTCATTAAATCCGGTATAACAGCTGGGCTGTTATCGAAGATATAACAATATAACCTTATGTGGCCGAAAAGATAAGAAATACGCAACTACATCAAAAAATCATCTATCTGATCCGAATTCGTGCTATCTACTTTACATTTGAAAACTACAAGTAAATATCACAAATCTCGTTGCGTAAATCAAGTTTCTCAACGAGCGCTTGAAGCCTCGGTAGAACTTGTCCTATTACCCCTCTCATCTAAGCTAGGCATTTGATCTTAAAAATGGGATTTAACCGCGTTCAAACTAGCCCTAATTCAACTGCCTCTCGAAGCGCTTTATTGCGTTGACGCAAGGTGATTCGAACGTGGCCACGTTTGGTCTGAATCGAAGGCTTTTATGGGCAAAGCGTAAAATTTCACCCGAATTATGTGTATAGCATAGCTTTAATGCGTACACCTCGCACTTCAATAATTTTCTATAGGAATCTGTCAACGCAGATGGTTTACACTGAAATACATTCATCACTTGTTTTTTTCCCTAGATTCTACGCCCGTATTCTCAGTCATGATATGCTCGTTAGTGCATAAGGATCAACAAATTGAGACAGAGTTACACGACATGTCAGTCAACAGATGTGGATAATATATTGAATCCACAAAAAGAAAGGCAGATGGTGCAGGGAATTAGAAATTTAGGTCGAACCGTCTTTAATTACTCGTACATGCTACTTCAAGCAATAACGATATTTATTAGGATAATGACTTTGGGTTTTCCAAATAACACAGCCACATTGTCCAGGAAAAACTATTTTTCGTAAACGCATTGTTCGCAATTTGAGCAAAAGAAAACCTCAGTCCTATTGAGTAGAATTTCGACCCTCTTTCCACTGTATTCACCGGATGCAATATACCCATTAAAATTCCTGTCAGACAGTTCATTCCATTGCGGATTTTGCTGTCAAAACCAGGTATTGTTGGAATATTAAGAAAAACTGCAAATCCAGTTGACAGGTTTGAATGAAATCGCCGTCAGATTTATACCTATATGTAACCTGTCAACTACATTGTTGAAGAAATTTCATTTTCCACGATACTTTTCCTAACAAACACACCCCGAAATCGATGAAATTGGAGAACTACAGTTTGGAAAGTTTCTAATAAAAAGTCATGTAATAAAAATATAAAAAAAAAATTATCAATCGTAAAATTTTGACGTTTTGATGCTTATATTTCCTTGATAAACGAGTGATTAAATTCATAATCCAATAAAAAATTTCACATAACAATAAAACGGCAAGACGTACTCGTACATACGAATACTCGAATACTCGTTAGACCATGGTCGTAGGCCACCGCGCGTCACACCTACTACGTTTCAGGAATATTTTACGAGCATCAACAGAGTTACAAACTGATTAGTATTACCATGGTTCATCCTACATTGTATACATGGAATCAATAGATACCACACACAGAGCTCTTTTTCAATACTGACATTCGATACGACTTTTACCAGCATCACTTGTGGAATGTTCGCTTAACTTTTGTTATGATCCTATGGGATCTATCCGAATTCCTGCTGTGATAATCAAAGTCACTTGAAATTGATCTCGTAAAGTTTACCACATTCTAAAATACCAAACTCATGAGAAAGATGCAAGCCCGCATTTAAAGAAAGACGTTCACCTACTTTCCTGCTTGTCGTTTAAGGTCACTTTGACAGATCAGCGAAGCGACCATTCGAAGTCATTACAAACAATTTGACGTTTGCCAGGTTAATCATTTGATATACCACCAGCCGCTGGTAGTTGTAAATTATCAACACCATTCAGTGTCATTGCTAGCCGATAAAAGACAAAAACCACGACTCACGGTATCATCATTATTCAGAGTAAAGCGTGGAAAATTATCGGAAACAGGTTTTTTCGAATAGTGTGGCTGTCACTTATCCCCGCACCATAATCCAATCACCTAAATCACAACAGCAATTGATTTCAACTAGCTCTGTTTGTTTTTCTCAGTTTTGCGATGATGGGTATGTTTGTATGGGTAACACGTTATGTCATTTAGAAAATTTTGTTGGCATCTAGACTGTCAAAATGGCCTGAAATTACGGAGAAACTTTGGAACTTTTCGACCAGACGTGACATCCAAGACATCCGATGACCTAATATTGAATAGGTTACCTGAATCTGTGGTTAGAATATCACTCTCCACTACCTGAACTGGATAAATTACGAATATGATGGGATATTTTTGTTCTTCTTATGTCATTTGAATGGCATTCGCGTGACGTTAACAAGTATGAATACACCTATAAGTCATCCCTGTGGTTGTGTTCGTTTTCTAGGCGAGGCAAATGAATTCAGTTTCTTTGTACAATATCATAGATACAAATATTTACTCTCCTGTTAGATGAATGTACATACAGATAAAGATTCAAGATAGAGATAGAGATAGAAAGATACAGAAACAATTAGACTGCTGTTTGTTTGTTTTTTTTTTTTCTAAATAAAGACTGAAAACAAGAAAGAAATATAGAGGCAAGGAGAGAAACTAGAGTTCTGTTTCTTTCACTGATTTTTGCGACCTAAGGCTAACCGCATACGAGCATATTAATTATTTCTGTGCATAACCACCATGATACGCTGCCATGACAGATTGCATTCTCAGAACGGTTCATCGGAATTGGTAATTAAAAAACAAGCTATTGCCAATGTTTTGTTACCGCCAGTGGCTCGTTTCTGTAAGGCAAATTAGAAAGAATATGATTTATGAGGATGTAAAGATTTTTATGGGCCTTTGAGGTAGGTAGACCTTTTGAGGCTATGAAATTGATCGTATGCACATTGAATTCCAAGAGAAGTGGCTTGCTTAGTTGAATCTTTTTAGCTGACCTTTTATCCCGGAAAAAGAACGATTGGCAAGTGTTATTCTCTACTGTACATCAATCCGTTTCTGATGAAGATTCACAGAGAAAGGTCTGAAATCTTTGTCTTTAAAGTTGAAGCTAGTAACAGTTGACTCAAGTTTTTGCATGACAGCTATTCATTCCCAAGGTCCGATGACAACTGGATAGATTATAAGTTTATAGGTTATTGCTTGAGCCGGCGGCGTGTCGCTTAAATTGTGGCCACATATGATTCTTCTAGATATTTTTAAGTTAGATCTAAGCCATTATTTAGTTAAAAATGCCGACAGGCCTTTGGGTGAGCTGGCAGCAATGTAACTTGATTTTCGGTAGGATCCATCCAAGTAACCAAATCGTATGTAGCTAAGTGAATTTAGAGTTGCTCGCTGGTAATTCACATTTAGAGGAGATGATTCTGGGCATAAGGGTGGCCTGCCATAAAGCCTGTGGCTCAACGAATCCGACTTCTACTAAGTTCCAGAAGAAGTTCGGTTTTTCTAAAGGAAGTACTTGACATGAAAAGTTGGGCGGTATATTACCTTCTGATTCTATCAGAAACGTTGAGCTTTTGTATCTTATTATTTAAATGGATTTTTAAATTGCCAATAATCCTATTTTATTATAATGGTAGCCGCTTTGTTTTGGCACCCAAATAGCATCCACGTTGACAATCCGTTCTGAATTTTAAAGAACAGTCATTTTCCTCCTGTTACTTAGTAAAGGATGATATTTGAAATTTTCTTTTGAAACATCGACAGAAATGTTCAGGTATCGAGCAAAATGTGATTATATTCCCAACACATCGTACACCTACAGTATGGGATGTAGTCGTACCAGCCTCTTAACTTATAGGTCACCCCATTTAGCAGCTCCTTAGGGAAATAGCCTCGAGTTGCGCACACTGAGTTCCCTTTTCCTCTAAGCACATTACCAAAAAAGGTTTTTTTACTGACCTTGGCGGGATAGATATATTGTAAATACAAATAGACTCTCTACTATGGGGCAGCGGTGATCGCTCCCTAAATATATCTTAGCCCTCTAACGCGATGAATTCAGGCAATTTTGCCACTATACAGTTCATAGATATGCAGGCTAAAAGTAACGGGTGACCAGATAGCAACGGCAGTTTTTCCAATTGTTATGTTTCAGCATCTGTCAAAGTTACCAATGATATACAGCTGTCAAAATATTCCGAACGTGTGGAAATTATTAAAAAATATTATCGAAATTCCGGCTCAGTTGTAAATACGCAATGTGAATTTCGTCTTGAGGCGGGTCGTCATCAGAGCATCAGTGTGCAGGCAATTCGTGTGAGTATACTTCTTTGGATCTTAAGACACCAACCAGACAGAGATTGATGCGAAATCAAAAAAAAAACCCAGCCGTCGTAGCGGGCAGTATCGAGGAAGACCCAGAAATGTCGATTCGGCACCGATCAGCTGAATTGGGCATCGCCAGAGAGTCAACTCGTCTTATTTTGCGGTTGCATTTGGGCCTACATCCGTATAAGATTGTGCTAACGCCGGACGACCACAAACAACGCCGTGAGTTTACTAATTGGGCACTGGAAATGTTGGCCGGAGATCCGGATTTTAGTCAAAAAATCATCTTCTCCGATGAGGCTCATTTTTGATTCAGCGGCTACGTCAACATGCAAAATTGCCATTATTCGAGCAAACACAATCCACAAGTGTTCGGCCAAGCATAAAAGCATCCACAAAGGTTGACTTTTTGGTGCGATTTGTGTCATGGCGGCATCATCGGAGCTTATTTCTTTCGAAATGGTCTCAGGTATAGAGTGATGTCAACCGACTTTCTGTGGAAATTCGGCCAGTGGGTCATCTCACGGCGAGTGTTCATAAATTGGCCGTGGCGATCATGCGATTTAACACAACTTGATTATTTTCTCTACGGCTATGTCAAGTCCTTTGTCTACGCTAATAAACCAACCAATTTGGACGAGCTCGAGGCCAACATTCGACACGCTATGGCCGGAATAACGCGACATATATTGAACCGATTCATCAAAAAATGGACCGACAGCTTGAAGCACTGCCAGCGAACCCGAGGCTGCCATTTGAATGACGTGCTATTCCACACATAATGGCGTGAACCTAGCTTCAAAATAAAGGCAAAATCAGTTTTATATCTTACACCGTTGTTGTTTAATTTTTTTTTCCTATCGTTCCTATCTGGTCACCCTTTATATTTACGTTTTCCAACTGTGTCGCCTGAGATGCTCTAATTATTAGACTCGGTGCGATAAAATCTCCAAAGACGATCTTAGCGTCATGTTTTACTTATGAAGCAATTTTCGGCAAAGTCGTCCTTCTCCTCTGTGCAGACATGAGTGCATATCAGACTTGTGTTGTCGAATTTAGTCTTAATGCGATTTGCATGCAGGCGTTCGCTCACATGTTTAAAGCTGAGACTTCTTGCCGTAATCCTCATCTGATTACAAATCCGCATCGAAATAGGTGACGTTTTACCCTCTCTCTATAGCAACCATCACAATAAATGTCACGATTATGTATCCTGCTTTAGGTGGCCCATTGCCTATGGTCTCTCTATGTTCTCGGGTCACAGCCTAAGTCTTTTAGGTGGTTGAGCAGTTAGCCAGGTGGCATCATTCTTAATCTGAGGGGACATATTTTTCGAGGGATAATACAAGTCGCTCATATACGCGGCATGAGTGCTGCCCTCGACTTGATTACAACTTTTTTGTAGCCCACTCTGTTTCAACATCCCGACTTAGAATGTTCACATAATCGGATTTCAGATTTCTGATTTCGGAGCAGTTCGATTGAGGTTAGTACTGCATCTATCTTATGGACTTAATAATTGTCAAGTATTTAATGGAGCTTAAATACGGGGAAGAAAATAACTACAAAAGTGATCCCGCACGAATTAGTATCTAGGTTAGGTTAGGTTAGATTGACCAAGTCCATTCTATACCTCACAATACTTAGGTCTGTGTAGACATATTGTGATGTCTGGGTGGTGGAAATGGAAGGGGATGGGTTCCGTTTTCCGTCTCGCGTTGGTTGTCGTTTTAACCTTGCGGGTCTAAGCCATTTTGTTGCATAAGCACATCTGAAAAGAAATCTACGTGAAGCAGCAGATAATTCTGAGGGGTCATGGAAGTAATAACTTCATAAAGTTCTTTGCCTCAAATTACTGAGACTGGGGAGGCCGAATTACTATTTACGTAAGAAGCTAAGATAACTTTGTCCCTTGTTTTACATTGACAAATATGCTCACAGTAGACATACGCCTGTTCAAGTATCCCAAATTAATTAGAATGTTCTTCATAGGACATGATGGCAAGCAGCTCGGCGTTTTTTTAAGAAGGACGAAGAAATGGACGTTAGTATGATGGAAATTATCTGCTGCTATTGTGATCATAACATATTAGTTGTTTTTTTTAAAAAAATGTTATCTCAGAGCTAAAACAGGGGTTAGAACGACCTAAAACGCCGGTCAGCTTCACTACTTTACATTCGCCAAGCTGGTCCTGTTTGCCAATTGATTCTTATCGATCCTTGAACCATTCATATCAATTGCAAAGCGATGGTGGTTATCTGAATTTATTCAAATGGTGCCGTACTTGTAATATAGTTAATTTCTGACTTAAAGGTCGTAGTCATACGACGGAAAGTATGATAAACTTCCACTTCGTATGTCCTCTGAAATGTGCAAGCTCTGTAAATTTATCACTCGGTCCTCCTTTCATGGTCAATGCAATGTTGATACAGGCAAAGACCTGGAACTTACTGGACTGCTGTTATATGAGTTTTGTAAAAAAAAATTGGAATCGACTTATTCACTTCAAAATATTGTCGTCCCAGTGAGATACTGAAACGCGCAAGGCGAAGATAATAATGGTCAAGTGGTCCCGCACGATTTTCAAGAACTGGGCACCTTTCCAACGTCCCTGTGGTGTATTTTGTGGCTCTACGTACGTATAAGATCGTATTTATTTGAGCTCTATCGCCCAAATGAATCTCTATCGTGAACCTCGAACTTCCGCTGATTTGGCTGTATTGAAGATGGAAGTAGATCGGGATCAGTAGCGTTAGTAAGGGTTTTTAAATAAGACAATCTGCTGGATTTGGCCAAGCGAATAACCAGAAGTGTTCCAACAGCAGTCATTGTATGCAAAAAAATTGACAGTTTGATGTGGCTTTCATGACGGAGGTGTAATTAGGCCGCACTATTTCCGAGTCGGTTACAGTCAAAGGAAACTGCCTATTGGAACAAATTGAAACTTGGAGGATATATGGTTTCAGCAGGACCACACAGTGCATGACACAAGCGACTTATAAATGACCTCCGTCATTCGGTGCTCGTGTTATCGCCAGAATAGCCTTGAGAATTGGGCGCCTCGCTCATATGACATGAAGACATAAAGTCTTTGGTCTGCGCCAAGAAGCCTACTTTAGATGCATTGCACGTTAAATTTCTGAAATATCGGCTGGATTATGCGAAAGATTCATGGGAAGTTGGGTCTAGCGCATCCACTCATGCAGGTGGTGCCATAGAAGACATTTGAATGATATTTCATGGTATCAATTACACACGTCTTTTCATTCTAAAAATGCATCTAACGAAAAGACTTGCCTATGATCCAAGTTATCGAAAGTATTTGATTGTATTTTTATTAAAGTGAGCTCAGGAGTCATATTTCTCTCTTGTGTCAGATACAGCCAAAGCTGACAAATTGGTTGACTTTCCTAATTTAAAATTTCTAGTGCAAGTGATTTATCTAACTTTGATAAAATGCGAAGCTTTAATCTTCAGAGTTTCTACTTCATAGACAAAAGGGAAAATTGTCTCTCCTTTAGTCAGCCCACTCTTAACTTTATCTGAATCCGTTAGATTAACATCATTAATTTTAAAATTTGAAACCTTTAATGGATTACTCACACTCTTGACAGTATACATTATGCTCACAAAACAAAAATCCATTCAGCTCTTCATCCCACAACCCATCGAATCATTACACCAATATTTTGTTGTTAATTATTCATACTATAATATATACCAGAAAGCACAAATGATGACAGTATGACATTAGTGTCACCCTGTTAAAGCACCAGCCTGTCTAAGAAATGACTTTCCTTCTTTATTATTCTCAAATCAATTGCAACAAATAAGCCTAAGATCATGATAAGCCCACACAAAAAAGGAAACCCTTTCAAGCCCTTTATGCCGTCCAGAGCTGGATAGACACCTCAGCATTACAGTTACTTCAAATTGAATATACATAAATGTGAAGGCATAACAAAGGTAACCAAGAAAAATAGCCTAAATCTTGCCCCATCCGATTAGGTTTTCTTTCTTTTTTCAGATGAAAGATACACACTTCTTGGACGAGATACTCAGTAAACATGTCACAATGTTGATGGCAATTTAATGGGTTGGTAGACATTCAACATAGTGGTGAAATCCATGTGCGTATGTAGCGCACCATTTAGTAGAGTTTTTTGTTTTTGGCATTTCTTTGTTGTTTCAATTGATACTGACATTCGTAGAGATACCGACTGACATTCATAGAGATACCAACTCAAACAACAAGGTAATGAAATCATTTGTCATTTGAAAGTAAAGCGCCATTGAATGTCGCTATTGTCTTTGTAGTCGTGAAGTCAAAGTTCTGATTAACCTTCAGGACACTAATGCAAATGTCAATTTGACGTTAAGGGGTTATCTTGCCCACTTACACTTAAACGTCACATCTCAATAAATCAAACAAAATTATGTACGATAAAGAGGTTTTAATTCTTTTTTTTTGTTGATAGAGTAAATCAAAAGAACAGAAATTGTATCTTAAATCTAAAGAAAATAAAGATAGTAATTATCGGCCGATTGGCACGTACCGGTTATCTCAAGTAGAAAGACGGTATCTTTAAGTACAAGTAACTGAATTTAGCTTAGCTACAGATACAAAATGAGCAATTGATATAATTCCACTTTGGACTGGTCGTTGTTGCATACATAAATATGTATGTACAATTCGTAGATACATACATAAAATGATTGCAATAATCGGTTGATTACCTGCGCCTAGAATGTCATTGGACTTTGGCAAAAGATACTTGTTCTACATGTACTTAAGTGATCAATCGAATGAATGTAAATATTGTAGTTTGTCTTGTCTTGCTCTTGTTCGACAGGAGGTAATCTATACTGTAGGAATCTTTTTTAGATAATAGACATGTTGGTATACTCGAAAATTAGAATATTCATAGGCTGTAATTAAGTGTGATTATCTGGGACTGGTTTTGCAGATGTTCTCTAATTGATTGGAGATCAATTTGTATAGTTTTAAAGAGGAGCATTTGTGGAGTTTTAGATAATGCATACAAGGATTGTGCATAAATGGATCTGAGTGTATATTCTACCTAGTCCTGGTTCATAGACAACTTACCAGATTTACAGATATGAGACTCTGAGCCATTTAATCGAATGTTTTTTGCTCATCAGTTTACATCCGACACGAAACTTGATATGTATCAGTACAGCGAAAGAATGTTAAGCCTCCTCAAAGGCATAGACAATAGCTGAATCGAGCCAGTGTATCTCGTGCTAAACCATTTGGCTGAATATTACTAGATCTGCGGGTTTTAATCTGAGTTGGCTGATTACCCCGGTGCTATATTGACTAAAATCTTGAGTGTAGGCTCACCATACTATTGTAGTAGTCACTGTTAATCGGCCAGATAACACGGCGTAGACGACCCACTAGTTTTATGGATAAAAGCAATGCTGAAGGATAGGACCCTAATTGCGGATGCCAACTGTGGCCAATATATGATGACGGGAGTAAACAGGGTTGCCCGCAACTCATGCAAGCTTTCTCTACTTGCACGCCTGGCTCTGGTCTATATACACTAATGAATCTCCCACTCCATGACATTCATATCATGAACTGCGCTCTTAAAGCCGTCTTCCGTTTAGTAGTCAGTGGTCTTTGGTACAACACCCACTGGAGTTTTGATGACCTTGCACGATGACTCGTCTTTTAACGCTGGTCTTACGGACAATGCCATCGATGCAATGACACCAGAACTCCTGTTGCTGCCAAAATACGAAAGCTACTTTCCATGTATACAATAATGGTTTCGGGCAGAATCCAGCAGCAGAATGAAGTCGGGTCTTCACGTATGGCACAAAAAGGGATCTATTATACGACGCTGGTACCTTTTTGGTGGACGAGAACTTTAGATACTGCTCGTTAGAGAAACTTGTGTCTGTTTTTAAAGAAGGGATGAGTTTTGAAATGGGTGTCAAAACTAAGTGTCGGATTGTTACCAAATTTTGACAGACGGTCTAGAAGAGGTTATACTAAAATACTCATTTTGGCTCGGTTGCGCCACCTATCTTCCAATCCAGGTACTCATCAAACAGCCCTCGTATATTGTGAGGAGTCAATGATGGAGCGTATATACTATATATAGTATGCATCTATAGCGACAGCCAAGGCGTGCCTAAAGCCTTGCTGATAAGGCCCTTTCAGCAATTCCAAGTTAATTCGAGTTTCTCTGAACGTAGTCGGAAGACTAAATTTACTGTGTCTTAATTGGTTCTTCCAGATCACATCCAGATCACCAGATCACGGAAAATGAAATCACCAATGAACCTATGCTTATTACCTACTACGGAAGGCTGAGAGGAGAGTGTTTCAGGACTCGAAAATGCATTAGCGCTGCCCGAATCCACGGTTAGGGGTTTTCATATGAGTATAACTGAAAGTAGCATGACTCTCCAGGATGCCGGAAAGACCAAGTCGTATACATACGACTTTCCTGCTGCCCTACAGTAGAAAATACTGTAGACTGCTTACTGGTGTCATAATGGGTAACTACGCTTTTGCTCGCTTAAGAGTACTCGGCATATGACTCGGTGGTGGGTGATGACACCACCGCAGAACACTTCCCTGTGAGTGTCCGGCCTACACTCGCAAGAGGGAGGTATTCGGCGCTTGTATGGTGACTGCTATTACTGTAAGCACTTCATCGCTGAGACCTTCACTCATCTTTCTACCAAAGACTGAGAAATTCCAGTAAAAGTAACATAAACGAAGTATAATGGGCTAGTTCTTAAACTGAGTGCGCTGTTCCGACAAAAACAAAAAAGCGGTTACTATTCACTTAAACTAACGTAGGCCTATAGACTAGAAAAGTTCACTGATAATAATCATCCGGATAAGTCTATGAATTTCAGCAGCCTTCTCAGCTCAAGCCTTCCACTCGCTAAAGAAGCAACTACCTAGAGATCTGATTGTTCTGTCATCAAGGCCAACACACTAACACAGCAGATTACATTTTTTCTTCACCTCGATACCTTCCAGAGTTGTTGCTATGCAGAATCACGACTCGTTCCACATGAATAACAATGGCACAGTGCCTAGTGATAATGACAGCAACATAACCAATTTGTTATTGTCCTCATAGAGTTGTGGCCATTCTTCTTGTATCCATGTTGGTTCAGCTTTATTAATTCCTACTAATTCCTACATCATCAATGAACTTCACAAATAGTCTTATGCAATACTCACAAAGAAGAAGACGTGGGACATAGACTATTGGACCTTTCCTTACGAGCTCGTCAGCTCTTTCCTTGTTTGATATATTCAAAAGATTCGTTCCACAGCATAGTGTCACCGTAGTGTATTATGATGTCTCTTTTACATATGTAGATGCCTTCTTCTTAATCTAATACCATTGATCCTATTACACTGTGATAAGCTTCCCGGATATATTTTTCGGCGCAATTATCTTTCATTCTAAACAATAACTGTGATGTAGACTTGAAAAACACTAGAGTTATTACTAATTCATGACAATAGTCGCTATAGAAAGCTAGTTCCTTACCATTGGTCACCGCCTGTCTCTTACATTCTGCTTTGCCGGCGTTTCTGGTAGTGAATTCCTTGTCGGTTTTATTTTATCTGCATTAAATCTGTATAAGATGATATCACGCTAATATGTCATTGGTGGCCAGAGATCCTCAGTCTAAGGGCAGTAGAGACCATGCTCTGCTCATCGGCTCTGTGGTATTTTTGTCGATCTTTAGGCAGTTCTCTGCACTATCGTAGTGTTGAGCTTGCAGTTGCACGTGGGGCCTCATACTAGCTGTGGAACACTGACCTTATAGTATATGGTCCCTGTGAGACCTATATCAATGCCTGGGGGAAGGGACTCGATAAGAGATGTCATCCCCTCAACTAGATGAGAATCATACGACTTTTTCGTACTATCATATAAAAAATGTTTTCAAACTTACTTTACAACTTTACAATTTACAATAGCTCTGATGGTGACAGCTGTGATCTATGAATTTGGGAAATTTACATTGGAACGCTACACAGTGAAAGAAAAAATCCCAATCATTGAATTTTATTACGCAAATTCACGGTCAATCGCGGCAACGATGTGAAAAATTCTTGCTAATTTTGCACGTAATCGTGTGCCTTCCGAGACGCGTGTGCGCAATGTAATCAAAAATATCCAAGAGACGTGCTCAGTTCAAGATGTGAAAAAGCCGAAATATTTTCGCTCCGGACATTCAGTGAAAAATATCGTCACAGTAAAAGAAAGTGTCGAAAACGACCCAAACACCTTCATTCGTCACAACCCTCAGGAACTTCACCTCTCCAGTCACACTGCATCCATATTTGACCAAAGATTTCTCCTATTATGTGCCCAGGTGCAATCAATGCAAGAACTGAAGCCGGCCAACCACCAACCGCGCCGTATCTTCTCAGATTGGGTACTGGAAAACATATCCCTACATTAACTTTTGCAAGAAAATCATGTTTTAGCCACATCTGGGGTACCGAAAATCCACGAGTGATTCATGAGGTGCCAATGCGTAGTAACAGTTTGGTGAGGTTTGTAGACCGGAGGTGGAATAGGGCCGTACTTTTTCGAAAATGAGGCTGGAAAAACCATTACGGTCATCGAGCGCGCTACCGAGACATGATAAACAATTTTTTGTAGTTGGTGCTCGAAGATACCGACACGGATACTTTCGACAGGATGGTGCTGCGTGCCGCACAAGTCGCGAAACAGTCGAAATATTGCACACGAATTTTCCTGGCCACGTAATCTCGCATTTGAGGGGCACCCATTAGCCGGCGTTTGATTTTTTTCTTTGGAACTATGTTAAAAGAGAACTGTACACCAACCATCTGCAAACAATGTCAACTCTAAAAGAGAAGCCACCCTCAACGAGATAGAGCTCCAATTATGTGAAAGAGTATTTGAAAATTTCGAGGAGAAGATGAGAGTCTGTAAACACAACCAAGGCGGTCTTTGGAACATACTGTATTTCATAAATAGTGTCCATGTGTTGACTGTATTCAGCAATACAGGTTTCAGACATATCTCAACAATTGTTCGTCTTTTTCAAAAAACAAATACTACACCTCTCGTTGAAACACCCTTTATTATATGTCATGAACCTCGAATGTTCAACAAAAAGGAGGCTTAAAATTGATTATCTGAGCTAATGGCCAGATATTAAACAGATGTCTAAGAAAAATATTCCCAATTTGCCTTTTCCGAACGAATGAAGAAAACATGAAGTAGTTCACAGTGACCCCATCTCCATTTTCACAGACAGCCGAAGACGTTGGCACAGGTGCTTCAGTCCACCCGAAGCGTCTTCCAGATCGTAGTGTAGGTTATTCATCATACTGCTACATAGACAGTCATCCAGTGATCCCTAACTTTGAACAGTATACGAATCGAGAGCGGTTAAAGACTGTCGCGTACTAGTGGGTATCTTTAGAACACCGTGTCACGATTGTCCTGCCACAAACACATGACACTTTCTCTAGCGTTCTCCAAGGACGCTGATAGATGTGAGTCTAGACTCATATGGCATGTACAATACTTGACCTTAAACGTATACATACCATATCTCTTAGGTCACGGAACACTGCGCTATTAAAAAACACGTGAGTCGATTGAGTACTTCTTACAGCGATTTCCGCAAGAAGTGCAGGGACGAAAAATAATTTGAAACCACTGCCGACATTCTTTGCAACTTTCCTGCTTAATCACGCATCGAAATATTATATCAAGGCAGTTACTACTTCCGATATTTAAGTGGTCTTTGAACTGAACTGATCTATAATGGATTCAAAAATATCACTCTTAACAAGCCTAGCATATGTCTTTCCCGGGCACAAAAACCACTATTTCGTTTCAGTGTAGCATTGCCATGTCCGAAATTGCGAATACCATTTAAATTTGGCCACCAAATTGGACACTAAGTCGATGGCATGACGATAACAACCAAGCAAGCTCATCATAAAGCGTTTTAAAGAAAATTCTCGCAAGCATAGGGTGAATACCGAGGCAGAATGGCCATAACGCAATGATGTCAATACTTTTCTAAGCAGCGCTGTTGCCATTATGACCAAGAGGAAGTAATGGAATACGAGAAAATGTTAACTAGGAGCTTCTCAAGACTCAACTGCTGATGGGAAAACCCGGTAGCGAATATTTGATCATGTTTAAGAGAACGACTGAGGGAAAATATTTTAATTATAATCATAGGCTCTCTGAGTTTTCCGAAGACCTGAATGAATGAGCTAATAACTTTCTTTAGCAAAAAAGAAAAAAATAGACAGACAATTACTAAGTTGGCAAGGTAAAAATCCCTGAAAATATCTTTCGGTGAACGTTCTCAACTGATCGTTTGCGATAAAACAAAGCGATGGTGCTGAGAACGATTCGCTGCTAAAAGATCTTAAATGCACTAACATTTGTATGCATGGCAGATCGAATTTTCGTGGATATTTGGTCTAACAAAGAGCCCTAGAAACCCAAAAGGTGAACAAAATCATTCCAAATTGTCTCACCAAACTGATCGTATAGAACTACGAATATGAATGTTCCCCAGTGACGATCCTTAATTTCAGCTTCAAAGTGGAGTAAAATTCCGCGAATAATAATAAACTAGAAGAGTTTCGGATCTTTATTCTAATCCCCTCATTCATTCATATCTGCTTGTCGGCTTACAATCTCTAGCTTACATCGTCTTTTTTTAATATTTCATTGACGGAATTAGCAAGAGACAAAATCAGCGAACTTTCCATTCACGTCCATCAGTCGAGTTCGTACTTCGTGGTTATGTCAATGACATTTACGACCTACCTGATCTTGTCTTACAAGTCACCTTCTAAGAAGCAGACACAAGTGTTCGTTATTTTAAAGCGGCGTCTTTCCCCGCGAAAGCTACAAACTCATCACTTGTTGTCTTAGATACTTATCAGCTCAGCGCTTTCATGAAGTACATAAGAGGCTTAAAGCGAGCGACTTTTTTAATTTTTAGAAAAATTCATACATGAAGCTAGTTTAGAAATTTAAGTTAAAATTCTAGTGACATTTTTGATTTATCTGAAAAATTTTTAACATTCACATATAAATGGCTTTACTCTTAGATACTTGTACATCAGTTAAGGCGGGACAGGTATTACCATTATAATGCAAAACCCAACTTTATATTCTCTATCCGCATTTGTATCTATGAATTTGTAAAGCGGATGATTAGAGTTTGAATTTCTATAGCCCATGGATACATACCCATGTGTACTAGCACATATGTCTAAGACATACTTAACAGTCTTGACGGCTATCACTGAGGCAATACTAGCGAATGTCAGTCGTGATTGGAATTTCTCATACAAGTACGATTACGAGTGTCATCCGTATCGTCACTTTGCTTCAAGAACTTTCGGCTTAAACTTATCGAATGTATCTCATCTTTGGATTGAATTCAACTTCCCAAGCTGGCATTTGAAAGTTGGGTTTGAAAGTTTTCCTCCGCAACTGGTTGGTGGAACACAAATATCATACATCATGACCTCAACCAGATTTTAATGTATTCAAAGATTTCCGATATTTATTATTGGTTGCTGCGGAAAGCGAGTTTACCCTTTGTTCTTGGCCTTCGTGTCATCTTCTTTAGAGAGATTTATTGGTGATTCCTCCCAAAGAAGTTCGACTGTCGTCGGTGGTATCTGATTTCCCTAATGAATAATTAAAAATTTCCGTGGATTATGGACGCATCAATGTCGGTGGGTTTTCATATAGTTGAAGATAGTACATCTCTTTTCTCTACGATCTTACCGATAGATTAAAATTCATTTGTTCGTTGGAATAAACAAATGAACAAAATTTGATTTTGATCAATCGAATAAAAATGGATTTCCGCTGTTGGATTTCTATTCAATGCAGCTTTTCAAGTACTATCTCATAGAATTCCTTGACCATCAAAATCAACCGTGACCTCCGGATACCGTAATCTTCCAGCAATTCATTGACCTCTTCATTCTAATTTCTGAATCATCAGATCTATTATAACTATACGACTGCGGCCGAAAAACGAAAAATTCAAACAACAGCAGTAGAATGCGACATGTACATACGAGTGTATTAAATAACTTAGCTCCACATAGCGAACCAGTGCGAAAATAGGACTTTGCTATGATGCAGTTCAGTTCTAAGCTGATATAGTTCAGTCGCTGAAGGAAGGCCATTTAGCAGACTATGAAAACCGCAGGGACTCTGTAGTTCCGGCTGTGGTCGGATGGGAAACAAAGTCCTGAATAGGATCTAAGAACATCTGAATTGAGCCCTTTGTGCCAAAATAAGCTGGATCTTGCTCTAGATCGTCGTGCACCCTATAAGCTTAGAATGGATTTCACATTACCTGGTCTTCATCCGTTTGGGGGGGTTTTTCGCCTGGACGAATCGTAAGCCAATAGAGAGACATAATCACTTGTAGTAAGCCAACATATGAAAATGCAAAATATCGCGTTCCATATAACGCTAAGACACAAGGAGCCTTCATAGAAAAAATGCGGAACACAATAGGGTCGCATTTTATAACATTTTCTTTTACTGATGCCAAACTATCGGAGAAAGAGTTTATGTACAACGATGTTGTTATCTAAAACTTCTGGTAGTATCTGCCCGCTTACGTGTAGGTTTGTGGACTCCCTCTGAGTCAGTATGACCGCACACCAGTTGTGCTGATTTTAGCTCTACGTGGTAGCCACCGGATACTGCTCTCGTCCAACTAGACGTGACTTGCAAAATCTATAGACGCGTAGTTATTATGACAAAAAGAAAATAGCAACACTATAACAAACTGTTGAGAATGACTGCATTTCAGTAGGAGGATGTGCGGCGGATGAATTCACGCGATTGAATCAACGGCGACGTTAACGATTAGAATATGATAGTGGTGGATACACCCCTAATGGAATAATGACAGCTCTCATATTCAAGTGAGTGGGTAACTGAGTACCCAATAGCAGTACCTTTTCCTCCAAGAGGTCAAAGAGAGAGCCTGGACCATCATCTAGGGTGCTGTGCATGGTTTAACACCCCACCAGAAGCGAAAAAAAAAATCAAAAGTCTTAGAAAACACCGAATTATTGTTGAAGATCCATGCAGATAACGGAAAGGAAACTCATATCTGGAGGTGAAATGACAGGTTCCTGAAAGTTCAGCTCTTGGACTGTTGCAAATCAGATACGCCCATCACCGAAGAAGTGGGAGTCTAACGAAAAAGAGGATAAAGAACTAAGACTGTCTTATTAGGTCTTGCATTTCCGACATGTGCACGTGACAATGACAATTCGTTTCAATGTTTCATTTTCCAACATCAGCCTAATATCCACGTATAGCCCGAATAGAGGAAAGGAGTATGCCACCGAGGACCATTTTCAAGATATATGGTCAATGTCCAAAACATGATGTTAACATCGTTCTAGGCGATTTTAAAGCAAAGCACGATACCACCTTTGTCAACGAATTCAGTCTTATCGATTTTGTTCTCGCTGTTCTCGCAGCTCGAAATTCATAAGTCGGTCTTGATCACATTGAAAGGCGCGCCACCACTTCTCCAAATTTACCGAGAGGCAAATACGATTCAGAGTTCGGACACTCTTAATGCTGCTAAGAAGAGAAAGTACAGTAGCGAAGAAATTTGATGTTAGAAGGCCGATTAAGTGTCTTTATGCTCTAAGCTCCTGTGCCCCCAGCAACTTGTCCCGAAATGGCAAAGCTTCCTACAAATCTGGTAAGTTCCGCCCGAACATCACTGCAAAACCGTGGCTTGACGATCAATATTCTGCTGTCAGACAGATTGGCAACAATTCGGTTCACCTGACCTGACCACCACCAGCCATTTCCAAGTTTAAGAACAGCAAGACTACGGTTCTGAGGGTTGATTTAGTTGCCAAGCTGTTGAATGAGCTGGAAGAGGTCTATGTGAAGAGCATGTGTTAAATCAACTCTAAAATATGATCGGGAAAATGAATACCAGACTGAATAGAACTTCAGCATTGTTTGCTCGGTCTTTTAAACTGCACCAACTATAGAGATATAAGTCTCCCCACCGCCGATTACAATATTTTACCTGCTGCATTTGGGAGGACTAAGGCTTTTTGTAAACAAGCTGATATTTCTAGGTCAGCGTGAGTTCAGAACAGGAGATTTTAGCACTACCACAAATCTGGTGGATAATATCGAATTTCAGATTGATACACAGCATCTTTTCGTCGACCTTTAGGCCGCATATAAAAGCCATATGAAGCAATGTGCAGGGTATGCGCTCTTCACCATTAAAATCGGTAAGGGCCTCCGATATTGTCGATATCAATATAAAATTTAGGCAAATCGACGCGCTGCCATGAGGCTTCTTTAACATTGCCATTGAAAAAAAAAGTGAATCCTACAATCCAGCTCTCAGGGCATAAAATTACAAAAGTCTGTTCAATCACTAACATACTTCGATATTGACATGATCAGAAAAACCCAGTATGATGAAACTAGCGCGTTTGAGAGTACCACTTCGGAAGCCGCGGACATGGGTTCAGCGGTCAACGAGGACAAAATGAAATACGAAATATATGCTATCTACAAAAATTAATTACCTTCATGGTAGCCCATGAAGGTAATTGAGTAGAACTCTTTCTAACATCACAAGTGACATAAGACCTTAATCATCCCAGCACTTGTCACGAGGAACTGAAGGACTCACGACTGTACAGCTACATCGAGTAACCCAGAAGGGTTCGAATATAAAGACTCCGATTTCTATAGCTTGTACAATGGGTAAGCCCCAGACGAAGCCGTTTAGAGGTCCCACAGAGAAAGGCCTCGACTCAGATGAATAATGATCTCGACCAACTCGGCGTGCGCGGATGTACCGGCTTGTTGGTTGGAGTCCAGATTCACCTCAGACTGTAGCGCTATCTAAAGTTGGTTAGGAATGTAAGGCTTTATTAATAAGGATACTTAGTTGTGAAGGTATTAGATTGCTGCATATGCAATGTGATGCGAGGTTGGAGGCAATTTTCATATTAAAACCGACTGCGAAACAGGCACAGCCTTGTTGAATTTCGTAGTAGATTTATTGATCTGCATTCAAATAGCATCAGTTCAGTTCTAGACGCCAAAGTGATAGATCAGGATGACTAAACAGAAGAACATGGATGTTAACCAAAAACGATTATTTTCCTTTACCAGTTAAAACTTGTCCACAAGGCAGCGGAGGCAACCAAAAATATGAACAGCGCATTTGGACTTTGCATAGTAAACGAAATAACCCTACAATGATTCGAAAAATTCCAATCGGATGACATGAGCACCAGCCAACGACAACGACGAGTTGCGCGTTGTAGTGGGGTCTGACCCTCGACAAACTGTAAGGGATATTACAAAGAAATCGGGTGTGTACTATTTGACTGTTTCCCGTCACTTACAAACGCTTGGAAAAGTCAAGAAACTCGACAAATGGGCTCGTGTGACTGAGCATCGGCTGGATGCTCTCTGGTTTCTCGGCACAGAGAGGATCAGCTTATGTATACGGTAGTGAAATGTGATGAAAAGTGGATTCTCTACGATAATCGTCACCGATCTGCACAATGGCTAGCTGCTGATGAGGCACTGAAAGACATGTCAAAACCGAGCCTTCATCCGAGAAAGAGAATGGTGTCTGATTGGTGGTCTTCTGCTGGCATTATGTTCTATTCCATCTTGAGAAGTTGTGACGCTATTAATGCTGAGAAGTACTGTACTGGAAGGATTGCATCAGAAACTACTCGCTACACGAGTATAGTAGCAGATTCTTTCTCATCCACCAATAACTACCACCTTTTCAAACATTTGGATCACTTTTTGGTGGGAAAACGATTCATCAATGAAGAAGCCGTCAAGAATGTTTCCAAGAATTATTACGAATGATATGAAATAACAACGTCTAGTTCATAAGATGAGGCTGAGCAGAAGTACGCCCTAGGATTTAAGTTTTCAAATTGATAGAAGACTTGAATCTTGTTATCATCTTAAACGTCTATCTGTTTAGTAAGCTCAGTTTGAGGCGCTAGCAAAAGATTTATTTCATTTACGACACCACTATCATCTCTTTCATCATCTACTTGATTACTTTTGCCTTAAAAACGTTACAGTATACTTCTCCCAATTCATTTGAAGTTAAAGAACTACGGGTTTTACTGCTGACCATACGGTGTCACCACAATTTCGACATTTGACTAAATACATTTCATAACGTTACCCAACCAGCAAGCCTTTCAAAATATGTACTTTTATTGATGTTCATATAAAAGATACAAACCCAATGCGTCATTCTTTGCTATTTTCGTTCGGAAACTCTTATCTTATCCATGAACTTCATGTGGAAATTTTAAGCCAATAGACTTACTGTCAGAGAGAATATCATTCTAGGTAAAAGCCTTCAAGATTTACTGGGTTTTTCTTTAGCTTACGCATAGATCAAGCACAAATTTCAATCGAAGAAACAAAACAAGGTCCCGTTCAACTGAAAGACTTCCAGACCGCTTTCGGGTAATACGAGTATCTGTACCTCCCGTTTCCCGTCACCAGGGCAAAATATCTCTGAAAGTGAACATGTGGTGACTGTCACGTTATTGCCTATCTCATACTATGGCTACGGCGATAACTACGTTAACTAACTCTCGTCGTGATCGTGAATAATTGTGTGGGCTACTTCGGCGTCATGATCATTGATCACTTTCTGCTTTAACTTGGTAAAAATTGAACAGTTGTTATTGGTTATTTGACTCAATTAAAAGTTGCCATGTATTGAAGGTAATTATGAAACGTTTACGTTATTTATTCCACCATTACTCTAATCATCGACTTTAGGTTGTTTATTATTATTATGAATTACGAGTATTTGATTTGTGTTAAAGTATCTTTAAGATATACATACATATCTCCATTGAATTGGTGCCACAAAAACCCACACTGATTTTCTGCGAAAATTCAATTTACGATATTTGAATATCTCCGCAGATACTTACACGCCAGCTGACATGCGGTGTAGTTTATCCATTTCCAAATGTCAAGCGTCAAACTATGAGATGTGGTGAACATAGAGAAGATACACAGTTCGACAGGGATTAGGAGGTTAAAAATATGTACATGACCTGATTTAAGCAGTAAAATCCAATATCGTATTACGATATTAAATGAATTCATTGGGAAAATCTGCGGATGTTTTCGAGAGGTAAACACGTATAAATACTTAGTGAGGCATTCCATTATCAGTACGTCGTATTAACATTGGTTTTCACTTAGCAATCTTATCGTTTGCTGGGTTTTTCAGCCTCGTCCAAGCTGAGGGGAAAGACTTTTACACATTTGATATTGAAATTAAGTAGGCAGTTAGTATCGACAGCTTTCGACGAGGTCAGTAGATAAGATTGACTTTTACTTGCACTGGCGGCGCGGTTTATTTAATGCGTTTTTAATGGTAATTATAGAAATTTATTTCCACAAGGAAGTACAATGGATGTGTCATTAGCCACAGTCTAGGTTGGAAGCATTTCAGTTAAGACGCATTAGATTACGACCTCGGAGAGACCGTATTTGGATAAGTGCTCTATAATCCGTCAACGATCTGCCAGATAAGTGAATATTTATGGAATGTTTAGACGACTTAGTTGTGCATTTCGATGCGGGGACAGCTTTCTTTTTGCGATCTTGTGAGATGCCGCTGTCTACAACTGAATGATTTAAGGAAAAGGTGCAGCACAACATTTCTAGTCAAATAAACAAGATAACACATTTCAGTACAATCAATCTCTGAAAAAGAGGTGTTGGGGGCACCTTATGGTACCAAATGCGGGCATTGTATTCTAATTTCGGGCGCGGATAAATGCCTTATACATATATTGCGGCCAGGTCAGTGGGGAAAACGTATTGTTGGAGGAAACTTAGATATTTCACAGCATTTTTGGCGACACCGAATATGTGGTGATTTCAATGTAAGTTGTCATTGTTCTTGTCATTGACATATTTACCGAGAATGGAAAGTTTTCGTTTTCGACGATGCAAGTTCCATTCACGGATAATGGCTGGGTATTTAAATATCGCAATTTAATGAGCTTCGCATACACTGCCGTTCCCGTTCTATAGCCAGGAACAGTAATGTCGTCAGCAAAGGAATGTATTGGATTAGAAGCAGCAGACAAGAAATCATAGATGAAAAGTAAAAAAAAATGTGAGACAGAACGGAGCCCTGGGGCACACCAGCATTTATTTTTTGAATATCAGCTAGAAACCATCCAAGACAACTTGAATGGAAGAAGTCGATCCAAATACAAACATTTTCGACAAAAGAATCTCATGCCAAACTCTGTGAAATACCTTAGAAATGTCAAGTGCAACTGTCTTGCTTTCGCCAGATTGGTGTACTCTTTGGTTCCACTTTTCGATGGATCACCAGTGGGCCTGTTGCTACGAAAACCATATCAGCGTTTCCATGACCTTGGAAGGAAGCGACGTAAGTGCAATGGGTCTGTAGGAGAAGAGAGAAGAAGATTCGCCTGTTTTTAGGGACACGCTTGGCAAATGATGTTTTTCATCGGCTCGGAAAGAGTCCTAAAGGACTGATGAAAAAGCAGCTTCAGAAGAAGCGGAGATATTAAGGTCTTTAAGTACTCTTGCCGCTACATGAGTGCGAAAAAGGATTCGTTCCATTGAAGACTCGATGCACTCAAGTATGGGCAGAGACAAAGTACAATCTGAAAGTGTTGAGCTGGCCGCAAAGTGTGCAGCAAGCAGATTGGTCCTGTTCAAAGAGCTGACATTATAAATGAGCGTTGGGATGGCCGATAACGCGGAATTTATAATATATTTGGCGAACGACCAAAAATGTTTACTATCTTTGGAACATTGTGGTATTTTTTGCCTCATTGCTTGGTCGTATTGAAATTTTACACGATTAAGAAAGACGTTGCAATCGCTTCGTGTGAACTTTTTTCGGTTTTCCTCTGTTGGTTCGGTTTTATAGGACCGGAAAGACATTTCTCTAACTCTGATAGCCTCTTTATAGTTCGAGTCCGTACCACGCCTTGATACTCTTCATGCGACTAGGGATAGAAGATCTCATTCCAAAGAGAATAGCGCATATGATCATATCAGCAGCAGCATCAACGTCGTTCTTACGGTATTTAATTTGTTTACAGATATTTCTGGGAAACCAGAAAGAAGAATTCATAGCCGACGATTGTCAGACCGCGCATATAGTCGATCGCATACTCCAGTTTGCTATTAAAATGCCAAAAAGCTTGATACATACTAAGTCCTTTAAGGTTTAGAGACCTGCTGGAATATGTTTTGAGTCGTAAATAGATTAATGCTCTTCTACTAAGCCCAAAAAGATGGCATTTAAGTGTAATGAAGCCTTTTTTGGACATTCCTTGAATTGACAATTACATTATGAGTTACTTTCCTTAACTTAGTCTTAGCGATCTTTCCTACATTTATGCTGTAAGCTTAATAATTTCTGACAAATTTGGGTCTTAGTTTAGATTGAAAGCTATGCTGGAGTCTCAAATCCCACTTAACTTGGTCTCTATACGACTCGGTCATAAGGCCGATCACCATATGCGGTGATTTCCTGGTGCACTGCCTTAGCTAATAATGACATACTTAGTTAAACCCAACGATCAACTTGTTTATACTCGTATTAATGGAGCACTTCGAGGTACGTACCCCCTTGTAGTACAGCACATTCTGCTTCATCTGACACCATTCGACATTTTAATGAAACTTTACAGTATATCATAACCAGTTATACTGCTATCCTGAATATTTACAAGGTCCTTCCAGGAAGCATAAACTACATCATACCACAATACCATTCCTTCCGGGTCATTCTGGGAGGAAAATGCATTCCTGGAAGATAAATCGGTCCACTTTTGCACTGACATATCAAGGACTAATGTTGACGATGAGCGAGGTCTTAACTTGGTTAAATTATTGTTGTAGTAATATTCTCTAAAGATGGGGACTTTTCGGAGAGCCAAAATGCCTGGCATCAGTTTTTAAATAATCTATAGTAGTCCTAGGAAGATGGTGGAGCAGGTTAATATTCACATTTGCTAAGGTATACGTATACTCTAGAAAAGTGTCAAACAGATACACACGCCAAATGTGATACTACGCTGTCTACTCTATCAGAGAAAGGTACTTCCAATTTGTGGATCAAGGAATCCCTTGCAAGACCAAACTTTAGGTAGACTAGTGGTGGACAAACAAATTTGGGCAAAGCTTGATCTGAAACGCTCTAAGACAGCATATTAGCGCTACAATAGGTGCCATCAGTGGGCACTGTCTCATACGGAGGCAAGTAACGATAATATGACAAGGGTAGACCTGTATTCAACCGATTTCTGCAGAAATTGCATAAGCAAGGAGGTGGAGACTAGCCATCATCTTTTCTCTGTACAAGTTCTATACGACACCTTAAGCAGACATTAGTAGTCTATTATGCTTCATCCATAACTCCAACGGCTTCAACCAGCAGAGAGAACATTTCTCCTAGATTCACGTCGTCAAATCGCTCTTACTTATACAGTAGGTTAAGTGTGACAACCTTCATGTAGACAGTTACATTAAAATAAGATAACCTAGTTCTTGAGTTTATCTTGCGATTAAATGGAAGGGAATTTAGGTCTAACTCACATTTGATTACACTGTACGATAACTATATTTCGAATTAAGTTCTATAGATCCGACACCTAACGCAATAATGCCAGAAGTTCGTATATAAAATTTTTACTGATGGCTTCTGAGTCGATGTAGGGTCTATGCAAACTGGGTCTAGAAAACTCCTTGATCACCAATAATAAAGAACCTTGATGGAGTCAAAAGAAGCTTGTGGAAGTACAATGTCTTATGAAATTCATGGACGAGGGACTAGAGCAAGTAACTTCGCAATAATGCAGTGCATGAGAGGAGCAACATTTGTAGCAATAAAAAGGAGCAAAGTTAAAATGTCAAGCTATGTTACAGCAGTAAAATGCTTCGGGCAGCAGCATGACAATGGTTAAGGTAAAAGGCACTACATACATTAAACTGGTAAATACAGGGATCTGAGCCTTTTCCAGAAGCTAGTTAAGCTCACATTTTAGCACATTTGCGGCTTTTTCCATCGATATCAGCAAGAATTGACTGGGGGGCATTGGCGTAAACCATCTGTTTCAAATGGCGTCAAGGAAAGAAGTCCCACGAGACTAAATCACATGATCTCGGGGGACAATTCGAGAAATGACTCGGTAGGGTAAATGTCACACAAAAGAGCAATAATTTCGCCACTAATGTGACAAATAGCTCACGAACATCCATCCTTTCAAGTTCCGGCCATAAACAAATTTGTTATCATGACATGATAACACAATCCAACCCGCACCACTCGCTTCATTTTCGAAGAAATAAGGTACAATGATGCCTCCTGCAAATAGGCTATCTTGAAAATCGTTCCTAGATTTTCTAAGCCTTAGCCGCAATTCAAGCCTTGAAGATGGAGATGTGCCTCATCGCCCGAAATGACCAATTGATCAATTTCATGTATTCCCAACACACAATTGGCAGAGTGACGACGCTGCTGATGGCCGGAACACTCAAGTTCTTTCGTCAATTGAACCTTATAGGATTCATAATTCAAGCCTTTATACAAAATTCAGAGGAATGATGTTTGTGATATTCCCAATTCGGGCTATAGAGGCAATACTTACAATTGTTATTGCGCTACGGGCACGATTTTGGTTCTTCACATCTGAAACAATTTAACAATTGAGAAGATGCTTCACGTCGACCAAGAGAATCTTTAGCTTTTACAATTGTTTCAGCGAAATTCCCACCACTTTGTATAAAGGGTGTTTTTTTTTAGAGGTTTGGTTTTAAAACTGGTAACAATGTTTCTACAGATTGTCAATTTGATAGTTGAAAGTTGATTTGTGGTTGTACGTTTTGCCATATTACGATACATGGATTAACGCCAGAACAACTCGTGCAAATTGTGTAAACTTATTTTGAAAACCATGGTTCGATTCGCCAAACTTATCGTGCGCTACTTCCATTTTACGGTCAACATAATCGTCCATCTGAGCAAGTTATTCGGAACGCGATGAATAATTTTCGCACCATGTACACTCTAGTGGATAATACGCATCTCCAAAGATGACAACCAGTGCGAACAGAAGAAGTTATTGCCGTTGTGGAGCACAGCATTGAGGAGAATCCAAATGAGTCGATTCGCCATCGTGCGCAGCAATTGGAGCTATGCCCATCCATTTTATCGAAGATTTTATGGAAAGATCTTGGCTTAAAAGCTTATTAGATCCAGCTAGTGCAAGAGTTGAAACCGCGTGACCTTTATATGCATTGTAGGTTCGGTGAATGGGCCGAAAACCTGATTCAGCTTGATCCTCATTTTCAAAGCAAAATTTTACTCATTTTTGGTTAAATGGATATGTGAACTAGCAAAATTGTCGAACTTGGAGTGAAGAAAACCCAGCAGCCTTTGGAATTGGAAATTCATTTCGAAAGGGAAACGTTTTTATTTCTCATCGTGCAATGGATGAAGTGCTGGGGGAATTGACGCACATTATCAGAAACCGTACCGCACGACATGGTGTGCAGGCAAAGTGGCATTCCTAGAAACCATAGTGGAACTAAAGGATATAAGCTGTGACTACCTATTGAGCCGCTAAATAAGTATTCTTGATAAGTATTCTGCCCAGTGCATAACTTTACTAGGGACTTAGATTCCACTAGAAATTTCAGCGATCTATAGTACTTAGGTCGCATTCAAATAATGAACGACAGTCTAGAATAAGGATATTCTTCCAATCGTATACCGCTTGAATAAATTTAATGTTTGGCTTTTTCAATATTTTTATCTTTAAGTAGGAGATTCAAGATGATCTTTCAAATGGATATCCCCTGAATCTGGTTAAAATGATTTCATCATCTAGTTAGATAAATACCAGTGATTTTTGCTCCAGATTGTTGTCAATAAAAATTAAGGTGCACCAATCTATTAAGTCACGTTATTTATATAACTTGCTACAAAGGAATACAACTTGTAACTTATTCTCTGCCAACGTCTTTGAAATCGTAAAAAAAAACTATTGACTCGTTATAAAATAAACATCCAATTAAAGAAATAAAAAACCCAATTGACTAATTTCGGTGACTCATATTCCAAATTGCCAGGGTACTCATAAATGCAAAAGATTATTTAAATCAAGTTTAATTTTAACTGATATGTGTATGTGTATTGGTATCAGCAACAAGTTCCATTTGCATATGAAATTACCGAAGAAATATTGGAAGTCCCTAACGTCATGAGAGGGGAACTACTCGAATGAAGACAGAGATTTACAGGGAATCCCTCGGAACTCAAGTTTTTGGGCCCTTATTATTTATACTTTGGTATTTTGACTTTTTGCAACCCAAATAACATTTGAAGTCAAAAATTCTGAGAGTTGGGGGCGATAACTCTACCTTGATCTATCGGTTTAAACGATCTCGAAAGCACCATGCGTTCCAAATAGCTCCCATATGCTGGTCACAAAGAGATGAAATTATCCCCAAGGAAATCTAACAATATCATGATACCTGCGACATAGCTTTGAAAAACAAACGTAGCTCGACATTCGACCAGATTTTTAAATGCTCAATTGAGTAAGAAATGTCACAATTGTACAGTCCTTACAAACCTCACAACTGAGGGTGGGAAGGACAAGTTTTACAACGAGTTGAGGGCCGCCAACGACACAGAATTAAATGGAGACATAATATAACATTTAAAGAAAAGAATGCTTAATTAAAATTAAAGAAAACAATAAGAAAATACATGTAATAAATAAAATTTTGAGTTAAAGAAAAATTAAGCGCAACCAAGAAAGAGAGAAAAGAAAAAAGGACTTATTAAAACAAGAAGTTAAATCAGTTCAAACTGAAGAGGAATTTACGGCGTTCGATTAAGGACTCCACCCGAATGGGTAGACCATTCCAGAGCTTAACAGCATAAATGAAAAATTGCCTGCGTAATGTTAAGCAGGTGAATGTGGCAGGACGCAAGACTATGTAGCGATTTGATGAACATAAATGTTTTGTTTAACAGGTAGATAGGTTCCTTCTCGTGAATAGTTTTGAAGTGCAAAGCACAACAACGATATTTTAAAAAAAGTCTCTAAGTCACATCCAAGGAGTTGACGAGCTTCAGATGAAATATGACCAAATCTATTGAAAACATACCGCACAATTGAGTTGAAAGCAACTTTTAATTTTTGAAACGAGTACGAGTCAAAATCCGCAAACAGTTCATAGCCATATAATATTATGGGTATTATTAGTGCCTTTACCAATTTGAGTTTGACTTGAGTAGGTGAAATTCTTTTTGTAATGGATAATCCACGTAGAGACGCATATATTTTATTAATTACAGAATTTATGTGAACATCTCAAGTTAACTTATTGTTAAAGGTTATTCCAAGGTTTTTTACCTGGTTAACGTACTCAACTTGCGAGGAATTTAAAAGAATAGGCGGGAAATCAGGGAGATACCGTTGATGTTTGGACATTGGTATGGCTTTAGTTTTGTCAGGATTCAGCTTTAGACCATTGCGTGTTGACCACTCGAGAATAGAACATAGATCGTCGTTTATTTTTGCAACTGCGTCTCCAATCATGCCAATAGGGAAGCTAAAGTACAATTGAACATCGTCAGCATATATGTATATGATATTGGCAATGCAATAAAATGGAGGGTAGATCATTTATAAAAAAAGAGAACAATAATGGACCAAGAATATATCCTTGGGGAACACCACGATTAACAGGAAGAAACGAAGACAGTTTACTATTACATTAAACAGCTTGCAAGCGATTAGTCATATATGAATAAATTAATTTATTAGATGTGTCAGAGAAGTTAAAATATGTCGTAAGTTTATCACAGAGAATACTGGGATTTACACAGTCAAATGCTTTAGAAAAGTCAAGTAGCATTATCGCAGTGGTATAATCAGCGTCTATTGCTTGTCTTACATCGTCAGAAACTTTAAGTAAAGCTATGTCCGCACCGGAACCGTGACTGCAGAGGATTAAGAAGCTGTTTGTCTTTGATAAACCCTTTTATTTGGTGGCTTACAATTGATTCAAAAGCTTTGGATAAAAAACGGAGGATAGCTATAGGTCGGTATTCAGAGTTTGTACCTTTTTTAGGAATCGGTATGATTTTAGACTTTTTCCAGGCTAACGGGTAGGTAGATGTCATAATAATGGTGTTAAAAATATGGATGATGTAAGGAAGTATAAGAGGACGGAGAATTTTTTTGAGGTCAGGATGAATATTATCTAGTCCGACTGACCTGCTTTTGATTGAGAAGATTGCTTTTCGCATATTATATATGTTAACTGCGGTCAAGGAAAATTAATTTCCTTTATCATCCTGTGATGACGTTAGGTTAGTGTCAGGCGGTGCGTTTGGGGTAGAGAACATTCGATTCAACTCTTCTAAATCAATATTGTCGTCCGAGACTATAGAGTGTTGATTATTCACACCAATATTCCGAATTTTACTCCACAGATTAGCTTAGCGGATTTAATAAGGTTAGTGACAATGTTACGATTAAATTTAAAAAATCTAAGCAATTCGTCACAGCCGAAACGTTTCCAACGGCGATATGATACATCTCTCTTTTTAATTGCCCTAAGAATGTCATACGAAAGCCAAGGGCAGCTGTGCGGCTTTATAACACGGGTCTTAATTGGAACTTGTTTGTTAAAGAGGTAGTCAATAGCATTGGTTAGGAATTCAATTTGTTAATTGACGTCAAGTGTCAAATAGATTGAGTACCAATCAATGGACGAACAATCGCTAAAAAGACTTTCAACGTTGACATTGCGAAAATCATGATACTGGATGGACTGAGACACGTATTTAGGAAAGTATAAGTCAAAGGTTGCAAAGACGAGATCATGATACGAAAAAACGGGGACAGATAATTGGCTAGAATATCTGTTGGCTTCTAAAACGAAATGACAATGGTTTGCAGAGTTTACTGTTTTGTTAAAGGTAGCATGTTTAACTATCACTTTGTAGTACGAACTGATTCAAGTACGAGTATACTATGGGATAAATAACCTCTCATCTCTGCAACTCGAATTCTTACCCTTAAAGTATATTGGACTAATGGAAAACACTTCTGGAATTCTAGGACATTAAAGAAAGTTGGCAGGGAAGATGGAGCACTTGACTTTCTGAGAATATCAGAAGATAGTAGAACCATCTACAGAATCACTAAAATGTTCTCACTCGGGCACAGCTCTAGCCAAAACTCGATGAAATTCTTGGATGGTTCTTTATTTGTCTCGGATGAAGACCCGCTTAGGGGGAGGTAGAGGGAACGTTTCGATTCGTTTCGAGGTTGAGTATTCGTCAGCGATATGCTGTCCGAAGTAACTTTTGCCGTATTCGCACCTTGACTCTAAGACTCTAAGACGGGATCGCCACTGTAAAAAAAGGGCTGAAGAACGACAAGTTTTCATGACTTGATGGTATTCCAGCTGAGCTTTTAAAAGCAACGCCAAAATCATCTGTAAATCTCCTGGAATCCACTGGTGGAAAGAGCCTGGAAAAACCGAATCTTTTTCCGAAGAGTGGACCAGAGAAATTATCTTCAAGCTTCAGAAAAAAGTGAGACCCTATGGAGTACGATAATAATAGTCAAAGTATCCTCCAACGACTAAAGCACCACTCTGAAGCTGTATGCTGAACAAGCAGTTTTTCTATATTTTTTTTTTTATTATAATGAGCGCGCGCTCAAGGGGTTTGTGTACCCTTAAAATGTTTGTACACAGCGCGGACGAAGGAAATTTAGGGAGGAAAAAAGAACAGGTACCGATGTACATTGTTTTTAAATGTTTGTAAGTTCTAACGACCAGGAAACACAGAGATCGGCAATGCATTTCATAAGCTAGTTGTACGGCTTAGGAAAGAATCACGATATTTTAGAGTGCGTCCGAAAATGGGCTTGAGGGTATACTGATGAGCATTCATAGCGAGACGGGTGCTACGGTTGAAAGTTTGAATGGGCGGAATGGTGGTGGAAATATCGATAAAACAAAGTGAGACAGGACACATTACGTCGGGGTTCGAGGGTGTCAATTGATTGACTGATATTATTATCACCTATGAGTTTTATCGCGCGGTTTCGAATCCTATTTAGCAGGTGCAGAGATGTTTTAGGAGCACCTGACCAGATGTGGGCATTAAACTTAAATTTTGGGCCGATGAATGCCTTATATATTGAGGATCCTTCTGTATCGACCACATTAACTCTGCAGATCATCATCGAACAATGCGTACGCAATGCGGTGTAGGTGTTGTGGAAGGACAGGACAAGGAAAATATTTTAATAATTCCTTTGGGTTGCAGTCTTAGAACGATGTCGAATTCTTGGCTACGTGGTTAGTAAGGACAACAGATAATTCATCGATCGCCGAAGGCTTGAGCAGAACGTTACTGTATTTCCCTTTTGACTATCAGTTTAGGTTTTTCGGTAAAACTGAACAGATAATGGTGAGTCATCTCATGTCTAGATGAATTGAGAAATAGGCCATAATCCACACTAACAGCCAAAAACATGGAACCTTTATCAGCACGGCTTCCAACCAGTCAACCAAATAACGCGAAAGAAGACGCTGTTTTCAAAGTTCTGATTATACCCGTGTCCAACTACTCACTTTAAAGCATAAGAAGAAGCTATACTACCAACTAAGTGATACATTTATATGATGTAGCGTATAGAACTGGCATTCGTGGGTTTGATATAAAATTATGAAGTACAGAGAGATTCACTAAATATGACAGCTGCGAAAATAAAAAGATCAATACTCGCGACCGATTCTTGAAAGACGGCTTCTAGTTCCTGGCTGGTTAGTTAAAAAAAAAAATGGTCGATCAGTTTTCGTATAAATTATAAGCATAGAAGCATGGTCGCCAAGGACAACTTTCATCTTTCCATTCAGGGTACTGGATCTTTGAAAATATGCTCCAGATTTTCCTCTACCCGAAAATATGTCAGTCTCTATGGCTTAAAATCTGTGAACCCAGGAGAAAAGTTGGCAACACCATCGTAGAACTTGTATGTATTAATCTGAGAAGAAGATGGACACGATAAGGATTGATCACATTCGCGTCCACGAAACACATCTTGCGGCAATGCGTAGCCGCCGTATCACTTGTCTTTTACGAAAAGGAACACATTAGAATAAGCTTGAGTTGAAATGCCTTCCCAACTAATTGCCCACATACATTAAGTAATCGGCAATGAAGCCTCGTGACTCCCATCTCAATAAACGCTAGTGAAAAAACACATTCTCACACATAAACACATTATAGGAAGCCCCGTCTGCTTATTGTCTCAAAAACTGCTCCAAGGCTGTGAAAATGATTCATCTAACCTCTAATCATAGACTCATAAACAATAACCGTAGAGATGGGGTTCACGTAGATGGATGACATGAGTATCTCATTTAGTAAAACGTGTGATCTTCCCGTGATCTTACGATGTGATTCTACATACGTGGGGAGCTCCATTTGCAACAAGGAAATATTTATCTTGTTGGAATAAGTTCAAAAGTTCCCACCCCTCATGAACCATCCGAATTATCTTTAAGCATCATATCAATGCACCACCTTCCCACAAGAGCATTCTCTCACCTTTGCGACGTGACGTGACGTGACTAGAAAATCTGAGGAATTACAATTTGTTAGGCCGTTAAATATCTTACAGCAAAAGTACCCTCCAATTACCTGTGGCCCATTTAGACGGTCAATCACCTGTCAGTTTTTGCACTTCTACGAGTATGACCACCTTATAGTACTGACATTGTTGTTGGTAATTGTTGGACACAAGATTTGTTGCTTCAAAAGCCGACTTGTTGTAGCAAAGCCCGTACAAACACATAAACAGATATGCAGAGGACAGACATTGTTAAGTGCTTATGAGGTGTAAATACTTAAGGCATTCACAACGGAACATTACACTGAGTAAATAAAGTCGTTTGGCTCTTCTACTCCCCCTCCACAAAATAGTTTAACACTTTTTTCCACCCATTTTGCTATTTTGTTGCCTCCGCCATTAATGAACGATGTGTGGAACTAATTGCTTGTACTCAGACCTGTATTTTTAATTTTTTTTTTTTTTTCATTTTCCTATTGTTGCTGTTTGTCCCACAAGTACTGAGCGCGATTAAATTTAACTTCCACTGCAATGGTTTTAGATACTTTTTTTTTAGTATTTTCATATGGCGTATGTATTACCCTGTTTGTTATAGCGGGGGCTGTTGTTTCACAGTATCTGTATCTGAGGAAGCACATTTTTCAATCAGGAAGTAGCGAAGCATTGGTGCGGAATAATGTACACTTAAAATATTGTCAGCATTTGGAACAGATGATGGTGGGTTATGAGCTAAATATCCTTTTGGAGAGTCTCGCTGAGTGATCGACTTGCATGCATTGGCCTCGCCTGTGTGGGATGTACACATGATTGGATTCGTTCAACGAAAAAATAACAATGGCATGGTGAAGTGGCTGTCTAGAATGTTGCGGTGCGGTAAGGAGTTTGAAATAAAAATAAAAATAAAAACTCAATCAAGGTCAATCGGTAGCCAAGCATTGCTCTCACTCTCGTGCTTCAATGATTTTATTAATTACTTCCATTCGGCAGCAATAAAATAAAAATAATAAAAAATATCGATTATCTATGTATTCGTATGTAATTGTGTGAGATACTCTAGGTATTGGAGTAACTGGCATTGACAGTGATCTTTCGAATGGAGTCTCAGAAAGCAGGAGGGTGGAGGAGTAGCCAATTGATATTTGCCCGCGGGTAGATTAGTTGATTTCAAATTAAGTCCAACCTTACAACCTTGTAGAACTGACCTAGCGCTATGATGTGCATATGTAAGTATGGCCGTATCTATAAGAACTGGTTTCGTAGCTTTCCTCAAGTAATATGATATGTATCCATACTATCAAGAAGTAAGTATTGGCCTGTTGGCTTTAAAGTGAAGAAAAAACTAGTCCATTTACAGCGCATTCTACGAATATTGATGAGTCAATATCAAACAGTTTGACTTCCATCTACAATTAAAGAGAGTTACGTAATTAATACACGTTACGGCGGGCATTCATTCAGCATGAAGCAAAAAACTGATGTTCTACAGCTCCTTGTTCTCAGATGGATTCTTTGGAATATCACGTACAACGTTGGCTTAAAGCTTCTGGCATAGCAGGTAAAAAATGTCAAATAATGGGCCCCACAGTATGGGATTGCTGACGTAGTCACAGAGAAAGGAAGCCCTTACAAATTGACGTTAGGATCTTCCTTCAGAAATGTGTCGACTTAGAAAAGAGATGTAATTTGAGAAGGCCGATACATGTCGGTTTAGTAATGAAGAATAAAGTTAACACGGATTTATGTAGTAGTTCGCTCAACAAGGCTGTCAACGTTGACACTTTTTAATGAATTTCCAGGATAAAAGTCGTATTAAAGAGACACCTTGTGGAAGATAATTATTTGTTACTTTCCTATGACGGCTGTTAGTTAAGTCAAATGGCTCTCTAGAATAGTTTGCATTCTTTCTTGTACAATCCAGGCATCGTCAATATACAGCAGCAGAAATTTCTAGTAAATTTGATGTTCTGGTTATCATTGGTTTTGAATGTGTTTACGTATATTGTAAAGACTCGGAAAAAATAAGCTTGGTAAGGTATACAACATTTTTGTCTTTCAGTTTAGGAAACAATCACGACCATTCATACAACGTTCCAAGTTAAGTGTTTTTGCTAAAGAAGAAGTGGTAGCAAATGCAATTGACTTGGCCGAGCTTAAATGCTCTTTTTGAATTCTATCTTGCACGCGGAGGGATATCTCACGGCCATCCGCCTAGATATGAATGCTCCACGAGACACTGTTTTGTACTTTAAAAAGTAAATTGATATAGCAAAAGTGAGACATGGATGAAAGCCTAGTCTTTCCACTTGGTGCGCTGTTTGTCTTGTCAATGTGGGACACAGAGGAGTGACCATTTTGTGTATATTTCAAGGGACGAGAGAATCAGAGACATTTTCATTGCCAGAAGTTGACTGCCGAACAGAACAGTGACGCCAGAAAAGTATTTATACTGTTTTTTCAGGGTAGGCCTGAGAACTGAATCCAAGCCTCTTGAGTTCTAGTAGGCAAACATAAGCACGGTGACACGTCGACCACCAGTATGCTGTGACTAGCGTTACGAAATCACTGTATATGTTCTCTACTTCCCTAGGTTCCTCAAAGAAAATTTAAAATCTACGAGACGAGAATTAACTCATATTTAAAATAAGTTCAGAAGGCAAAAATGATGACGATCATGTCATATTGGAAAATATTCATTCCACGAACCCTTGCCAGACGACGGTTTCAAAGGAAGAAAACGTTTTGATTTAGCAGAATATTTTATTCCTGGACGGACAAAATGACATCAAGCCAATCTTCACTTAATTTATAAAATTTGTAAAATTATAGAAGAAATTCGGTCTGGACTATATCGGTTGCAGTGAAATTGAACAGTGTCGTTACACAATTTTAGATAAACCATAAACTACACCTCTAAAGGAGCAAATATGAAGAAGATTATTTAACAGAAAAGATTAAGATTTCCCAGATAATTGAAATAACAGTCCTATCTGCTTATCCCTTTAAATATTTAATTTAATTCATACCGTTGTGTTTTAAATTTGTACATGCGCCTAAAGCAAAACACTGATCCATCTGTCTGCCTTTTTATCATAAATCATCTTCATATGCAGATAAATATTGGGCAGCAAGAACGAAGTTGCAGCTGCCACCTTAGAACCAAATATCATAAATTCGACAGCATTCCTCACATCGACCGACAGCGATGAATTTAAAAGGCTTCATTCATAAGCAGTAAACTTTGGTAAACATACCAAACGTTGATATTCTAACTGAATGAGATCGACGACCACAAACGACAAACTCCATCGGAGAATGAATCAAAAAATTTTAGACGTCGCTATACGAAAGCGGGAGTTCCTTATATTCAGTGGATTCTACAATCGTACAGAATAGGGAGGAAGGCTTGATTAAGTTTGACTTAAAGCAGTGAGATTCACGATGTTGGGGATAAGTTAGGGAAAATTGAATAGGTTACAGAAATCTGAGCATGGTAAGGCGCAGGTGGTGCTGAACTCCTATCAGCCTCGATGTGTGATAAGATTAAATTCAGAATATAATCGCAGAACTTGGATCTTGAACTACTTGTCATGCCAGCTGACTAAGGAGGTTTATTTTTGACGCCCAGTTGAAGACCACCTTATTTATTTCCTCATAGCTGCATAGATATTTTTTCTGCAGAGCCATCGAATTGCCTTTCCGTTTTGCGAAAGAGGAATCTAAAGTCCGCAAAATTTAAACCCCAGGAATACTCCAGCATAAAGAATATCTGAGTATTTGGCCTTCCTTGAATTAGATATCTTTACCTTTTTATTCTGTTAAGGTGGAACACCGATCCTGAATTACTCATTGAAATAATTATAGAGGGATAGTTCCGTAATCCTCGCGACTCAAAAGTTGCTGTGGCAATATCGGGCGCAATGACTGTCGCACTATTGCAGCAATATATACAGTTTGCCGATCTATGAAGCGCAACAGACCAGTTTAGACCAATGTTTAGGCTCTCCACTCAGTTTTTATGCTCAGAGAAGAGGGACCTATGATTTCTTGCCGACTACGAACAGTGATAGAATGGTAGACTTTCTTATAGAGCATACATTTTCACCTTCAGATGTTTACAATTTATGGCCTTTCGGTATGGCAATGTAAGAAAATATTTTTTCTGTTTTTCAGTGTTTAACCTGTGAATCGAACTTACATCCTCCGAAGTAATAGTCAACAAACTTATCCACTGCCGCACTATAACACCTCCTCATGCTATTACAAGGATATTCTTCAATTATCTTCGCGACTTAATAAAAGGGTTAGGCATCACAATTAAATTGACTAACTATGGGTTTATGTCTTTCATTCTGAAGAACTACTCACTATTCGAATAAAATGGGGAAACATTATATTTGCAAAAACATGTCATACTGACATGTGATTATGCTTGCTAATATTGTCGTTGGCATGGTGTTTGTCATGTTTCATCAGTTGTCAAAGTCAACAATGACATCCAGCTGTCAAAATATTCAGTAAGGTTTATCATTTCATCATGCATCGTTTTGCCGAACGTGCGGAAATTATTAAAAAATATTTTCGAAATTACGGCTCAGTTGTAAATACACAGCGTGAATTTCGTCGTGAGGTCAGTCTTCAGTGTGCAGGCAATTCGCCGCACCGTGGAAAAGTTTGAGCGTGAGTACACTTCTTTGGATCTTAAGACACCAACCAGACAGAGATTGGTGCGAAATGAAGAGAATATAGCCGAAATGTTGATTCGGCCTCGATCAACTGAATTGAGCAGCGGCCTTAAAATCATCTCTTCGGACGAGGCCCATTTTTGGCTCAGCGGCTATGTGAACAAGATTGACTGTTTGGTGCGGTTTAAAGCATTGCGGAATCATCGGACCTCATTTCTTTCAAAATGAGGAAGGAGACACGCTGGTCTCAGGTATAGAGCGGTGTTAACCGACTTTCTGTGGTCAGAGCTCCACAACATCGTTATATCGAAGCTGTGGTTCCAACAAGACCACACTACAGGCCATATAAGCGACGCAACACTCGAAGTTGGGAAGCAGAAATTTGGCGAATAGGTCACCTCACGGCGAGCGTTCTTCAATTGGCCGCCGCAATCATGCGACTTGACACCACTCGATTATTTTCTCTGGGGCTACGTCAAGTCCTTAATCTACGCTAACAAGCCAATCACTTTGGATGAGCTCGAGGCCAACATTCGACACGATATTTCTAGAATAACGCCGCACATATTGGACCGACCGCTTGAAGCACGCCCAGCGAAGCTGATGCGCCCATTTGAATAATGTGCTATTCCACACATAACGGCATGAATGTAGATTGAAAATAAAGCCAGAATCAATTTTTTATCTCACGCCGTTGTTGTTTTATTTAAATTTTTTTTCCTATCGTTCTTATCTAATCACCCTTTAGAAGGAGACCTCAACCGACTTGGAGTGCGCAAGTGGAGGCAGTTAGCTAAAGACCGGACTAACTGGACAGGTTTGTTGTTCACTCCGAACTATAGCGCCACGGTATCAAGGTATCAGGTGCTGAAATAGACTTCTGCTCTTCCCAAGCAAGTCTTATTTTTGCCATTCTTAGTCAAATTTAACTGACTAGTAACAGAAACCATCTACGGATGAATGAGCAAAACGCGAGGAAGAAATAATAAAATTAAAAACAAGCTAACGAAACGGAAAAATACTAATGTGGCTAAAGAGGGAGGGATGTCATGAGCTCGAGGCAAAAGGGGTGATTACAACTATGATCTTTGCGAAACCATTTGCATGTTACGGATGTGATCCAAACAAGGAGGATTCTACTGGTTCAGAAGAAAACTTCTCTCGTAAGCCAACTGCCAACATGTGTCAGTGCCGATGGTTTTGGTATAAAATGGAGATATCACCAACAACCAATCCTAAGTCCTGACAGATCCTGCGAATAGAGACTTGAAAACTAAATTTTACAATACATTGACCTCTGTTGACAACTCAACTGTTAAGGTATGTTAATCGTAGTGGTGGGGGCTCTTAACGATAAGGTACGAGGGGCGTTCAATATATTCTCGGTATCGATATGAAGGAAAATGCGAATTCAATTTAAATTGTTTTTGTTTTTCAATATGATCTCCCCTAACATCAATGCATTTGTTACATCTTGAGATAAGCTTTTTTAAACCCTCAAAATAATAAATTTCCTCTTTCTCTGCAAAATACCGACTTGAGTCCTTCATCATCCGAAAATCTTTTTCCACGAAGACATTTTTTCAAATCCGGAAACAGGAAATAATCACTAGGGGCAAGGTCTGGACTATAAGGTGGGTGTTGGATTTCTTCGAAACCACAATCTCGCGCAGCAGCCTTGGAAACTCGCGCCGTGTGAACAGGAGCGTTGTCATGAAGAAGCAACACACCCGCTGCGAGTTTACCCCGTCTTTTCTTTTTAATTTCCTCACGCAAATTATGCAAAGTGGAAGCGTAGGATGTGGCGTTGATGGTTTCACCTTTTTTTTGTACTCAATGAGCAAGATTCCCTTTGAGTCGCAAAAAACTGTGGCCATGAGCTTTCGGGCAGACGGAGTGACTTTGAACTTCTTCGGGGGGTCTGTTCCTTTTTTATGCCACTGCATGGACTCTTGTTTGCTTTCAGGGTCATAGTGGTGGACCCATGTTTCGTCCCCAGTAACAATTCGATCCATAACACCGTCCGCGTTCTCACTACACATCTCCAAAAGCTCTCTACAGCATGCGATTCTCACTTTTTATCTGAGGCGCTGTGAGCATTCGTGGCACCCCCCTTGCACTGGCTTTTGAAAGGTTAAGATGGTCATGAATAATGGTGTGAATGGTACCAATTGAAAGCTTGGTGATCTCTGCCATCATTTTCACCTTTATTCGGGCATCCTCAAGAACAAGTTTTTCGACTTCTTTGATGCTTTCTCCCGTACAAGCAGTAGCCGGGGCGCCGGAGCGGGGGTCGTCCTCAATGCTCTCTCTGCCTCTCTTGAACTCACTTGACCACTTTTGCACAGTTGATAATGAAGGTGCGGAACCCTGGTAAACAGCCACCATCTCTTCATGAATAGTTTTTTGACTTTTTCCTTGCTTAGTGAGAAATTTAATTACAGCGCGATGCTCAATTTTCACCATCATCGCCTCAGTTGCCATTATGATTCTGTTTAACTAGAGATAAAACGCGAATTAATAATCACATTTATATGAAATTTTACAGGAATGCACTAAAATAATAATATTACTTGATAAATAAGTCAATTTATATATGCAACCACAGCTTCACCCCGATACCGAGAATATCTTGAACGCCCCTCGTAGGTAACGGAATACTAGAACGTGATAAGAGAAAGCATGGCCACGAAGTCCGATAGACCGATGGACAAAGAACGTCTGCCCTTCACTTAGATCTCAATCGATAGGCAATGGCAATGTGAAAATTAGTATAAACATTGTAACCCCAAGCATATATTTAGTCCTACTCGCCAAGAGTAGTCGCTCTATGGTCCGTACATGTGGGAAAAAACTTCAGTAATATCGTGCTACAGAAACGGAGTCTACGAATACATTTGGCTTCTGGAATGATGTAAAGGCGATTTTTTAAAACTAGAGCAAACTGAATTTCCGCAGAATTGTTGCCGTAAATCGATGAACGTTTGGTGTTCAAAGCTGACTTGAATGTCAGTATTGTAGAAGAAAAAAAGAAGTTCAGTGTAGTATAAGACGTGGCAAAAGAAACTCTCTTAGCGCACCGGCAAAAATATCAGAAGAAGCTGCAAGAAAACGCAGTAGCAAAGACTAAGTATCATACATGTCTGCAACGGCGGCTGTTTGTAGGGGTCAAATGCTCGAGATAACACCCTAGTAGTGGATGTGGACCAACTCAGAGAGAACACTTCACTACCGCAGTGAATTCCTTACTCGATATCGTATCAAAAAATGTTGGCAACTGCACTGAAATGGCCTACAAAATTGTATTCCAAAGCGAAGTACGTCAGGATTGTATACTTTCGCCACTGTTTTTTCTAATTCACTGAACAAAGCGAGATAATTTGAAATATTGCAATCTGACACATCGAAAATTGGATTCTTCATAGATTCACAATGGAAAAATACAATACAAAACCGCTTAGATATTCATAATTATTATAAAATCTAGCTTCGAACGTGTGATACGCACCATATTATGGTGATTTATCCTTCTGCATATAAACGAAAACCACTAGACAGTAACTCAAAACAAACAAAACAGACTCAGTCACTTTTCCCAAACAGTCGATACTTATTCGGACGAATTCGGCGAACCAAAACCGAAGCCAATCGATCATGGTCTTCAAATCGTTCACGGATATTGATTCAGAAAGAAAAAAGCCATAATTTATTTATTTCTTCAAGGACATCAAACACCATGACTTATCGTACCTTCTTTTGAGTGTTTAGTTTTCGAAGAAGTTTGAATAAACAAAAACTTTCTTATCTAGGTAATTTAGCAGTTAACTACAATACAACATTTTTCCAATTCTTTATAGTTAATTGCCGCGTTAGATAAGAGTATCAATCAGCGCCTAGATTCGAGTATTTCGTCTTCTCAAGAAAAAACAATTTTTTAAAGCACTTAACTAGCGCTATCATCGACCGAGAGACGCCCCTTGAAATCCAATACGATTCTCGTGTTTTCTCCGTTATTTCACATTGAATTTCAAAAGTTCAAAAGAAAATCACGGCTTTGATTGGAGAATATACATATCTAAATCACTTCATTAAAATAAACAATCCCACTCAAAACTCAACTACCGATCGCAGCACATTTGAATGCAACCGAAACGAATCAAAGAAATACTCGTAAACTCAAACTCACCTCAACGGACGGATAAAGCTATTTCCAATATCTTGCACTTTTCTTCTTTAGAATCGCATCTAAAAGATACGATTATTGTTCAGTTTAATAGTAAAAGATACTTTCTGCTACTTTGACCGATTCTCTTGATTAGTTAGTGGAAGGCAATGAAAATCGATCTGGAAATTTTCTAACCGGAAACCAATGCGATCGGATACTTTCGTTATGAGCACGTTTCAGAATTCGTTACTTTGTTCGATTGAGTTCTACCAGATATCGAACACACTTCTCAGAATGTCGATCGTCACAAAATGGAAATTATTTATCTATTCAAAAGCGGGTAGCGGAGAATCGACGATTTAACATGAAAAAATGTGATTTTTCTATTTACCATATGTGAGGTTATATTGCGTCGCAGAAACTTTACTGACTAACAAGCAGGTATTGTGGCGGCCTGGTGGGTTAATGAGTTGTAGGGTTGTGGGGTTCTGGGTTTAGTGAGAACTTGGAATAAGGAAAAAGCGACGTACGATAAGAAAAAAACCATGAAACACACATAAAGAGAGCAGATATTCTACAACTATGTGTTCGAGATTGTAGTTTTCCTTTCAATGCACTATAGTTACTCGTACATAGTAATCGTATGTAGGTACGAGTATGTACATGTATAAGGTTTTATTCGAATAGTTGGATGTGATAAAGAAATGAGGTGGAGTTGTTTCTGAGTAAATAGAACTCGTCAACGAGTTGTGAGCTTGTCTGGATGGTGAATTTAGTAAGATCATTAAAGTGAGCGAAGTACGGGCTAGTAATAATTGGACATGCGCTTTAAGAAGGCACTAGACTATGAAGTTGATAGACTCTAAGATACATCGAGCTTAGTCTTTTACACGTGAGTGCCCAAACGGCTATGTGATTTTAGTGTTAAATGACAGAATTTCACGTTAAAATTCACCAAGTTGAGAGAATATGAAGTTGAAAGCGCCTATTTTTGATAGATTGAACTGTTACCTTCTGTTAGGTGAGTCATAGTGTATGACCCTATCGGAAAGTGCCATCGATTTTAAAAATGTTATCGAATGTGATATCTGTGAAGCAGTTGTGTGAATAAGCAATGGAATGCTATACTCCTGACGAAGGCGGAATAATCGGCAAGATGATTTTGGTGAGCAATTCGTCAATGATTTTGGACCAACATCCATTCCCTGCACGTTTTTCTGGCCGCCCGGCTCCCACAAGTCGTTCAGAGAGTGGAACAACACGGGACCGAGCAAGCAAGAGAATATCGCTGACATGGCTGACGATATCGTAGAGGCTCCGTCGACATCGTGACCAGGGTCAGGTGACCATGGCCATTTCGCTCATGTCTCTGCGGCGCATTTTGGTGAAAGACTTGAAGATGTTTCCTTACACAGTCTATCAGCTGATGGGTGTTGACAGTGAATCGCGTCTAACATACGCCCATGCCCTCCTAAATCTTAACAACTAAGTGGATGATTATGCTCCAAGAATAATCATGAGTGACGAGACCTCGTTCCGCCTATATGGATACGCGGACAGACAAAATTTTCATTTCCGGGACACTGAAAATCCGTGAGTAATACACGAAGACCCATTACATCCAATTGGATGATTTGGGTCTGGAGACGATGTGGTTAGAGCAGGACGGAGTAACGGGGTATATTGCACGAGCCACAATCGACATTCTAAAGCAGACGTTTCTCAGTTGTCTGATATCGCATTTTGGCGATTTCCATTTAACCGCCCTAGACTTCTTGCTATGGGGTTATTTAAAATCACGAGTCTATGTGAATAAGCCACAAATTCTAGCAGCCTCCAATGAGAACATTCGTAAAGAAGTGGAGAACCTATCGCGCAAAGTTCTGAAGAAAACCATGGAAAATGCCATAGAAAGAGCTCAAATGGTAATCAACAATGATGGCGGCCACTTAAGCGATATCATTTTCAAAACATGATGGGGGAAAAAAACTTGAATGCCCAAATAAACATTTAAAAAAACGCTTTAATTATTCTATTCCAAAGATATAGCCTAGGAAAATTAGGGTAATAACCCGTGGTTTGCTAAAAGCCCTCCCTTAGGATCTCTAGTCCGTAAACCAGCATTGAAAGCAGTTAAACTTATATGAATTATCTTTGTAATCGTTTTTGTCTAAAGAGTGCCTGAATAAGTCGTTGCAATAAAGATCCGGCTTCTTGCAGATACCATGCATTGCTTGAACCTAGAATTCATTGATATTAGATTTGGCTACTGTTACCAAAGCGAAGTGAAATAGCAAATATTGAAGAACCAAGTACTGAACCAAAACCTATGCCAAAATCAAGACAAATACTAGAGACATCACTAGAATCGTGATATTGTCTTTATATTTCTTGAAGCTAGACGTCTGACTCCTGCATCTAATACAATTTCATAGAAAACTGAAAGTGCAAATTGATACGGCTGACTAAGGAATCTGCTTCCATATAGGTCAACCATTCTATGTCCGTGCAGAATACTTGCCAACATAAAGAAATCCATGACTATGCTTCGGCTGTCCGAAGAGGAGAATTTGGGAACGGCTTTGAAACAAAAATCCGAATTTAAAAGTCTTAAGCAACTACACCATGTGGATCTTCCAGAAAACCTCTCTAATGTAACACCCGGCTGCATTCAGAACTCAAAAACTCCAGCCATAGAAGTAGTCGCTGTAGCGAAATCATCATCAGAAAAAGTGATCATGGTATGATGATGAGCACAAAGCTATGGCAGTATAGAAGCAGAAGGATGATGAAAAAGACGCTGCTTAAAAAAGTTTACCAGTTCAAGGATACCAACATAATGTCAAGCATTTGAAACCCGCCTTTTAGTAGAGAAGAATGAAGACAAAGTACCTATATATTGTATATTTTGTGCTGTATACGAGGAAGTATAAGCTCTCTCTGCCTCCGCCACTGGTTGCCTTGGAGAAGGTTGTTCGAGGAGAAGGTGTAACAGTCAAATATTCAAAATAGAACAGAAGTGAAGCACGGAACTACTCGTAAACGGCAAAAAAGAAGGAGAACGAAACTTGCACTGATTTAGTACTCAGAGTAGCACTCATAATGGCAAACTTTTTGAACGCGGATAGGGCGCTGCTACCTTATGTCCCAACACTAAAACAATCGCCCGCCGATTAAACTGATCTAGGATGTGATGCTGCTATCTTTATATTTCACTTCTCGTAGGGGTTACTTGCGTCTCCTTTACAAGCGGAGAAATAACGTTCAACTCTAAACAGCAATTATAGCGGGCAGAGTATCTGCGTTTGTACAACGCGTAAAGTCTTGCTAAGTCTTTTCACCACTTCGAGATAATTGGAAAATATAACACTTCTCAGAATGGAAAATGAAAAATCACTGAGTCTTGTCACAATGGGAGATCACCGATGAACGTTTTAGGCAGGACTCAGAGGAGGACTTCTCCGAACCTTAACTCTCGTTAGCACTGTCCTTGTGCGTGGTTAGAGATCCATTGATAGTTGTTTCTTTTAATACATGTATTCCAATAGGAACTTGTGAACTTTGACAGTTGATAGCGGCCATATTGCTGAAACTGCATCTGTCAAATTGGTTGTCATTTATTCAGTCTGTTTTGCCAAATCCCCATGGACGGACATAGCGTTCAAGAACACGTACAAGTGATAAAATATCTTTTATCAAAATGGGTGTTCTGTTCGGGCAACGTTCCGCACACTTCATCCATTTTACGGTCGCCATAATCGTCCTACCGAGAATACTATTCGCAGTGTGGTGGATAAATTTGAGTCCACTGGTTCAGTAAACGATAAACCAACACCCGTACGTCGACGAAACGCAAGATCTGCCGAAAACAATCCGAGGCAGTCGATTTCGCGTGGCTCACAGAACTCGGTCTTTTGCAGACCACAGCTTGGCGAATTTTGCGTCGCGACTTGGGCCTGCACCCGTACAAAATTCAACTGACCCAGGACCTGAAGGTAAACGACCTTAGACAACGATTTGTGCTCGCTGAATGGGCTCTGGGGCAGTTGGAGACTGACCGTAATTTTCATCGAAAAATCATCAGCGATGAGGCCCATTTCTGGATGGGACGATACCAATTTACATGAGATTCAAGAGTGTCCAATGCATCCCGAAAAAGTCATTGTAGGGTGTGGATTTTGGGCTGGCGGCGTTATTGGTCCATATTCCTTCGAGAACGACGTTGGCCAGGCCATCGCCGTCAACGACGAGCGCTATAGGTCGATGATTACCAACTTCTTTTGGCATGAATTGGATGATATGGACACCAACGACATGTGGTTTCAACAGGACGGCGCTGTGTGGCACACTGCTCACGCCAGATTCAAAATTCTGCAAGAGCGGTTCGAGGGCATGGTCATCTCACGTTGAGGTGATGTGAACTGGCCACCGAGATAGTGCGATTTGACCCCGTTAGATTTTTTCTTGTGGGCTTTTCTGAAGTCGCAAGTCTATGCGAATAAGCCACAAACCACAGCGGCTCTCGAAGCCAACATAACCCATGCCATGGAAAATTGGACATTTCGGATGCGTGCCACCCAGAGAAGCCGCGGCGGGCATTTGATATTTGATTCCATACATAATGGCATCGATAGGCCTTTCAAACGAATACAAAATTTCGATGATATCTCACACACACTTTGTTTTATTTCAATTTAAAGAGAGGAAGCGCTTAATGAAAGACCCTTTAGAAGTATAGCTGACATGATATTTCAGGGTGCAGTCAATTGAATCTTTCCCGATATCTCTAAAGTCAGTAGCACTGATGCCAGTCATTGACAAAACTTCCTCCTTCGCTTGCTGTAAGAGTGATGATGACACTGCAAAAACACTTCCTTTGTAAATCTCCGACATACGCTCGGATTAGGCTGAAGGTCCGAAGCGCTATATGGTGCTGTTGTCGGTGCTACAGCTACTACAATAAATGACTACAGGGATTGCCATTCGCGATAGACATAACGACTATCATTTCAATGTCGGTATATTGAAATAGCCGAGAAATGAAGAGCAAACTTTGCTTGCAAAATTCAGAATCAATTTCAGCTCCCTTATGCAGAAAAATAAAGCGGTTATTGATATTTTTGTAGTAAACGATTTTACGTTCCAGAAAGGTTGAATGGAAATCAAAATTCAATTGCGATCTAGTCTAAAGTCCCGGACTCTAACAACTAGAATAGAAATAAACCCAAGGGAGATTTCGAATTCCAGACTCTGGGTTCACGAAGACGAGCAAAGTCGAATCTTCATTTACCGCGATATGTTCGGATAAAATGGAGGGGTAAACTTGAACGGAATCAAAGTGAATCTATGATTTATGTACCTTTAAAGTCTTAAATGGTCGGGTTGTAAACCATTATTACAGACCGTACTGGAGATTAATAGAATTAATAGAATAGATATCAGTGGAAAGCAATGCAGGTATAAACAGGAATAGCGAAGACCGGTTTATATACGATGCTTCGTCACGATCAATATTAAGCTGTCTCTTGGCATTCCATTCCTGTTGTATGCACCTTAGATACAAGTGGTCCTTAGTCAGTTCTAGGTACATATGCATGTACGTTCAACATTTTTGTGTGTGATTGGTAGCTTTAGTGTCCAAAATGTTCTATACATCAATGATACATGATACAATTCGATTTCGGGACTGCTGATCTGTTAACTGTTTGGGTTTTTCGATTTCATTTCTAAAAAAAGAATGATAAAACCGATGTGAGACAGCTTTAATTGTACAGTTGTGGATAATGACGCATATGACCTTCACTTTGCAACCAGCTGCACATAAAGTAAACTTATCTGCAATATGCACTCAGTTTGGAAATTACATATGTGCACATTGCTTTGTGGATTTTCCAAATAAACGTTTAAAATTGCCGCAGAGAGCTAGGCTGTAGATGCCTGAAATTTGCGACTTGGATCTTACACTTTATTGAGGAATGAAATGACGAATTTTTTTAGAAAAATCCATAAATAAATTTTAAGTCAACGCATACTCAAAACATCAGAATACCTGGGAAGTTTCCTTGATTTTGACATGGAGACCGAATCATTATCACGTTGTGTCACTCCTACTTGATGATAATTTGCAATCCGTGATAACTAGTTGAACTTTCCGGCCACTTAAAAACCATACGAGGCAGTCTTGACTAAGAACGGATTCACCTGTTGATGACCTTAATAACCAAAAGAGGGGACAGTGACGTTCGGATCACCACATGGAGTGTTTGGAACAGGTCATATGCAGCCGAACAGCTAATAAATGCCCTAAACTGCTATAAAGTAAATACCACGGTGAGATAGGTGACATAAAAGAAGGATGAGAAAGTGTGACGTATTCTATGGTGCTGCAGCGGACAGAAGCAGGGTCAATTTGAAGGGGGATCCGTTATAAACGGCAAACTAATGCAAGAAGGCTGGCGTTTTTGGAATGTGAGTGAATGGCTTTTAGCAATCTGGATGAAGGTTCGATTCTCCAACAGCGGTCTGATATGCATCCATGCTCCCACAAAAAAAGTAAACGAATCTAACAAAACCTACGAACTTTATACTAAATATCACCTTAAAGCCGCTCAAAGTGACCAGGAGAGGACAACATCTTTGGTAGTCTTGCATGACGGTCACCAGGTCATAAAACAATAAACCAAATTGAAATGCAATGCACTCATCTATAATGGTATGCAAGATGCTTGGACATTCGCATTTTCATTCCATAGAACGCAGAAATTGTGTTGAAGGTTATAATATTCAGCGGTTGTAATCATAGTCCCACAGAACCCTTACAGATTGAATATGCCCAACCACTAAGTACTGAAATGAAGATAGCACATGCCGTAAAACAACTCGCTCCGAAGTGGCGCTACATATTATAGAAGGAGGGTAGCGGCTTATACGACCCATGGTCTCTATGAGCAAAAGAGGAAGGAAGAACATGGTTTTCTCCGGAGAAAGAATATTCCCAAAAAGATTAAAATGATGTTAACCGAATCTTGTAGAGATGAGTAAGGAAATTATGTAGTAGAAACACAGTCGGTGCGGCGAATAAGGAACAACTCTTCTGCAAACTTTTGAACTACAGGGACAACGCAATAAGCAGAACGAACCATTCATTAATAATGGGCGATAGATTCCAAGATTTTTCCCCCGAACTGACTAAAATGATGTGAAGATACAAATATTTAAATTTAAGCATCCCAAGGTTGCCGGACAGCTTAGTGTAGACCATATTCCTAACTTATGCTCGGAGAAAAGTATGTCGTATGAATGGAACTCCAAATTTGTTTGTCACAAGAAAGGAAGCCTTCAACTCTAGACTATTGGACCAGGTAAATTCACAATCGACTAAATATTTACACTACGGAAAATCCTAGGGAAAATTCAAAATTACCAATTTAATACTCAATATCCCTTTATAGATTTCAAGACCGCATTGGACAGTGTCTATAGAAAAAAGCTATGTAGAGTCATGAAAAACGTTTCGTATAGGTGGAAAGCAATATCATCGGGACCTTTCGTGTCAAAAAAGGTTTAGGCAAGGTAATGGGCTGCCAAGAGGATGCTTGAGAAAATTGTACAAACTCGTTAGCTAAAAAAAGCACAACTTTTCAAAAGTCTGTGCCTGTATTAGTAAACGCTGATGACGATATCAATCGTTCGTTGTATTTGGGACAGAAACGGGACCAAGAGTTTACCTTTGCTGAGGCCATCACTAGATATACCATATGCTGTCAACGAGCATACACGTCTACGAATCAGACAAAACAATAGACAACTAAGACTCTAAGCTAGTGAAGGATGTTGTCTACCTCGGCCCCGCTATTAACTCTGATAATGACATTTCATCCGAAATCAATTGAACAACGGTGTTGTACTTGCTAATTCCCATTTCTTTGCCTGTGAAGGCAATTGTATAATAAGGGCTTGCATTGTCTATTCCTATGAACATCCCGGCTAAAGCAAGTCGACTTTCCCTGTACTCAGGAATAGTTTCGGTCAGAATCTGAGCCAGGAAAAGAAAATTGATCTAGAAAGTGGCGCTGGCGCCTTTTTTAGGACAACACTGTTAACAAACCACTCCTAGGAAAGGGAAACTCGTATCTTTATATGTAGCAACAGCCAAGCCACGTTTAAGTATTTACTGAGCCCTGCAGGTTCAGAGAAACGCACTGAATTCATTGAGTCTTGTTTTGTTTGGCAGAATGTGATCGCGAGAAACGAGATCGCCGACGAGCTTGAAGAGCAAGGCTCAGACGAGAATTTCTCAGGACACGAATCTGTGTCGTTAAAACTATATGCACTCTCGGTTAAGGCTTCCATTGACAGATGTCTCGTGTGTTTTAAGTGAACTCCTGACAAATATAAGCTTTAATTCCACGGAATGCCCAAACATTCATGGGAGCAAGAATACCCCTTGCTATCGCCCTCCGTCAATCCATTGTGATACCAAAGCAGAACTTGCGTTGGAGGAACAAGTTCCACCCATGGTATGGAGCAAGACCGATCTAAAGCCTCTTCCTGATCTTAGGATCAGAGCACCCAGTACTTATTGCAACACTACATCGGATCGAAACCAACTGGAAAACCCTTCTTTCCATCCAACAAGTCAGGCCCGGACCGAAATCCACGCGGACTCCTAACTACCATGCTACGGTGATTTATCCTGGTAACGATTGAAGGTGATCCTGCGACCAATAGGACCTATGACCGGCAGCTTGTAACTGGTCAAATCGTAGCAACCTTCAGACGCGTTAAGTTCAGAAACCGTTACGATAAGACCAGTATTTGCTCTAATTCTCTAAGAGGTCAGCGCCTTTCCTTCTGTCCCTTAATCAGAAACACTGTTGACTGTTTACTGGGGTCGTGAGGGGGCACTACGCTTTTGCTTATCTAAGTGTTATAAGCAATAGTAACAAAAGGTCCTGTCATGCTTGTGAGAATGAAAACGACATTGCGGAACACGTTTTCTGTAAGTGTTCGTTATGCACTCTTATCATCCTACAGGTCTGATCTGATCTGATCTGATATCACTTAAGCGTTTACTCACTTTTTTGCGAAGGACTGAGAAATTTCAGTGAAAGAATCAAACTTCTCTTTCGTTAAATGATTGAAGTATTGACGTTGACGTTAAAGATGACTATTCTTCTACTCTTTATACTATATATCAAATTTTAAACGGGCAACTCGGTGAAGCCTGGTATTACTTTTCTGGGGAGCATGCTCATTTCTCAGATCTGATCACAAGAATGTATGTCTGATGAATAGCACCCTTTGCCCGATCCACAAAAAAGGAAATTCCCCAACTGTGTCAACTACAGAGGTATACGTCTCCTTAATATCGGATACAAGATTTTATCTGCCATATTGTGTGAACGTCTGAAATCCTACGCTGGTAACCTGATTTGTCCCTATCAGTGCGGTTTAAGACAAGGAAAGTTAACAATCCAGGAAAAAACTGAAGAAGTCCAAATCGATATCCACCATCATTTTCATCGATTTTAAGGCCGGATAGGACAGCATTTATAGAGACGTCTAGTTTTGGGATCCCTGCCACACTCGTCCGTCTGTGCGGAATGATGACTGACAACACTCGCTGCTCTGTCAAGGTTGGTAAAGACTTAACCGAGACCTTTGATGTCAAAAAATATTTTAGACAAGGTGACACGCTGTCATGTGACTTCTTTAACATCATACTTGAAAGAATTTTGCGGAACTCACAAGTGAACAAAAGTCAGTGCGCAACCAATAGCGTACGCTGATGATATCAACATAATTGGGAGAACTCAGTAGGCTGTCGCCGGTGCGTTCGCTAGTATTGAAACGGAAGCTGTCAAAATGGGTTTAGCGGTAAATGAGGGCAAAACCAAGTATGTGTTATGCTGTCAACCAGAAGTGATTCGATGATTTGGACAGAACGTCATAATCGACAGCTCACAACTATAACTTCGAGATAGTAAGGGATTTTGTCTACATTGGCTCTGCTATAAATTCTGCTAACAACACCTTAGCAGAAATAAAACGAAGAATCACTCTTGCCAATCGCTGTTTCTTTTGGGGTTAAGAAGGCAATTAACTAGCATAGCCATATCCCGAAAACTACGGAGACTCTATATGTATAACACCTTGATCATCCCTGTTCTACTTTATGGGGATAAGGTATGTACGAGTACTCAATCGAAAGCGGATGGAGTTATCCTTAGTCATTTCGAGAGTAAAATCCTGGGAAAAATATTTGGTCCCGTTTACGTTGACGGGCTTTGGAGGAGAAGATTCAATGACGAACTATACGAACTGTACGGCGACATTGACCTAGTCAGAAAACTGCGAATAAATCGCCTGGGATGTTTAGTCTTCGAATCTAACCTTTATCTTGCCGTAGCTGAAAAATTTGATGCTGAACCTAGTTAAGACCGCCGTTCTGTAGGGTTCTATTTCGACTTGTTGTAGTTTTCGAGATCGTTGAAACAGTGTAACAGTACCATACAACTACGTATAAAAAATTGGCATATTTTATTGACTGATAAACCTAGCTGAAACACTGTTTTTATTCCTTCCGGCCTGGTTTATATCTTTTCAGACACTACTAGCATGCAACTGAAATACCTAAATTTTTATGTTATACTCGTACACTGCCTCGAACAGATGTCAACGTCAATTAGAGCAAAATTGTTAATTCCCAGAAAATTCAGGGGAACAGGGTGAACCGAATTATAGGAAAACCCCGAAAGCAGATTGCTGTCGAACACAGTTGTCGCGGATTGCACTTCATGAAAACAATCAGAGTTAACACTTGTATGTACTCCTACCATGACTGTTTGTGTACTTGTCAATTTACAACTGACAGTTCTTATGCGAAAAGTGATCTTATTTCATCATGCCATTATATAACGCCAAAGCCAATAATGTAAGTTCCTCATTCATTAAGATACGAGACACCATTGTCAAAATGAAGAAAGAAAAAATTGAAAAGTTTGACAGTTGGAATCTTGATGCCAAAATTTCATAAAATCCGATCAGGCCACATGGTAGAATTGCAAAAGCTGCAGAAAAAAAAACTCGTTTTATTAATATGCGCATCTGCGTGCTGATTACTCATGCCTTACACCAGTTTGATTAGTTTTTTTTTTTGTTGGAATCTTTTGAAATATATCTTTGGTGTAGATGTCTATCTACATATCTGTAGGATACCTATCGCAACTCTGTTTCAGTGCAGTGCATTGCATGGCATGAACTTCTTGTTGTTTACAGCCTTTTCCATGTATTTTGTGCCACCAAAGTTCAGTCCGAAAGTCTGGAAATCTGAAACTGGATTTCGAGTCGTTTGGAATACGAGATGGGTTATGATACATATAGACCGTAAGTCAGACAGACAAACAGATAATAAAAAGTGTATTTTGCTTGCAATAAATGTGTCATATTGTACGTATCATGAAACAGCGATGGGAGTCTCATTTTTTTCGAAAACTCAGTCTGAAAATGCACTTTTTCCTTAAAAAATAAGAAAAATAGGGATAAGCAGGGCAAGATACGAGTATTTTTTAAAACCCTACCCACACTTAGTCACTCACTATCTCTTTTTATCTACAGAGATACAAGTCACGAGTGCATGTAGAGGTTTCGAAGCGAAAAGAAAAATAAAAAAAAAGACATTTTTGGAATTTTTATGGTGAGTTTACGTTAGTGTGGTGAAAAACCAGGGTGAAAATGGCTACACTACTCCGCCTTACACACACGTAGCACATATTTACACCCGTTAATGCGTAGGTAGGGACATATACAGATAGGTATCTACAGGTTGTTACCTTTGCCTCTTTTTACCATAGGTAATACAACTTGCAACGAAAACCTTTCCTACTCTATCTTTCCCGTTCGCACTTACAAGTCTGTGAGATTTTCTTCACATTTTATTTTCGCGATCGAGGTAGAAATTTTTCAAAGAAAAAAATCGTATAATAGTATCTAGATACATACTTACTTTTGGGCTCTTTCAATGTGTTTTTCTTTTTGTAATATTGTTAATCCTTGAGGGGAATTTGTTTGTATTTGTTTTTTGTTTTTTTTTTCTGTTTTTGTATCCGTTAATCCTCTGCAAACACAAAAAGAGAACACTGGATATTTTTTTCTTATTTTATTTTAGAATAGGTATCCGTGGGATACTTTATCTATATAAAGAGCACTATCACTACAGATAGAGTTGTTTTTTTCTAATTATTTTTTTTTTTTTTTTAACGGAAGCAGCGATAAAGATAACTTTTTAATCTATAATAATTAATCATTCACCTGTAACAAAAAAGAACGAACGAAACTGTGTATAAAAAAAGATAACGAACAGAGAAGAGAAGGAGAAATTAAAAAAAAATTAAAAAATTGTGTCCAATATTAGTATGAAGAGAAACGCGAAGAGTAAAAAACTGTACACGACTGTGACACCTGTTGATGTTTAACTCGACTGACGGCTATGGAGGAATCTTGAAAGCAAATAAGGTGGTTGCGACTCGGTTCGGCGACACTGACACCGACTCACAACTCCACTGGAAGTAACGGGTGATATAGTGTTGGTGAATGGAAGTATCTGTGCGGATGCGGTTGCTGTTTTATTTTATGAATTAAATGTACCTGAGGAAGATAGGTGTTGGCCGATGGTAGTGGTGTTCTGTGTCTTATGCATTACTTCCCATCACCCAGTCTGGTGCATCAGCGTAAAACATCCAACACAGGTATAAATTTGAAATTAAAAGGATCGATCGGTTGAACACGATCCACACAGTACGGTTTGTGAATATGATAAATGGAACGTTATTCATAAGTCGTTTCACAAACCGGAGATACATCTGAAAGTACCCCAAGCGCGCATGAATGTATGCATAGTCAAAGTTTCTAGGAATTTTCAAAAGATTCATGAGATACTTTTAGGTTGAAGAATAAGTCATTGATGGGGAGAGTTGTGGAAAATTGCGTCTCTGGAGTTAGATAGCAATTTTCGCACAATTTTCTCAATTACGATGTAGAAAATGTTAAGCGAGAAACGTGATCAAACCCTTTTTTTTGACAGCGAGTGTATCCAATCAGCTATCCTCACAAATGCATAAATGGAATTTAGCAGAGAGGACAAAATTGGATGTGGCTCAGTATACCTCGTCTGCAAATACAGGGTGTTCCGGATAATGTGTCGACGACTTTTCAACACAAGAATACGCAGACATGGTTTATGGCTATGGTTTCTGCAACGGTAATGTTCAATGAGCGAAATTCGAATATCTGAAATGTCCCTAATGCCCCAAATGTCAGAACATTTTCAAGCTTGAGTAGGATAGGAACAACCCGGAAATAGTTGAGAACATCACATCCTGCTTCCAGAAGGTGCTCGTAGCTACGAAGATGTTTTACATTACGTCAGCAACCATCCACTAGTTTTAGGCAACTAAGCATTACTTGCATGTGGAGAATTCCGCATGCATATGCGGACTTCATATACAAGTATAGGAGCTACAGCCCGGGGACTCAGTAAAGAGATTGGAATTCTGCAATTATATTCAACAAAGACACTTTTCAGAAGACAACTTTATTGGCCGGATTTTACGGACAGATGAGTCCCAATTCATCAGGGATGGAATCACTGATTGTCACAATTTACATATCTGAGTAGAAAGCAACCCCAAATTTATAAAACACAGAGTTTTCACTATAAGTCCAACGTCAATGTATGGGGGCAGGCATATTGGGTACCAAGCTGATCGGACACTATTGGATTCCTCCAAGGTTTATTTCGAATCTCTACCTGGAATTTTTGGGAAAAAAATTACCAGAACTGATAGCTTATATTTTGGGGATGCTGATATTTATTTCCCCTTTCCATACAAGTTTTCATTTCGCTAGAACATTCGATTCCACTCTGCATTCACCAATGGTTGGGTCTTCTGCTATTTAAATATGGAAATCCTGTGCTATTGAAACTCAGAAAATGCTCTTTTAGCGGTCTAAGGAGAAAAGAGTTGAAGCCTCCCTCATTCGATGGCCAGACTTTATGGCCTACTTATAAGAAGCAATTTGAAATGGCCGCCTGTGCGAATGACTGGGGCAATGAGGAGTAGTGGTTTGCCTTAACAATGGCCTTGCGCGGTCCAACAGCAGAATGACTGCAAACAACAGACATCGACAAGCATAAAGATTATGTGGTTTTAGCAAAGACTATCGAGAAATGGTTTGGGGATAGTCACATGCAGGAGGTTTACAAGGTCCAATTGCAAAGCTCCAAGCAGACGTGAGTAGACTGACACATTTGTCATACCCCACGGTAGGCCAGGAAATTACCGAAGAAATGGCAAAAGAGGCATTCATCAGGGGAATTAAAGATTCGAAGCTACAGCCAGCAGTAAGGATGTCCGGGAAAAGAACCCTGGCTGAAGCACTTGCTTTCGCTCTGGCGATGGAAGCCGCCAATCAGGCTTCCAAAGGAACACATTTCGTCAGGGAAGTGGCATCTGTTAAATTCTCCTGATCAAGACCTAGCAACGAGATACACAATGGAAGAGACGAAGAATGCGCTATTGTAACTGCAATCAAATAGGACTTCTTCAAAGGCAGTGTAAAGAACCGGTACGCAGGAATTAGGTTCTAGAGCCTTCGTCGGAAGCAATTGTTTGGACAAAAGTGGAAGACAGCCACCGAGTCTATTTGATGGAGCCAGAAAATAGGAGAGACTTCATAGTGGGAAAGACCTTAGTGGAACCAAAGAACAACATAGTCCCTGTAAACATTCTAAATCCATAGACATTCAGTGCAAAAGCAAAAAAGGGGGAGAGAGTGGGAAAATGTGTACCTGTTGAGACTATATCGACCACAACGGAAACAAATCGTGCAACACCGGTTGCTACAGTTTAGAGCATAAAAATCAGGAACAAATTTCTCAGCCTCTGCAATCTGGATCAAAAGCAGCGAATCCTGACTAATCGGTTAGTATGCTGATATATTTGCCACACAAGACGGGGAATATGGAGGTACACAACTTGTTCAACACCACGTTGACACCGGAGACGCTGGATCAAATCGTCCACCTGCAAGGCATCTTCCATTTGCAAAGCAAATAGAAGTTGCCGAAATGGTGTCGTAGATGAAAGTTGAGGGATTGATTGAAGAATCGCAGAGTCCGTGGGCATCTCCAGTGATACTCGTGAAAAAGAAAGACGGCAGGACGAAGTGTTGTGTAGACTACCGACGTCTCAATGATGTCACCAAAGAGGACAGCTACCCACTTCCGAGACTCGGAGATACTTTGGAAATGCTTTCTGGAGCGAAATGGTTTTTAATTCTTGACTTGAAGAGCGGTTACTGACAGGTAAAGATAAATCGTACGGATCGTGAGAAAACTGTCTTCACTACAGTAAGCCGTCTCTGGCAGTTTACAGTGATGTCGTTTGGACTGGCAATGCTCCGGCCACCTTCGAGCGACTAATGGAACGAACATAGCAAGAACTCAAGTGGGAAACCTGTCTAGTGTATCTGGACGACGTTATCGTCATAGGCAAGACGTTCGAGGAACAGCGAAAACACCTAAACGAATTGTTTGAGAGGCTGGTAAGCGCTCATTCGAAGCTGAACCCAGAAAAGTGTACCTTGTTCCGTCCGGAAGTGAAATATCTGGGTGACATTATATCAGCGGAAGGAGTAAGGATGGATCCTATCAAAATCGAAGTCGTGAAAAGTTGGGCTGCGCCAAAGATAAACAAATACCAACTGAGAAGCTTCTTGGATCTTGCCACGTTATTTATTTATTTTTTTTTTAAATGAGCGCGTGCGCGCTCAAGGGGTTTGTGTACCCTTAAAATGTTTGTACACAGCGTGGGCGAAGAAAATTTACTAGAGGAGGTTCGTAAAGGATTTTGCTGGTACATATTGCGAAAAGCCTGCACCAACTTAGGGAAAAAGGCCGACAGTTCAGGTGGTCTGGAGAACGCGAACAAGCATTTCAAAAACACTTTATTCTTCTTGCAACGTGTGTATTAAAAACTAGTTCAATTGGTAGTGTTTGGGTAGCTGTATTTTTTTTTTAAATCATGTGAAAGCTAAACATTAATATAGAACCAATATTTCACGTATGTACTAGGTTAAGTTAAGCAGGAGTTTGATGGATATGCCATGACACAGACACTAGGCACAAAAACAGGCCCATCACGGTCCCTATGGAACCAATTGAATTTGTCTTCAAATGGCAAAAACCTAAACAAATTGCCATAAAAAAACAGCCAAAGAGTTTTGGATACTCTGTGTCCTTCAAGACTTGACAACTTGGGTTGGCAGTCTTTGTGATTTTTTCCTCGATAGTGCCCCTCACTATGCAAAGGGGTGGTTTGATATTGGCAACCTCACTATTGTCGAGTAGCCCTCCTTTTCTTGCAAGCTCGTCCGCCTGTTTATTTCCTTTAATACCGCAGTGTCCTGGCACCCAGCACATACGAGTAGTGCCTTGAGCATTGTGCGACAGCCCCTGACTAACTTCCTAAATTTTGTTTTATGTAAAAAACTATAAAAGGGTTGACTTGGACCATAGGATTGACGTCGCAGCTACGAATGCAAAAGTCTGACAAGAATTGGAAAGAATGGACATTGTTTGTTGTTTTTAAGCCCATCAGTGATTGCCTGGCTATGATCCGCATCAATACGAGATTCTATGTATAGTATCAGCTCCATATGTGCTCACACCCCTACCAACAAGGCTGAAGAACCCATCAAGGAGGGTTCTATTACAATAGTAACAGAGTGATATGTAGCACGAGGTTCCCTCATAAAAGAATTCACAAAGCAACCTGGCTAATTCCGGACTGTCGAACTGCCAACCAAATCGACCACGTGATTATTGACAGACGTTACTCGTCAAATATCCTGAATTCAGAGGGGCAAACGTCGACTCTGACCATTACCTGGTAGCAGCCCGATCTAGAGCTCGACTGATAAATGGAAGAAAGCTGCAACAACAACAACATGTAGCCAGAGACTACAGAGAGCGCCTGGACGGAAAACTTTCCAATATAACATTGCCTACCGCAGACATCAGCAACATATGCTTATATTGCTGCACTTCTATCAAGGAGGTGGCCGAAAACACCTAGGCTACCAACCATTTAAGAAAAGAAATCAGTGGCATACAGGAAAACGCTGTAACGCGTCACCAGCGCAGCGTCAGATGAGGTTCAGAAGAAGGGAGGAGAAAAGACTTCTGTGGAAAAAGAAAAGAGCCTTTGCAGCCTTCCAACTCATAGATATCGAAGATATCGAAGGACTGCACTTATTTTTGTAGTGGCATGTTGGAAATATTGTGCATTGGTTGATGGTGATGCTATGCCTCTTTTTGAAAAACTCAGAGGTCCAAGCAACATCTGCGTAATTTGGGGCACCCTTGACGAGTAGGATGGTGAACATCTGATTGGTTGTAAGGAGTCGGTCGGAGTCTAGCTTATTTTGCAACTGTCGTGTTAAATTGTATGACAAGTTTCGTGGTGCGGCGATAGAAGGAGTTGACGTTGGAGCAATTATATCACTATAAGATTTTTGGATCAAAGGTCTGGTGCTAGGATTTGGAGGTTGGGTTGTCAGCGCTGAATGGTATAATGACTAGGTTCTAACAATTCAGCCAAAATAGAAGTATTGTAAAGGGATGGGTTGGAAGACCATCGATTTTGTGACATTCTGTTTTAATGAAGTTTTCCAAATCGTTCAACACTGTTTAATTCGTAGGGAGTTCGTCACTAAGTTCATTGAGTTTTATCGAATATAAAGTCGAGCATGGGCCCGTACTGCTTTGAGAGTGGATGATGGTGTGTTGCAGGCTGGAGATGGGGATTGAATGTGGATGACTGGAGATGAATGTCTGTGTCATCCCGAAGAGATTTGATAGAGTTAAATGTTTTTTTGTTGGAATCCATCATTGCGGAACCGATAGATATAATTTTAGTCAACACTTTATCGCTGTGGCGCTTGGGTGTTTCTTATTTCTGGATCTAGTAGTTTCAAAATCAATAAAACGAGTTTGTTTTTCGAAACTTTGACCAAAGCCTTCCACACATCTGTTATCAGTTTGACGAGTGAGCTATGATTGGATTCATTGGAATCACTGAGGCACTTAATTGCAAGGAGCACATGTGAGAGATGTTAATACTCTCGTCATAGAAGAATAGCATATTTTCCGAAAAATCTATAACGAAGACTGTATTTCTTTTATTTAGGCCGACACAAACAGCTTGGAATGTTTGTCCGTAGATCTCCTTACAGGCACCAAAGCCAGCATTGTTAAAGAGCAGGACATGATAAAAACCGGAAAAACAAAAAGTGGGAACAAAATATCGTAATTAGAGAGAAAACAAATAAAAAAATGAACTAAAGGCACTGTCGCGAAATCATCAAACTAGTGGGCCAACAATAAAAAGGGCGCGTCAGCGATAACAATTTTTGGGTGAGAAATTGGATTATCTCAGATATCTATGGATATCTCAGACGACACTTCTACCACGCTGCTACTCACAAACAACGATTGGAAGTTTTACCTAAAGAAAAAAAGAACTTGCCAAGCTATCAAGGCGTGAATAGAAACCTGAGGAGATGAGGAAGGAGATTTAGCAGTAGGACCACAGTTGGTGCTGGGGTTATAGGAAACGCAATTCTGCAGACTGTTAAATGACAAAGATAATTCGAATTCTGCTTTCAGTATTGGCGATAAAAGCCACTATTTCCGACCACCCGATCAAAATGAGGTAAAAATGGCAATATAGATTGCGCCGAATAACCTCGGGAAGAGCGCTCGCTGCTCCATTAAGGCCGGAAGTATTCTCAGAATCGTTTGACGTCAAAAGAGCGCACAACATTCCGAAAGTATTGTAAAGGATCTTTCATTAAGCGCTTCCTACCTTTAAATTTAAATAAAACAAGTGTGTGTGAGATATCATCGAAATATTTTATTCGTTTGAAAGCCCTATCGCTGCCATTATGTATGGAATATAACATCGTTCAAACGTCCGCCGTGGTTTCTCTGGGTGGCGTGCATCCGAAATGTCCAATTTTACATGACCCTGGCGCATAAATCAGGCTGAATTTGACCGATGGCATGGGTTATGTTTGCTTTGAGGGCCGCTGTGGTTTGTGATTTATTCACATAGACCTACGACTTCCGACAACCCCACAAGAAGAGGTCTAACGGGGTGAAATCGCACGATCTTGGTGGCCAGTTCACATCACCTCCATCATCAAAAGAAGTTGGTAATCATCGACCTATAGCGCTCGCCGTTGACGGTGATGGCCTGGGCGAAGCGAGTGAAAGGTCGCCCGAACAGGACACCCATTTTGTTGAAACAATTTTATCATTTGCACGTGTTGTTGAACGCTATGTCCGTCGATGGTGATTTGGCAAAACAGAATGAATAAACGACAGCCAATTTGACAGATGTAGCTTCAACAACATGGCCGCTATCAACTGTCAAATTTTGGAAGTCCCAATTGGAAGACCCTTACATAGGTTGTAACATTTAGTACGTCATTGGTAGAATGCAACGTCAATTTTTATTTTTTTTATTTTTTAAACTAGCGCGCGCTCAAGGGGTTAAGGTACCCTAAAAATGTTTGCACACAGCGCGAGCGACTGAAATTTGGGGAGGAAAGAAGTATAGGTACCGATGTACGTTGATGAGCATTCATAGCGCAAAGTGTGTTATGGCAAAGGTTTGAGGGGCCGGAATGCTACTGGCGATTTCTATGGAGCACTGGTGATGGAAATAGTGACAAAACAAAGTGAGACACGAGACATTTCGTCGGTGTTCGAGGGTGGTGTCCATTGCCTGAGTGATATTGGTATCAACTATGAGTTTTATCGCATGGTTTCGAATCCGGTCTAGCAGATGCAGAGATGTTTTATGCGCACCTTACCAAATGTGGGCATTGTACTCCAATTTTGGGTGGATGAATGCCTTACATATTGTGGCCAGATCAGAAGGGGAAAAGTATTTCTTACATCGTTTGAGAAAGCCTAGGCATCTCGCAACATTTTTGGCGACACCGAAATCATTCCAACGTAAGTTGTCAATGACACACATACCGAGAATGGAAAGCTACTCGGTTTCGACGATATAAGTGCCATTTATGGATAATGGCTGGATGTTTAAATTTCCCTTTAACGACAGCAGACAGCATTGTGTTTCGGAAGCATTAAAATCCACTCTGTTGATAGTTCCCCAATTGGTTATGCTGCTAATATCGGAATTTAATGAACTTAACATACGCTGCCGTTCCCGTTCTACAGCCGAAGAGCAGGGACGTGAGTCCGGAAACGAATATGAAAAGCAGAGAGTATTGTCGTCAGCAAAGGAATATATTGGATTAGAAGTGCCAGACCAGAGATCATTGATAAAAATTAAAAAGAGTGTCAGAGACAGAACGGAGCCCTGGGGCACACCAGCATTTATTTTGTGAATATCAAACTTGAAACCACCCAATACAACTCCGAAAGGTAGTTTCTAATCAATTGAAGAAGAGAGTCATCCATCCCCAATGCACGCATTTTCGACAAAATAGCCTGATGCCAAACTCTGTCAAATGCCGTAGAAATATCAAGTGCAACTATCTTGCTTTCGCCAGATTGATGTATGCTTTGGTTCCACTTTTCGGTGAGACATGCCATCAAATCATCAATGGACGTGTGGCTATGAAAACCGTACTGTCGGTCATTGAGAAGTTTTCGTGTTTCAAGATATTTCATGAGCTGACGGTTTATCAGCGTTTCCATGACCTTGGAGAGAAGGGACGTAAGTGCAATGGGTCAGTAGGAGGAGAGAGAAGAAGATTCGCCTTTTTAGGGACGTGCTGGATAAATGCTATTTTCCATCTGCTCGGAAAGGTCCTAAAGAGTAGGATTAATGAAAGAGCTAAGGCAGTGGTTTAGCCATTTGGACCAGCGGATTTATGTATGTTAAGATCTTTAAGAACCCTTACTACTACACGAGTGTGAAAGTGGGTTCGTCCCATTGAAGATTCGACTCCCTCAAGTGTAGGCGGAGACAGAGCACAATCCGGGAGTGTTGAGTTGGCCGCAAATTGTGCAGCAAGTAGATGGGCCTTGTCCAAAGAGCTGACAGCCGGAATGCCATTGTAGATGAGCGTTGGGATGGAGGATGAGGCAGAATTTCTAATGTTTTTGACAAATGACCAAAAGCTTTTACTACCTTTGGGACATTGTAGTATTTTTTGCCTCAACTTTTGGTCGTATTGGAATTTCTCACGCTTGAGAAAGACGTTGTAGTCATTCCTGGCTCGTTTAAACTTTTTTCGGTTTCCCTCTGTCGGATTGGTTTTGAAGGACCGAAAAAACACATCTCTAACCCTGACAGCCTCTTTACAGCTCGAGTCGTACCATGCATTTTCTTTTGGTTTGATACTCTGTGATTATATCAGCAGCAGCATCCACGTCGTTGTCGAGGAAAAATAACGACCAGTTAAATTTCCTAAAGAAGGTGTTAAGTCCGCTCCAATTGGCTTTCTCGTGTGGCCATACGGTTCTTGTAGGAATCTTTTCTCTAACTGTGTGGTCGGTGTACCAGAAATTAGGTGATATGACACAATGGTCCGATGAGCCTAGAGGGGAGAGCACATCAACGGATTACTTATCAGGGTAAGAAGTTAAAAACAAGTCCAGGATGTTGGCGGTATGACTATCGACGTCTAGTATTCGCGTGGGCTCATTTACAAGCTGCGTTAAGTTGTTTTCTGCAGCGAAGATCTCAACACACCGTCCTTCGGGTGTTGTCTGTCCAGAATATCGAAGCCACCCAGAATTGTGTGTATTGAAATCGCCCGTAATAACAATTTCAGTATGAGGATACAAGGATACAATTCTTTGAATAGAGAAGAAGGCATGCAAACCATCGGAAAATCTATATAAGATTATAATCATTCCAATTCAGCTCTTCGACGTAGAAGTGTGGTGGGAAATATGGACAGAAGATATGCTTGGGCGCAACATTCTTCGAACAATTCTTTTCTCGTTTGCGTTGATGGGCTTTAGAGGTGGTGCAGAGACACCGACCTGGTCAGCGAAGTGCGAATCAGTAGCTTGAATTTTCTAAGATATGTGGATCAAACGGATAGTCGTTAGGGGTGCAGAGTCTTCAATTCCTACCCGGATCTCCGATATTGTGGAAGGTCTCGTCTTAGGCTAAGATAAAAAGTAGACCGGAATCTCAGTCATCTTAGAGTGCCCGACTGGAGGCAGTTAGTGGTAAGGGACAAAGTCTAGTCCGAACTGTAGGCTTATCTAAGTGAGTAAGTACAATAATTGTGGTCGCCGAGGATATGGCCTGTATACAAGTTAATCAAAAAACTCCTAGGAATACAGAACTCGAATCAATATTTTCAGATTGATGAAACTATTGTAGTACAGGCTAGGAACAGAATAGTGTACTGGTTAAGGGGAGTACATTCGAGATGCCACCTCAACCAACCAATAACTCAATCCTTATATGTGAATATACATTCATATGCAATGAATCAGACGTGTACAATCCATGCATGTACTTCCGCACATAGTCATATTCCACCTTAAAAAGGAAATGATCCATACCTTTCAGTCATGTAAATAAATTATTAACGATCATGTTAATTAAAACAAAATCACTTCATTCGTATCTATTGGATAAAAATGTGGAAAATCTCGCAAGGCTACGGCCAAAGAATTTCACTCCATTTCTCGCACGCAAACCAACTTCCATCTAATTCCGAGAATCAAATAACAGATCTGGTTCACCATGTGGCGCACATTTCTACTCTCATATCTTCCGATGGCCTTAGTAGCGCTTGAAAAAAGCACAAACGAATTAAATTGCAAACAAGTTTCTTTCCCCTATTTTAGAACAGATATTTAAAACTCAAAGAAGTAACCCTCAGACAATGCAAAAGTCAGATGTAGCCCATCTGCTTGTTATCCAAGCAAACTGGCACTGGACAACTTTGCATAGCACATTTTCTCTGATCCTCACTATCTGTTGCTTTGGTGTGGATGTATCTATAGCTGCTGCAAAAATCTAATTCCAAACAACACGGTGGTGTGTCCAAAACAAAAACAAAACCTTACCCAAACAGAACTAAAACAACAGCAGCAACAGCTACAACATCATCCAACACAAACAACAAACTCAAAGGAATTCCATCTGACTTCCTTATTTGTGTGATCAGAGCGCTTCTTCCCTTATTTAGTGAACTCCCATACCTTTTTCGCGCGCTCCCGTTTACCATTTGATCTGCCTCAACGTCGAGCCATATTCACAATTTAACTTAACAGTGCCCGCCAGAGATAGAATAGAAATGCATGCGATGCACATCCAAGTCACATTGAGTAGCAAACAGCTTCAACACAGAGAATACAGAATTCTCCATGCTTTAGGGCCAAACCGCGCAGTCATAAAATACAATCCGCGCCGACAAGAACTCGCATCGTCCAAAAGCATCCTCAGATATCTGTACCGGCCGCGCGTACAGCTGCAACGAGTAGCAACCTCACGACAAACATTTTACCACAAATGCAACATACGAGTAGTCGATGCAGTGTACTCGAGTGCAGTGAATTTGGTTTCTCATTGTTCATAGACAGCAGCCGACACGGTAGGGCAATAATCCAAAGTCTAATTACCAATTGTCCATCTGTCCAGTGATTCAACAGAACAACGACGCACCGCAAACGCATTAATTTGCCGTCAGAAGTTTGCTAAAATAAACACTGCGCACGACGAACCAGGTCCAAGTCCACATCTAGGTCCAGGCCACACGGATGCATAACTCGTACGTATCCCTCTGGCATAGTCGGCGCAGAACAATTGAATTCAAGTGAAAACATCAAACACCGCTTCAGACGTCGGATCACGCGAGAATTTGCCTTCCCTTAGCTCTGAACGAAGGCAAGATACTCGTAGATCCTCGGCAACGAACATACGAGTACATACGAGTACTCATATGTGGCTATAAAAAAATCGCATCTTTCCCGAAAAAGACAGCTTCCCTGCTGCTCCTGGTCTGATAGAGATAGAGAGACAAAGGTGACCGAAAACCAAAACTTCAATCCAAATCCAGAAACCAGTTGGACGGGACAAGTTCACATTCGCACATGTGCTTTGCCACAGACAGGGGAATTCTTTTACCACCGCGGCTGCTTCATCAAATTTTCAAGTTTACCCTAACCCTCGTCATCATCCTTCACCTAAACGTGGTTCGAGGAACATCATCTGGGTAAACGGATACTCGGTATCATGTGGTCCCTCTGTTCATCGAATTTTTAAATCCGCAGTGGTGTTTTCTTATGGTTCTAGTCGATCTGTGTCGCCTCTAGCGTATCCATGTGGTGTTATCGCGCGGATACCCAACTCGCACTCATATACTCGTATATTTGTCTTGTCATCCAACATTTTAGGGAAAATTCCTTTTATCTATCACTGTGTCTATCAATAGATTTTTGTATCTATTTATATTTGCAACGTACCGGTGCTAGTGCTCGTGAGAATTCTGAAAAAAAAAAAACGTTACAAACAACTGCTTTCGATATATGGTGTGCTTCGGGGGGAAATCATCTGTGAAACGTATCTATTGCCCCGAAACGAGTATCTTAAGTGGGATTTACTAGATCTCACGAATCTAAACGATCCATGTGACCTTGCTGAATGGATGGATGTCACAGTTATCCAACAAAATACCGTGAGTATGACTACCTAGTTGTTAAGTTAGAGCGGGAGTTGATCACGCGATTGATCTCCAGACAGAGTGGATACGAGTACATGACTACGCGCGTGAGTTACAACTTTTGAATTGTTTTAATCGGCGGGAACGTAGAAAGTTATTTTTGATCGGATTCATAGTTTTATCTTATTATCTGGGGAGAGGGTGAGACAAGTTTTAAAGTTGAAGGCCTTTAGGTCCAACTGCAAAATGCTTTTAATATTGACAAAGTGCTGGAGGGCTGGTACACTTAATCATGTGTCATAAGTAGAAAGCAGTGTTGATGGTAAAGGTATTTAAGCCATTTGTTATAACTGAACGATCCACACTTTGTCAATGTTTATCCTGCTCATAGTCTCATCAAAACGTTTGAAACTGATTCGATTAGTGGTCAGGCATCAGTCGTCAGTTCTTGGAGCCCCTCTCTATTCTAGTGCTGTATCTTTTATTTCTAGAGCAGTCTCGGAGATTCTTCTCGCCGGAGGACTGCTATCCATTTGCTGTACATGTGCCAGACACTTTAATCGAGAGATCCATGCTCATGCTGCTTTACACCATCTGCAGTTCGACATTACATGCTCACCGTCAATGCAGATGTGACCGAAAATAACTCGAAGAATTTTTGTTTTAGAACAGCCGATGATGTTTTCATTGCCAAGGCCCTTCGCCATCGGGTACGAATTGTCTGATTAAAGTATATTTGAGTTCGTGCGCAGTTGCCTTCCTAGACCATGGGTACAGCAGTTGCCGTGAGTGGTTATTCACTTGATATATAGCAAACGTAATTTTTTTGGCCTCGTTAATTGTTAGACACATCTTTTCGAGTTCTGATTTTGCATAGGCAAAGGTACCTCGCGGTGTTTTCTTATTGGTGTCCCTGTACTGAGATTCTGATCCCGAATTCCGCACAATGTGCGAAAGTTTCTGTTAAAGAAGTTGTAAAAAAGCTCTTCTTCAGTTAAAAAACCTATTTCTATATCGAAAGTAGCGGTGTAGTGCCTCGGATAGTTAGGTTAGGTTAGTGGGTTTATGGGTGACTTGCAACGGTAAACTTCGTTGGGTCTGCAGTGAAATTCGGAGGGACCAGGAAACTTTTGTTGTTCTGAAGTTGATAATCCATTTTGCTGCTTAGCGTTAAGCGGCATTTGATCCTGATGTTGGTTTTTGAATAAGTCAGCAGCCTGGGACTCTAAAGTGGAGACTACATACTCGTACTTTAGTCTGGCGGTTCTGAATCAGTGACTGATCAACTGCGAGCAGCTGTAGTAGCTATGTGGCCCAGTAAAACTTGACATTAAGCTATACGATAAGAGCTTTTAGTTTTCAAGACAGTGCTTCACAATAGTTGCCTTTTTTTTACGCATTTGGAGGGCCACCTCAGGTTCAGGAAAATGCCCGAAATGCGTGTGTTTACTTTTTCAGGCCTGAAAAAAGCTAAGTTTTTGACAGATAAAGTCAGTTTCCCCTCCAGCAAGAAATCGCCCGAAGAATTTTTACTGTGTAAGAAACTGTTTACAGAAAGGAAAAACTAATGGAGGAAAGAAACAGGATTCTACGTCATTTAGCTGGAGAACTTAATAAATACGTGTCAAATTACTGACACTTAAATAAGGTGGCACTACAGCCCGAGGTGGACCTGGGCCTCAACCAACAAGCGTTTCCAGTAAACTTGATCAGCTAGCTGCCTCCAGTGATTGAAATCACTTCCCACTTGCTTTCTACAGTGCTGTCCCACGGGCGCAGATGCAAAGATTTTTCGGACCGGAGCATTGGTGTTCATCCGTTCTACATGACCGTCCACCTCAGTCGTTGGACCTTCACTCTTCTGGCTAAGTCGATGTCGCTGTACAGCCCGTACATTCCGTCGTTGTATCTCCCCCACTACCCACCGTCTATGAAGACCGGACTGAAAATCACTGGAAGAATTGTCCTCTCAAAGCAGCCAAAATCACCTTCATCCATTTCTGGTAAAGTCCATGCCCCTACACCATAGATCAGGGCTGGGATCAAAAGGGGGTTTTGCTGGTCAACTGTCTTCTTACCGCAAACAGGGATTAGAAAGAGTTATTCTTCGTTTGATCTGGTGTTGTTGCCTGAATTGATACCGGAGTCTAGGTAGACAAAGTCCTAAACTATCTCAACATTATATCTGTTGAGGGTGATGTTCTACCCTAGACGTCGGTGGTAAGTGTCCTTTCTTGTTGACAACATATACTTGATCTTCCCCTCGCTGACCGTTGAACCAATCTTCATCGCTTCCTCCTCCATACTCGGTAAAGTGCCACTAACATCGCGCTGCTTTCTTCCAGTTATGTTAATGTCATCGGGGTATGTAAGTAGTTGAACGGACTTTTCAAAGACATTACCTCTTGTGTTGGCGCGTGAGTTTTGCACCGTTCTTCCAAGAATGATGTTAAAGAAATCACCAGACAACGCACCGCTTTTTCTAAATCCTTTTTTGCCATCAAAAGTCTCAGAGAGTTCATTACGGACCTTGTTGGATCAGCGTCCATTCTCCATCGTAATCCTGCACAATAAGACAAGTTTTGCAGGGATGGCAAAACTAGAGATTGCTCTGTATAGCTCGTCTCTAAATATATAGGCGGGCTTAAAATCTATGAATTGGTGGTGTGTATCGATTTAGAGCTCTTGGGTGTTTTCCAAGATCTGCCGTAGTGGGAATATTTGGTCGATGGTGAGCTCTCCCGGTCTAAAGCCACACTGATATGGACCAATCAAGTTGTTGTCGAGCGGCTTCAGGATCTTTAGAAGGCTGATGCCTTTGTAAGCGGAGTTCAGTGGGTCTCCTTTTTGAAAGTCTTAGAAACAATGCTGAGGTTTTATTCATTGGGCATACTTTCGTCCGACCATATTTTACCGATGAGTTGGTGTATGATCCTTTTGAAGACCTTGGCAGCCAGCCTTTCCGCTCCGGCAGCTTTGTTGTACTTAAGCTTAGTTATGGCTATCTTCACTTAATCCAGGTCGGTTGGATGGAATTGTTGGTTTGAACCATTATACAGTCTACAGAAATACTCTTTCCAAATCCTCAGGATGGACAGGGAGTTTACTACGATATTTCCTTGTCCGTTTCTTCGGTTCGGTGTTTATTCTCATTTCTGGAATAGCATCTCTTAATTACCTCTTCCGCGAGTTTCTTCTGCTCCTGTTTTTCCTCCTGTTGGTCTCTCCTCTTCTGCTAGTAGAGCTCGTGAGCAGCTCTAGTCATTCTATGCAGTCCCGTTTTGTATGCTTTTTGCTTAGCTGCATGTGCTTGCTAGCACTCGTTGTCAAAACACAGGTTTCGTTGTGGTGGCCGAGAGAAACCGTACACAACAGAGGGGCACCTTTGATAGCTTTTTGGCAATGTCGCCATTGTGTGAATATTTGGTCAATTGTGGACTTACCGGTCCTAAAGCCGCACTGATAGAGTCCAATCAGATCGCTGACAAATGGTTTCAGGTATAATATAGCAGACAAGATCTACCAAGTCATCTTCTGCTGCCTTAAATAGTTCGGGGGGTAGGCCGTACGGCCCGGCAGCCTTGTTCGACTTTAGTTTAGATATTGCTATCCTCGCTTCATTTTGGTTGGGCGGAAGGAATTCCTGGATTGCATCGTCCAATATTAAATGGCTCGCTCTGCCAGACAGCGGAATTTGTGTGGTCTTCGCCGTTTAGCAGTCTGCAGCAATTATTTTTCCATATCCTCAGCACCGACTGTGACTCTACTACAAGGTTTCCTTGTTCATCTCTACAGGTTTCCATTCGGGTCTCATTACCCTGCAATGATCTTTTCCCGTTTGGTAAAACTTCTGAACAGCATTCCTGGAGTAGCACCTCTCTATTTCCTCTATTGCGCGCTTCTCATGCTCTTTCTTATTTCTCTGGAGAAGCGGATGTTCTTCCCTCCTTTGTCCAGCGCCGGTTTGTCGGCATGTTGTTTTGCTGCATGTACTTGCCGGGACTCTTTATCAAACCAGAGGTTTCGTGGCGGTAGGCGGGTGAAACCTAGCACGTCAGTTGTGGCATTTCTGACGGCTTTTCGGCACCTAAGCTACTGGTCTTCAACACTTGATTCTGGCTGTAAAAGACTTCTCGAGAGGTTGAGGGATCGGCAAAGGTTCTGGGGGCTTGTTGCGATTTCAACCGTTCAACGTTAAATCTCCTCATAGTATCAGATTTCCCCGTTGTTGTGGCATCTGATATATCCGTAGACGTACCTTGGCTGCAACTAGGTACTTTCCCGAGTCTATATTGGCCGCTTGGAATGTTCGGACATCTAAAATACTTGAGGAGCGCCTTACGTCGATCGCAACATGATCAATCTGGTTGACGGTTTGCTGATCTGATGTCTGCCATGTTCCCTTGTGAATATTGAGGTGAGGAAACCGTGTGCTTGCTTTAGTAACGTTACGTCCTGCAGCGAAGTAAATTAGTCTAAGTCCGTTTCCAGACGTGGTGTCGTGAAAGCTACTACGTATCTTCCGATTGTGCTACCAAACATTGCTCGTAGATTTTTTCGAGGAGCTCGTAGAAACTGAAAATTCCAGAGCCAGTAACCGGGTTCGGGGATGTAAGCGCTGCCGTTGTCCCTTATCATGGGCTCAACCACCACCAGCTCTTTCCCAACACCCTGACTTAGTGTTGGAGACCCCTATAGACCTGGTATTCAAGTACGTTGAAGCAGCTCATATAGAAATAGTTCAACCTAACTGGAACTGTGGACGCCACCGTTGATTCTATCCTTAGAATTCTTCCGGTGCCGCCCGGAAACAGGAGAAAGTGCCTTAGTGAGATGTAGAGAAGAGTGCGTAGCGCTGAGTTAGTAGATTTGTCATAGCCATTAACATCAGAAACGAAAAACTAATGGACCTGTACGATTTCGGAGATATTGGGAGGTTGTTGCCTCGATGAGGTATAAAGATAAATTTAACTGTTCACCAAGTCCACTGTAAGACTGGCTCTGAAAATTCGGACTTATGTGGGTGTGTGTTCCTCTACAGAGAAGTACTTAGAAGATACCGTCGGGTTTCGGTTATTTCTAGGGTTTGAATGAGTTTACTTCCCACACGAGATCGGTTGGACAGGACTAGAATTCGGTGGCTGCCCCGAGGTCTCAAAGTCATGATGTATCATCATAGTTACAATACTTGGAAACGCCAGGTTCCCGCCTGTCAGACCCTACCCCAATTGTACAGCACTGAACCACCACAGTCACACATCTCTTCATTTTATTTGACTTTAAAAAAGCTTTTTCCGTGTGCAGATCCCAAAATGGTTGTCCATATCAAACACACGGTTCATAGTAAACTCCTGCAACTTTAAATTCCACCTCGTGGATTCCTACATGTCAGCACGAGTGCCTTATTGAAGACCTCCTCTGTATGTATGTTGTCTCTAAGATGGGTTTACTGTCAAGATGTCATTCTAAAAATTTTAGATCTTTAACGGGCAAATGCACTTGCTCTTTATTTTCAATTCGAAATAAATGATCCAGTCAGATTGATACCGAGTCTAGCTGTTGTTTTTACTTCTCCCTGTGCGACGTTAAAAAAAAAGCATGGCTATAGGTGATTATAGAATTATAGACCTCTTAACATAACCCTGAAGAATTGACAAATATTACATCAGGGAATGGACTGAATAAACTTCAGTACGATTTCTGTGCCCTTGGTCAAGTTACTTTCTTCCATACTCATGACGACTCAGTGCAACTAATAGTCACAATGTCGATAGAAAGTGAATGATCAGAAGAGAAAAAAGCCAGTCACCACAATGACTTCCCAAATATAGGCATCAGACCGAAAGCCGGATTCGAATTCTATCAAACGATTTAACGTCATACGAAATCAACTCACGATGCTTAGCCGTACTATGCAACTGCACTTCAACTATCGATCTCCGGTACGATCGGATTGTTAAGTTTTATTATGCGCAAAAGTCTCCATTGGCCAACCTACTGATTAAAACCTCTCTTATGGTCATGACAACCTTCAAGTCACCAGTGTCGTTGCCGCCGCTGTTCGCCGCCGGTCGCCATCGACGGTCATCGCCAGAAATCCCACTGATCAAATTGGTCATGATCAATTGACTTGGATGGCGAACTGTCTTCTGGGTTTGATTGAGAGGTAACAGCTTCTTTGTGATCATCCCGTAACTCGTATCCATGATCGATTCATCTTTTTTGAAAATGATTTCTGTGATCGTTGGCGGGACATCCATTACCGTTCGCCCGCTCATGAATTTTTTATTTTGCCCGTCTATAGATACTTTGATCGCACGATACGTTATCACACTTTTACTTGATGGTCAATCGGGCTACAGTTGAGTCGGTCTTTTGGTCCGCGGATATTTAAAATTTTAATTCCCCGATTAAGGAGATTTGACCGTGGTTGTGGCTGTAGTTGTGGTAGTGATCGTGGCATTTATATGAAGATCTTTCTCTTCGGTTTTTTGCCATTTTAGGATAGTTAAACGTTGGCATTTACTCGTAATGGACATTTGTTGTTGAATCGGAAATTAGTATGTCATGTGTGTACAGGATCAATATATGGCAGTGGAGGAATCTGACTTATTGGTGTCATTACTTTCATTGGCTGGCATAGGATGGGTAACAAGATTCCACGATCTACTGCAGAAAATTGCAGTTATCAACATGAGAGACACAACTTTTGCTTGAGCTTTGAGGTGAAGAAAGGTGGACAGGTTTGTGAGTAGTAGGTGTGAGTTATACTCGTTAAGTACGAAGTGATTTTGCGTTCTGAAGGTCAATTAAAAGGATTGTTCCAATGTACTTAGAACACGATAAGCATACTCCACAGCTCCAGAATCAATTTAGGCCAAAGTACTTAATTTTCGAACGACAAAACCCCTCCACGATCACAATTCCTAACTGCACTTCCATGGTGTGCTATACTGACAATATTTTCCGCTTTTAATTCTTAAATTACCGAGCGAGACCTTCGTTCCCACTGAAGGGTAAGTAGTGGACATTTCTAAAGACAGCCGGAGCAGAACGATTCCGGAAATTAAAAAGCGCGCTCTGTCGTTGCTGGCTGGTTTCATTCCTCATTGGAGGAATTGTATCTCAACGTTGTATCTAACAGACAGACGCCTAAATGAGAGAATGTAATTAAGTTGAGTTGCTTTAATTAAGCATCGGATGAGTGTGAGATTGTCTCGGTTTTTTTCTTCGAATGTTCTGTTTCTATTTGAATGTCGTTGAGCGGTTCCTTTGAGAGTTTTGCGTCCGTAGTATCAGATTTTATTGAGCAGAGTTTCGAACGAGATTTTGTAAATTTATGTGTGAACTAATGGAATTTGGAATTTGAATGTCGAACTGGGGAAGTTGGTCGTGGTGGTCTTTGAGACAAATTCCCCCGAGGAAAGCAGTCAGTAGGGTATCGCACGCCGTAAATGGTGAAATAAATAAAATTTGTGTCAAGGAGGCAGTTATTGCGAACAAATTGGTTCAAAACACTTTTGATTTGATTGCGGGTGTTTGGGCATTGCTTTGATGTTCTTATAAATTTAACGAAAACAAAACTTTCGAAATATCAGATAGTTTGCTTATTAATTGAAAGATATTCAGAAGTATGCCCTTTATTCCTTTCTTTGCCTGCCTTGTCTTATGGTAAGAAGGCTAAAGAGTCAGAGGTCCCAAGGTTCTGAAAAGTGAGACGTCGAACTAAGCCCCAAAGACGTATATGTAAACTAGATGTCAAATAATATGGAGGTGACCTAAACGTATTTTTGAAGTCTAGGTAGTATTTGCAATAGGAGGCCGCCATTCACACGCTGTGGTTATTAAATCATTTAACTCCGATGACTTTTGCTGCTGATTTTACGACACGTTCGGTTAACTCCATCAGAATGAACGGTAGAGCCTCCTCCAGAAGTGACACACTCTTGAGGATTACTTCAGTGCTGCGTCCATTTCTTCTTTCTCGAATTGGACCATGATGAAATCGATACTCCAACCAACAAAGCTTAGAGCTTCAAGGGACGTAAATCAGGCGATGCGTTTGAACAGATTGACAAAAACAAAACCAGCATGGGCTTTATCCACACACGATATATGGAAGAAACCGCCGCTACATCCAGCAAAACCTATGGTTATGGTGGATTGAAGTCAGTTGATGCGGCCAGATGTACTATGAGAAACAAGCCGGGTGATGATTTTTTAACAATCAAATGATGTAGTACCGGTGGACGAAATTTGAGTGTCCACTTCCAAGAAAAACCAAAACCCCAAAGTTAAAAGGGTGCCGCGATCTCTTCTCTGGCGCTTTGTATAAGAAACCTTGCAATGACAACAGTCTCAACGACGCTGAGTGCAAACACTATGTCAATCAAATTTGGGAGCTAGCCAAAGCAGAGAATGTTTTCATTACTCTTAGAGTAAATGTGTTCGACGCATAAACTCTTGAATGGCAAAGCAAGTGTATGCCAAAAATCCATCTCTGGTTACCTAAGCTCCAAGCTAAAGGACTTGGCAAGGCAGAAAAATTGGATGCTGGTACTGGACTGTGACGCAAACGCCCATCATACACAATGGGGAAGCGGTGATATCAACCCAAGAGGTGAGTGTTTGCACGATTTCATTTTATCTTCCAACCTCAATATTTGTAACAGATAGAATTCACCCACCTTTGGGGTGAAAAATAGGCAGGAGGTGGATGAATACGCTTCAAAGTGAACTTTCAGAACTGGGTGTGTAGTTTTCAAAGTAATCACAGGAGTACTGATTGGGTCTAGTATACAGAAGTGGTAAATATACACCTGGATACCCAATCAATCGCCTGCGATAATATTGTTAACTTAGATAGGGCGGTAGAAAATATTAATAAGGCACTAACAATGGCGTTCGAGAAAGCTTTCCTGGCTAACAGAACACCTAAAATGGCTCAACCAAAATGGTGGAATAAGGAGATAGGTTTAAAAAGGAAGTACCTAGTTAGAAAGTCAAAAAGGGCTTCATGGCAGAAGTACTGCGAATCTATCGCGGTAACAGACGAGGTTTCGAGGTTACGCAAAGTGCTTTCAAAGAAAGCGAGCGTTTCTAGCTACCTCAGGAAAACTGACGGAACCTAGGCTGAAAGTAGCCAAGAGGTTCTGGCAACCCTGATAGAAACCCAGTGTTCCACAGGCGACCCTGGTATGCTACAGCACACTGAGAACATTGATCTCTCTCTCCCCGAAGAGGAAATACGAGTAGGTGTTCTTATTAATAGGAAAAAATTAGGGTGGGGAATTCAGTCCTTTAAGCCGTACAAATCCCCCGGTCTGGATGCTATCCTACCCATTATGCTACAGAAAGCACCCGAGGTAGCAATCGAGAAAATTATGGAAATTCTTGGACAGTCTAAAAATATGGTACATACCAATAGCTTGGAGGGAAGTTAAGGAGGTTTTTATACCTAAAGCTGGCAAACAGGTGCATATAACAGCAAAAGCTTTCAGACCAATAAGTCTGTCTTCATTTATGCTTAAAACCCTGCAGCGATTATTAGAGATTCACATTAGGAATAGATGCAGAAATGGCTTTTTGATTGAGTCACAGCATGCATACAGGAAAGGAAAATCTGTGGAAACCGCCGTGCACTAGGTCGTGGGGAAAATAGAGAAGAGTACACTTCATAGAGTGAAAGTGAAGGAACCTTCAATAACGTGAAGTGCACCGCCAATGACATCTTCGAAAAGCTTAGTACCATGGGTATAAGTCCCACAGCATACGCAGATGACATGGTCATAATAGTGCAGGGAAAATTCTTAAATATTCTAAGCGAAATTATGAAGGTGGCCCTGAGGACGATCAAAACCTGGGCAAAAAGCTGCGGTCTCAATGGCAACCTTTCCAAAATGGAACTGGTTCTTTGTACCAGAAAGTACAAGATACAGCAATTCAGACTCCCAAGACTCAACGGAGTGAAACTGTCCCTTTCGAACGAAGTATCTGGGTGTGATTCTGGACAAAAAACTTAACTGGAATCTTAACGTAGCGGAAAAAATCGAAAAGGCTCTTTTTATCTGCAAAAGAACAGTGGGAACAATTTGGGGCTTAAAACCTGCTATGGTGTATTAGCTGTATACAGTGGTGGTAAGACCCATACTTACATATGGGGCACTAGTATGATGGAAAGCAACAAACGAGAAAACGATTTGCGGAAAATTAGCGGCGGTTTATAGAACGGCTTCTATAGCCATTACAGGTGCCATTACAGCATTAGACACCTTTTTGTGCCTAACACCGCTTGATTTACAGACCAAAAAACTTGGTGGTAACAGTGCGATACGACTCACTAATCTGGGTTACTTCAAGAGCAGTAGTTTCGGAAACGGCGCGGTCCTAACGGAGCTAACTGCCAGGCAATCCAAGTATAACGGATGAAATTCCTTCCTTGGTCAACTTCAACATTCCGTATGATATACATACATCCGGAGATGGTGGACTGGCAAAAAAATGCAATAATCAGGTCGAATGAAATTGCGATTTTACAGATGGCTCAAAAACAGAGGAAGGAACAGGTTCTGGTATCTTCTCAGAAGACAGAGAGCTAAGAGTGTGTATAAGACTACTGGGCGCAAGCAGTGTCTTCCAATCAGAGGTTCTGGCTGTCCTCAGGGCGGCTGAGCTAATGCTGATGAGATCGGTATCCGAAAAGGGTATCGCTATCAACATCGATAGCCAGGCCGCACTCAAGGCAATCGAATTAACCAACATCAACTCTGATACAGTCAGGCGATGTCGGACAGTGCTCAATGCACTATGCAGTTAGAACCGGGTAAGACTGTGCTGGGTGCCAGGACACTGCGGTATTAAATAAAATGAACAAGCGGACGAGCTTGCAAGAAAAGGAGGGCTACCCGACAATAGTGAGGTTGCCAATATCAAACCATCTCTTTGCATAGTGAGGGGCACTATCGCAGAAAAATTCACAAAGACTGCCAATCTAAGGTGGTCAAAAGATCTAGGAAGTTAATAAAATTGAACAGGGATAAGCTTATGACAGTAATAGGAATCTTGACAGGACACTGTCTCTTGCAGCAGCACGCAAAGAGACTCCAGTTGTCAGATACAAATATCTGCAGATTCCGCGGTGATCTGCGAGCTGTTGAGGACATAACACACATACTGTGAGAATGCGAGGCAATATCGTGTAGTCGAAGAATTTTTTTAGGAAAATACTTTTTCGAAAACCTAGAGGAAATAGAACTTCACGAACTTCAAAGGCCTTCTTGGCTTTTGCAAAAAATTGGGTGATTCACCAGAGCGTTTGTTTAGGTTTTTGCCGTTTGCAGACAAATTCAATTGGTTGCACAGGGACCGCGACAGGCCCGTCTTGGTGCCTAGTGTGTGATGGAATATCCATTACACCTAACCTAGCCTAACCTATCCTACCTATACTTTTAAGGTTTTCAGGCTAGCTTCTGGATTCCCGGGCACCTTAGGGAAACCGAGAATGTTTTGGCTGGCCTTTATACCCAGAAACCTGGACCCGGAAAAGTAGAAATCTATTCTCACAGGCAGATCAAAAATGGGGAAAACACGCGTAAGTAGAGTCTATTTGCCGATCCTGGGACACATGGAGCATGGAGCACCATGACATGTCAATGTGTTTTTTGTGGTTGTGTGGTTTTGTAAGCGTGCGGTAACAAGGGCAATATGACAAGACATGTGGGAATCCATGGTGACAGGGAGGGTGATGAGGCATGCAGGTTGCCGGTGCGTGGGTTCCTGGTGCCCACGTGGGTCCCTGGTGGCAGGTTGCCGGTGCGTGAGTTCCTGGTGCCCGGTTGCATGAGTCGGGTGGTTCCTGATGTTAGGTCAGCCAAAGTACTGTGGATCTTTTGTGGTTGTTGTGGTTTTGGAAGTGTGCTGTGACATGAGGAGTGTGTGATAAGAAGTAAAATTTCGGGTGTTTGTGTGGTCGCATGAAGAATAAAAACAAAAAGACTTGTATTTGAATGTCATTGCTTTTGGTGTGCATTGTCGTAAGTCGGGGCTGGTTTTCGTATTGTGGTTTATGGAGTGTTTTATTGGAATGTGTATTTCGAAGCATTGTTCTGAATACTCGTATTTTATGTATAACCGTTTATCCATTTATCGAAAACTGACCTATAAAAGTGAATGTATTGAATGAGAAAGATATTAGTAATAACAAATGCTTTGGTTGAGGATAATCAAAACTATTAGCAAGAATTGTGATTGCTACTCATCGTGTGTTGTAAAGAACAAAGAAATTTACTACGTTCATGCCTACCCATACAAAAAAGATATTTTGTGGTAAAAAAGAACATTCCACCTTGATCAAAAAGTTCCCGGGGGACACCACCGTGTGGCGCTCCCATTGTTCCGATTTGAGTTCTGTTTTTTTTTTTGTTAAGTTGATAAATCTGTTGCTGACATTCCCTCTAAATATTAGGGTCATAACTTGACATTTGCAAAAGTTACGTAGCCAAGAGTACATATATCTCTGTGTGTGTTGGCGATTTTTTACAATTTTAGAAATGGATTTAAATTTGCAACAAAGAACTTGTATTACATTTTGCGTAAAAAACGGATTTAATGGTGCGCAAACGTTGGAAATGTTGGAAAAGTGTTTTGGCAACGATTCTCTAAAGAAAACGGTCGTTTACCAGTGGCACGAGCGGTTGAAAAGTGGTCGTAAGTCAATCGAAGATGATGAACGCAGTGGCAGACCATCGACGGAAACATTGATGAAGAAAAGAAATGTTGGTCAATAACCGCAAATTAACCATCAGAGAGATAGCGGAGGACTTGAACATTGCCTATGAATCCGTCCAAGACATTTTGGTTAATGATTTTTGTTTCCGTCATGTAGCAGCCAAGTTGGTGCCAAGAGACCTCAATTTCATACAAAAAAGAGACCGTGTTGACGTCGCAACAGAGATGATTTGCGGGGCTGAATCCGATCCCACATTCATCAAAAGGATCATTACTGGAGGCGAGACGTGGGTTTATGAGTACGACACGCAATCCAGATATCTGGCAATTGAGCCGAGATCAAAAAAACCACGTCATTTTCAGTCAAAAAAGAAGGCAATTCTCACGGTTTTCATGGATTACAACGGTGTAGTGCATCATGAATGTACATGCATCAGAAGGCCAGATGCATAAACAAAGAGTATTATTTGGGCGTTATGAGACGTTTGCGTAAAGCAATTCGCCGAATTGTGGGCAGAAAACTCGTGGATTTTGCACCATGATAACGCACCGTCGCACAGTGCCATCATTATTCGTAATTTTTTGACGAAAAATGTAATAAATACCATCCAACAGCCACCGATTTCACCTGCTTTGGCTGCCTGTAACTTCTTTCTGTTCAATCTAGTTAAAAAACCACTACGGGGAACCTGTTTCAGCAGCCGAGAGGAAGTAATGGTAAAATCGCAGGAATCACTGATGTACATACCGAAAACCGAATATAAAAAATGTTTCGAGGATTGGATCAAGCGCTGGCATAAGTGTGTTGCAGTCGATGGGGATTACTTTGAAGGGGACAATATAGATTTAGATGTATAAACTTGTATTTTTAATTTTCTGAATACATTCCGGGAACTTTTTTGATCACGCTGGTGTCATGCTAGTATGACAATTAAATGTTTTGGATTCAGAAAATAAAATCTGGTAACAAATATTGCATATGTCATTCATCGTGGAAATATTTTAGGATTGTAAGGGTGGATGTGATTGATGAAAATTTATCAGCTTATTTAACAGCTGATGATGGATATAAAAGCTTACTGCTAAACATGCGTAGAGGGGAAGCCGTACCGCAATCTGTTCCGTCAATATAATATTCTTAAAATGCTGGTGAACATCTTAGAGTTGAGGTATAGAATAGGTGAGACCTGTTGGAAAAGTGTTGTCCAGCGACACGGCTTTTAAGGATATCAAACAGGTTTTCGATGAGATTCAAGTCGGGTGATTGGGCCGGCCAATCAAGGACTTGAATCCCACTACCCGCTAACCACTGCTTTACCAACTTCGACGTGTGTTTCGGATCGTTATCCTGTTGAAACACCCAACGAAGTGGCATCTCCCACTCCGCATGTGGCAGCATTACCTATTCTAGAATGGATTTATATTTGAATCGGTCCATGATTCCGTCTATTTCGTAGGATAGACCTACACCTCCTGCCGAAAAACAGGCCCACACCATCACATTACCCCCATCATGCTTTACAGTGAGAGTGCATAATCTAGGATTGTGTCGCTGCCCTTTACGACGTCTTACATAACATATCCCATCAGAATTAATTAAATTAAATTTTGACTCGTCGCTGAAAAGAACTTGGGGGTGGTCGTGGTGTAGTGGTACTAGCAATCGCTTCTCACTCGGAGGGTCAAAGTTCGTATCCTAGCCACGACAAAGTTTTCATTTGTGTAATTGGAACTCAGTCAGAAAAATCTGCGTGTGAAGGCATAACACTTTTGTAGGGTTTTCAAGCACAAATCAACCGTGTTTTCCATTTTTCAGGAGACCAGTGTTGATATTTAATTGCAAAACTTAGCCTAATATGAAAAAAGATTTTAGTTTGAATTATGTTTAAAGAATTTAATTGCACTACCTTTCCTTAAATGCCTTTTTGTGAGCATCGGTTTTTTGCACGGACTGTAACTTCGAAGATTATTTTCAATTGCACGTATTCGCACAGTGCTAGCATCAATGTTTAAATCAAGTAATTTTACGACTTCATTCGAACCTATGAACGATTGTTTTTTAATTACACCACAAATAATAATCGATTTATTAATATTAATATATTAATATTATAACGTTCAGCTAATGTTGCCTGAGCATCTCTAGACTTAAATTCATCAATAATCTTTAGTTTAAGAGAAGAAGAGTAACTTTGTCGCGACATTATAAAAAAATATCAATTATGCGATTGACTTAAAAGAAAACTTATCAAAGACAATCACTCAAGATCAAAGACAAAGAGCTTGCAACATTTCATGTGTAACCTGACTGGAAAAGTACTGTTAGCTATTTTTTCTTTACAGTGCGTTACAATGTTGCTTAGGTTTTGCACAGCTCAATCTGGCTACTTTGTTGGTTTTTGCGTTTTTTTTTTAAATCTGAAGTATTATTACTTTTATAAAAAGTTGTGTATTTCCAAATACACTCTATTACACATCATTACATATCCATTTCTTTTCATTTGGTGGGGTAGAAAGTTGAAAAGATTTCCTATGAAGTGCTGACTCCAGATGGTTGCTTAGGTTTTGCACAGTACTGTATATGCGCCACTATTATCACGTAATGACTTTATAACTTTATAAATGTAGCTCCAATCATTGTGACACACCAAAATGAGGAAATAAAATCAGGACCCATTAATATAAGAATTGAAATTCGAACACATAAGAACATTCCAGAGAATATATCAGCATATTGTGTTTTGATACATGATCTAATATTTGAGTACATTCCTTTAACTGGTGATATTAAAAGGCTTATTTAAAAGAACATTTGCGCATTCTCTTTTTTGCATATTTGACAGAATGAATAAACAAAAAAACTTTATAACTTTAGACGTACAGGGATTCAAAGTATCTAATAATAAATTTATTGTTAAAGGACTGGCAATTAGCTTTAACAAATGCGAATTTAAATTTAATCATTAAACCACCATTTGAATTTGAAAGGCTGTCGACAAAATACCGAAAGCAAGTACTTTGGTTGAAGAGGAATTATCACAATCCCGATTAGTGTTTTGGTTCTGTCACTTTCAACAGTGTAAAAGAGTTTTTGAAGGATAACCTTGCTCAGACAAATGTAATACTTTATGTGAAGGGAGCTGAAAAGAAAAAGTGGATTGAAGAGATTCTTGGAACAAAAATCAACAATATTATCCTTGATCTCGAAGAACTTGGATGCGCAATCTTGAGCTCACTGCGAGAGCAAAACCTTGAGATCAAAAAATTTGCAGCGCATCATGGATGCTGTACACTTGGAAATGCATTACTTCTAAGGAAAGCTTTGAACGATTTGAAATAAGCTACACTACACATTATTCAAGATTTTGTAACCAATTTAAGCAATAAATAAAAAGAAAAAAAAAAGTTTATTTGTTTTCTCACTATTTATTTATTTTGATTCTTAACATTATTTATTTCTTTCATCTACAACTTTTCAATTCGTACTCGTGAAGATCTTGAAGGTATGTCCTTCCTTGTTTAATTATATTTAACGTTTCTTCACTCATGCTACTATACCGCGATGGAAGAAAAACCTATTATATGAAGATATATATATTTTTTGTTTTCACATGTACAGAATGTGTACACTCACTTGAAAATCTACCAACTCGCACAGCATGCGCCTACCGTATTTTGTTTTGCACATTTTAACCGGTCTTATTTCATAAGAAAAACCTTTTTTCAATAAGGAAACACCAGTTGGTTTAGTTCCTTTTGATAGCCCGTTTGTTCGTTTTCCTAAGATCGATTTAAGGGGTGTGTAATAAAACAAAATATGGTTTCACATTTTATAGAATTTTTGATTTATTAATTTAGATCAGGGTGACCGCAAATATATGATATCATATGACTATTGCCATTTTAAATTAGTTATAGGTGCGTCAGTAGACAAACGGTTGTATATAAAACATTCAAAACAATTAGCACAAGTTCACGAAATTTATTTCCATAAATAACAATCATGTATCTTATCATTACCCATATCACTCACGCTTCAAACACCCGAAATCTTACTTCAACCAACAACAATCACATACTACATACCACATACCTTATCACACACTCCTCACGTCACAGCACACTTCCAAAACCACAACAACAACAACCACAAAATATCTACAGTACTTTGACTGACCTGACACCAGGAACCTCCCGCCTCATGCAACCGGGCACCAGAAACCCACGCACCGGCAACCTGCATGCCTCATCACCCTCCCTGTCACCATGGATTCCCACATGTCTTATCATGTTGCCCTTATCACCGCACGCTTATAAAACCACACAACCACAAAAATATGTATACATTGACCACAACCACAAAAAACACTTTGACCCACTAACTCACATCAAGGTCATTGACGTGACGTCATATGCTCCGTCCTCAATGCTCCATGTGTTCCAGGATTGGCAAATAGACTCTACTTGCGAGGCGTTTATTTCGTTCTCTCGCTTCTGTCGATCATGCCTTCGATAAAATCTCTCATCGTTTAATACTCTTCAAATTGTCTGCTCGCGGCTTTGAACCCTTACTGACCCTTACTGGTAAAATGGATATCATCTTAACTGGAAGACTGTTTTTACAGTGTACGTTTTAGGTCAGCCCACTCGGCTCCATTTCTGGCCACCTCTGGAGCTCCACAAGGCAGCCATCTCGGTCCTTTTCTTTTTATATTAACTATAAACGATCTCGATAGGATCATCGAACACTCGTCAAATTTTTCAAAACCATTTCCTCACCCCATTACTCCTTCCCTCTTCAACAATACCTTGATTGTTTTTCGATCTGGTGCATCAAAAATTGTTTGGAACTTAATATCGGAAAATGCCAATCCATTATCTTTTCATAAAAGCGGCACCAATCATCTCCCCAACTCTACCTTCTCCACAACCAACCTCTGTTTAATCACTTCGCGACCTCGGCATTTTGTGTGATAGGGAGCTCAACTTCCGTTTACATATGGATGAGATAATCCTTAAAGCCAACTCTGCACTAAGTTTTGTAAAACGGAGGTCCAATGAATTCGCCAACCAATATATGACCAGGTACCGTTCGCTTTGTTCGCTCCTTCTTAGAGTACGCTAGTCAAGTGTGGTCCCCATATTATCGTGTTCATATCTCGAGCATCGAAAGCATCTAGCGCCAGTTTCTTCGATCTGCTCTTCGAGGTATGCCCTGGGACGATCCTTTTATTCTGCCCCCCTATCAAAACCGTGTCAAACTTATTAACTTAAAAAGAGACGCAACCGACTTTCTCTTCATTCATCGATTCCTTTTAGGTCAAGTTGAATGCGGGTCCCTTCACAACTCTATTTTCCTCAACACTAACCCTCATAAACTACCTTAGTTTTAAGTTTAAATTTAAGTTTAAACTTAATTTAAGTTATAGCTTGTATTAAGCCGAATAAATAGGGGCCTTCGCCCCCACTAAAATGAAATTAAATAAATTGAATCTAGTTATGACTCATGACCATAATAACGGGGACCTTCCCAGTACTTACCTATTATATTCTCTCAGATTATCAACATTCCAAATCTGCTACTGCATCCCTATGTGAGATGTTGGAGGTGAACAGGAGTCGTCCACAGGATCGTCCTGTCTCTAGCTACTATGGTGCATATTGGTCTACACTCTACAGTCTCTTTTTTTTTAGAGGCTTCATTTTTAAACTGGCAACACTGTTTCCACAGATTGTCAATTTGACAGTTAAACTCTGATTTGTGGTTAGTACGTTTTGCCATTTTGCGATGAAATGATTTCTGACTCCTTCGTTCCTCAGTTGAATGGCATTGACGTGACAGAGCTTTGGTTTCAATAAGATGGTGCAAAATGAAACATTTGCTGAGCGCATAATTTCGCGTAATGGACCTGTGAACTGGCTTCCACGATCCTGTGGATCTAATAAAGCTAATACCATAGACATTAATATTAGCTTCAAGTGTTTTATTTTATGTTGAATTTGTGCACCCCTAAAAAAAACACCCTTTATAATCGGATCGATTGTTCGCTTTAAAGCCCAGGCCATCCTAGACGTAATCGACGATTGGTGCACCATAGTTGAGCTAACGCATCATCATCCGTTCTCTAATCTCACTCTACAATAGTTATAAAATTTCTTTAGACTTAATATATCTCTCGTCAATGATCTCCAAAGACCGATGGGTTTCCTGGCAGTATAAGACACAAGGCTTGCTACCGAAGAAGATCATCTGGATGTTCACGAGTGGGTCTAGATCTATCCTCTCCTAGGCGTCAGTTGTTTGGTAAGACAAGCTTTCACGCAAATATGGCACTGCTGTTTTTACCAGACTCCAAGCAACCCCTTGTCTCGACTGCTTTGGAGTTTGCCGTCAATATTAATTCACAGTGAGCCTGTTTCTAGTGCTGCAGGTAGCGAAGTTGTCACATGGAAGTCGAAGGATGGCAAGGCACTAGCTGCGATGTTACCATCAGTAAAATCATCTCAAGTACTTCATATAAAAAATCGTCGCACATCCAAATTCACATGGCAGAAGCTGGAAGAGATATATTCTCCCCGGGGGCCTACAAGTAGTCTTTAGACTAAATTCCTCAAAGTTCAATAAAGTGCTTTTTCTGCAACAGTAACTCACGCTGTAGTTTTATTTAGTTTGCGTCGATGTGATTGCCGATCTAATGGACATGTCGCCTAATGCAATGGTATCGGAACTGCGGTTGCTCCACGAATATGAGGTCGACTTTCCTTTTTGCTCAGGACTATATTCAATCGTCTTTCTTCCTCTAAAATGGTTCGAGAATGCAAGGCCTCTTTGAACGCAGTTGGAAGGTTTAGTTCACTGAGTCTTGTTTGAGTTCTAGGCCACTATGAAATCGAGGGAAAGCAGATGAACTTAGAGAATGCCTATGTCCTAAGGTAGGGTTTCCGCTGACAGTTGGGTCTGTTAAGAGCACAAAAGTACCTCAAGATTCTCTACTCTACTTTTGCGGTAGATAGGTGTTCTCCTCTTGCTAAATCTGCTTTGGGGGTTTTGACAACATCACGAGGCATTTCCCTTGTAAGCGGCTGGCTTACAATTACATCATAGTGCAGGTACTAGATGCTGATATGGTGGGTGCTGATACTGTAGGCACTTTGTCACTGAAGCGATTACACATATTTCTACGAAACACTGGGATATTCAATTAGGAGGAACGTGCTTCTATGTTTGATCTCTGTTCCGACAGAAAAAAGCTTTAATGAAGTTTCAGTTGAATCGAATTTTAGTAACGACTTGAGTCCGCCTGCGGAGCTCTTCTGATCCCACGTACCTATTGTATCTTTTCAGGATCGAGCGTAAAATTTGCACCAAGCTCAACATATTGCAAAGCGGGGGCTATGTCGCATTAAGCAATTCGAGCGAGTAGAATAAAATAGAACAATGAGCTGTACAGGTTATACAGTGCCATTGGCTTTCATAAAAATATCCGAATTCATCTTCCTGAATGACCAGGATACTAATGCTGGAACACAGATGTCTTTCGGTTTCATCTCGAAGGGATAACATGTAAAGAAAGGCCAAAGACGGGTGAAACCATTGTGCTACTAGTTTGAAATGCGCAGCTTAGTTAGCGCGAGATTTCACAATGAGTTGTCGCATCTTTTTTAAGTTAAGAAAGGTCTGCCATCGAATAGAATTTCAAGCTCCGACAGATCATGGACTTTATATGACTTTAAGATCGATGGTGTACCATCATATTATTTCAAAATTGTCTTTGATAGCTTGAATTGATAAGTGCTTCATGTATGCTTCATCGACGTTGAAATGAATACCATTTTATATGATGATTGAGCTCTCAAAGAGGAGCTCTAACTGGCCATAAGATCGTAATATGCTCATACATTTTGCTAATCGCAGTAGCCGTCTTTAAGCATTGAATTAACCCGTAGTGTATTAGCATACTCGTACATTCAGTCAATATTCAATATGGTTGAGAATTTAATTTAATTTAATTCTCAACCATAGGCCTTACCTTCTCAACATAACCGTCACCAAGAGGGTATAGAAAGAAAAGAAAAATCTCCATAAGTCGCTGAACAACAAATTTAAATTTCCGAAAAGATAAAACAATTGCTGACCGTTTGATTGCCGATTCGTTTCACAAATCAACACAGTGACTGTGATTCCAAAACATCCACCAACGGAAATACATCCCCAACCAATCAGAACTGTAACCCAATCAAGATGCAAAATATTCAAATTGTCAAGACCTTTCCCAAGTGTCAACAGAACTCCAACACAATAGGCGCTTTCATAAATAATGCAAGACGAAATCCGTCAGTGAATACCAATCCCCACAAGCAACGGTCATTTGTACCTTAATCCATTAATCTCCATAATCCAAGCGCTATCCATTCTCTACGAGTAGCGCTAAGCCACCTATGTGTAAGCCGTGTGATCTCCTTTCTATGCCCATGGGGGCACTCGAAAACTTCTTCAACTTGTCCATCAATCGACTGTCATTGTCGTGCAGAGTCTAAAGGAAATGCCACAGCGCAAAGTGTCAGAATTTGCAGTTGCTTCTTTTGGTAGCTGCTACTCTTGGTGGCGATGGTGACGGTGATGGGAATGCTTCTGGCTCTGGTTTTAGTTCTAGTTCTTGCTGTCAGTAGCTGCAACCGCACTTGGTAATGATGATCGTGATCGTACAGATGATTTGCCCCCCAATAACGACCTCAGCACAGATGCACATCAGAAAAGGGAAACTGAGTAACAAATGACTTTGGAGTACTCAAGCTTCACCCAATCTAGGACGCCTACTGTGTAGTGCGTGCTATATCCGCAGCAGCATGTACTCATGTGTATAGATATGCATCTTCTCTTCCTGCAACATGGCAGCTATCTCAAGAAAACCGGTCAAGTAACGGTGGTGCTATTCAAGTACCACTAAAGCGCACATAAATAGTGACATTAATGCGCTCCTTGAGTATGACCATTAATATGTCTGATGCGCTTTTCAGTTTGAGCCAAATGGACCACCTGCAAATGGAACCTGGACCACTGACAAGCAACAACAACAACAACCACTAAATACCGGCTCAGCTGATGGCCATCTAGTGCGCATCTATAAAATTTCGCCAGAGTTTAAGCTAGTCTTGCACGGTACCGCGCAGTGTAGTATGTATAAGTAAGTATGTGAGCCACACTCTCCGAGGTTCTGCAAATGTAAATCTGTTTATGGCCTGACAGAGGCAATCGGCGTAGCATTCGGTGTCATGACAGGAGAATGCCATTCTCAATCGGTCTAATCGGATCGAATAGATAATTTATACTCTGCTATTCGATGAGGTGATGTAAGAAATCTGAGACCGAACTAGCAGAAGGAAGTCAATTTGGATATGCAACTGCGGGACAGTGCGAGATGTGGATATAGAGTCACGAGTGATTATTTCTAATTTGATTGACTGAGTTGCCTTAAAAGCAAAATGAAGACCCCGTTTGAGGTCTTTAAAGGTGACAAGGAGCAGGTACTAAAGTTCGAAGAAGTGAGATTGAGCATTTTGAGGCCTGAAGTCGCTTGGGCTTTGGGCTTGGGATGGCGACGTAGGAAAAAAAAAGCAGAAATTTCCCCAGCTCTGTATAATATGGAGAGCTTCTCTAATATCATGGCCACCTATAAAGCTTTGGACTGTGATCAAGTCAGTGGAACGAAACATATCGTCACCTCTGAGCAATGGAGCATATTATTTGGACAGACAACTCGTACTGAGTTGGTTTGCATTATAGCAGTTGAATCACATCAAATTGCCTGAAAACATTTTTTCTTGATTTGTCTTCGTTGTACAATAAAAATAGTCACGGCCATCTCTAAGATCATTTGTGTGGGAATCCAAAAAGGACAAGAAACTTATCAATCCTCCGTATGTACTCGTATTTGAGGAGGCCACTAGTTAAGGCTGTGATAATGTCTTTATCGGTTGAAATACTCTTGCCGAAGCGTGGTGAAAAACTGACAAAGAGCTGCATGGTCACACGGTTTATTGTTTCCTAATACTCTTAGCAAAATCGTCATTAAAACCTGATTTTTCGGAAACGAAGTTACAGAGCCTCCATCTCTTGATGGAAGGTATTTTTGAAAGCATGGATAGTACTTCAATATGTTATGTGTTGCTCCTTTTCTCATCCGATTAGTGACTTGAAGAGGTTAGTGTTAGGGGAAAGAAGGGTTCATCACATATATTATTTTCTATGGAACCTTTTCTTACTAAATTGTCAATTACTTTGTTGGGTTCAATGCCTCTTCGACCTGATAACTGAGCACATGGCTATGTTTTGGAGGTCATTGAAGCAATCTGCTACCGAATTTGAGTGTATAGTGTGGAAACACATCGCCGTAAGCGGTGGTTGGCTATTAGTGCAAACATTGATGATGGTATCCTTTACACGAACTTAAAGTTGGCGCCTAGAAGAAACTTGGCACATCCTCAGTACCTTCGAAACATCATGGTTGGTGCACTATGAGAAACCTTTAGCATTCAACTGGGAATCTTCAGGCTTCTAGTCGGCATAGTGCGACTGTTTCTTGCTGTTTCATAAGTCGCTTCCGCTACGAACGGTTTCAAGTCTGATGTTCACTAAATAAATGCTGGTAAGCCCCAGGGCTCCGTTCTGTCTTCAATACTCGTTTTATTGATCTCTTTGCTCACCACCACAGTGAGCGTTTCATATTCGTTCCCGAAGTCATGTCCCTGTTCTTTGGCTGTAAAACGGGAACTGCAGCGTATGTTAAGCTCATTAAATGCCGCTATGAACAGCATTACTAAATGAGGAACCACCAACAGAGTAGAATTTGGTGCTTCGAAAACAATGCTGTTTGCTGTCATTAAAGCGAAATTTAAACACCCAACCATTATCCATGAGTTGTACTTGCATCGTCGGAAACGAAAAAATTTCCATTCTCGGTACATGTGTCAGTGACAACTTACGTTGGAATGGCCACATTTCCGGTGTCGCTAAAAAAGCTGCGAAATGTCTAGATTTCCTCAAGTGATATAGGAAATATTTCAACCCCTCTGACCTGGCTCCAATGTACTATAAGGCATTCATTCGCCCAAAATTGATAATTGAAATGCCTGACAATCTTCAACTAAACTTCAAATAAACGTCAAAACAGAGCCCAATTTTTCCCATTTCTAACAAAATGGCAGCCAATTTACATTATAACATTGCTGTTGTCCCACCTTGTTAATATAGCCGAACTTTAAAAGAAGTAACAGAATAAGTTAGCCTTTTTTTGTGAACTCCCGAGCAGCCTTCGACTCCATATCCCGCGAAGCCCTGTTTTACAAATTATACCGAATCGGAGTCTCCACAAAAAAGATCAATATTCTTAAATCTATGAGAGGTGTCAACTTGGCAATGCCCAGTGTTATAACTGTTTCTACACACCAATTTACCTCAAAGTGGTAACCATCTGGTTCTGGCCGATGTCCATGCGGATTAGACCTGTCAAACTTACAAGCGCGAGTACTGACCAGCAGACAAAAATAGCAGCACTATAAACGGGACAGCGGAGGGATTACCCAGATTGAATCAACGGTGAAATAAAGCAAATAAGACCATATCCGGGCTATTCCGACATATTAGGAGCTCAGGCCAGTAAGGGTTTCCTAAACTAAGTTAGGGCCTTGGAGAAGAGATGGTGGCGGATGAGTCCTTACGGGACCAACGGGCTTCTAGCTTTGGTTTTGGGATATCCTAGGAGTACGAGTTACGAAGCAACAACAAGGCTCGGATGCGGACGGATCTACTGTTGAGAGCCCCTGCAACCGAAACAAGGATAACGAACTTCTGCACGTGAAATGTGGTAAGGGGTAGTCTTTTGCAAGCAGTCTTGAGTTTCCGGTAAGATAACGAACGCCGTACAATCCGTATTAAGACTAAATTTCTCAACATTAGACTTACATACGCGTACGCCAGGTCTTGTACAAGACTTACGACCAGTGTTCTAGCTATGACATTGAAACTGTCTTCGGCGACTTTAATGTAAGTAAGAGGCATACAAAGCGGCGTTGAATAGGAGAACTAGAGCTTTACGAGTAGAAAAGGAGAGGCGAACACCGGCTTCTCAGGAGCATGAGAAGGAAATCGAGGAAATTTAGTGATGAGACTCGGAACATAGTAGTAGCGTCGCAGTCGTTACTGAGGATTTGGAAGGAATATTTCTGTAGACTGTGTAAAGGGGATGACGAACTAAATACCACTGTCAGGCAGAATAAATCTTTCAACCTGGACAATATAAACTAACAATTCCGTCCATCCGACCTGGATGAAATGAAGATAGTCATATCTAAGCTTAAGCCCAACAAAGCTACGGGAGCGAAAGGGCTGACCGCCGAGGTTTTCAAAGCGGCAGGCGATGACTTGGTAAAGAGAATACACCAACTCATCAGAAAAATATGGGCGGACGAAAGTTAGCCCAATGAATGGAACCTCAGCATTGTGTGTCCGATTTTCAAGAAAGGAGACCTGAACTCGGTCCGATCTTATGATCGCCTATAAGATCCTGTCTGCCCTATTATGCGAACGCCTGAAGCCACTCGTCAACAAACTGATTGGTCCATATCAGTGTGGCTTTAGGCCAGGGAAGTCCACCATCGACCAGATGTTCACACTACGGTGGATCTTGGAAAAAACCCAAGACCTCTAAATCGATACACATCACCTATTCATCGATTTCGAGCCCGAATATGACAGCATACCATATATAGAGACGATAGAGACGAGCGATATAATGTCTAGTTTTGGCATCCCTGCCAAACTTGTCTTATTGTGCAGGATCAAGATTTAGAAAACACGACATAATTGGAAGACAGCAGAGTGATGTTAGTGGAACTTTCGCGAGTATTAATGGTCAACGAGGGCAAAACCAAGTACAATGTATGTTGTTAACAAGAAAGGATACTCAACAACATCGTTTAGGATAGAACGTCACCCTCAACAGATATAACTTTGAGATAGTTAAGGACTTTATCAACCTAGGCTCCGCTATCAATTCAGACAACAATACTAGATCAAACGAAGAATAACTCTTTGCAATCCCTGTTTCTTTGCGATAAGAAGGCAATTGACCAGCAAAACCGCCTCTTGATCCTATAGTATATAAAACTTTAATAATCCTAGCCCTGATCTATGGTGTAGAGGCAAGGACTTTACTGAAAATAGATGAAAGTGATCTTGGCTGCATTGAGAGGGCAATTCTTCGAGTGATTTTCGGTCGGTAGTGGAGGAGATACAACGACGAAATGTACATGCTGTACAGCGAGATCGACTTAGCCAGATGAGTAAAGGTCCTACGACTGGGGTGGAGCGGATGTGATTAATGGTGATTAATGCTCCGGTCCCAAAAATCTTGGAATCCGCTCCCGAGGAACAGGTCAGTAGAGAGAGAAGTGGAAGGGAACCTCAGCCCACTTAGCGTGCGAAACGGGAGGCAGCTGACTAAAGATCGAGCTAGCGGGCTACACTTGTTAGTGGAGGCACACCTTAAATAAATATATAAGCCAGTATATACGATTAGAACGTGGCATATGTTTGGGATGACGAGTTTGTATCTGAGGAAGTTACAACATGGATGGCAGTTAAACAGGGGCGCGTCTTAAGTGCTCTTCTCTTCATTTTGTACATCAACGACATGGTAGAATCCGTAGACGGTGGAATTGCGTTTAGCCGTATGCAGATCCCTGCGCTCGTGTATGCAGATGATATTGTCTTCCTAGCCGGAATAGTAGATGGAATGCGTTAATAAACTTGAAGAGTACTGTAAAGCCTGGAACTTGTTCGCCAATTTCCAGAAGTCAAAGATAATGATATTTCCTAGTGGCGGCGGAAGGTATCGTAATGAAAAGTGGGCTTACCAAGGAGATCGTATAGAAGTAGTAATATCTTGGACCCTTGATTTCGTCAAATCTAAACATGTCTAAACACTTCTAAGTCAAATTATGTGAAGCTAAAGGTGCTGTTTCGTCAGTTTGGGGCCGCTGCATAAAAAACAAGTATGTACTTCATATCTCAAGGCTAAAAATATTTCGAACAATTACAACGTCAATACTTTTCTACGGTGGTCAAGTGTGGGATCCGCCCAATCGGCCGGCAGTGGCAAATACCCACAAATGCAAATGTTTTCCTATGATAGATTCTCTCCTGTTTGAAATTGTCAACGTGACTTTTGGCTCTACAAAACACTCAGCGGTTATAAGACAAAAATCTGGTAAGGTCACTGAGGAGACTAAGACGTGGTCTCACTCTAAACAGGTAAAAGTCAGATTTAACTGTCTCGAAGTGCCACATTTTTTGATACGGACATAATATCTCTCCATCTACAAAATCCTCCGAATTGCAGCCTTCAGAATCTGGAAAGTCTCATGACTCTATGAAAACATCCTGCAGTCTGCTTTCGTCCAATTGAATGTATCATATTCTCACTGCTTTTTTTCCCAGCGCTGCTTTATCTTCATTTGAATTCGTATAAAACAAATGCAAGGCGCAACTTTCCAATTCTGTTGTCGCAAGCGAATCTAAACATTGCCACTTTCTAAGATTTATATCCACCACCGGCTCCGACTGGTGAGTTCCTGTTTTTATTTTTATTTTTTTTTTTGCGAAAATCTTTTTGACCATGTGCGCTTGGAAATATTGAAAAACGATTGTAACTGTGGACTCATTAGAGGAAACGATCGAAAAGGATTCCGGTTTTCATATAGACTACGAACTCATGCAGTACTCGTAGCTACTTTCAACTTCATAGCCATCGACACAATCATCACCTTGGCCAGTAGCTGTAATTGACTCTCCATCGGAATTGTAGAGTGTATGCTCTGTCCTTGTATCTCTGTATCTGTATCGTAAACGTTTTGTTTTGGAATTTGCGGTGATAGATATTTAATTGCGTGTCCGATAATTGGTGCAAGAAAATTGCTCCCACATGGCAGTGGCTTAGACGGTGAAGGTGAATGGTGACGGCTCCTAGATAATTGGTGGGGAAATTACCAGCCACGAAGATAGTGAATGGAATGATACCTACTCCAAGATAAATCAAATTAAAGATGCTAGATCGTATCTGTAATAGCTGGAGATATAATAGTTTTAGATTGGAGAGCGGCTCTGAGCAGTCTTTGATTGATTTAAGGTAGTGGAGCGCACCCGTTTGAAATAGATCGTTTTGACTGATAATGACAAATTATCGGACTGGTAATGAGAAACACAAATGACATATAAGTGACACACAGATGATTTGATGAGTGCAAAATGAAAAACTGTTTACACTTTTCATTGTGTAGTGTCAAATGGCGCCAGAATTGTGGAATTCATGATTGTCATTTACAAAGTACAGAGTTCTCCATACTATTGTACATATAATAGAGTTAAGTGCATCAAAGGTTTCAATAGAAATATATACTCTTACATGTTATTTTAATGAGTTGGTTGTATGGCGTCATTGAGAGAGGTATCATATAAAGAAAAAGTACGAGTACCTAAATGGCTGACTTCTGAGTATTGCCTCAATACTCTCGGTCCCCAAAGTCACCCTCTCAATCAATTTCAATGTAATAATTCATTTCCCTCAGGGTATGGCTTGTATACTGCATGTCCTTATCAAGTAACCTGATTTATGACAACCTATTCTCTATTAACCCAGCTTTATTAGTCCCACCATATTGATAGTTTTGCATTTATTGGGTCAACAAAACCCTGAAAATCTCACTCAAACAGATACATGAAAACAGAAAACGAGACGCACAAATCAATCAAAACTCCCGCACCAACGACTATCACCTCCTCAGCCTACATCCTTATCAACGACGAGTAACAACGAATTAGCTGAACCGATCTCGCCTCCAACTGCGGTTAGGCATGTTCTCCTTGAATGCCAATAAATCAATTTCCACAAGTAAATTGTTGAAAGCAGCACATTCATCCACATCCACACGCAAATGCGATCGTACATCACGATCGCACTCCCCAAAGTCAGATCATATTTCACAGAGACGATCGTTAAGCGTACATGTGCTCCGGCTTCCACATGCATATGTATGTATGTAGTCATATCGAGTGTAACGACGCAAGTACGAGTATCTGAATACAATGAACCCATCTCATCGAGACAAATCAATTTAGATCAATTCGTCGTGCGATCTCTTAGTTGCATGAGCAGTTCTGGCCATCTTTTCGGACCACCGATTTATTGATCACTGATTGCTTGTGATAATTTACATTCGAAACATGCTCCAAAATTTTGGATTTTGAATTTGATCATCGATCACCGCCGATTTTGTATCTAATATCTAATGTTCTCCGTCGATCGTTAACAAACCCAATCACCAAAGAATTCAAAACATCGTTCAGCAGATCTCACCTGTGCGAGGGAACGAGACCTAAAAATCGTGACCGGAATCAGAAATTGGCAACCGTTTGCGTCTAATTTAACCACGAGCAATGTATCTGGTATCTTTCATCGCTGAATACGGTAATCTGAGCATAATTTTGGACGGCCCCGTAGCGGAAAGAATTTTAGAATCAGAGGAAAAAAAAAATTAAAAAAAAATTTAAGAATAAATTTACGCGTATAACATTGCATATCCGGTGAGGAGTGTGCAGTGACATATTATAGACATCGAGTTCTTTGTCGGATCAAGCGCGAGTTCTGCCAGAGGTCGCGCTGAATACGAGTATGTTTAGTCAGCAAGGCAGGCAGGCGTTGCCATTGCCAATGACCCTTGGGTGTGGAGTCAGGAGTGCGACTACGAGTACGAGTACAAGTACCTTTGGGGCGAAAAAACAGTGAGAAAATGTCTACCGTGCGTCGACGCGTAAATGTAAATGTAAGGTTGCTGCGCAATACAAGGGTGCAGTTTGTACAGTGTGCTGAATATGGTGCTGTCATAGTGAACGCTAAACTGTCACATTGGACAGTGTTGTCACAGTTGGTGCAGCAGAAATGAATTTTAAATGTTGCTTCCGCATTTCATTTTAATTGTTGTCGTTCGTTTAAAATTGTGTCATGGGACAAATACCATTGGGAAGAGGTGCACACGCGTTATTGTTTGCCACATACACGGTCTAATGAAGTCGTTGCATTCTATGCTAATGACAGACCGCACCATGTGGAAGGGATGGATAGATAGACATGCAGTTTATACCATGTTGATATAAATATGGTCGAAGCGGAGGCAATATAAGACTTCTAAGACAGAAGACTTGTGAGAGGTATTGTGTGATCGGAACGAAACATTCAGCAACACAAAGGGACCGCTGCAGAGCTTGCACTGATTTTAGGTTCTTTTTCTGTGTTGCTTGAAGTGATACATTTTTAATGGTCTGGCCGGTAGGCTCTTAAAATGAGAATGTTATTGTTAAGATCGTCTACCGCTTACACAGGAAAGTAGCAAAAAGTCGTTATTCAAATCACCGATTCAGAGAAAGTATACAAGTCATTTATTCCGGTGATTGGCTTAACATTTAGACTAAGATAGCCCTCTTTCTTTACAGTCATAGTAGGAACATCAGCGCTTAATGCCTAAGATGATGAGCATTCACTAGTCCAGTTCAATATATTATGTATCTCATGACACAAAGAATCAGCGGACAGTAGTATAACAAATTTTCTTCGACCCAGGTTGAACAAACGTTTGTGTTGATCAGGTCTAGTATGATACAGTTAGATGCTTTTAAAATATGCAAGGATACTAGTGCAGACAGTCCTTTGGAAGACTTGGGCGAAAGCCGTGAATTTCTTAACATACATATTTTTATTTTTTTTTTCGTGTATAAGCTTCGGTGCTTATAGTAGTGTGAGAAAACACATCCCTTATACAGACTACGACTGAGTTCATACTCAACAAGCAGCTCTTCTTTCGCGTTTTATTTTGCTTTAATAAGATATTTTGCAGGCGATTTTCCATTGACAACCCTACGTACTTTAAAATTTAGGGGCTGCTGATCACCGCGCTAGATCGAGAGGCTTAGTCCTTTTCAGACGGCGCAATAAATTTGTCTCATCAAGGATCTGTTGAACAGAAGTATTCGTATGTCCTTGTAGTCGATTTTTGTGTTTTCGCGCAAACATTTTAATTTCGTTCTGAACGTTTTCGACTCATAGGTCGAATCCCCGAATCGGTCGGGGATATCATCGTTTCTAATGTACCACGGTGCATTAACAAACCCTCGAAGAACTTTGTCTTGGAATGTCTGTAAGACGTTAACGTTACTAGTTTTAGCACTTGCTTGTATAGCAGTAATTTGTTTTCTAAACTGACCTTGAAATACTTTCCAAGAAGCCAGTACATGTCTCTATACTTAATCTCAAGCTCTTCACGTTTTTTTTTCTTAACGTGTGCTCTCCATTTAAGTTTAGCGTCGAGTGTCATACCAAGATATTTGGCCTCGTTTTGTACTGCGTTGATAAACACATGTAGATTGTCAGTTTTCTTGAGAGTGAAGTTCAGATGGAGAGACTTGTTTTCATTGCCATGTCTTTGTCCAATTGTTAATCCATGTAAGGGCACGTTGCAACTTAGCAGTTGCTTCTCGACGGTTTCATCTGTTGCCAAAATGGCAGTGTCACCAGCAAATGTGGCTAGCACAGTATTGGTAAAAAGGAAATATAGCAGAGGGCCAAGTACACTTCCTTGCGGCATCCCCGCCTTTATTGTCTTAAAATTAGAATATTCGTTTCCCGGAAGGGCCGGCCATCTACGTATGAACTTAAAATATGAAAAATTGCTCCGGTAGGGCTTGCCGAAGTTTATATTTCAGGCCTTCGTGCCATACATTATCAAAAGCTTGCGAAATGTCAAGGAATGCGCTTGAACAGACTAACTTACACTCAATTGCTCGTTCAATTACATCGGTTATTCGATGCACATGGTCACCCGTAGAGTGTTATCTTCTAAAGTCAAATTGATGATCGGGCAAGAGGCAATTTGTGTTAATAATCGGTTTAAGACGATTAAGTAAGATTCGCTCGAAGACCTTCGATATAATCGTGAGGAGCAATATTGGTCTGTATGACTTGACTTCAGTCCGCAGTTTACCGGGTTTCAGAACCATAATAGTTTCGACAACTTTACACTGATGCGGTAAATACTCTAATCTTATCTTCTTTGGCCCAGTCTTCCTGGTTTCTTCTTATTGGCGCCACGTGTATTTGGGCCTTTCAAATACTTTGAACGGCTCTCCATATGGAGTAATTGGTAACTTTTATCACTGTGAGGCTTTCTAGGTAGTTATTAATACCTTTGTTATTGAATTCCTTGATCGAATTTTTCAACAAGTTGCAAAGCCTATCTTGTTGAACTCGAGTTCAACAAGGAGTATTATTCCAGGCCGCTTGCTGTATGACTTCAATAAACCGCTCAACTTCTTTTTCAAGTTGATACAGCGTGTTGAGCGGTACTTTTAACTCAGTATTTTCGACAACCTCTAGTCGGAAATTTTCCCAGTGAGTTTTTTTGTTGGATAATCTGGGTGGTCTTTGTTTCTTAACAAAGGATTCTCGCAATGAAAGGATAATTGAAGAATGATCGGAGGAAAGATCGAAACTTTCTTCAACTTTGACATAACTACCGTTTACTCCTTTTATGATAAAGAAGTCTATCAGATCGGTTGTTTTGGCGACATCCGAGGGCCAGTACGTCGGCCTACTTGTTGAATAAAATTTGCAACCATATTCCATACCAAGGTCGCCACCTTAATAAAGAAAGTTAAAAATGTCAATAAATTCGTGTTTTTCTATTTTGCAGCGCAATCGATTGAGGATATACTAAAAGAGTAATTTTTATTTTTAGCGTGCACCGTGGTCATTTGAAATATGTCAAGTTCAATTTGTGTTCCAGAGAGTGTTCGATGCAGTCATAGGAATGACCCGCATCTTGCATTTCCCGATGGATAATGAGTGTGGTAGTAGCGGTAAATATAAATAATATTTAAAAATATTTAGTTCAGCAAGCCTTTTCTGTAGGCCGTTGGCATTCCACGCAAGAATATTGAGCTTCTTTGTCATGATTAGTTATACAGATCTGCTTCGAGGTTGAGAAGCCGTTCGATTATTATCTTATTTGTTTTAGTCTTCTAGACTCTCGAGAATTAATGAGAAAACATTTGAGGCAGGATCAGGTGATTGATAGTTGGTCGTATTTGCTAGCGCCGCTATTTGTGCGTAAGTTTTTCCACTTTCTACTTGTGCATTGTTATTTTTGACGTTGTTGTTATTGGTGATTTTAGCGGCCATCACTGCGTTTGCTATCTTTGCCTTGTTTAAAGACTTTGAGGTTATACTGCTGTTATCATTTCTCGTACTCGCTGGCCCTGCGTTTTTAGAAGGCATCGTTTTGGATTGATCCCGTCGTTTTTGCAACTCCTTCGCAACTGCACAGCGTTGATAGTTAGCTGGATGTTTTGCCCTGCAGTTGATGCATATCGCTGGGGACTCTTTCGCGGCACCGCACTCTCGCGTCAGATGTTTTCCGACGCATTTCACATGCCGAGGCTCCTTCTGGCAGTAGGCCTGAGTATGACTGAATCCCTGACAATGTGTACACTGGGGAATCAGCCTCGAGTTTTTTCGCGGAGGTTCAATTTTGACAACAAGTCCCAACATTTAATTTATTGAATAAATCCTTTCTAGGCTTTCGGTTTTGTCAAAAGTTAGCCTAAAAAGGGGAGACCGCGTCTTGAGGTCGTCCTCTCGCCTTCAACACTGCGCTGTTTTTGCGCAAGTATATTAGAGGCGTCGATTAATTTTTGGCCTTTATTTTTAAGGCCAAATATAATGTTTTCTTTAGGGCACGAGGCATGCAAGCCTCTAGCTACCACGCGTATGGGTCTTTCCGCTTTATTTTCGTACGTATGCCATTGAATCTTCTCGTCATTTAATTTTTGCGAAAGCCAACGGTAATTGTCTGGATTAAGCACATTTACAGTCCATGTATCGTTATTGTGGGATCCTACTCTGTAATCGGTTGAACACAGTGATTTCAAGATCGTGTGGAACTTGTTATAATGCGAGATTCCAAAGACGTTTATTGGCGGCGGTCGTTGTTTAGGTTGTTTTTTTTTTATTGAACTCAACGGTATTAGAGCTGACTGCCGTCTCTTTTTGTACAATTCCAGACGGGGAATCAGCTTTGCGTTCCTTACCTGGTCCTTTTTTAAGTATCCAGCCTGTTTCTCGGACTAGCTCTTCTTCGTCCGTGTGAAAAGTCGAGTTTCCGTGTGAAAAGTCAAGTTATCCGCAAATCAGACTCGGTTTTAGATTGCGTCTTAATGGCATCTAATTCCTTTTTAAGTGCGGTGCAGAGAAATTCTAGATTTTGTTGCTTATTCGGTGCAATACTACCGTCCAAAGCTACCGACTTGGACTTTGCCTCCGCACAATTTGTCCAACTATCCGTATGTTGGAGATCTCGTAACCCTTGAGCTTTTTTTGAAGGGCCTTGGTTTGTATTAGTATTGTGTTGTATTGTATTTGTTGTTCCCACGAGTAGTGGAGAAAGGGTAGTCTCTGTTCATAGATCCGCATTAGACAGATAAGGCCATCTGATCCGGAGGTCGCTAAGTATGCGGATGCTCCGTTAGAGATTGGGCTATTTTTTTTATACTGGGCTCCTAACCTGGCCGATTCTGGTACGGGTCGCTTAGCACCTTAATCCGGCTCAGTGGATTTTAGTTACCTTTTACGACGAGCATGCCTACCGCGGGTATATTCTAGCCCCTAACCCAAGCATACATATGTTCAGGAATATAAATTTTAATTTATCCATAATCTGCGAAGGTCTGTTGGAGCGGTTATGGTTCTGAAAACACAAAGATAGGCCATATGTTATTTTCTCCACAAGAGCTTTCATGCATCTTTTCAGAAGTATCTTTACACTTTCAAAAAATCTGACAGCGTTATTGTTACAGCAACTATGTGTGCAACATACTGCATACAGAGCGTTCTAAGCTTAAGAGCCTTGAGGCTATCCCCTAGATTGACTACTCATCTCACCGTAGTACTACGGCTCAAGTAGGGCCGACGTCTTATTGTTCCAAAACTAAAAGGTAGTCACTACAATTTCAGTGATGGTAATACCACAGTTAACAATGGATTAATGCGATCTGCGTATAGAAAAAGTTGTATTACCTTCAAGGTAAAGCCTAAATTTGCTGTGTAGCCACAGAACGTCTCTTGTTTTTAACGTAAACCACCTGTCTGTAGAGACCTTATGCTTACGGGATGCCCATACATCCATAGGGAGCAAGGATACGCCTTGTCATCGCTACCCGTCAATCCTTTGATACCAATTCGAAACTGTGTTGGAGGCACAAGTTCCACCCATGGTATGAGTCGAGGCCGACCTAAAACCTCTTACTGTTCTTAGGGTCACAGCACCCAGTACTTATTTGCAACTCTACAATGGGTTAGACCCGTTCCCGCGATTTGGGTTTAAACCACATCCACCATGACGCTCCCACAAGGGGGCCTACCTCAACAAGTCAGGCCCGGACCGAAATCCGGGAGGCTCCTGACTCCCATGGTACCGTGATTTAAGTCCTGGTATGGACTACCGGTGGTCCAGCCGCCAACAAGTCCTATGATCGGCAACTTGTAACTAGTCAAATCGTAGCAACCTTCAGAGCCGTCATCTGAGGATGTTTACGATAAGACCAGTAATATGCTCTGCCCCCGCTTTTTATTAGACAACGTCATTGATGGGCGAAGCCTTGATAATTAGGCGGGGGCCCACTGTCTAACCACAGCAGGTCCCCGTGAAAAGGATTATGTGGATTGAATTTAAATACGACGTCTGCTAATTCTAAGGCAGGACTTTGTAGTGAAATACCGCCTTGATATAATGCTAAATTTGGGACAAAGATAGCTGTCGCTAAGGCAGATCCGGACGTCGGGCACCAATCACATCGAGGACTACTGAAAGGCGCTATTGAAACCCAATTAGAGGGATTTGCTCAAGAGGATAATATCCTTGGAGAATTTAATCTCTTGAAGAGTAAAAAAGAAGGGCGCTGTGTTGAGCTCAACTTGCTGTCTTGAACTTTGGGAAATTTGTCGAACAGCATTCCGCCAAACATAGTCAGCTGATCGAACAATTCTTGCTGAAAGTAATCTTTGATCGCATTTGAGTCCAGGAAGTTCTGAAGAGCTAAGTGGCATTAGTGAAGTAGAAGGCTGTAATCCAACGATCCCATTTATTTCACTAAGGGCACAATACAAGGTTCGGAAATCAGATAGGGGGCTGCATTTTGAGCATATCCCCAGCAATCTTAAAGACAAGTTCTGTGTGCTAGACTGGGCAACTGGCATAAAAAAGATCCACGTCCGCCTTTAGGATTACAAGGATTCAACTAACAAGAAGGTATAGATGTCGAAGAAGAAAAGAACACCAAAAATGCTATGAAAGGGTTCACAATTCCTATTGATGAACCTATAATATAACCGAAGGGTAGTGTGCGATGAATCTGTTCTTCGGGTCTTCAGAGGCTTCTTTGAAATTCGAAAACAGACTCAATGAGGCGTGTGTGGCTATGGACGTTCAATCTGCAACAACCACTGCAGGTGTTCTACATCAATCTACATCAATTTACATCCTAGCACTGTTGTGTGCGACAATCTATTCAGCGAGTAGAATCTCAAGACGAGAACACCAGAATTTAATTTTCAATTGGAATAAGTGAACAAGTCAATAAAACTAGGAACTAGCTTTCTACACCGATAATCCTAAAATCGTCATCGTCATTGTGGAACCCTAATCAGTGAGCGGTTTGTTTAAAATAAGGGAGCAATGCAGTGTCTTCTAAACTGAAGCAACTATTTCCTAGCACAGTCGATAGAAGCACTGAGGATGAGGTCATCAGACGAACAAGTGTACGAAAGAAAAGATCCCACTTTCTAGTGAAGCATAGTCTTTGGGTATCGTCACAGGAGCACTGCGTTATCGCTTTTCCTGAAATTTGTATCGTTATCGAGGTGGTTTTTATCTGGCGATCTTTTCTTTAAAGGTTCCCAGCAGCAATCCTAAGGTCGTGTGGACAAAAAAGACCTTCGGTGGTCTAAGTGAACTCTCCTCATATGTAAGGCATCAGTCGACCTATCTATAGGCTTCCCACCCGCAACTTATGGATATATGTGGTGACATGAAAGATTTTTGATTTTTCCTTTTTTGGTCTACGTGATCGTGGAAACACACTGATCCCTAAGGCCTCTTTAATAACTGCCTTCTAAAGTGCTATTGTTATACTTTCAAAGCATTTGTGATCTGCTTAAGAGTTAAGTATCCCAAAAGAAATCTTATTTCAGCAGTATAATATACATCACTGCCAGGCTCACCAGGATCCATTACAGGAGTTCCTCGAACTGCTGAACTGGTTGCTTATTTGCTATAATCCATTCAACATATATAGCAATGTTAAAATGAGAGAAACCAAATATCCACGCGTACTGTCAGTCTCGCATTAAATTCTTTTTCGGAGGATCAGCCCTTTTGTCCTAGCACTCTGAGATCCTATTTTAACCTGAGTTCCATGGGTCAGTGAATTCAGCTTTCAAACTGGGTTTAGTAAAGAATTATTTCTCTTTCCTATGAACTACAATACATATTGTAGATACGAGTAAAAAGGATTTAGTAAGAAGTAAAGCACGACCTGGTTGCCACCACAGATGCAGGTGCTCGTAATTGCACCCTTCCACCTATTCTTAACAAATTAGTCTACCTAGTGAGAAGTAAGGTTACAGCTTTTCATCTTTCACGAGGACGCCAGAGCCACATCCTTCATGGGTGTTTGAGCCATCTGTGAAGATTTGTGTACATTCTTTTCTTGTCCCAGAGCGATTCCTAGGTACAAGAAAAGCCTTCTTCGTTTTTTCGTAGCAGTCGTACTGCTGGCGATATTGCATTAGTCGCCAAGAACAAAATCACTTCGGCGCGTATTCCACTCAAATTTAAGTGCGAGATCAACAAAAGATCTCATATTTCAAATCTGAATACTGGGAGTAAGGAGATACTTCGAGCAAAACCAAGGCCATTGCTTTGAGTTTGGTAAAAGCAGCAGGGACGTATTTAGGAGCAAGTTTATTCCATATAACGGGCGATGCATTTGTGAGGATTGGTTTTTTCTTAGCCCTGTAGGATCATCCTGGTTGATAAGCCACAAACCAATATTAATTCCAGAGATACTTATTATCCGGGAAAAACCCAGATACTTTGGTTTTTTGGGAAAACGAATTGTGACACCTTTCATAATTTGGTGATTCATAGAAGTCCGTTTCCTCCTTCACGAGAAAAGAACAACTTCAACTTGAATAAGATTAACTGAAAGCCCAAATGGTTCAAATGTAATTGGTTCTTACCATTATCGGTTTCTTAATTTGGCGAGCATTCTTATAAAGTGGACGAAAGACTGTTGTGTATAACAAACCTAAAAGTTTAAGCGGCATTTTGCTGTCACTAAATGTTAGATTTATGTGCGACACTGTCATAGCAATTTCCTTAGTGGTGGAGCACTCAGACAAAGAAGTAGTCCATTGCACTCCTCGTAAATTCATTTTAATGAAATCTTTCAGTCTTTCGAAGAAAGATGAGCAAGCGCTTCAGTGATAAAGTGCCTACAGTACCAGCACCCACCACGTCAATATCGTACATTCATAGAGTTAGTTCTCTCCGGTGTCGTCATCACTTTCACAGCAAGCGTCACCTGCGACGCCAGTAAGCAACCTGTCTTTCTTGATGAAGGACAGCTGGAAGTTCGCAGCCTTCTTAGGGACGTCGGACAGCAATCGTTTGGCATCAGACAGATCTAAGATCCTCCAGAGAGACCCAGCCCGCATCCCAAATTGTTTTTAGAGCCATCCGTGAAGACCCGACTACATTCCTTTCCGCCGCAGTCAACATCCACAATCAGTGTCCTATTCCCCTGCATTGCTTTTATCTACACAGCTATTGATTCGTCTACCCCGTGTTGTCTGACCGAGTTACAAGTGTCGAGTTAGAATTGCTTTCACGAAAATAACCTCAATGTCCACGAAAATGACTAGCGTGCACTCCTACCGACTGCGCCTTCAATTCTGCCCACCAGATTTTAAAGCGTACTCTAGCAGGAATTTCCGCGTTGGTAAGCATGTGCCATCTTAGACATTGAGCTTGACCAACCTTTCCATGCTCTTCAACATGTAGGTCATGTCAGACTTATAGGTCCGCGGCTCTTGGAGAGCGTGTAGTCCTCTTTTTCATTTTTCGGTATAAATGCTACTGTGTGCTACTGCCAGGCTCTGGCTTCTCTTCAGAGAATCTTCTCTTTGTGAGGCTATCGTTCAGGTTCTGAACAGCTTCCACTAGATTTTGTTTTGTGCTGAGACAAAACTCAGCGTCATTCAGGCAGTTGTCAGTGTCAGCCTTCCCAATTCGAAGCGACAGAGAGGAGATAGCGACATCCTTATGGCTGCGCCAGTCTCGTTCTCTTTGGCGCTTGGGACTTTTCTTGGGCGACTTCACCCACGACGTTCAAGTTCCGTCCACCTGAACTGAAATTCACGCTGGTTGTAGCACCGGTTTTAGCCGGATTTTGTGCGTTGGGAAATCCACCACCAGAGCTGTTTCTCAGTGAGGATTTCACCGCATTAACTGGCTTCCATCGACCAGAACTACGTCCTTTGCTGATTATAGTACTGGCCTTATTCGCACATCGTGTGCGTTTAAGGCCACCGCTGGTGCTGTTTTCGTATATGGGTTTGACCGCTTCATGCGATTTCCATACACCAAAACTGCCCTTTGTTGAATGCAGAACCGCAGGCTATGGCCGCTTCCTGCCCTCTTAATCAACCTAGAGTCAAGAAAATGCCACATTGGTGGACATCAGCGCTGGGACTGCTCAGAAACACTAGCAGAAAACTTTTCAACGTAGCAAAAAGCACAAGAAAAGTGATTGACTGGAACTCATACGAAGAATCCCTCAAATTATACAAAAAAGAACTAAGGAAGGCAAAGCGAAAATCCTGGAGGTCTTTCTAAGAAAAATTCTATCTACAAATCTTATGATGCCTAGCTGTACGAAAAAAACCGATGGCTCTTGGATAACCTCAAATGATGAATCACTCAACCTGTTACTGGACACCCACTTTCAAGGTAACTCCCGATTCGCGGCCAGTAGCCACCCAAACACGGCTACTACAACTGTGACCAAAATTCATGGTCTGATTACAAGAGACAAACTGTTTTGGGCGCCGCATAGCTTCAAACCATAGAAGTCTGCTGGTCCGGACTACAGGGATCCACAGATATTATTCTGCCTGCGCTAGAAAATATTATAAGGAGCTGTGTAGAACTTATCCACATTCCACTGTCATGGAGAGAAGTCAATGTAGTTTTCATTCCCAAAGCCGGAAAATGTTCTCATGTTGTTCCAAAGGACCTCAAACCTATAAGTCTATCAACTTTCCTTCTGAACGAAGGAAGTCTAGAACGACTGATTGATATCAATATACGAGCTAAAATTGATCCAACACGTCTGTCAACGGCTCAACATGTCTACTGTAAAGGAAAGTCGGTGGAAACGGCTCTGCATTGACTGACTAGCCACTTCGAATGATCCCTACAATATAAAGAGTACACAATGGTTGCTTTCCTGGACAGAGGTTGCCTCTAACAACGCCAACACATCCGTAATCACGACTGCGCTGTCGGTAGACGAGGTAGACGACTCACTTGGGGAGTTGATCAGCCTTATGCTAAAAAGCAGCATAATTAACTCCAAATTGGGTGAGACTTCTGCTAAAAGATGTGTCAGCAGAGGTACGCCGCAAGGCGGTGTCCTCTCTCCCCTTCTCTAGAAGCGGGTGGTAGCATGGTGATTGCCTATGCGAATGACGTTGCTATAGCCGTCTTAGGTAAGCATCTTAATACCATTAAAGAACTTCTTCAAGTAAATCTCAACAGATTAACCCGTTGGGCAGATCGCTGTGGATTGGGAATAAACCCCCATAAAACTGATCTTGTCCTCTATTCCAGGAAATACAAAATTCCAATTATAGACCCTCCTTCAATAAACGGTACCAGTTTAGTATTTTCCGATACAGCAAAATATCTGGGTCTCATTTTTGACAGGAAACTAAACTGGAAACCTAACATTCAAGAAAGAGTCAATAAAGCTACAATAGCTTTATTCTCTGGCAAAAAAGCCATTGGGAATAAATGTGGCTTTCAACTTCGCATAACCCACTGGGTGTTCATCTCGGTCATAAGGCCGATACTTACTTACGGGGTGGTTGTCTGGGACACGGCCTTAGAAAGTGCAGTCAACTGCAGTAAACTAAGCAGGGTGCAAACAACAGCATGTCTATGCATAAGCGAAGCTTTACGGTCTACTCCCTCTCTGGCATTAGACATTCTGTATTATTTGACACCGCTCGATATTTTAGCAGACAAGTAGCTACGACTGCAGCTATTCGACTTAAAGCGACTACACAGTGGACAAATAATTCATTTAGCCACGCTAACATTCTCAATACATTAGGAATCCTCACAGAGAACATCGATTTGGTTTGACAAAGACTTCCATGTAAGCTTCCTCTCTAGATCCTTCTGGGAGGAAGATGCTTTTTTTGAGGACACGTCAATCCATTTCTACACAGAGATGGATCTAAAACCGATAGCGAGTTTGGTGGCGGTGTTTTCTCGGATAAGCTAAATCTAAGCATCTCTTTCCGTCTTCCAAATCACTGTAGCGTGTTCCAAGCGGAAATTTTGGCAATTAAAGAAGCTCTGTCCTGGCTGAAGAAAAACGTGATATCTGCAAAGGATGTCCGCATCAAGTCCGTGGAGTCAGTCTTATTAAATTCAGAAATCGCCCTTGAATGCCGATCATCTCTTATGGAGATGGAAGAGCAGTTCAACCTCCACCTTTATTTTGTGCCGGGCCACAGAGATATTCCAGAGAACTGTAGAGCCACTCTATCTATTCTACCGGAAAAGGGTAGCATAGGTATACCAATTGCTACGTGCAAACCAACATTAAAACTGGATGCCAGTAAAAGAACAGACCTTAGGTGGACTGTTGGACCAACATGCCTAGCTACCAAACAGATCTGGCCAAAACTGGAGCTGAATCGCTCTAAGTATCTGATCCTTCTAAATAAGAAGCGCCATCATAGGTGTCATCACTGGACACTGTCTCATAGGCAAACACGCAAGAAAGCTTGGCGCCTTTACAAACGATTTCTGGACGAGGAAGAGCAGGAGACAATTCTCCACCTATTCTCTACATGCCCAGCTCTCTCCCAGAGAAGAATACTTCACTTAGGAGCTTTCTTCTACAACGACCTAAACGTAAACAGTCTGCTACGCTTCATCATAAGCTGAAACTGGTTCCATTAGTAAGAGGATCATAGATCCACATGGCATCACAATGAGCCAATAAGCCTAAGTGGGTTGGTATTTCCTGCCGCAACTCTTACCTACCTACCTAGTACCTACTTACCTGCTTGCAGCACCGGTTTTATCCTGGCATAGTGCGCGGAAAGATCAATCAACAGAGGTAGCGTCGGAAACCTTCTTCCTCTTGGCTCTGTTCGGGACAGATGTAACGTGTGTTTTAAGTGAACAATATCCGCCCTAATTCCACTGAATGCCCAAACATTCATGAGAGCAAGGATACGCCTTGCCATCGCTCTCTGTTTTGGGCTGGAGGCACAAGTTCAACCCTTGGTATGAGTCGAGACCGATATAAAACCTCTTGCTGATCTTAGGATGATAGCACCCAGTACTTATGATGGAAAGCCTTTTCTGCGATTTTAGGTTTAAACTAAGAAAAAGACTACAGGTAGTCCTGTCACCAATAGGACCAATGACCGGCACCTTAGAACTGGTCAAATCGTAGCAAGCTTTCGTGGCGTTAAGTTCTGAAAACCGTTACGATAGGAACAGTATTTGCTCTATCCCCGCTTTTTATTCGATGATTTCACTGGAGAAAGAAGCCTTGATAATTAAGCTGGGTCTCCCCTGTTCGGTGCAGAAAAAGAGGGCCCAGTTACAGATCTGAGACTGAACTCTATTTATACCGAATGTTATGAACATTAATTATACATACAAATATGTTATGTGTACTAGTTAGGGTTGCCGTTTTATTAATGTTTAGCACTTTAATACATTTTTACGAGTATCTCAACAGTTTCAGTGGGTGTTTCTTCTACCAACCCGTTTCTCTTCTTCATCGCCGCAGTGGGAGTGAGACTTTTGGCACTCGTACCTTCGACAGCAGTTGCTGTATTTCGGCCGTTCATTTGGCCAGTCTCCGTTTCCTCAGTCCTTCAGATTGTGCTTCTTATGGAGCCCGTTCCACCTTTTCGGTTTCCCGAGGCAAGCCGTCGAAAAAAGCACTGTGATCAACCACTGGTCTATGTGTACCAGTACCACCTGGAGTATAATTCTTTGGGGTCACCTCCATAAGTTTAACCATTTTACGTCTAATTTATAAATCTTTCGGCCACGACAAGGCAGCCAAAGAAACGAAGGTTTAATTACCTTTCTCTATTTATAAAGATTTGCTTGAAGGGCTGACACATCGTTGCTATCATATAGCGCTATTATGGGAGAAAAAGATGAGAAGTCGTGCCCTACCCACCGTTGTGCTGCTTCGATAGAATATCTTGCACGAGTTCAAAAAGCAAGGGGCTTTGTACACCGGCTTTTGTATAATCCCTTAACTTTAACTTAAAATTCCCTTGTTATTCCCATACACGTCTCGGAAGAAATTGGAGATCCCAACGCCATCCAAATAAGATCTCTGAGAATTTTGTCGAACGTCAATAACGATGACATGCAGGTCCTTTGAAGTTTATCGATGTTTTCCCATCATTATCTGTAAATTTAAAAACACTTCATATGTGCCAAAAGTCGAGCTGTCTCCCACAAAGCCGCGTTAACTGCTGTGACCTCAGAAGCACTAGGTGGGCAGGAAGTGCTTTCAATCGAACTACAAGAAATTTGCTAAAATAAAATATGTCAAATCAAATAATTGTTGAGCGGCTTAGTCCCTCCGCTCCCTGCTCTCTGGTATTGTGAATCTTAAACATGCCAGCGTGCACTACTCGTAAGTACCGTGAAAGCCTTCTCTACACCGTTTATTCTAGAAGCTGTAATATACTCACGTGTAAGTTAGCTCCTGGGTGGTTGACTATAAAATCCACTACTATGTCCAATAGGATTGTAACTCCTTAGTAAGCTTATCTCGTTTCATCTTGCCCATTAAATCCCAACAGATAAATAATAAGAACTTAATTTATTCCTAACCAAATTTTGACACTCCAAATATAGTGACACATCAATCCTACGTGGAAAGCCTATTCACCCGGAAAAGGCTAAATTACCACGTCTCATTAATCGGTTATGTGGTTGTAAGTATAAACGCTTCCGGACATTGACCCACATAACTCGAATGTGGCGCCAGAATTCGAAACCCTCAAATGACGACGTTTTCCCTTCTACTCGTATTCGACGAGAAGGTGATACTCGCCTGCTTAATTTTCCGTGACCATATTTGAATCTGAAGTCTCATCAAAGGAAAGACCATTTCCCCCTTCTCGATTGATTGGAATTGACGAACCCTTTTGACAGAGTTCGTTGGGTATGCTGTCGGACCGTCACTAAGTCTATCTATACGTCATCGTCGTAGAAGCGATCGCCGTCACAGTGATCATCTTTATACGGATCGCAGCAGTGATCGTCTTTGTCATAGATACCAGTCGACACGCATTGTTTGGTTAATAAATTTCCAATTAAAGATTCAATTTAAGATACCGTGTTCATCGTGTCGCATTGAAACACATGAATACATACGAGTACATTTGTACAGTGTGATACGGGTACTGGGAGTTCCATCAAAAGTTACAACGGATTCGTAGATCATAGCCGGTCGGGCGGGCGGTTGGTTGTCTGATGATTTTATACGAAGCCAGAGCGCGCCCACAGACGTGACCAGCGAACTACTTTCAACGAATAAGTCGAACCGATCAGTCGGGTACCAGAAAACTTAATTTTTTGCACGATGTCAGATGGAATTGACTCAGATAAATTAACGGCGTTTCCAGCACTGCAGTATCTGAACAAGAGATCTTCCTTTCTTAGAGCAATTTGAATATTGAACGGGACCCACTTTCGAGTTTCTTAACTCATTTGTTGCACGACGTCGCACTTTTGATAACAACAATTGGCCGTATGACCGAATTGACTAATAGACTTACGGATACAAACATGGATAGATCATCATCAGGCACAGGAAGCTCGCAGTTATGCATGATGTGGCTTTTAATTGTAAGCTTCCGCTTCGATTGGATTCTATTGAACCATAAATGCAAGTCAATTGTAATGTAGTAAATACGAGTACACATCTGGACAAGGGTTTATTGAACGAGTATCTGGAATGAGATTTGATTGAGGTATATGACATCTGTCAACTTTGCGTCGTTGGTTAACATAGATGTCAACGACTAATAGATTCAAATAATTTCCAAGGTCGTTTTGAGTATTTTCTGAAGCACTTAGCGTGCAGACATCAACCTGCCTAACCGCACGGAGTGGAAATGAATGTCATGAGGTTCTTTGTTGTATCTGAAAGTGCTAATCATTATCAAATAGTGGTAATCCTCCACTTGGAGGCAATAAGATACACCAGGTGTCTGATGTATTGTCATTCTTAAGTGCACCCGTATTTACGAGTACTGATACATCAAGTGAAACTCATTACAGGAGTCTCAGACTGCGTTGCGCCATTCTACGGGCATACTTGTACAATACCTATGGTTGGCAGATTTCCTTTAACAGAACTCAGTAATACAATCAATTAAATAATTCTCAGAACCAACTCCACGCAATTAAATTCCTTTTCGCCCTTTTTCCCCAAAGTAAAAATCAATAAACGCCAAAGCTGCAATGGCAGTCTTAGCTCAAGACCAAGTTGAAATACAAGTTGAATCCTAAGCAACAAAGTGAAACCTGTAGGTTGATGTTGAGATGCGTGCATAGAAATCCAAAGGAAATATCATAATTTTCAGATTTAGTATTCAAACTGACGAGTTAGGCATACTAATCCAACAAAGAGAGAATGCATTTGATTTGTGCTGCAGTGGGTTCCCGGTGGATGCGTCCGTTAGCCTCGGCTAGAATGTGCAGGAATTTTACGAGATACTTTGTGATGGTATTACTTAATGAGCAGCCGGTGTACTATGCGTTTTGAAATATTGAAATATTATTGTTGCAATGCCATTGACCGACATTGTATTTAGTCATTGCGAGCATAATGTACTCGGAGCTTTGTAGACTTTTTGATTTTCTATTGGATGAGGGATTGGATTTTTGAGATGTCACAGTGATGACAAGTCATGAGGATCTGTGGCTTACTATATAGCAGCAGCGGAGCATTAACAAGCTCACTGCTTCGGAGTAGGTGCTGCGTGTTACGAGTAAGATTTATTCATATTATATCCAAACATTAGCTATGGATGTGGAATGAACGCATCTATGTTCGGATGTCTAAGGGCTTTCGCACCACTATTTGGTAAGCAAGAACTTTGTTTTTTTTGTGGTTTAGTTGCAGCAGACATAAGCTAGGGAACGAATGATGAATGGCACAAATTCGCCTTTGCATCATCTTATTCTACCTATGATGCGGTACTACCGCCACCACCATAAACGTAAGCGTAAAATATTGAATACTGTGATTGCAGTAAGATGGAACTTCTCATATGCTCATAAGTTCAGAATACTTTTGGGACAGTGAGAGGAATTCATCGACTTCACTTCATGCTCTCATTTGACATGGTTGTCAAAAATTTTGAAAGAAAGACAACAAGTATTTGACTTAATCCAATCTAAGAGATTATTGGTTAGAAAGTACATAGTATTGGATGCTTCCATATCAGACCATAAGTACAACGAATTCAGGTTTACATGCGAGGTTGAAGAGGAGAAGAACTAACAGGCTAAAAGGAAGCTGTTTAGAACCAGAACTGCCCCATCACCAATTGCTTTAAAGTGACGTGTCCAGAGGAAAACCTCTACAAGTAACGCAGATTAGCAGTGGCTAACTAAGAAAAACCTGAAAGGCCTGATGTCCTGATGTCACCAGGGACAAATCAGTCATTCGGAAACGTGCATAAAATCTGATAGCATCTACACTGAGTCGAAAGCAGAGATTCTCAGTCTCATGCTTGTGATTTACTTCGCGGCCTAACTGAGCAGAACTGGTTTACAACTCGCACCCATCATTGTAGCTGTTGCTTTCTTTGATGGCTTCAAGTCACCTGACACCGATGGCACATAACCAGTTATGCTATAGAAAGGTATAGACTAGCTGCTGATTACTCTGAAGGGAATCCTCACTCCTAGCCCGTCTTCGGCAGGCATAGCGAAACCTTGACGAACAATGAAAGTCTTCATATACCGAAAGTCAAAAAAAAGTCTTCATGCATGCCAAGACCTATGTATTAGTCTGATTTCTTTCATGTTGAAAAGCCTGGAGAGAATGATCAAGCTCCATGTACGCGAAACTGTTTTGTTCTGAGAAGCAACATGCCTACCAACGTGAAAATTCTGCGAGAATGCGCTTGGTGGGTAGAATTAAAGGCGTACTTGACTACAATAGAAGGAATTACTGTTAACTTGCAGGTGTTTTCGTCAACGCAACGATCGTTGCGATCAGACAACCCGGCGTAGTTTCGTGGATAATGCTGGTGAATAGGTCACTGATTGCGGCCAATATCTGATGGCGGAGTTAACAGGATTTGTATGCAAGGCGGCATCATGTTTCCACTAATATGGTGCATGCTCATCGACTCACTCTCAATAGCTCTGACGTCTATGGTTAAGCATTTGCTAATGATGTAGCCCCACTGCCTGTTAGACCATGTCTACCAACGGTCTGCTCTAAAGCGCAGTCATTACTGGACATGACCGACGATTGTTGCAAGAGAAACGGCCTTTCAGTCAATTCTCTCAAAATTGAGGTTGTTCTCTTAACGGGAGCGGTGAAGATGATTATCCTGACACATCTAGCATCACCATCCGCCATCCATTTTGAAATAAATATGTCTCTTTAAAAAACCTCAAGGAACCGTTGGCTTTCTGAGAAACATTGGGCTTCCTACAATATATGGAGCTTGCGATGGAGGAGGTCCGTTGGAGTGGTTGTGATTGTATCCTGTATATTAGAGGTGGGCCCTCGCCCAATTATCAAGGCTCCTTTCATCAGTGAAATTGTCTAATAAATAGCGAGGGTAGAGCAAATGACTGGTGTTATCGTAACACTTTTCAGATGACGCCACCGAAGGTTGGTACGATTTGACCAGTTACAAGCTGCCGGTCATAGGCACCGGTTGTCCATACCAGAACTTTAAACATGCTATCATGGAAGCCAAGAGACCCCCGGACTACGGTCCGGGCCTGACTTGAAGAGGTAGGCCCCCTTGTGAGAACGTCATGGCGGCTGTGGTCTAAAACCTAAAACGCAGGAAGGATCTTTCAGTTGGTTTTGACCCGATCTAGAGCTGCAATTAGTACTTGGTGCTGGGACGAGAACAGGAAAAGGTTAATGGGTGTTCATTGACTCTCAAAAATGATTGAACTGTGCCCTCAACACAGTTCCGCTTTGATACCTAAGGAAGGCAGCAGAGCAATGGCAAGGCGTATCCTTGTCCGCATGAATGTGTGGGCACTCAGTGAACTTAAGCCTACACGGCAGGTGTTCACTTTGAATACACGACACATTTACATCAGATATGTGATCGAAAAACTTTAGCGAAAAAACTACTGATTTTAAAGGACTTTAAAGAACGATCTTTCTCGATTGTATTGAGGCTTTCCTTAGCACCCATGGCTCTGTTTTTGACGCACTAATGAATCATCCTTGCCTTAATAACCATATCATGTGTTGCTATTCTCACGGCGCGGAGTGAATGTGGGCCTCAACCAGCATACCTCTCTAGTCAGCCCAATTCATTGCTAGATGCTTTCGATCTAGAACGTTAAGTTTGTTGATGGCCCTTCCCATTGGTGCGCAGCACTTGAGGTAGGATCTTCTCTGCTGCATTTTTCTTCGGTTGTAGATTCTAAGACTTTCTGAGCTGTGCTCAGCTTTTCATTCAATCTCTATGACCTAGCCATTTAAGCCGATGAATTTTAACTTAAAGCTAAGTCCATGTCGCTGTACACCCCTTACAGTTCTTTGATAAATCTCCTCCTCCACTCTCCGTCGAAGCATACGCGGCCGTAGGCCTCGAAACAACCAATCCTTTTTAATAAGGTCCATGCCGCTGAACCCTAGAAGAGGACCCAAACAATCAATGCTCTACAAAGTATTACTTTGATTGCCCTAGAGAGGGCTTTGCCATTCAATTGCTTATAATGATTTCTAAGGTGGTGTTGTTGTTTTACTGCGAAGCCTAAGTAGATAAAGTTATTGACTACGTCGAAATTATACCTGTTTAGATGACAGCTTACCGCCATTTTTGTTTGAATACATGAAAATGCCTCACAACAGCTCGCGGTGTTCTCCCGAAAATGTTTATGTCAGCCACAAAGGTAAGAGCCTCTAGTGTTCGCTTAGGAGTTTTACACAGTACTTTCGAGTATATTGTTGAAGAAATCGCACGACAGTGAATCACTTTGTAAGAAATCTTGTCTCACGATCAAAGAGTCCGACAGCATCATTACCGACTATTACTCAGCAGCGAACTTTCATAGTGCAGAGCTGGACATGGTTTCGTATAATTGTTCTTGATAAACAATACATACGCTGTCATAGGTGGTCTTGAAACCAATAAATAGATGATGGATGTCGATTTGGAATTCAAAGCTCTTTTCTTGAATTTACCGTAATATAAATAAAACCTGGTCGATGGTGGACATTTCAGAACTGAAATCACACTGATAAGGACAAATTGTACGACAAAGAAAATCATATGTTGAGGAGACTGATGTGTCAATAGTGGACGCATACTACAAAATCTCCTTTCCTCACGATCGGGCATACAGTGCTGAAATTTCATTCATCCGACGTTAAAGTTGATTTGGTGCATACTCTTCAGAAAGACATCCTCCCGCTTTGAACAGGTCAGTAGATACGAGTAGGCTGGCAGTACCGGTAGCCTTGTGGGACTTAAATTTAAGTATTAAGCTTGGCTATTCCTATTTCGTCGAGGTCGGGTGAGCGGAATTGTTGTTCATAATCGTCTAGTTTGAAAGGCCATTTTGCCTGGCAGCTGAATGCTAATGCTCATCTCCGTTTAACGGTCTCGAGAAATCACTCTTCCAAAGCCTTAGCTTCCTTGTTTCTTCTTGCAGGCTTTCCTTCGTACTTTCCTAAACTGGCATAATCTTCTAACCGGTAAAAATTCCGAACGTTTTTCTTTGATCTCCTACATCTTCTAAATTTACCGATTTTGCTTTTATTTCTTTCGAGAATGCAGTGCTCGTCCTTCTTTATTTACTCTTAGAGCTCACGGGCAGCTCTAGCGTTTCTTTGCAACGTCGCTGCTTTCGTTTTGCTGCTTGTAATCATAGTCAAATTAGGAGATTCACAGTGGTCGAATAAAAACTAGCACAATAGAAGGGGTATCTCTGATAATTTGTTGGCATGCTTGCTACTTGGACAAATTGGTGGCGGCGTAGTGCTGTACGAGGTTAAGGGAACTCTGGCGCTTTCCTGAGGTTGTTTTCTAACGTCAGTTTTCTTCAAAATATTACTTTTTCTTAGGGGAGTTAGGCTATATCGTTCGTACCGTGGCCACAACAAGGTAAAGATACAGGAAATTTTGGGGGCAGCTTGCATTGATATGAAAATGATGCATCTGGTTGGTGGTAAATTGGTCAGATCCCCTTCTGATGTCGAGATGTGAGAACCGCGTGCTTGCTACGATGATATATCCCTCGAAGAGAAGTTGATTAGCGTGAATCCAGTGTCGGAGGTGTTGTCGTGCAGGTTATATTTACAATACCTACTGTTCCTTAAAGTCACAACACATCAACATGTCATGCATAGGACACTGAGCGTATGTCTTTTTAAGGCGTTCATAAAAACAGTTCTTGATACTGTTGTTCTTTTCTTCTGTTCAGGCATGCGTGCATGACATTGGTGAATTTTGATGCTGATTATCATGAAGCCATGGTTCACATAGCTGAAAGTAAAGACTTCTTGCCTTAGTCTGTGTCTAACGACAAATCCGCGCCCAATAGCTGCTGCTTATCTTCTTGATTACAATCATCGCAGGTTTTCATTTTTCTTACAAACGATATTCTACTGGGTTGTTCGGAAAGTAATTTGTTTTTTTTTTTATGTAAATGAAAGACGATTTTCTTATAGTGAATAAATAGTTTATTGAATCACACTTATATTGTCCATTCTAGTCCAATACCTTCCTGCCATCTTTCTGGCAGTAGCATGATTCTACGCACATAAAATGTTTGTTATTTGCTGACAAAAAGAAATCCAGGTGATTTTTTGACCTCCTCAATTGAAGTAAAGGTTTTACCGTCTAAGCAATTTTGTGACCGCAACAAATAATAATCAGATGATGCCAGATCTGGAGAATATGGTGGGTGTGGTAGTATATCCCATCCAAGCTGTAAACGATTTTGGTAAGATACCAAACTCGTATGAGGTCTCGCATTATCTTGGAGGAACTCTAGACGTTTTCTATTGATCACTAATGGCCTCTTCTGTATAAGTGAATCATTTAATTTGACAGTACATTTCAGAATTGATCGTTGTGTTGTCTGGTAGAAGTGCAAAAAAAACGATTCCTTTGAAATCTCACCAAGGAGATAGCATCGAATTTTTTTTTGATTAATATCTATCGGCTTTCGAAGTGCTTTGAGCCGGTTCATCTTTTTTACTCCATGACCTCTTGCGTTTAACGTTGTTGCAGACAAGCCATTTCTCGTCCCCAGTGATGATGCGCTTCAAAAATGGATCATTTTCTTGACGTTTAAGACAGACATCAACGCAGCGCACAAATTTCTTTCCGTAAGAACATGAGGAACCCATGCGAGTATGTCGATTGCATCAATTAATGCCTATATTGTGTCTTCATCAGCTTCAACTGCCTTCCGGATGGTGGTGGATCTTCAACATCAAAATTGCCGGATCGAAATTTTGCAAACTAGTTTTGGCATTGGCGTGTTCTGTCAATACATCTTCTCCACACACATCGGATAATTTTTTCCTTGCTTGGACAGCATTTTTACCTTTTCGACAATAAAAAAGTAAAATATGCCGAAAATGCTGCTTTTCACTTTCCAATATCTTGGGTAGCACTTGGATCGGCTTCACAAAGTCGTTGGGCTGCATGTGATCTGTTCTTTTGTAACCATGTATCTCTCCCGGGGAGATAATCTTACAAAAACCCCTTCGACGTAAGGGCCCGACTACTCCGCTGTCAATAGCCACGTACAAGGTTATGGCTGACGTTGAGCCCTGCAATTTTGGTGGTCTGATGTAAGGGCTTACACATGCAGTTTCCAGCGGCCATCACGGGGAAGTATGGAAGTAAAGCAACGAGGAACTTGAACGTCGTGTTACTGGCCTAATCCATATGTAAGGCAGACTGTAGTTGCTCTGTCAACCATCGTCCAGGCCCTGAATGTGGGGCTCCAGTTCTGATTAAAAAAAAAATGGTATTTTCTTATTAGATGGCGACTAATAAAATGTTAGATAAAATCGCACCAGGTCCACTAGAAACATGTGCTCATCAAATTTGTCGTTCGCCGTGATCCTCATCAAGTGTTTGCGGATTCCTATGGTGACATTGTGACTACAACATTCCTTAAACAGTGCCATTATATATCAAAAAAAAAAGCACTGATTGCTTGATCAACACTTTTATTTCAATTCAGCCATTCAGAGTGGAAAAAAATTTTACAAAAAAAATAAAAAATTAATTTAAAAATCAATTGATTGGCGCTCATTTAAATGGATTTGAATAGCTTGACGCGGCCCGCGTTCGAAAAAAGAAAAAAAAAAGTTACATGTGGGTCAAGAATCATACGATTGATGTAAGCAAAAATGGTGTTAGCCTCTTGCACCTAATCATGCCTCCAGCAAAGGAAAAAACGTATTTTGTTGCACAAAGCGACAAACCAACAAACAGACAGATAAACAAAACCGAACAAAAGGGGTCTCTGCCTTTTTAAGAAGTCGTTCATACCTTGCAGTAATTCGAATCCGATTTTTTCGTTTTTCGTTTCTCGTTTTCTTTTCGCCAAATTTTGAATTCCAAAATAAAAAAGAAAAAACAAAAAGCTCCCCACCAATTATAGCTATACATTCAACTTAGAATTTTTTTTTTCCTTTCTTGGGATCAATATTCGTATTAACGTCCTCTGGCGGATTGATGCATATTGACGCGTGTATTGACCGTCGTCGTGCGAATAGTGGCCGTTTTGGAGACTTTTGTCTCTAGATGACGAAGTGAAATCACGAGACCATCTCATCGGGCCCAAGAGCGACACTCAACACCAGTTCGCAATCCGAAAAGTTCAGTTTGCGCCTCTCAAGTATCTTACGAACATCGACTGTGGGGCCGTGCCGCTGATTGGATGGCAATGGTTGGCAGTGGCGTGCTGTTGGTTTTGGCAATTTCAGAGGAAATGACGATAATTGGATACCTGTGGGTAAATTGTGTTTTTTTTGTTAAATTTTTTTTTCTCTGTTTTTGGAAGCTTTGCGATCGTTTGTTTGCTGGTGTTGTTTATGACACATGTTAAGTTTTTTTTGTTCACTCTTTCTGACACTTGTCGGTTTCCTGGGAAGTTATTTTACGACCTTGTGCAGTGCGATTCTCCATTATGTCATCGGAAAATTGTATATAAGGGGATAATTAAATAAATCCCAATTGATGCTCGGTTTAACCAAGTAGGAAGTGGAAATTGGGTACGAGGTCAAAGTGTGATTATGTCATTTGTGGAACTAAGATAATTTTGGCGAACGTTCGTTTAATGTTACTCACTAATAGACCTGCGACGGTGGTACACTCGGTCGATCTGAAACGCTTCTTCAAACAGCACTACGAAGGAGGATCAGGAAATAAAAGAATGCAGGAACTGGGGCAATTTCTAAAAAAAATTTGATTCTGTAGCTGGAGGCAGACCTGGGTCAAGAGTCCTAATCCATCAAGTCTCAAGCAAACGAATAGTGGCGATCAAACCAAGTTTAAAAGTATTACACGCATCAAATGCCCTTATTTTAGCTCCTCGTTATAGCCACAAATGTTTGTAATCTTGTAAGCGCGACTGAGTGTTTAATTGAAGACGGATTCGCTGTTGTTAGCCCTGCAAATCGAAAAAATGAAAGTGCCCTAAAGCGCAAACAGCCCTCAACGTGATCGACGCTTGGGCGCTAGAAAAGGGCTTTCAGTCAATCATCTAATGCATAAGAGCATTACCATCTACTTCTGGTAGACAGGTTAAACCACTACTTTGGACTTAATATGTTACCTCAAAAGCCTCCAAGGTGCTGTCAGTGTAAGGGGGGTTTAGCCAAGCAATGGGGGTTGTCACCGGGACCTCCTTTGGATCTACATGGCTATAATAAGGCATTGCTATAATTATACCTATTCTTCTGTTGTCTAATGGAACGAAAATACGCTACTGCTGCTTTTAGCAGCCTTCGGAAAACCGCCTGTCTCTCCTGTTTGAAGACTTTCCCTATGACGCTTAGCCCTGCTCTAGGCGATCTGATGAATCTCACATCCGTTCAAGACATCTTCCGTTTAAAGAGAAGTGGGCTTTGGTAAAACATGCACTGGAGTTTTGATAATGGTTTCGTCCAGAATCAAAGCGAAAAAGGAATGTAGTCAGATTTTCATGGATTACTCAAAAACCGATTTAGGGTGTTCAGCTGGTGTCTTCCTAGAGGACGATAAAGTGAGATTTGACTTCTCTTTAGGAAAGCTTGCGTGTGTATTCCAAGCGGAGATATAAGTAATCCTGATGACAACGAACTATGTTGTGAAGACGTGTGTAGAAGAGCCAAAGCATTTGCATCTGTAGCGACAGCCAAGCTGCATCTAAATCCGTGTTGAACACACTCACGAGTTCCAAATTACTTCTAAAATGCAAGCCTTCACTTAACGCAGCTGAATTCACTGAGTCTTCTTTGGTCTGGTCCCAGACCATTATGTGATTGCCGATGATGTACAACAATTGGATTCGGTAAACCAACATTTTGGATTTTTTATTCACAGCTTAGCAATGTCGGCGTTTGTGTTTTTTTATATTTGTGAATTATAATGACTCGGGAATTCAGAGTGGATGTCGCAAATATACTCATACGCGGGCTAAGAAGTAATCACTTCTCTGCGTACGTCGAAGTCTATAAGTTCAGACCAGCTATTTTGGCACTTAGTGAAACACAGGTAGATACCCGCCCACACCTCTCAGATCATTCACATATGAAGCTACCTGGCTACAAACTAGTCTTACTATTCTTCTCTCAACGCAGTGTGGCCATTTACGTGCGTAGCTTACGAAACTCCACCACAATGCAATTCCTGTTCCAATACGAAATTCAACTTCATGTGGTTAAAATTCCATCTCCGTAAGAAAATTATCCACTATTGCTTTGTTTACAGAAGCCCCAAACTGGACAGCAATTCGGCCTTTTACGAGTTTGATGCGGTGTCTGACTCCGTACAAGAATCTCTGTATCCTCATACTGAAATCGTTATTACGGACGATTTCAATACACCACTCTCTGTATGGCTTTGAGATTCTGGAGAGACAATACCCTAAAAACGATGTGTTGATATCTTCGCTGCGGAAAACAACTTAACCCAGCTTGTAAATGAGCCTACGCGGATACCAGACGGTGATAGTCAAACCGCCAACACTTGTTTTTAATTTCTAACTTAATAAGTACACTGTGCTTTCTCCTCTAGGCAAGGTCGATCCATTGTGTCATACAATATAAGCTAATTCCTCGTACACGGACTACACTGTTGGAGAAAATATTCCTAGAAGGACCGCATGGCAATACGAGAAAGCCAATGGAGCGAACGTAACACCTTCTTTAGGAATCTTAATTGGCCGTTGTTTCCTCGATGTCGACGCGGATACAGCTGCAGATATGATCACATACACTATTCACTTCGGAATGAGAATTTTTATGCCTCATCGAATAAAGGGTATCAAACCAAAGGAAAAGGCTTGGTACGACTCGAACTGCGAATAGCTTGTCAGGGCTAGAGAAACGTTTTTTCTGTCCTTCAAGACTAACTCGACGTAGGAAAACCGAAAAAAGTTCAAACGAGCCAGGAATGAGTGCTAAGTCTTTTTTAAGTGTGCGAAATTCCAATGTGATCAAAACCTGAGGCAACAAATACTACAATGTCCCAAAGGTAGTAAAAGCTTTTGGTTGTTGGTCAAAAACATCAGAAATTCTACCTTGCCCTTTATCCCAACGCTCATTTACAATGACATTCCAACTATCAGCTCTTTAGACACTTTGCGGCCAGGTCTACACCTCCACATTTTGCTTTGCCTCCGAATACACTTGGTGCGTCGAATCTTCAATGGTCCAAGTGGTATATCTCCCCTTCTTAAACCACTGCTTAAGCTTTTTCATCAATCCTACTCAGATGGAAAACCACAGATGGACAGCCTGCTCCTTAAAAAAGCAAATCTTTTTTTCTCTCCTCCTACAGACCCATTGCAGGTACGTCCCTTCTTTCCAAGTTCATGGAAACACGGAGAAGCCGTCAGCCGATCAAATATCTCGAAACGCGAAAACTTCTCAATGACTGGTATGTAGCAGCACTAGGTGCACTGGTTATTTGAAACCATGTCTCACCGAAAAGTGGAACCAAAGTGAACATCAATCTGGCGAAAGCAAAATGGTTTCACTTGACATTTCTAATGCATTTGGCGGGGTTTGGCATCGGGCTCTCTTAGGATCGACGAATCTCTTCTTCAATGTATTCAAAATTACGATTCGGAACGTTTAATGGTGTGCCGCTGGGCTCCGTTCTTTCTCCGATACTCATTTTTGATCTTCATCAGCAATCCCTAGTCTGCTACTTCTAATCCAATATATTTCTTTACTGACGACAGTAGTCTCTGCTTTCCATATTCGCACCCTGATCTTCGGTTACAGATCCGCGATATGCGCGAACGGCAGCGCATACTAAGCTCATTAAATGCCGGTATACTACAAATACCATCACCAACACAGTGGAATTTAATGTTTCCAAAACACAATGCTGTCGTTAAAACGATATTTAAACACCCAGCCATTACCCATACCATGTGTGTCAATGACAACCTACGTTGGGATAACCAAAAATGATGCGAGAAGTCTAGGTTTCCTCAAGCGATGTAAGAAATACTTCATCCCTTCTGATCAGGCCTCAATACTCGTAAGGCATTTATATACCCAAAATTATAGTACAATACTCACATATTATCAGTTGCTCCTAAAACCTTGTTGCACCTTTAGATAGGATTCAAAACCATGCGATAAAAACTTATAGGTGGCGCTAATTTCAGACAATCAATTGACACCCTCGAACACCGAAACAATGTTTCCTGCCTTACCTTGTACTATCGCTACGAGTATCTTCACCACCAGTGCTCCATCGAAATCGCCAGTAGCATTCCGCCACTTCAAGACTGCAATCATAACACCCGTCTCGGTATGAATACTCATCAGTTTACGCTTTTGGACATTTGTGATTCTTTCGTAAATCGCAGGACTCCCTTACGGAACGCCCTGCCGAGCTTTTTATTTTATAGTCATTTTAACCTTCAAACATTTAAGACCTCCCTGTGCACAAGCATTTTAAGGCCGTACAAAAACCATTGAGGTTAAGGGAAACCCGATTTTAAAAGGCCCTAGGCTTCACTTGAGATTGTAGCCGTGGTTCGCTGGCTTTCGGCGTTACGAATATCCACTTCCGTACCTTGTCTACAATAAGGTAATGGTCCTAGTCGAACGAAGACATCCAAAAGGTGTGCTGGCTGTAGTTACATTAGGTCCGGCCACAAAATCAATAAGCGTATGTCGGTTTATGGAGGCGATGGGGTAGGGACAATACTTTCCCACTGTATTCCCAAAGGGGCCGCCCAATTATCAAGGCCTTGCCCATCAATGACGTTGTCTAATGAAAAGCGGGGGTAGAGCAAAATACTGGTCTTATCGTAGCGGATTTTAGATGACGCCACCGAAGGTTTCTACCATTTGACCAGTTAAAAGTTGCCAGCGGCAGGACCACTGATACTCCCTACCAGGACTTAAATCATGGTATCATGGGAGTCAAGAGCCCTCCGAATTTCGGTCCGGGGCTGACTTGTTGAGGTAGGCTGTGTTTTAAACCCAAATCGCGGAAAGGATCTTCCTGTTGGTTTGACCCAATGTAGAGTTGCAATAAGTACTGGATGCTATGACCCTAAGAATAGTAAGAGGTTTTAGGCCGACTCCGACTCATACCAAGCGTGGAACTGTGCCTCGAACACAGTTCCGAATTGGAGCTCAGGAAGGCGGCAGGCGATGGTAAGGCATATCCTTGCTCCCACGGATGTATAGGCATCCCGTTAAATTTTGTCTCTCCGAAACAGGTGGTCACGTTAAAAACCTTGACATAGTTGTATTACCAAAGATACCGTCCTTGCCTTGCCTTGACATTAAAATCGCCAAGGACCTCGTAGAAACAGTCTTTGGTAAGGTCGGCAGGAAGTCGGGGCGTCGGCGTTTATAAGGCTTATGTTGGCGAATTTACCCTTATGCGAATCGTCGTCAAGCGTCCGCTTACATGTCTGCAGCTCATGACTTGTTCTCTAAGTCTTGCTCTTACGATGAATCTGCATCCGAATAAATGCTGCAACTGCTGTTCTTTTAGCGCCGGTTGTTTATAATTGTTTTTCATCCTCCTTTTGTCCGCTCTATCCCATCGCACTTCTTCGCAGACTGCAATGTCTGCGTTGTAGCAGTTGAGGATCTCCGCTAGTTATTTGATGACTTTTCGAATTGTAGGCACACCAAACGAATGATTTTGGTTGTTTCAAAAAAGTCGGCGTATTAGCGTCTTCACAAGTCACTCCCTTGTCCCTGAACACCTATATGTACCAGGTAGAGGGTGTCCCATTAAGACCGCCTATTTTGAAATCTGAATAAAACCCAGTAGTTATTTGAACAGGTCTGATGTTTTTATTTTAAAAAATAGTGCAGACATGGAGGCTATGTATGGAGTCACAATATCAGATAAATGGCCGCCTCGTGACTGATGGCACACGTTGGTTTTTTTTTGACGAAATTTTCGATGACATTTTGGCATAGTGTGGGCTTAATCAATGGCGCGTCGAATCTCGTCTTTCAGTTCAGGGATTGATCTTGGGTTATTGGCATACACCTTTAATTTCAAAAAACCCAAAGATATAAATCCAAAGGCGTCAAATTACATGATACTGATGGCCAATTCACATCATCTCTGCGCGAGATAACTCCCCTTCAAATTTTGTCTTTAACAATTCCATTGTTTCGATGAGTCCGTTGTTCCATTGTTTCCATTGTTTCGGCGTCCTGTTGAAACCACTTGTGTTCGAGATCCATTTCAGCAATTTGAGGCCAGAAGAAGTTGTTTTCATCTTACTGTAACGAAAGGCATGTATAGGACGTTGATGGATTACTCTAGGATTTTTAGCTCCCAAAATGCTACAATTTAGTTTTTTGACGTAGCCTCCTCGGAGAAGAAGATTTTCTTCGAAAAATCAAGTCTGCGAACATTCACCGCTGCGCATGGTCCACTGGCTTCAACTGAATATTGTAAGCATACAAATGCAAGTCTTTGGTCAAAATTCACTGTAAACTACTTCCTGAAAGTTTCAATTGTTGAGAACGATGGCGAATCGAGGTGGAAGGATTCCGGTCAACACTCGAACTAACGGCTGAAATGGTTTCAATAGACCGAGCTGTACGAACACGGACAGGTCTCTTCTGGGTTTGAACTTTCTCGACTAATCGGACTACTGTACGAGGAGAAGGTGCGTTATGGTGAAGGAAAAATCTACGATATTTTCGAATCATCTCCAGGGAAAATTTCATCATTTCGGTAATCGATTTTCACAATTTCTATGCATTGTGTGTTCGTCTAAATCTTCATGACTAAATCTTAATATTCACACATGACAGCTGTCAAATAACAATTCTGTACGACAGATACAAAAAAAATGGCACAAAATTCAAAATAGGCGGTCTTAATGGGACGCCTTTTATAAGAGACGCTTCTTCTACGGGTGACTGTGATACTGCTCAACGTATGCACTACCCACTGATGTAGTGAGGGCTGATACTGTACGACCCTGAGCTTAAATTCTTCTATAGTTCTCACGCTCCGAAACGTCGCCCATTATCGGTAACTCGAAAAGAATGCCTTGCAGCCATACATCTGGCAGCTGTTCATCTTCCGAGCTATGGGCAAGCAGTGGATGACGAATATCAGCAGATATTCGAGAATTTTCTTTCAGCATTTCAGTGATTTCTGGGAATCTGATCGATACCAGTGGATCTTCTTTTGTTAAGGAAGTGTATCATCTGTTGAAAGGAGGAGATGGTTTTGTTGGCTGGGAAGTCATAAATCGTTTATAAATTTACTGAAACTATTTCCAACGTTTTAGTTGCTCTCTAACAAAAGTAGACATCTGTGGGTATCTTTTCCCAGTAATGCCATGTGGGTTTTTTGCTTGAGTATTTCGGGTCTGCGGTACCTTCAGCCCTGTTTAAAATGCCCTTATATATGGTATTAGTCTTTTATCGCTCTGGCAGGGATGCTCTACTTTCTTGCAGAGGTTGTTAAACATGTTTTCTTTCTCCTAGACGGTAAATCAAGTCTTAACATCATCTCTTCTTTTTTTTTTTAAGAAAAAACTGTTTTATTCCCTGTGTTTATCTAGAATATGCTAAAGATTGAGGTTTCCTATCTTAACTATGGTAAGGCCGGTGCTTTTCGTATTTGTCTGATTTATCCCCCAGTTTGCTTTGCGCATAGTCTGCCTAGGATGTCAGTTGGACTCGTACCACATAAGTTTTTCGTTGATCGGCTTTTACTCTATGAAGGAACTTATTGATTCCTTGCTCAGCAGCAGACCCACTCAGTGTCGGTCACTTTACTGGTCTGTTCGCCTGTTTGAAGACTTCTCAGACTCGAGCACTTTTTCATTCACTGGACCCCCATATAAGTGCAGTCTCGTTGTTTAGCCTGCATATTATATCCTTTTGTGGCTTTGGGTGATTCAAGAACTTGACTGAATTCCATGACTTCTATCGGAACTTTCTTCCCATTAATCTGAATCCAAATAGGCTTTCATTAGGCTTCTTAAGCGGTTTGTATCAGCTGAATAGAAATAGAACTAAAACTATCAGCAACAGTTGATAAGTCGTTAATACTCGTATCTGAACATTTTTCAATGTTTTACTTGCTACGACTCCAAGTTGCGGCGCAATTGACTTCCTCCAACATCACTGTAATTTGCTTCTACGCCTGTCGACAAAGAAAGCATCTACTAGTACTAGTATTAGTCCAATTGAAATGTTGCTCACCAGTTCCTGTTCCAAGTTAGTTTCCGCTACATTCGCAGCTGGGCTGTGCCGCCGCCAAACTGGTGGAACATGTGGGCCTCAGCACTGTCACATGTTACGAGATATGTTTTATGGAGCAGTCACTGGCAATTCGAAAACTTGAACTAACTCCATCACAACCACGTTGCGCTAAGGCAGCCAAACAAAAAAAAATTAGTTCAAGTTCACAGTCAATCAAGTCTAATGGAAGTGGAACTTCGCCTACATACAAGCACTCGTACAGCATACGACGCACAGATACTGTAGAGCAACAGCTACGTTGCAGCAGTAGATTATGTCAATGTGCAATCTGACTTTGCACGACTCGTTCATGACTTAAGGTCAAGACTTAACTCAAGACAACTCTGAACGACGACGCTTAAAAGTGCTTCAACTTGTAAAAACAACAAAACCTCAACGAACCTCTGTTTGCACTTTTGTTTGATTGACAATGCGAAAACGAACACACCTCCACAAGGGAAACCACTTTCCAGTGAGTTCAAGAAGCATATCTTGGCTACAATCAGAACCATCGACGGGGTGGTGAATTTATGGCAGAAGCCACATAGAAGTAGGCCGCTAAGATTGGCACAGCGGCAACATCAACCGAATTAAACGATTCCAACTATAGGGCTTAATACTGTCGTCTTGTGTAGAGGACCAGTTCAGTCCGTGAAACGAACTGGCCGGCGTAAACTAGTTGGCCTGCTAAGTGGATTGGATTAATTAGAAATTAAGACTGCACACTCGACCCCTTTTGGGCTTTCATTCATCAATTGAGGGAGGCGAACGATAGATGTGTAACACAAACAGACCTCAATTTAAAGAAACGTCATCATGGTTTGACAGTTCTGATATGTGTCATCCAACAATTTGTTTGCGGTTCAGTGAACTAATTAGGTGGCGCCCTAAGATGTTACACAATCTGTCCCCATCTCAATGGAGAAATGAATGCTAATTGACAATGAAATCTTGAGTCGATGTCGCAGTTTGGAATTCTGAGATACTTAGCGACGCCACCACAAAAACCGCAGAACTAGTGCGATTGGATGAGTGCATTTTATTTGAGCACACATGCCACTTCCATGGCATCCGATAGACGCAGTCGGTGAATAAATTAGAATGCAAATTGTATCTCAATGGAAGACTCTCGATAGTGGAACTCAAGGTGGGCACTAGGCCATATTTGGAAACATCAAACGTTGGCCTGGTGATGGAAGGGTAAATCTAACGTAAGAGTCGATTGTTTGCAAATTTTCTTGAAAAATTAACACAGAACAGTGAATTTTCACATAAATGAATGCAGACCAACACGATCTGCCACTCAGAGATGGTGAAATCGAATCTTTCAGTGCAGTTGGGCTTGGGTAACATGGATGTTAGCTTTGTTCAAAGTGGAAATGAAGTGACATAGACGGTCCATTATACCATATTCCGCTTGGAGTTACACAAGTCGAGAAAATTTTATACATCTTTGAGATTTAAGTATGCCGACTGGGAAAATAACTGATTGGAGTTAATTTACATTTGTCAAGTGCAAAAATCCAGGCTGTAACCACATCGAAACAATTTGTCGAACGAAAAAGGCTTCCTTGTCCTCTGAATGCAGTATAGGCGTTGAAAGGTGATAAGTTTTACTAACCAAAATATAGAGTCAATCAGTCATAGAGTTAAAGAGTGCTGAGACAAAGTAGAGTGTGAAAGTGACGGGACTATAACTATGCGGCTCATCGGCCTTAAATATCTTGCCCATCGTCGATGCCACTGTTTAGCTTGTAAGGTCCGTCGTTGAGTTCCTTCCTCCAAAACCAGTTTAATAAATCTGGAACAAATCATAAGTTACAGACACCAGGTATGGAACCATAGAAGTTAACTGGCCTCATTTTATACAGGACAGTTATTGTTGCGGGTTCCAAGGCGTCAAGTCATTTTAATCCTTTTTCTACTGGTGACATTGCTACCGATCCTATTGCTTCATCGTATCGAAGGTATTCCTTGCATCAAGAGTCTTGCTTACAAGGAATATCAAAACAAAACATAACATGGGCGGCTTTAGATTCGTTGTAGAAGGTCAATTAAGGGTTCCGTATGATCGGTTTAGATTGTCATTTGCTGAAATGATCAATGATGTCGTTGTTATCAGCATAGCTAAACAAGACCCGAAATCGAACATCAGAAGTCATTAAAGTATACGTTGATCAGTTTGCCTTAAAAGTGTTTTAGATGTTCATTTCAAACTCTAGATATGATTTGAGAAGGATATGTCTCGCAATGCATGCAATGAATCGAAAGGGCTAAGATGCCCCGTAACAACATTTCAAGTGTTCTTATTTTACATTCTCGTAGAACTGGTCCCACCCATCTGAACCTAACTTCGTTAACTTATTAGCGCGAGTATTGGACGAGAAGTAAATGGCAGCAGTATAAATTTCTATAGGGTACGACTGAACCTCAGACCGAGGACGTATGACAGTTGAATGCACGCGATTGAATAAACGATATGCTCAACAGTTAGCATTGCAGGTTCCCCATATGAGCTACTCAGGTCAATAAGAATTGTTGGGGTAATGCTGCGTGCTGAAATAAAGTTGGTTGCTGTAGACATAGGGTAGCCACAGAGAGGTATCAACCTGGCGATATACAGTGCTATAATTGTTTCTACACATCAATTGTGCTTATTTTACCTCCAAGTGGTAACAATCGGTTACTAATTGATGTCCATCCGGGCTTGACTTGCCAAAATTATAAGCGCGAGTGCTGGCCAGCAGACAAAAATAGCAAGCACTATAAATGGGACAGCAGATGAATTCCCTAGATGGAATCAACGGTGAAGTAAAATCCCGGAACAAAACAAATAAGACCTTATCCAGGCTATTCCGACTAATTTGGGGTTCAGGCCGGTAAAGATTTGCGGAGGCTATGTCAGGGTCTTGAGAAAGAGATGGTGGTAGATGAGCCCTTAATGGACCAACGGCAGCGCTCATTCCTCCGAATGTGCTACTGGCTTCGGCCTAACCGACCCCTCGTACTAGGAATATCTATAATGGAACTGACCCTCCAGGTTAGAGATTGCGTCGCAGGAGTAACTGCAACGAAGTAACAACTAGCCTCGGATACGGATAGATCGACTGTTGACAACCCCTGGAAACGAAGCAAAGACAACGAGCTTCAGATCTTCAAGTGGAATATTACGTCCTTTAATAGGCCACGTGCAGCCGAACAACTGGACTGCTTCAAAGCAGATGTTATCGCCATCTAAGAAATACGATGGGATGGGCCGTACAAAAACAGGATGAAAAACAGTGACCTTTACTATGGTGGTTGTTGTCGATGGCGAAAGCAGCGCCTATTTGGATTCATATTTGTTGTTAGACGCAGACTTAAGCAAGAAGTCTTGTGTTTCTGGCATGTTAACGAGCACCTCATAGGAATCCGCCTTAAGGCTATTTTGTCAACATTAACCTTATATGCGAGCATACTCATGATGACGACAGCCAAAGATAGCTTCTACGAGCTCTTGGTTGTCCAAGAATTACGACTAGTGCCCTAGCTATGGCATTAAAATTGTCCTCGACGATTTTAGTGCAATGCTAGGAAGGGAGGGCATCTTTGGTAGTACTGTCGGAAAGTATAGTCTGCACGGCAAGACCTGCGATAATGGATTCAGGCTAATCGACTTTGCGGCATCTCGAAATTCATAAGGTGATTTGGAGAACTCCTGACCCATCAACCGTCACCCAGATTGACCGCATTACGATCGACGCAAGCCACTCCTCCAATGTTATGGACCATTACCTTGTTTTAGCCAAGGTACGGTTGTGGATATCCCGAACATCGGAAAGACAGAATCATGTAGAGTGGATAAACACCGATGCTCCGGTCCAAAGAATTTTCGAATCCGCTCCAGAGGGACAGCGCGGTAGAGGAAGACTGCGATTCAAGTGGCGTACGCAAGTGGAAGGCAATCTCAGCCAACTTAGTGCGCAAAACTGCAGAAAGCTGAATAAAGATCGATCTATCAGGAGACGCTTCTTGGTTGAGGCCCACGCCCACGCCCACGCTGGACTGTAGCGCCACCTTAAGTCAGCAAGTAAGAAATAGAGGCCATGCCGAACGAACTCTTCAGAAGTTAATTGCGGAGCTCATATTTCCAAGTTTTTTTTTACTAACTTCGCAATATCCCGTCAATTTCGCTATGTTCCAGAAAGGATTTCACTTTTCAAATTGCGTATTGTCCTTGAAGTTGACTACACGATGACGCAAAAATCTCACTCCTATTATCGCAAAGCAATCAAGACCGTTGGATGACGACGGATTGGAATATCCGAACCTTCAACAGCTCGCATGTAATTGAATAACCAGTGGAGGCTGTAATATAAAGCAGATATCACCAACACTCAGGAAGTGCGCTGGAATGGGTCAGACATAAACTACGGGAACCTCTAGAGAACAGAAGTGGGGTCGTCTATTTGGGTATAAATTTAATCTAAGCACCCGAGTAGGGCAAAACGTCGTGGGCTTTTGGTACGTGAATGAACGGCTTATGACATTCCTTTTAGAGGCTAAAACCGTCAAACTCAATGTGACTTGTGCTCACGCATTACAGAAGAAATAGACGTTTGTGCGAAAGAGTTTTTCTACGATTAGAGTCACATACCACTACCGTGATCTACCTATACAACGGCGAATAATTCCCATTCTCGATCTTTTGATCATCCTTGGGAAACCCCATTCAAATCAGAGGTTATTCGAAGTCATCGTGTGGGCTAAAGTTCTCCTTTGATCAAGGGTGATGCTACCTAAAACCTAAGCCAATCGCCGGGCCATGACACGCTGTAGGATTTGATATATTTGGGGTTCTCCAATGACAATCAGAAAACCCTCCCTGCGAATTTAGGTTTAAACCACAGCCACTCCTGGCTCCCATGGTACACAATTAAGCCTCTGCTGGGCTACCCTTGTTGGCGTTCGGGCCGGTTGGCGTTCAAATTATGTCGATGGTCAGTCACGCCAATCTGATGTTCTTTTACATAGGACCAGCTTTGTTCTACTCCCATCAATCATCAGACTACACCACTGAAAGACGTAGCCTGGCAGGGGTTCGGTTAGAGTCATAGTCCGTGCTGAGAATATGGAAAAACTACTTCTGCAGACTGTATAACAGGAGGATCTATCCAAATTCCGCGAGCGATGAATACCTACCCAATTTGGCGAAAGAAGCTTGCTGAGTCAAGAAAAGATTTAGTAGAGCGCACATTTTAAAGATTTGGCAGGAAGAAGTTATGGAACCTCAGCAACGATTCCCCGTTCTACAAGAAAGGAGACTCTCTAAACTGCGCCAAACATAGACTCATTGGTATGTTGTACAAGATATTGTCCTCCGTATTATGAGAATGTTTGAAAAGGTTAATCAACGATCGGATACTCCACTATCCCTTTACCGAGTTTAAGGCTATATACACCAATATCTATAGAAACTAAATCAAGTTATATGGGCATCCCTTTCAAAAACATCAGTTACAACATCGCTGCTCTGGGAAAGTCAGAAGTGATTTCACCGGAAACTTTTTAGTCAAAAAAGCTTTCTTTTTTTAACAAAATTATGAGGTACTCTTAAACAAACATCAGGGGAGCACAACTTGCCAAAAATACGTTAACGACATTGACATCATTTGCAAAACGCAGCGAATTATCTCTGGAGCATTTGCAAGTATCAATATTTGCAGAGAAGCAGAGAAATGAGATTAACTGTGAGGGAGACCATTTTTAGCCAGAAGGGACTCAGCATTGTACAGGACGTCACAGTAAAGACTACGCTAAAGCCGTGGGTAAAATTAAGCGCCGATATGGCATTCCACCGATTCCACTGGTCGCTCAGAGTAATTCAAATAACTTCTTTCATCTTCAGAAAGGAGTTACAATTCTGCGGGCTGGAATGAAGCTTCACCAGATACTGCCTATTCTATCACAGTTATAATATCAAGTGCCGTAGCTTGCTCATCGGTGCAAGATCAAACGAGGAATCAGTAAAGTTTTTAGTAGTCTTCCACGATTACATTTTTGGGTGCTATTTTTGGTCCAACACCCTCACTGGTGCCTTTGCTGCAACAGCGTAGTACTATAAGTCAGGATTAACCGTCGCAAAGCTTCGAAGATTCAGGATAAATGAAATGCGCCTTTGACGATGGTACCAAGACGCCATATGATGATGGAAATGCCGTCCCACAACCCGAATACGACGAAATTTGGCCAGTGATAGCATCGATAAAAAATAGCAATGCTTCAGGAGACTTTGGTTTGTTGCTGATCTATGCATGTATCGCCTTGGTTAGAAGGAAATACGTCCTGATACTAGAACCTAAGCGTGCTGTGTCTACACCGTAAGGATGGCGATCCTGTGATCTGCCTAAAAACCATGGCTTATAGAGTAAAAGCGCGTATAAAGACTAAGGCCCATCGTCAATGAGCTGCTTGTGTCCTATCAATATGGTGCTTGACCTGGTAAATGTAACGTCAATCAGATCTTCACACCGCCCCAAATTCTGATAAAACCGATAAATCGATACATACACCCATCTTTTCGTCGACTTCGAAAGTGCGAATCGGATTTAACTGAATTTTGTGTTCCTGAAAAATGAATACGTTTGTGCAAAGTGACTTCAAGTACCAGCATCAATTTCGTCGAAATTTTACCTTTTAATACTAAATGAGGTTACAGACCATCATGTGACTTCTTCAATCTGATTCTAGAGAAAATAGTCGCGTTGCAAGGCTTTACCATACTTGCACCATCTTTTATAAACTTGCCATGCTCCTGGCAAATGCCGATGCGATTGATATGTCAGTCTAAACATCTGTTAAACAGCTTGGGTTTGCGAAGTGGAGGAGTAAAGCCCATTCTCAAAATTCAATGCTGATGCTCTATAACGCCCTCGTTATACCTACCTATGCCGTATGGTGCAGAATCTCAACGATGTCTTTGCCTTTTAGCAATTCACTGTATGGGTTAAACAGCAACACTGACATAGTTAAATGCATTAAAATTCAGCGGTTGCACTGGCTGTGTCTCTCGGATGAAAAATGGCTGGTATTTATGCCACCATACAGTCGTCCAACATAAATCAGTTTCGAGAAATAGTTTGCATCACAGGATGTGTAGTCCTGTTGGGCATTTGTAAAGCATTTGTGCTAACCGAAAGCAGATTTTGTGATGCACAATTACTTATCCAATGGTCCTACGATCTATAAAGATCGATGACATAGCAGTCTTTTAGCAAGTTCTATTCGAGGCAGGTTCGATATTCGTTACATCTGCATATGCCTGAGCGTAAATATTGAAGTTGTTGAAAGAGTTAACAAGGTTCTGTTAATTAGCTTTGCCTTAATCCACAAGAGCAGTGCTGATTGCGCACATGACGCTCAATCGTTCTCTCTATACTCTTCGGCGGAGAAGAAGTAAGACCGATAGGTCTGAAGCTCCTAGCCAGTGAGTAGTCATCTTTGTTTTCGGATACAAAGTACTTCTCTATTCGCCAGGTATAGGCCAGATTCTCATCAGAGTTGTCAGCAGCTGCTCTATACTTTCTTGGTGCATAACTGGAAATATGCCACCGGTACTAGGTGACTTGGCCTCATCCATCACCACAATCTATAATAGCTACCAGTTACGGCGGATTGACTTACACAGCTCATTTACGGTTCCAGTTATAAGAGCTGGTATGAGCCGGTAACGATCTATTGTAGTTGCCTGAGAAATGAGTTTCGTTCATGAGATAGAGAGTTTCTGCTTTCCAATAAATGTAGGTGGTATAAGAAGAAGAAAGAACCTTTTGACTTAACCCAAATAAGAATTAAGGGGCACGATCCTAGCCGCGAATTCAGTTTACATCATTCATCGATGAAGATATTCGAATTCCTTCTCATGACATCGCTGATTTCCTATAATAAATGAGTAAAAGATACACCTAACATAAGATTCCGCTTTCTCGGACGTCTTGAAGACGTTCATAGTAAGTCAAGCACTAAATGTCTTATTCCATTGTGCCATTTAGGAATACACCTGCTACAGTCACATACAGCCAGGAGCTGGTTCTACTCTGGAATCGTATTCGATTGGAATCTTTCAGGAATCGACCAACTGAACCTATAAATTTTTTCACCTTAACTCATAATTTATTTATTCCTTGTATCCTCTTGACAGTTTTATTAACCGTCAGAAAAACATTATCCATTGCAAAGCCGGCGCAACGAATCATCCAAGTATCTCATGTTCACTACAATGATGCACCCCGCGTTGTAAATCTTCGAATTATGTTCCTCTCCTGATGAAATTGATTATTATTCCTTCCACTGTTTACTACGTGATAAAACACCGAAAGTCGAGAGGATAATAGCTGATTGCACCCCACTTGAGAGATCAGAAAAACACCACACCAAACACGATCACGCCACCGCTACTGCCGCAGAATCTCACCCAAACACGGGACCGTAAAAATAAATAAACTATCCGGACCGATCGGTTCGGATTCGAAAACGTGTCGATTGGTTAGTCCATCTGAATCCGACAGAGCGTTTGGTTATGTAATTTCAGAACCAGCAACTGACCTAGACCGAGATGAAGGCTAAGCATCATCGTCGGCAAACATACAACACTCCTCCGCCACGATCAAATGTTGTTACAAACTGGGTTTGAGAGGAGTACAATATTTATGTATACTCGCGATCGTTAAAGATAGAGTATCTGCTCTTCTGCCGCAATATGTAGGCGTGAATATGTCTATCCAATTAAGTGTCCAAATTTCGATGAGATGCATCTTTTTGGGATGAAATTATGTCTTTGGATGCGGTGCTGAATGAAAGCAGGGTGGTAACGAGTGCCTGACATCAATTAATTTTGTAATTAGTGCGCTGGCCTTTTGTAGCCTTAATCAAATAAACGGGGGACAACATTAAATTCTATAGAAAATTAAATTGATTGCTGTGACGGGTTGGTTATTAATTGAATGCGGGCCATCTTAAGAGCTTGTAGATGGGTCAAGTCTTCTTCTATTTCTTTCTGGTTAAATGGAACGATTCATGTTTTTCTAAACGATTTCGACTTGTTTCGAATGGAATTGGTTTTGTGTAGATCTTGTAGATGATGTCATACATATTTGCACCGAAAACCAAAAAATACAAGCAACAAGTTCATTGGGCAACAACGCCTTATCAGCTTCAATTGTACTTAACTCGAAAGAACACCCAATATGTGTCCAACACACAGTGGTTCTTATCGATGTTTTGTAAATATTTACAAAGTAGATATGAAATACTGAAAACGAAAACAATACGGGAGAGTTACGAGTATAGTATATCTGATAGAAGAAAATCGCAAAGTAATGTGGGTGCGGTATAATATCCGAAATTTAGGGAATGGCGATTTTGTAAATGAAGCTCTTTGGAAGAAGATACGATGACGAACCAAATTTTGCTTCAAAGTACTCGTATTATAAGCCACTGCTACGTTAGCTACGGTTTTTAACCCTAACTATTTGACATAGCTGGCGATGACCCAGACGAATGTATTAAGGGCAACTATAATTGATTCTGCTATTTTAACCCTTTCTTCTTTCTATGTCATGTGGCAGATACACGGGGCAGATTTGCTCCATCCTAATGCACATTTCTGCATAATATCTGCTCTAGTCGTCATAGAAAGAACCTGTCTTTCTATGTTGTCCCTTGTTACAATTAACTGTTAGGAAGCAACAAAAATTCTCAAATAAGAACGAACCTAAAACCGATCATCCGTGCTAATGAAATAAGGGCAACGAACGGATCAGATAGGCCTTTCAAAAAGTCTGGAAGAAAGGGCCGAACAAAAAGAGGATATAAAACTATAACACATGCTACGGCGATTACTATCGACAATACAACCAGCGCTTAAGAAGTCTAAAGTTGTAGACTTTTTTTTTTTTTTTTTTTGCGTGAGTAGGAGAGAAATCTTCATAGACACTAAAAAACACATCCCTCATACAGACTACGACTGAGTTCATACTCAACAAGCAGTTCTTCTTTCGCGTTTTATTTTGCTTAAATAAGATATTTTGCAGGCGATTTTCCATTTAAAATTCCTGCGTACTTTAAAAATTAAGCTCTGCTGATCACCGCGCTAGATCGAGAGGCTTAGTCCTTTTCAAACGGCACAATAAATTTCTCTCGTCAAGGATCTGTTGAACAGAAATATTCGTATGTCCTCATATGTCAAACATTTTAATTTCGTTCTGAACGTTTTCGACTCCTAAGTCTCTGTGGATATCATCGTTTCAAATGTACCATGGTGCATTAACAAACCCTTCAAGAACTTTGTCTTGGAATGTCTATAAGACGTTAACGTTACTAATTTTGGTACAACCGAAAAGCTGTATATCATCTGTTCAGACCGGTTTTAGCACTTGCTTGTATAGCAGCAATTTGTTTTCTAAACTGAGCTTGGAATACTTTCCAAGAAGCCAGTACATGTCTCTATACTTAATCTCAAGCTCTTCACGTTTTTTCTTCACGTGTGCTCTCCATTTAAGTTTAGCGTCGTGTGTCATACTAAGATATTTGGCCTCGTTCGCGAAAGGAATTTGTACTGCGTTGATAAACACAGGTAGATTGTCAGTTTTCTTGAGAGTGAAGTTCACATGGACAGACTTGTTTTCATTAATCGCTATTCGCCAAGTGTTTGTCCAATTGTTAATCCGTGTAAGGGCATGTTGCAACTTAGCAGTTGCTTCTTCGACGGTTTTAGCTGTTGCCAAAATGGCAGTGTCATCAGCAAATGTGGCCAGCACAGTATCGGTAAAAAGCAAATATAGCAGAGGGCCAAGTACACTTCCTTGCGGCACCCCCGCCTTTATTGTCTTAAAATTGGATTATTCGTTTCCGAGGCTGACACGGAAGGGCCGGTCACCTAGGTATGAACTTAAAATATGAAACAATTGCTCGGGTAGACTTGTCGAAGTTTATATTTCAGGCCTCGTGACATATCTTATCAAAAGCTTGCGAAATGTCAAGGAACAAGGAATGCGCTTGAACAGACTAACTCACACTCGATTGCTCGTTCAATTACATCGGTTATTCGATGCACTTGGTCAACAGTAGAGTGTTGGCTCCTAAAACCAAATTGATGATCGGGCAAGAGGCGATTTGTGTCAATAATCGGTTTACACGATTAAGTAAGATTCGCTCGAAGACCTTCGATATAATCGGGAGGAGCGATATTGGTCTGCATGACTTGACTTCAGTCAGCTGTTTACCGGGTTTCGGAACCATAATAACTTCGCCAACTTTCCACTGATGCGGTACATACTCTAATCTTATGTTGGCATTTATACGATAGAGCAGCTTTAGTAAACCTTTTTTCGGTAGCGCCTTAAGTATTTCTCCCGTAATTAAGTCATATCCGGGGGTTTTATTGGGCTTAAGCGTGTCAATAACTTTTCTAAGTTATCTAAGTGTAGCCTTTTCTATTGCAAGGTTCGTCGTCACGTCTGGCGTATTAATATTCTCTGGAAGCACTTACCCGTCAAATGGTTTGAACGTTTCTGCAAGATGGTCGGCGAAAACGTTAGCTTTTTCTTTATGTTCTTTCGCCCAGTCATCCTGGTTTCTTCTTATTGGCGCCACGTGTTTTTGAGGCTTTCGAAGACTTTTAACGCCTCTCCATATGGAGTAATTGGTATCTTTTGTCGCTGTGAGGCTTTCTCGGTAGTTATTAATACCTTGATCGATTTTTTTAATAAGTTGCAGAGCCCATTAAAGGACGTTTTAACTTGTTGAATCTGAGTTTCATGCCACTTTTTCCGCGCTCTTAGTTTCTTCCTTATCATTTTCCTGATTTCCGGCGGGTACTTATGCCGATACTGGCACCTTTGTTCGATTCGCGTGGGGTGTTATTCCAGGCCGCTTGCTGTATGACTTCAACAAACCGTGCAACTTCTTTTTTAAGTTGATGCGGCGTTCTGAGCGGTACTTTTAACTCAGTTTTAGACATGAAAACAATGTCATAATGACAATTCATATCAAAGGATAGTTTTGCAACATCAGCCTATCATGGGCGCATGTGGCCGCAAACGAGAAGACGTGGACACTGAAGACAAGCTCTACGGCAACTTCTGGACAGTAGTATGAGCGAGCAGCTCCCTGAGGTCAACTTAAAAGGTATGGCTTTTTTGTGAGCCATATTGGGAAGTATACAAAGTGGCGCAAAAGTTGTAACCCGATGTTCTTTGGCTGTAATTTTTTGTTAGGAATAAAAAAGTTTGGTTCCGGTTTTGGATTATGTTTATCTGATGTCTTAAATTTTTCTCTATTAAGTCGAGAAAATGATATCTACTAAGTGGCCGCTGCCAGAATTGATGACCATTCGGGCCCGATTTGTGGAAGAACTTCCGGCGATAGGTCCTCGTATTCTGGACAGATATTGTCTTTGATAATTTTGAGAACTTATCGACATAAACTCGTGACTTCAAAAAACCCCACAAAAAGAAGTCTGGAAAGGTTAATTCAGGCAATCTTGCCGGCCAGTGCAAATTGCTTAAACGAGAGATAAGGTGACCCGGAAATGCAGCTATCAGAATTACCGTTGTGACTTGTGCGCCGTTGCTTCATTTTGTTGGAACCACATGTTTTCTATGTAGTCCCAATTCATTCAGTTGAGGAAGGAGAAAGTCGTTGAGCATAGCTATGTAGCGTTCGCTGTCCGCTGTAGTCGTGTGGCCCGTAGGATTTCAGAAAAAATAATGCCCGATGATGCCTCCAGCGTAAACAGTACACCATGGAGTAACTTAGAGCGGATTTTCGGTTCCTCACATATCCATAGAGATGGAAATGGACCTCGTCGCTCATGATGATTTTTGATGAAAAGTTGTCTCCCTTGGCGGTCAACAACTAACTGCTGATGTACTGTCTGCACTTGGTAAGGGAACATCTCACAATCTTTCACCAAAATTCTTTGTAAAGACCGCCGACTGATGGCACGTCGTCTGGTCGATACTCCGGAGTCCTCTGCGACATCTTCAACAACAGCTGCGATATTCTCAGCAAAACGGCTGCTCGTCCCCGGCCAGACCTGGCAGCATCTCGTATTGTCCAATACTCTGCTGGGCAAGCAGCTAAACGTCTCAGTGTTTGCCCAGTTGGTGTCGGAAGACCTGGAAATCTGCGCCGAAATTCACGCTGCCCAAACACCATTGAAGTATTCCGCGTTCTTTAGGAGTATAGCGATTCATGTCTTATTGGCGTGTATTTTGTAACTGTTTAGTTCACAAATATCAATGTAGATCGGGTGATGACTTTTGCGCCACCTAGTATTCTCAATATTCACAAGTGAACTTGTGCAACCCATAATGCAACCCATTCCCCCAATATGATGAATCTGAACCCTGCGCCCAAATGGCGGCAGGCAGGTTAAAGGCACAACAAGCAAAGGCAGCTTCTTTGACCCCAGTGACAGTACGGGAACCTTCATCTGAATGTGTTTTTCGGGCCTAATGCATCTCCGGTCATATTAATATGCCTAAACGAACAGGTCCTTCAGGCGAATAACAATTCACTGATAAGAATCGAAATGAAGAGTCACGCTGTTTAAGTTGCTCTGAGATCAAGCCCAGATGTGCCTCTGGTAAGCAAAACTAAGCTATCAAAACAACACTAAACGAGGCATACGAGAAGTAAGAAAGGAAATGACAGAGCTCAATACAAGGGATAATGCCACGATCTTTATCAGAACAACCTTGCAATTTAAATCAGTGTACAGCCATGTAGTGCCAGGATCCTAGGTGCTTCCTGCAGTGCATTGGACCGCGGTTACACTCAATTCACTTAATTTATATCAGAGCTCCGGCTGGAGGAGAATTATTTCGTAATCGACGGGTAGGGTTAGAATCGACTGATAGCCCGTCGATATCCAAATACAAATACTGTATAAAACTGCATCTGTTCGACACACGGATCAAGATTTTATAAACTGTCTACGCATGTTCGTGTACATATGACAGTGACCATTGCGGTCCCAGTGCCGAAATAACCATTCCAAATTAGATTTTAGAACTGGAAGAGTTTTTTTCAAAGGTTGATGATGAAGACCTATTCCCCAATGTAGCTATATACATATATATACCACGACCGAACTGCTCTCGTTCTGAAATACTTCATGAAGGATTTAACTGAATTTCTAGCTGTTGGAATGCGTACTTACGTACATATGGAGATGAAGCTTAAGGATGAGCTTGTTCATAAACTAAAAAACCTATTCAGTACCCACCCTCTTTGATTTACTGCCACTAGTTGCACACCCAAGGGAGGTTGAGGTCCTCTTCCATTTCTGCTTGTCACCTAAAGGGAGGTTTTCCTCTATGGTCCCTCTCTTGTTGGCATCGTATACTTGGTTTTACTCTCATTCATAGCTTCTTGTCGTTTCTGTTTCATTATTTGCAAACACCATACGATAGTTCAGTTTGGTTCAAAAATCGCATAAACGTGACTAAGGACAATGCTCGTAGGTTTCGTGGATTTTCCCACAGAACACAGATCCTTTTCTGTGGGGACATGCGCTAACGTTGGCGCTAAGGTTCTTCTGTTCGACCAACATACCGCGTTTTTTGGAAGACCAGAAAAACCGGACAGAAGAAAACTGAAAAAAGTTTGAATGCTCCAGGAATGACTACAACGCCTTTTTCAAACGTGTAAAATTTCAATACGAACATAAACTGAGCCAAAAATACTACAGTGTCCCAAAGGTAGTAAAAGTTTCTTGTCAAAAACATTAAAACACACATGCCTCGTCCTTTATCCCAATTCTTATTTACAATGGCAATTCAAATATCAGCTCTTTAGACAAAATCAATCTGCATGTACACTTGGACGTCTGCGCCTATACTACAACCTGTTGATCCACTTTCGAAATAACCGAATTTGCTGGTCTAAATATACATATCTCCAATTCTTTTGAAGACATGTCCTTCCACGATGGCAAAACCACTCCGTAAGCTTTTTTTATCAATCCTACACTTAAAAACTATTCCGAGCAGCATTTATTCGGTTCATCTCTAAAAATGCGACTCTTCTTTTCTCTTCTTATTACTGGACGGAAACTGAAGGTAACTAGTAAACCAACAACTCTTTACCAACCCCTTCCCTCAGAAGAACAAAACAAATCATACGAATCTCTAGCGGACGAGGCATATCCTTTGCCACTGCAACCGTCTAAGCAGAACACGTCTACATCTTTTAGGTAAGTCATACCTTGAAGCAAAATATACCAGGTGGCCTCACTCAAAGACATACTCGTAGTTGAAATTAGAATTCCAGGTATCATGGGTGAGCTTTAGCTCGAGGAAATAACAATAAGCCGCAGTGATAAGGGTACATAGTCGCCCTTTAATCTAAATCTAAAGCTTAAACATCTGTATTTTTACACTTGCAACTATTGCGTTGCCGGATATTTTATGCATACGAGTTGGGTCAAGTTGATGGGACCGAGGGTAATCATCATGGGTATGCAATTACCAATTTCTTACCACAAATCTCGATGCAACTTTTGACATCAATTTGTTTCTTCTGTCGCAAGCAATATGACTTCATTTATTCACTCTATTTCATGTTACAAAAAAAAAAAACACTTAAAAAGAAGGCCTTTGCATAATGTTTGACTACAGCAGAAAGGAAACCTCCGATAAGATAAGCTGTAAGCAACCACAACCCCTTTGCCTGGGTGAGGTTCACTGCTAAAAGTGCCACTCCACACCGTAGCACTTCCAACCATGTACTAGTATGTGCGAGTATCTGCGACTGCATTACTCATTTTCAGTTACAAAACCACCAAAACAAATATACTGAACCACAACTGAAGTATTTGTTTTGCAACAAAATCGACGAAAGGCTTTCTGAATTCAAACTAATGGGCGGGGTTGCAATTTTAAAAAAAAAATGAAAATTTTGCCAACTGACTTTGAAAACCGGGCGCCTTAATCCATCCCTAAAAAACACCAAGCAAAATTTGTCTATTGTATTTCTACAAGCTATTTTCATAGTGTTCTTTGTTTTGTTTTCGGCGTAATATCCTATGTCAAATATTTACATTTTTTCGTTCGATATTATCTTATCACAGTGTCAGATAAGGCAATGAAGAGCAGTGTACGAGTACAACTTTCTGCGAAGTTCACTAGGAACTCGAAAAAAAAATTCCGACTGGCGTTCAGAGTTTTTCTGAGAATTTTTTGTGATTTAAGCTTGCAAAATTGTCAGCTGTGTTGCACAAAATTTTGTTTTTGAACAGTAAGGCAAGAAATTTTTTTGAATGAAATTTGAGATTGACGATATTAAAAATAGAATCTGTAAGGTCTTAGGCATTTCCGTATAAATAAGAACAAGCTAAAAACTGTTTGCGATTTTCTAAGAAGTATTGAGTATCTTAAGGCCAGAGTTTACATTTTTTAAATATGAGTTCGAATCAAAAGTCTTTATTCATTAAGAAGAATGATTCACTACATTGTATTTTAAATACGACCTCAGGCATATAGCTTCCTCTGCTGTTTTTGAAGAAGCGTATCCTGTCGATCCAATTTTGGCTCTAACTTGTCAATAATGCGCTGAATTTTAGCTCTCAAGGCCTGAATAGGTAATCAAGTGGCATCAAACATATTATCTCGGTGGACAATTCACTAATCCATTCCAACTGAGTATTCAGTAATTCAATGGTTTTATGGCCAGTATGGCATGAACCGCCAGGATATTGGGACCACATCTTAAAGTCGTTCATATTTTCAAAGGAATTGCGTTGACCATTTTCTGTAGCTCGAGTTCCGGCTTCAGTGCTCTTTGTGGGTTTAATTGACTCTCTTGTGTCTATCTTGGATTAGTTTCAAGAGCAATTGCTCTTGTTCGCAAGCCCGTTGAGCCAAAAGTGGGCCAGGAGGATAAAGAAGTATTATGCAGTAATGACACTTAACTTTAAGAAAGACTTTAACTCGTCGAGCTAATCGTACATTATGAGATCATTGAATACACCATATGCCTAAAATATGACGATGATAATCATTAAAGCGTTTCCGCAGTTCGGTGCTCGCATCTCTCTTTTGAAATTTAACGTGTGATGGAGTTCTGCGACTTAGACTGCCTAAAGAAATAGTGAGAGTGATCAAATTCGCAGACAATATGGCCGTGGTTACCGTAGCCCAGCACATCTACGAGATAGATTCCGCCACGAATGAGTCTGTTGAGAGGATCAGGGATTGAAGGAAGTCAGCCAGTCTTAAACTAGCTAATTACTAAACGGAGGTTGTCCCAATAGGCAGCCGCAAGACAGCTGAGTATGCGAACTTTCAAGTCGTAAACCACCAAGCTAATTTCCGTCATCAAAACATGGACAAGTACGGACTATAACAACCACCTTAGACAGTTCCTACCCGGTCACGTCGGTTGCCGGACATATTTCTATGGAGTTGGGCACGATTTGAGAAGTTAGTTGAGCGACAAAGGCCCGCAGCGATAGATGTGGAATTTAACTTAATATGAGCTAAAACGAAGTTGGTATCGTTGTCACAGTGGATCTCTTCACAAATCATCTTTTTGCTTCAACGCTGCTATAAAGTCCCGCGCTGAGAAATCGGGCAATACTTCTAAGTGGGTTGTTTTCATTACAAAATAATCGAAGACCACAACGTATGCCTTGTAAGTGCAATAACGTCGACAGGGCCAGTTTGCGGCACACTTTACACGCCCGTTCTCCGCATGGAACCGGTGCTACAACCAACAAAGGCTGTAATCCCAGTGGATGGAAATCGCGTGAAGCGGTTAAACCTATCGACAAAAACAAAACCAGCGTGGTTTAGCCCGCACACGATATCCGTATAAGGTCGATGATACAAGGAGCAAAGGTTGTGATTCTGGTCGTCTGATGTCGTCGTCAGATAATGCGGTGAAATCCCTCAGTTCTGCAACGAGCAAAAATTTCAGTTCGGGTAGACGTAACTTGGAGGTCTCCAGAAAACTCACCCCCAAGAAAGCATGTCGCTATTACTTCTCTGGTGCTCCGAATTGGAATGACAACAGTCTGAACGATGGTGAGTTCAAACAGTGTGCTGATTAACTGTGAGACCTACCCAAAGCAGAGAATGTTTGCATTCAAGCAGAGGGTTACAGTTTGGAAAACAACGAAACGAATCTCTTGAATGGTTGAACAAGTCTGTGCCGGGAATCCCTGCCTGGAAACTAAGGCTTTTGAAGTTTTCTAGCAGCCGAAGTTACTGTGCTCGATTTATCGGAGGTCTTTATGTCAAACAATGGGTACATCGAATCCAGAATCGGATGCGAGGTCTCGAGGAGCTTGGAAAGTCTTCTAAGCTCAGGGAAAAACAAAAGCTGTTCCGGACTTGAAAGTTACCCTCACCAAGTGTTTTGAAAGCAACTCTTCAGATCACCGGCTCCTTAGTGGAACGCAGATCTGTAGTGACTACGTAAAGAATCCAGAAAATTTTTAAACATGTCACTTAAGACTAATTTGGAGGAAGACTGGAGTCTTTACAGATCGATCCGAGAAGAATGTTTCTTATACCGACTTTTGCAAAAAGATCGAAACTGTCGGTAAAATCAATAGACAAGTCAAAGTCCTCAAAAGGGAAAACTCAACCAGCCTGGAATCATTCAGAAAATTTGATGGCACCTCACATGGTTAAGGCTCATTTCCTAATCAGAACTAGATGACAGTCAGCCGCTGCACAATACGTTCTAGCTGTTATATCTCATGGATTGCGGTGACAGATGATGTCACTAAACACGCTGTTACTTCCTTTGATAGCTTCAAGTGCGCAAAACTGTTTTGCTTACGATTCCTCTGTGTAAGATGTAACATGCTTACCAACGCGGAAACTCCAGTAAGAGTGCGCTTTGAAATCTTGCAGGCAGAATTCAAGGCGCGCCCGACAGTAGTGAATACGCCCTGATCAACCATCGACATTGGGGGTGCTTTCGACAATGCAACTTTTGACGACTTGTGTAACTCTGCCACACAACAATGCGTAGACGAATCACTAGTTTCGTGGATCAAAGCAATGCTGTTGAATAAAACATTGATTGCGGATGCTAACTGTGGCCAACGTGTGATGACGGGGGTAAATAGGGGTTGCCCGCAAGGCGGAGTTCTGTCTTCACTGCTATGGTGCATGTTGGTCGATTCACTACTCAACGTTCTCAATAGTTCAGATCTCTACGCACAAGCATACGTGGATGATTTAGCTATATTGTCTGTTGGATCGTGTCTAGCGACTGTCGGCCCTAAAGCTCAGGCAGCCCTAGACGTGATCGGCGATTAGTGCACTAGAAATGAGCTTTTAATCAATCGTCTCAAAATTAAGGTTGTTCTCTTCATGAGAAAGAGGAAGCTGCCTGGTATGACTCATCTACTATATTGCTTAAAGGCGTCACCATCAAATTCTCCAATTCTGTGTCATTCTGGATAACAAATTTCTACGGACTAAACATGTTTCGTCGAAAGTCTCTAATGGACTGTCGCCCTTCTGGCAGTGGAAAGGAGCTATCGGCAAGATTTGGGGCCTGTCCTTTCGATCTACACGGCTGTGATAAGGCTGCTGTCTGATGGAATAAGCTTTCACGGAAATACGTTAATCCGGACTCCAAGGAACGGTCTGTCTTGGCTACATGGGCCTTTCCTCAGCACGCCTGGCTCCGTTCTAGACGCACTGATGAATCTCCTTCCCCTTGACATTCATATCGTGGGCTGCATTCTTGAGACCTTGCTCGCCGACTATTTTTTGTCTTGGGTCTTATGGACATGCCGTCTGATGCAGTGACACCAGAATTCCTGCTGCGGAAAAAATACGAAATCGACTTTCCCTGCTCCCAAAACTGGTTTCGGCTAAAATCTGAGGTAGGAAAGGAATATAGTCGGGTCTTCACGGATGGCACCAACATCGATTTAGAATGCGGCGCTGGTATCTCCTTGTTAGAAAAACTTGCGTCCGTCTTCCCAGCGGAGATATACCCACACCTGATGGTAAAGAATTATATTGTGAAGAATCGGTGGGGGGGCTAATCACTTGTATTTGTAGCGACAGCCAAGCTTCACTTAGAGCCTTCCTGAATCCCCTTACGACGTTCAAGTTAGTTCGAGAATGCAAGACATCTCTGAACGCAGTCGGAAGGCTGAATTCACTGTTTGTCTGGGTCGCAAGACTCAGATAGGAGTTTTTCAGGACCCGAACCTACGTTAGATATAACTGCGTCTTCAGTAAGGTTTCCACTCGCAATTGAGTTTTATATGAGGACAACAGCAGATAGCATGACTTCCCAGGTTGCAGGCAGACCAAACGATTGCCTACCGACGTCTCTAAGATGCCAATGGCTGTCTTCAGGTTGTTTACTAACGTCGTGACGGAGCACTACACGACATTACTAAGCACTTAATTGTGCTGGGCATAAGTGATTCAACATCCTGCGATGACGATACTGCGGAATGTGAATGTCCAACTTAAGCTTGCATCGGGCTCCAGGTACTTTTTGTTAACATGGTCGGTGCTGATGTAAGCACTTTATCACTGAAATGGACTGAAAGATTCCATTAAAATTAACTTACAAGAAGTACAATGTTCGAGAAGTCTGTGAATTTCATATTTTGTGGACAGCAATGGTGTCCAGGTGGGCTTTTTAGGCCCAAAACCAGGATGATATAGATAAATCAGTTCGATGTCAAAAGCGATCACATAGTAAAGGGAATTTTATCTTATATCTGACTTTGAGTAGACATACACGTCTATAATTATCGTAGTTCAAGAAGTCTCATTTGAGGTTCCATTCATATTTTGCAAATGATTTGGCGTATTCCCCTCAAGTCCCATCTCGCTGCTCAAAATAACTCGACGGGTAGGTCGAGCAGCTTTGCTCAATTTAAGCTAAGATGTCCATCTTCATTGTAAAGAGGTGAAGACAAGTATTTATTAGTTATCATTATTCAAATTGAATGGTTCCTTTTACATGGCAGTGGAATTTTGATCACCGTTTTATATTGCACAGATATGCTATTTTTCATACCTTCAGCGCCGATTACGTTTCCACTATTATGTTTCCTTGCTTCTTCATATATTAAATATGAAAGTTTCAGTCCCGTCCTGCAAGCTCTATATTTCATTGATCGGCCGACTGCATGCGGCTTCTTTTTCTTCCTGTGAAGCCGGTGCCTCTTCTATTCGTAGAAAACACACGTCTGGTCCTTGCCATCGGAATAAGTGGGAGTCTAAACCCGATCAACAACAGCCAGGTAGGTACATTTACGTGCTGCGTGTCTTAGGCCGTGTAAGTCCACAACTGGGAAAGTATTTACACTATGGTAGATCGTATTGAACTGCGCCTAAGACCCATACTCTTCGAATCCCCCTGGAGTTAATACTTCTGACTTAAGACACTTATTCACTGCCCCATACGTGACAAATTATGCATCAATATTCTATTTGAAGCGCTTGTCTTTGATGTCTAGATGACTTCTTTTGACAGCGCCTTATCTTCAAGTTAACAACTTGCAGCGTTTGCTAATATCCTGTTGACATTCCCAAAACCTCTACTTTTCATTTCACAATTTATAGTCAGAGTTCGATTATGACTCAATTCCTATCACTTCATTGTATTGCTATTCTCAAAATGTTTTCTTATCACCAGTCAGTGTTTACATCATACACTACACCCGGCACTAAACTTGAATCAACTACCGCTACCATACGTCATCCAGTTTTAACCAAAAAAATATCCCAGACTGAAACTGAATTTCTTTTTCATTGCCTCTTGATTGACTTCAAAAAAGATAGTTTTTTACGTGAAACCAACTCAGGAAGATGCTTTTTTGACTGCGACTGACCGACTCTCCTAAGATACGCATGAGAAAGCATTAAGATCCGTAGAATCAATTAAAAGTTCGCCACTCTGAATGCATCCGTAAAAACTATCATTTTCGTTCTTCATCAAACCCAGCGAACCGAATCGACTTAGCTAGATATTAACCAATAAATTCACAGAAAAAAAGTATCTAACTCTATCTATAGTATAGTTATAAAATACGAAAGTTTACAAGCCATTTACCGACAAAAGCGAAAACAATTCCTAAAAAGATGCCTATAGAGCCTAGGGTTACTGGTATACCCCACAAAGGCAGTCGAAAATTTACTCCGAACTACTCGTACATATGTATGTACGAGTACTCGTACGTGTTCCGAATGTGGAGATGCGTGCCATTGCTCATTATGGCACAGTTTACACGTTCGGATACTCTTCTATTGATATTCTTGTACCACAATAATGTCTAGCTTTACTCTATTTGGCTGAGTGCATCTAAAACAATGAACATTCCCGAACATGGTGCGTTCTACCGATCAGTATCTGGATAGGATTTCTGTACAAAATATAAGCTACTACCTAACATTAATTAGATACCAACCAGCCTGGTTATTTAGGTGAGTATCTGGCAGTACAACCACCTAAAACAGAACGAGTTCTTTACTGCTCCAACTACAGAGAGAAGAAGAGGGCGTCCCAGTCCACTTATTAGGAAGTGAACGGATTGCCCGGCGCGGCATATGTTTTATGGCCGTGGCGGGTGGAATTATTTTTTCCTCTTCTTGGACCATAAATTATTCAAATCGTGAAATTTTCCTTGTGTAACAATCTTGGCACCTTGATTCTAAGACTCTGTTCTCCACCCAAATGGACGAGACAAACGAGAAAGACTGGCCCTAGGACTTATCCATGGAGCATACTCGTATTTGTACATGTATCTGTACCGTATGTAGGTACCACGAAAGCATAAAAGATTGCATCGATCGGTTGGTCGAGATAGTAAATTATAATTTATCTGGGTCTGGAAAAATTATCTAGGTCTATGTTGGAATGGATCGTGCCAGATAAGACATCAGTTGGGCACACGTCACATGAGCGGATCGTCGTATTCGTTAGTTCTTCTACTCGCTGGTGCCTGTCGCATTAAAATTTCAAACTCAAAGATACTCGTACGATGTGTGGTGTGTTAGAGAGAAGAGAGAGTGGATTGAGCAAAGTCTCCACTGGCATTAGATAGTTGTATTTGAAATGAGAAATGCCTTACCAATGCCTTACCAATGCCTTACTGGACACGATGAATATGTGTGGGAATCGAACTTGTTTGTGTTCTCGGCGCTCGGGAAGGAAGCTTTTAGTGAGAGATTTTCAGATTTGTAGCCGGCAACCGCTGATAAGAAAGTTCACAAATCAAGGTGCTCGCTAATATAATTCATTTGAAACGGAAAATTTCGCAAATAATTAAATTTTTGTATATTAAATGAAAGGGCACACATGTAGTTTTCAAAATGGTTTGGGCGCTTATGTTTGAGTACCGAAGTTATGTGACTTTTCGAATTTATTTGAAGAATTCTATGAGAAACGTGGAGGTGACACTTAACAAGATTAAGTTAAGGGTGTGGTTTCTTGCTGTTAAGTGTCACGTGAGATTTAAAATTGGACTAGGCGAGCGTACATACTCGTAGTTCTGGAAAAGATACGAAAACATTTCAAGCAGAGGCGTCAGAGTCAGTAGATATGTTACGTATTCTACTCCACACTGAACTTGGTTCAGAAATTGGTTCAGAGTGCATAATTCTTATAGATGATCCTAAACATTCATGTTTTTAAAATAAAATAAAATTTTCTTGGAGTATCTTTACTTCAACTGCACAGTCCTGCCTGCAGTGCCACCGACCGGCATAACAACGCAGCGCAAGAGCAAATACTTCCTGATATTGTCATCGCTCTCACGGTAAACCTTGCAGTATGTCGCGTAGCTTATGCTTACCAAACGACACCAGTAAGAAGTCTACAATCTTTCTAACAGAGCAACAACGTGAAAGTCTACCGGCATGCTAGAGACTCATATCATCTGCAGTTATTCTCAAAAAAAAATCCAACCGTCAATAGAATCTCTAACCGAGGACGCAATCAATCTCGGCCTTCGAAAATCTGCCCAGAGTTTTGGCAAGGAAATTCACCGGTGATCTTATTTGACACAAATAAGACTGAGTGAACGCAGCCTTTCGTCTGCATTCAGAGAAGACTTGCATTTTCGTACTAGATTGGAAGTTATGCGTAAGCGAAGGTCTTAAGTGCAGCTTCACTGTCGCTTTGAATGCGGATACTTCGCACCCTTCACCGATTCTTCGCTGTCATCAGGGTTGAGTAAATTTAAATTTCCGTGTCGAAAAGTAAAATCTAATGAACCTTAGATCAATTTTTGAGCCATCCGTAGACCCAACTACATTTCTTTTCTGACTCAGATTCAGACTCAAAACATTCACAGGGAAATTGTCCAGTGTCAAAAAATAATCGAAAGCCGAGAGCGCCTTGGAGGATTTAGACACGAAACATTTAGTCAAAAAAAAATTAGTTTTTCAGGTTGACAACCAAATACTAACAAATCTTCATTGGGAACACAGATGCTTATACTTTTTGGCACTAGATGAGTCAGATTAAACAGCGTCCTCCTTCTCGTAAAGAGAACAACCTCAGTTTTGAGAGGAATGACGGAAGGCACATTTCTAGGAATTGACTATCACGTCTAGGACTGCCTGCGCTTAGAGAGTATAGCTACATTATGTGCGTATTGCAGAGAGAAGCATTTGAGAAGTGCATCTGCATGCATCATAGCAGTGGAGACAGAATGCCGCCGTCTGCATGCAATCCCTCTTTATTCCATAATGGGCATGGTTGGCATTTGTTTTAAATGGGTAATTGCCATGGTTGGCCCACGGCGTGCCATCACACTCGGAATTAGAATACGTCAATCTCCGTGTTCGGCCTTTAGATTATCCTGGCGAAATCCCATTCAGATCAGTAAATTCGAATTCATCGTGTAGGCTAAACTTCCTCTTTGGTAAAGGGTGAGGATTAGCTAAAACCTCCGCCAATCTTAGGGCCATTTAGCTCCGTAGTATTTGCTACATTTTGGCGTTTTCAAACACCAGTTAGTCTCTCCGTAGTTCATTTGTGATGTTCCGCCACAATGTTACTTGATGGCGCCCTCTTCCGCTTGAATGTGTTGCAGTACTTTTCAAACTATATGATCTTCTGGCCTCCTCATGACGTGATCATACCATCTGCGTCTGACTTCTTTCTGCTTTTCCACTACGGGTGCTATTTTGAAACTAGCAATGACATATTTATTTTTTATTTTGTGACGCCCCCCAACCCTTCTCAACATCTTCATTTCGTTGGTACTTACGAGTAGCTTATCCTCGTGTATTTTCTTATTGCTTTTCAATTTCCTGGGTTTTTTTACAGTTGACTAACTGATTCCGCAGCATCGACATCATCTACATACAATATACGAGGGAGGGTCAATAAGTCCGTGACTTTTTGAATTTCTGACCTCTTTACTGAAACAGCAACACTGCTCCTGTCAACGGGCATCTGTCAGTTGACTCCTGTCAAAATTTAAACTTGCTGCGTCAGTTAGTTTGTGTTTGACAGCTATTTTTATCAGACTACTCACTAATTTGAGGAGAAAATGGAAAAAAGTGAATTTCGTGTGCTTATTAAGCATTATTTCTTGCGAAAAAAAACCATTACCGAGACCAAGGCTAAGCTTGATAAATACTATGGGGACTCTGCACCATCGATTTCAATGGTAAAAAAGTGGTTTACTGAATTTCGTTGTGGCCGTACAAGCACTGAAGATGCCGAACGTCCTGGACGCCCAGTTGAGGTCTCTACACCCGAAACAATCGAAAAAATTCACGATATGGTGTTGGCCGACCGAAGATTGAAAGTGCGAGAGATTGTGGAAGCCGTAGGGATCTCGCATGGCTCAGTGGTTTCAATTTTGAATGATCACTTGGGCATGAGAAAGCTTTCCGCAAGATGGGTGCCGCGTTTGCTCACAGTCGACCACAAACGCAATCGTGTAACAACTTCACAGGAAGGTTTGGCGTTGTTTAATCGCAATATGGAGGAGTTTTTGCGCCGTTTTGTAACCGTGGACGAAACATGGATCCATCACAACACACCAGAGAACAAACAACAGTCAAAACAGTGGGTTTCTAAGGGTGAATCGGCGCCAAAGAAGGCCAAGGTGGGTTTGTCAGCCAATAAAGTTATGGCGACTGTTTTTTGGGATGCACGCGGGATAATCCACATTGACTACCTTCAAAAGGGAAGAACAATCAATGGGGAATATTATGCCAACTTATTGGACCGATTCAATGACGATTTGAAAAAAAAACGACCTCATTTGGCCAAGAAAAAAGTTCTTTTCCACCAAGACAATGCAAGGGTGCACACATGTGCAGTTGCCATGGCAAAAATCCATGAATTGGGCTATGAATTGCTCCCTCCAGATTTGGCTCCGAGCGACTACTTCTTGTTCCCAAACCTGAAGAAATGGCTTGGTTGGAAAAAGATTTGACTCCAATGATGAAGTCATCTCGCAAACAAAGGCCTATTTTGAGGACCTCGACAAATCATTTTTTTTGGAAGGGATAAACAAATTGGAGAAGCGTTGGACAAAGTGTATAGAGCTCAAGGGAGACTACGTTGAAAAATAAAATTATTTTTTTATCAAAAAATCTGTGTTTTAATCCAAAAGTCACGGACGTCCTCGTACACCACTGCAATGACATTTGAATTTTCTTGGTCAGGTAGCCCATCACTAGATTATAGAGAGTTGGGTTTGGGAAGAAACCTGGTGGATACCTGCCCTAACCTCGAAAGCTTTGCTGAGCTCAGCCGGCTTTTGATATTTGCAGTGACATTAGTATTGTATATACCATATACGGGTATCTTTGGGGATATCAATGTAGGCTTCTTGTACATTTTAGTCCCATGCGGCTTGCTAGAAGATAAGTCTACGGGGTACACGATAGAACGCTTTTTACAGATCTATATACAATAGGTGTACGTTTTATTTATTAGAGCGGTATTTTTCTATTAATATTCTAGTCGCCTGTATGGCATCTACCGTCGACTTTCCACGCAGAAACCCAAATTGTTTTTCAGTAATAGATGTTATGTCTGATAGCCTTTTGCTAATAATTCTCTTCCCCAAAGGTCCGTTTATTATCAGACTATGCTATTGAGAATACGTACATCCTAGAGAGCCGGGACCCTAATATATACATGGGCAGATGTCTCTACTGTTTTGACGTGAAAGCCTATCATGTAGACTTAAGCCTATATATTCATGAGAGCAAGGATACGCCTTACTAATGCTCTCCGTCAATTCATTTGATACCAATTCGGAACCTGTGTTGAGGGCACAGGAACCACCATTAATATGAGTTGAGGCCGGCCTAAAACTACTTTCCGATCTTAGGGTCACGGCACCTAGTATTTGTTGCAACTCTACCTCGGGTCAAAACCAACTGGAAGATCCTTCCTGCGTTTTAGGTTGAAACTACAGCCACCGTGGCGCTCCCACTAGGGGGCTAACTTTAACAAGTCAAGTTCAGACTGAAATCTTGAGGGCCCAGACTCCCACGGTACCATGTTTATAGTCTTGGTTTAGACTACCGATGGTCCTGCTACTCAACAGGACCCATATCCGGCAGCTTGTAACTGGCCGAATCGTAGCAACTTTCGGTAGCGTTTTTTATTAATGGGCTTCATTAATAGGTGAGCCTTTATAATTGGGTGGGGGCCCTTATGTATGAGTAGCAGTCAGCATCTATAGTCAGGTTTCTGTTCATCACCATTACTCTAATGAGCGTCATTAATCGGTGAGCCTTTATAATTGGGTGGGGGCTCTTATATGGGCGGCAGTCAGCATCTATAATCAGGTTTCTGCTCATCACCATTACTCTAATCCACCAAACTAGTGATTCGTCTACGCCGCCTTGTCTAGCTGCCTTACAAGTAGCAAGTTAGAATTGCTTTGTGGAAAACACCATCAATGTTGAAGAAAATGCCCAGTGCCCACTCCTGCTTGTTGAATGCGCCTTCAAATGTGAATCAGATCAGATTTTGGCTTGCGAACACCTATCTCGCTGGATCTTCAGCGGTGGTAGGCTCGTCAATATGAAGGGAGTCAGACTGACTAGTCTGAGCGATGATGTCCATTTATTATCAATCTCAGGCGATTAATGTTCAGTTCTGACCCTCTCAATGTCCAGCTTCTAGAGTTTACGATAACTTATCATAATGACACAGAAACAGCGATTGACAAGGATTACTCTTCGTTTAATTTCTGACGAAGTGTCGTTTTGCCCACATTCACAGCTAAGGATATTGTTACTGCTTCTGTTTCAATCAAAACGGCAGTGCATCACCTTTTCCAAACTAGTTTTCTTATTGACATTGCTAGTGCCCTTTTCGGAACAGTGAGCATTCTCCATTCGGAACCGCAAAATTCGAGGAGCTTGGTAGGGGTGTTAAAGCTAGACAATCCTCTGCAAAGCTCGTCAAATGTGTCGTCGAAATCGATAAGGAGGTGATGTGTGTCGCTCTGGACTTCTTCGGTTTTATCTAGAATCTGCCGTTGTGTGAATATTAAGTCAGTTATGGACACTCTGAGGCTAAATACACACAATACATGCTATACGCGATGCTAATGTGACTGATACTCGTACATTTATACAATAGTTGACGCAACTTAAAAGGTAAGTCAGCAATGCTTACGTTCCATTTGTCAGAAAAATTTTCCTCCGACCAAATTTTAGAAATGAGTTTAAGTCATCTCCCGCTGATCTTGATTTTATCATTGAATAATCTAATGATTTGCCCTCTTCGCCCGGTCATATAGAAGATTTTTGACTCTGACGAGAGCGGCTAATGAATTCTATGAGCAGGAGATTAGGGAGGAACATCGCATTTTTATAACGAAAACTATAGAACCAGTGAAGCGGTCGAGAGATACTAGTGCAGAAATGTTATTCGCAATTTTAATCAAGATGTGAAACAACTTGTCAAGGACACAAAAATGTAATAGAAATCATAGCCTTACTTACTTAGGTGGCGCTACAGTGAACCTATGCCTCAACTAACAAGTCCGGTCTTTAGCTAACTGCTTCCACTTGCGCACTCCAACTCGGTTGAGGTCCTCTTTTATTTGTGCGCACCATCTAAGGTAAGGTCTTTCTCAACTGCGTTGTCCTCTGGGTTAGATTCGAAGACACTTCGGCATGGAGCATAGGTGTCCATTCGCTTTGCATGTTCTAGCTATGTCATGCGATGGATGCACAGTTTTCTCACTAGGTCGACGTCGCTGTATAGCTGTATAGTGCGTTCTTGGATCTTCTACTCTAAAGCCGGTCAACAAAAACGGGACCGTATATTTTTCGAAGGATTTTTCCCTCGAAGGGAATGAGGATATCAGGGGATACGACTGGGAGGATCTATATAGTCTCCAAGACAGGGCCACCGATTGACGAGAGTGATTCTTTGTTTTATGTCTGTTGAGGTGTTGTTGGCAGCATTTATAGCAGAACCAAGGTAGACAAAATTCCTTACTACCTCGAAATTATAGCTATGAGTTCTGTGCAATTCGTCGCATCTTGTTGATAGCATATACTTGGCTTTACGCTCATTTACCACTAAATCCATTCTCGCGATTTCCGTTTCAATACTAGTGAACGCATGAGTAACAGTCCGCTGAGACCTTCCAATTATGTCGATATCATCGGTGTACTCTAGTTGTTGCACAAATTTTTGAAAGATTGTGCCTCCGTGTTTACTTGTGAGTTCTGCATAATTCTTTCAACTATGATGTTAAATAAGTCACATGACAGCACGTCACCTTGTCTAAAATCTTTTTTGATATAAAAGGCCTCGGTTAAGTCGTTATCGACCTTGATGGAGCAGCCAGCGTTCTCAATCGTCATTCTGCATGGGCGAACGAGTTTGGCATGACTCGACATTGCTCTATATAGCTCGCCTCTATAAGTGCTGTCATATGCGGCCTTAAAATCGATTAAAAGATTGATATGAACTTCTTGAGTTTTTTCTGGGATCTGCCGGCGTATGAATATTTGGTCGATTGTGGACTTTTCTGCTCTAAAAGCACACTGATATGGACCAATCGCGTTGCCGGCGAAGTGTTTTAGACGTTCATACAATACGGCAGATAAGATCTTGTATCCGATTCTGAGGGGACTTATACCTCTGTAGTTAGGGATTCTCCTTTTTTGTGGAATAGACAAACGATGCTGATATTACATTCATCAGATATACACTCTGCTGACCAGATCTGAGAAATAAGTTGGTGTATACTCTATACAAAGTCATTAAGCCAGTAAGTCGTCAGGTCCAGCTGATTTGTTGGATTTTAGCTTATATGGCTATCCTTACTTCGTTCAGGTCAGGTGAACGGAAGTTTTGGCTATCATCGTGTAAGATGAATGGTCTATTCTGGCTGACGATGGGATGTTGGGCTCCCTCGCCGTTACACAAAGTCTGCAGAAAATTTTCTTCCATGCTCTCAGTATGGACTGTGACTCCATCATAAGGCTTCCTTCTTGATTTCTACAGGTTTCTGTACGGTTCTTCTTGCCTTGACACGTTCTTTTACCTGTCGATAAAACTTGCGTACGTTATTCCTGAAATACAACCTCTCAAAAGCTTCGATTGCTTGCTTTTCGTGCTTTTTTTTCTTCCTCTGGAGAAGACTATGTTCTTCCCGTCTTTTATCTGTCGTAGAGCTCACGAACAGCTCTTATCCTTCGTTGCAGCACCGCTTTGTAGGCATCTTCTTTAGTTGCATGTGTTTGCCTGCATTCTTAATGAAACCAGGGTGGTGGTCGGGTGAAACCCAGCATATCAGTTGCCCCGTCTGTGATGTCACGTTGACAGTCTTGACACTGGTTTCCGATACTTAGGTCTGGCGGCATAGGATTTTTTGAGAGATTTCGGCATACAGTTTCGGCAAAGATTCTGGCTGTCTCTTGCGACTGGTGCTTTTCTTTTTTTTTGTGGCGCTTCGGAAATTCTCATTCGCATCTGAGTTGAAACAAGGTGGTTATCCGAGTCAATGTTGGGTTCCAGAAATGTTCGGACGTCCAGAATACTGAATACGTGCTTTACGTCTATCAATTTGATTTAGTGTTTGATGATTCTGAGACCATCATGTCCTCTTGCGTATATTGAGATGAGGAAACCGTGTGCTTGCTATAGTAATATTTCGCCCCGCAGCAAAGTCAATAAGCCTAAGTCCCTTGCCAGACGTGGTGTCGTCCTCCTCACCTGTCCTGGCGTTCAGATATTGCTCACATGTCTTATTGAGGAACCCGTAGAAACATTCTTCGGTGGCGTCGTCCTTGTCTTCAGCAGGGTCATGCGAACATATTATGTTATGTTTGCTAATTTAGCCTTGATGGGGATCTTCATAACATGCTTGCTCATGTGTCGGAAACTTAAGACTTCTTGCCTAAATATTCCGCATATGGTAAATTCGCATCCGAATAAGCGCTATTTCTTTTCCCTATAGCCATCATCATATTATAGATCACAGTTTATCAGCACCCTTATATCCGGCCCATTCCATCGCATTTCGTGGATGGTAGTAATATCTGCGTGATAGCAGTCGTGGGCCTCTGGTAATTGTTCGGCTGCACGTGGCCTGTCATCAACGGTTAGTCCATTTTTATCCGAGACCATTAGCTGGTTCGCCATATATTTTAATTTTTTTCTTATAAGAGTGTGAGCCCTATGACGGCGTACACCAGTATAATGCTACTGGCAGAGCATGCCCTTACGATTTTAGCCTGCATGTGTAAGGGTTTACTCATGCAGATACCAGGGACTACCACTTGGAGGTAAAGCAAACACTTCGCTACGAACTTGATTGTTGCGCTGCTGAACCAATCAAGGTTATAGGACACTCAGCAGTTTCCCGATCAATCGCCGCGCAGGCCTCCAGAGAGAGATATCATACATTGTGATGGAATTCGGGAAGAATTATTTCTGCAGACTATTTATAGGTGAAAATCTAGAGACTAGCATTCCACTGTCAGGTTGAATGCACCATATAACGTGGATGACGACTTTATTAATCCGATTTGATTTTATAAGGAGCATACACCAAATTATCTGTAAAATAGGGTTGGATGAAAGAGTGCCTGGTCAATGCAATTTTAATGTCACTTACTTGCTATTCAAAAATGGAGACTTTACAAACTACGTCAGCTATGGGGACAACTGTCTCCATTGCGTCAATAATTGATAGGATCACCATCGTCCATATATTCCTAAAGTCGCATATAACACTTCCGCATGTGTAGGATGATAGATGACAATGGGGAACGCTTGCGAGACCATAAAAATCGAAAATGATACCGCCGAGGTATTTGATGTCGCAGACGTTTGTCGAAAAAATGACGCGCCGTCATATTATATCTCTCACTTATAGGCAGAGGCCCAAGGTCTGTACAACTGCTGATGTTAGCATTATGATAAAAAATCAAAGTAACTACAATATTACTATTACATTTGCAGTCATTGAAACAATAGAAACGAAAATGGGTTTTGGTGAAAAATGTGGGTAATAGAAAGTATGTATGTATATGCTGTCCTCAAGAAAAAAAACACACAAAACAATGGATTCGGACAACACGGAAATCTTTTAAATTAAACCGTTTAGGTGGTAATGTCTTTTATTTACTTGAGATCCGTTGCAAATTTTAACACTGACGCAACTGGAATTTTAGTTGCTCTTACAGCTGGTAAAGAAAGCACTTTATAAGACCCTTATCGTGCTATCGAAATGCCACGAAGGCATGGACCTCATCAAAAACCGGACGAAAACGCCCTTGGTTGCTTTGAAAAAAAAAGTTCTTCAAACCAGTTTATATACCGTGTTTTGAAGATGTAAATACTAAGACGAATTATATGAGCTATACAATGGCATCCACTTGGTTAGAAGCACTAAAATTCAGCCACTGGGTTGATTACCGAATGAGCGATGAGCCTCAGATCCAACTACTCTTTAAGTAAAGTCAGAAGTTTACAATTTAAAAAACTACTTTCGTTGTTTCTTTTTCTTTTTGCATCTGATTTCGATACCTAGTTACTGTGCTCGTAACACCAATTTTTATGTTTTTAATTCGTAAAAATCTCTTTATTCTCTATAGGATCATACGTCCTCATTAAGAGTTGCAAGGGCTCCAACTATCTACTCTCAGACCCCAAGTAATAAAGCCGCTCATTACAAGAACTAGATCATTAAGGGGACCTTAAGTACACACAGTTGGTTGGAAAAAATCAAAGCAAACCAATTCTGTTGTCCAGATGTTTCTGATTCAGAAGACGCTAAACGCTGTTCTTCTCAAAAAAAGAAATTATATTTGTGCGAGTATCCATGCAATTTTAATCATGCCTCTGCTTGCAAATTGCTTGCATTTCCGGTTTTGTAATTTTCCGTTTAGGGGGATTTTCCTCTAATTTCCTGGGATCTTATTTGCATTGATCAGCCATCCTAATTTAGCCATTTCATAGCTGTACCACAGCTGGTATCCGTACCTACATGAAGTAACAACGCTGCCTTTCTCTAATTAAACGATCGAAGTTGTATCTTTCTTCATTCATCTCGTGATATTTTTAAAATATAAATACTGGCTTACTCATTTCTCACTTTCCACAACAAGTTCACTGGCGATACCTCCTCCACTAAAACGCCTCCACTCATAACATCAACCAGCATCTGATCAAAAAGTCTAGAGTTTAGGTTAGCTGCGGTTAGTATCTTTTAGTACGCACTCAAGAGAGCGCGCAAATCCCGAATTGCAAATCGCAAATCAGCGAAACGAATTAAAGATCCGATAAAACCATATCCGACTGACTGTTCGAGCTGCAGATACATGTACGAGAGTTGCTAGCTACCAATTCACAGTGTAGAATTTGTTTGCTTTATTTTTAAACGGCACACACTCGATAGTGTAGACTTTTTGTATATTTTCGTTTGCCACACTAGATGGTAGACTGTCAACGGTTGACGGCATGCGGTAAAAGACACCACCACCTTCAAATACGTTCTCACAAGTCACACAGCAAACAGTGCTCATATACGTACAACGAATCTATGGTTGTGTGGCGATTGATTACGACTACGACTACGAGTGCAGAGTACTTGTATCTGAACGCTTGAGCGGCCTTAACACGGCCCAACCATCGATTCGGTTATTTGTCGAAAAGCTTTCGGTTTGAGCGGTACTGGTGCCTGTTGCTGCTTTGTAACTTCTTCTGCGCTTTTTTCCATCGCGGCACACTTAGATTTTCATTTTATTTTATTTAATTTTTTTTTTATTTTTTTATTTTTTTTTGTGTAATTTTGCTGCTATAGCAAATAAAAAAGTAAAAATAAAAAAATCTAGTACGTGGAAGATACCGAAAGTGTCGTGCTGTAGTTTAAATTTTGTTTGCCCCAACACTGCACTCAGTCCCAAGTGTTCGTTGTCGAAGGGGAGGGTTTGTTGTGCACGGATATAACCATTTTTTTCCTTCTTCAAAATTCTAATTCACTAATTAATTAATTAACGGTAATTTATGGATTTTTTTTGTTTAGTTTTTTTTTTTGTTTTGGATTTAGTGTGACATAAGTTTGAAAATTGCGCGCGCAGTGCAGATACATAGATTTTTTTGGATTAATTCGTTGCAGTGTTGTATTGTCCACAAGTATTTGGAAGATCAATTGCGCTATCACTTTCATTGACCAGATTTGGATAGTGATTGTTAATTTATTTAATTTTTTTTTTTTTTTCATTAAATTTATCTTTTGAAATATTTCCTTTCAGGCTTCGGATGCACATTGTCCATATGACTAATGACCATACTCTGATGTGATTTGATCGATTGGCGGTGTAGAAAGTGTTAAATTGAAAAAAAAGGAAACAAAAAAAAAAGAAATATTTACCTCCAATACCAGAGTGTACATATCTATTTGCAGTGGTACGAGTACTTCTTGGATTGCATTTTATTTTTATTTCTCTCCTTTGGTTCTGTTTTACTGATTGCAATCATAGAAAAGTGAAAAAGAAGAAATAGAAATAAACCGGCAAATAAAAAAGCAATAAAATAAAAAGAAAAAGTGGTGTTTCCAAGTGATCGAGAGCTCTGAGAAGAAGAAAAAAGCGCTACAGAGTTTCGTATTCGTATTCGTATTTTTTTTGTTTTTTTGTTTGTAATTTTTTCTGCCACATCGATATAATTTCACTTTTACAAGTAAAAATAACTTAATCAATTAAAAAGGAAAAATAAATAAAAGGATATACAAAAAGCATCGAGTTGTGATAGTTAGCGAGAATTTTTTGAGAATTTCTTTAAGTGGCAAGTCGGGCGGTGCATTATAATTACACCAGACACATCTAGAACTACGAGTACATCAGCGGGGGATAACTTAGAAACAATTTTCACAATTCATTGAAAAATTCATGAGGTGTGACATCGATAATAGAAGGTGAGTACAAGTACAAGTCCAAGTATCTCGTATCTAAAGCTTTTAACATGAGTATCATTAGTCATATTTCTCAATTGGATTCTGACTGGGTGAGTTGAGAGTCAGTCAAGCAGGCAACCTATTGAATTGCTGTTTGAACATTTTGTACTTGTGTAACTATAACGATATTGAGATATGACAGATATTGAGTATCTGTAAGTACTGGTATGTATTCGTTATCTCGTTGTTATCAAAAGCGTTTTTTATTTTTTGCACGCAAAGTGCTGGAGACAATGTTTTTTTTTTGTTAAGTTAGAAGCTCAGGTTGGGATTGGAATGATCAGGTGTATCTAAAGAGTGTTTTTTTTAAGGGTATACAATATACAAATTCAATATGAGATAAAATACTTGAAGCCAATGTTAATGTCTATAATAGTAGCTTTGTTTAATAAATAATTTTATGCCGTTAGTGTTTAAATATGACAATTTTCGACGACTTTATCGAGGAACTGAAGCCGTATATCAGCAATAACACACCGAATGTTGACTTCCAAATCGTCCATTCTCTGGTTTATCAGCATAGAGTAGTGACTTCATATGCCCCCAAAAGAAAGTAATCTAAAGGTGTCAGATCACAGGATCGTGGAGGCCAGTTCACAGGTCCATTACGCGAAATTATGCCCTCAGCAAATGTTTCCCTCAATAAATTGATGGTGTCGCGCGCCGTGTGGCATGTTGTGCCATCTTATTGAAAGCAAAGCTCTGTCACGTCAATGCCATGCAACTGAGGAACGAAGAAGTCAGAACTGATGTTTCTATAGCGCTCTCCATTGACGGTAACATTCTGGCCGGCATCGTTCTTAAAGAAATATGAGCCGATGATTCCACCAGCCCATAAAGCACACCAAACATTGATTTTTAATGATTGTAAGGGCGTCTCGACAAAGGCATCTGGGTTTTCTCCACTCCAAATTCGGCAATTGTGCTTGTTTACATATCCATTTAACCAAAAATGGGCCTCATCGGTGAACAAAATTTTCCGTTGAAAATGAGGATCAAGCTGAATCATGTTTTCATAACCTGGATCTTATAAGCTTTTAAGCCAAGATCTTTCCGTAAAATGGACGTAGCGCTCGATAAGATAAGGGTCTATTTTTCGAGCATTTTCAGTTCTGTCTCACCAATGACACACAGAATATTGGCTTGTAAGGTCTAAATAACACCATCAACATAGTCTGCTTTAAGAGTGATACAATTATTCCAAGTTTTCCTAACATTTTGATGTTTTTCAGTTTCCAATACGACTTCATCACTTGAGCCAAATCTCTTTCCCTAGAGCATCTGTTTGAGATTTGCGAACAGGTAGTAATCGCAGGGGCACAAATTTGGCAATTTGAACTTCGATCTCGTGAAGTTCGTTGGGCCGATCTTTCAATCATATGAGGCCTAGTTTTCGAGTACTCTCACCACCAACGAGCTGAATAATGGCTTCCAAGGCCTAAATATTTTGCGATTTATCAGCATACACCAAAGCCCTACAGTAAATAATGGAGTGGCATGAAATCGGTTGACCTCGGTGGTCAATTCACTGGTCCATTTCGCAATATAATGATGTTGTTGAATCTAGTGCTCCATACCTCATAAAGCGTCGTCCTGCTGGATCTACATATCCTCATTTCGTCCATATTTCTGAACAAATAATTACTGACTATTATGCGAGCTTCGGCTACATTTTTTGAAAAAATAAGGATCAGTGATGTCACCAGCGTGAAGACCATCCCCAATGCCTATCTAGCCAAAAGTATGTCTTGACATTAAAAACGATTTTTCGATAAAAATATGTATGAGCCCATTCTATAAACTCTTGTCGTAAACCATGGTCTCGTAGCCCGAGAACCTACACCAGCTGGACCTTATAGGAGTGTGGACCGAGATATTTTTGTCAGATGCTGGATGGACAAAGGCCAAATTCTTGCGTTCGATAACGATTTGACAATTCTGGATCTTCCATAATAAATTTATCTACAGCACAAGCTCAATTGGCCGATTATGACGCCCAAAAATACCTCGTTCTCTTCTATACGTTTCCCAAATTGAAGATTTTTTTTTTTTAAAAAAAGAGCTTAACACTCAAGTGGGTATGACCACCACACTTAAAATGCCTGAGCACGTGTTATGTTTATAGGAAAATGGGGCAGAGAGAGAAAGACAGATGTTTGGGCTCAATAACCACTGCTCCATGGGTGGCACTCAACATTTAATGGGGAGACTGAATTATTAGTGTAATTGTTCTTTTTGTCCAGAAAAAACTTTCAGTTGCCAGAAAAAAACAATGTCTTTCGGGTGTGGTTGGGATTGAACGCCGAACCATCCGATTTAGAAGCCAATACACTATCACTTAAGCCACGGCCACCCGTGGTGCGAATGCGAAATTCTGATACAATCTATTTGTTGCGATTTGTCAAACTAAATGTCAAAGTCCGAAAATGACAGCGTGATTAAAAAGTTGTCCATATTATCAAACCAATTCAAGTAAGCAGTTCTTGAAACAAAATTGTCTACATTTAAGGAGAGAATCCTTTTCCCAGTAATAATCATGCTCAGATCAATATTTGATTTAATGAAGGAATACAGCAGTCGGATATTGAAAAGGATGCCACCTGAAAATCATGATTGAGTCGATTTCTTTGTAATCTGATTGACAATACGACCAACATATGGATACTTTTCAATGAAGCTTAAAACATTTGCAGTCTTAACCTTAAGGAGCGGTGAGCATATAGTAGGTAGCGGCATGATCACAATAGATTTTGGTAATTAAGCACAACCAACTACATTGTCGTAGTTAAAATCGATTCACAAGGAATAATAAGTCAATAAGACCCATTGATGAGAGCCTTTTAGATTAAGGGGTTTTAATAACAGCCATCTGCTCTGGAAAATACTATTCGTCAGTCTTTTTTTAAGTAGACAGCAATATGCTTAAAATAAGTTTGTTAAGAGTCTGTTGGCCACTACCCTTAATGTTATGTACGACATCTTGTCAAAAGAAAGGAAATAAAGAAGAAGTATGGCGATCGAACCTAAAGTTGTTAGCTGTGGTTAAAACTAGTGGATTCGTTACTTGAGTTCTTGGAAATAACTTACTATTACTAGCTACAAATATAGCCCTATTCTATCCGAGTCGGTAGAGAAAAGTAAAGTACATGGAGCACAAAATTACTCTCATGTTTTCCTCTGGATATCTTGCACTACTCGATTCTCTTTTGTTTCGGTAATTTTTGATGATCTTTTCGTCCATTTCTGGATGTATGTATGTATATGGGCTACCACTCAACGAAAATTGGCTTGAGTGACTATTCTATCAGGATTAATCCGACTCTTTACGTAGGCTCGCAAAAATTCCAATGGTATAAAATAAGTTGATTTCACTGCCAATTATTATCATGAGATGGTAACTCTATCGAGACTTTGACGAACTACGAGTATTTCTATAGTGCGTTCGGTTTGTCATGTAACCGTGTCACCGTCTTGATAAAATGAAATGAAACATATGTCTTTTATGGACTGAAATTGGTTGAAAAAAGTAAGGCCTGACCATAATCGATAGCAAACAGCGAGAGATAATAGTATCTAAACATGATTGAATCACTTGAGGTTTGTCATCTGCTCAGATGTGACAATCTTCTCATACGTAGAGAGATGTGGCTCATCGCTGAAGAAAGCTTTCTTCGATAAATCACCGTCAATTGCCTCTTACTGCTGCGGCCAATCTTTGTATGTTCTCGATCTCTAAACTTGATTCATTTTAATACTTTGTTTAGTTGCAAGTACAAACTTCGCCAAAGACAAACGTATGAAAGGCCCGATTGTTGCGGGCATAATATAATTGACGATTCTGTTTTCCACTATTAACAATGATATTCTCGTCCGAATGAACGTTGCAATAGTGCACAGGTCTTACTCAATTCTCAACGCTCCCACTTCCTTCGAAGTAAGCCGCAACATTACGGACTTTCAGTTCGTAGTAGTTCAGTTATGAGTAAGGTTCATAGTTAGTAAAGTGTTATTTCCTTAATACATAAAATCCATGACGAATGACCTGTTTGTTACATCGGTGTCGAACCCTATTTCAGTATCCCTAAGCTTAAGCCCAAGAGTCTCCTATGAAAATGGGTAAAAAGCAACATCAACATACTGCGGTAATGTACAAATAACTAGGCAGGTCCAGAGAAAGATCTATCGCTTGAGATGAAAACATCCTAAGTTACAACAGGAATGATATTAGGAAGACCTATCAACTCCCTCACCGGACAATGCAGCTTGAGCTATCTAAAGTAGAAGACGAAATTGCAGAATACAAACTGTGGCTCTGTGCCATTTAAGAGGGCCTACTTTCACAAAAATTGCTATAACCAAATGATGTTTTTCAATTGAAATCTCGCAATGCAATCGGTTTTCGGCACCAAAGAGCCAAGAGGCCGTATTGTTTGTTGCTTGTGTGTAACGAAACCAAATTATAATAAGCTTAACGATCGCGAGATCTTTGACACGGATCTATTAGCGGCACGTAAATCTAGCTCTGGGATGAGACAACTGAATATGACACATCGACGAAAGTAAGTACGAATCCTTGTACACACGCCTATCATGGACCAAAGTTATCTTCCGTTTGAAAAGAAGAAGATTTTTAATGATCTTGCCCGCTGAGTGTCTGATGCAATGGCATCACAGTATGTAGAGCACGAAATCGACTTTCCATTCACTCAGGAATGGTTTTGGTCAGAATCTGAGGAAAGGGATATAGTCTGGTCGTTTTAGATTTCATTCGTCGCTAGATAAACCTGCGCCGGTCTTCCAAGCAGAAATATTATATTAGCATTCACAATCTCGAAGACAAAGAACTATGTAAGTATATTGTGAAAAATCAGTGAAGGGGTGAAGTATCTGCGTCTGTCGCGACAGCCAAGCTACATTTAAAGCCTTGCTGAACATTCTCACGACTTCCAGAAACGCAAGACTTCTTTGAACGCAATCGGAAGGCTAAGTTCAGTAAGTATTGTTCGGATCCGGGTCATAATGGGATTGTGGGAAATGAGATCACCGATGAACTTGCTGGGAAATGCTCAGAAGCCAGTTTTTCAAGATCCAAACAATGCCTGCGTCTTCGAATCGTTCTTCCAGTTACCGACGGACCAAACGAATGTTTCTTAACTTGTCTAATAGGTCACCTACTTTTTCACTCTCACTCAGTACGGGAGACTGTATTGGCGTCGACTGACTTACTGGCATCGTAAAGGTGTACTACGCTTTTGGTTAGCACCTAAGTATGCTAGGCTTAAGTGACGCAACATTCTGCGGTGTTTGATATGAAAGTGGCAACGACACCGCACTATCTCTCTCGCATCAGACTGCATGTACTCATCGGCGCTGGTACTGTAAGCACCTTATCACTGAAGCGTTACTCATTATTTAAGGAACGAATTCCAGTAAAAGGAAGATACATGGAGTGGAAATGACTGATTCTTTTCGGACTTGCTTAGGCTATTAGTTTCCCATCCTTTAGCTTTCAAGTCATTAGCGCATGAAAGCGATTATGTCAGATGAAAAACTATCAAAACAGAATTCGTTTGTTCAAAACCACCACAATTTAACGAACTGAAAGTGAAAACTAATGAGGTCTACAGGGAGGACCATAGAGATTTAAGGAAACTTCACGGTATGTTGGGCAGATTCTTTGATTTTACATTAGGTGGCAATAAGCGGTGGTGTAAATGTGGCTTATAGCAGTGGTAGTTCTTAAGACGAGTATGTTCGCCCTTTCGTACTTTGTGAATATTTTGACCTCCGAACTAGATTTAAAAAACCACGAAGATATGCTCCTGTCTCTTAAGATAGTCGTAGCAGTGTTAAGGGGAATCATCTGTATTTCGAAAATCTTAGGGAAGGGGCAAAATATTCGGCAGATGGGAGCCTCCCTAAATTCCTTAACCACTTACGAATAAGTTTGGAAATGTAAGGCTTTTTATGAACGCAGTCAGTAAAAACGCTGGATTCACTGGATTGATTGCGGAAAACACCTAATCGCGAATTTGGTTAATTTGCATCTTGGGGCCCTTTGTTGCTTGCTATTGTTAAGCAATGCTACAATAGATGGGTCTGGAAATTAATATTTGGATCCGTTTGCTTAATTTGTTTTTCAAAACAAGTGCTATATAAAGTACTATACTATTGATGATTCAAGAGTTCGGTAGGTCCTTCATGAGTTTCGAAGCCTTTTTCTTTTTCCAATCCATTTAATTGTAGTTCGATTGGTGTTGTGAACTTATCCAGATTTTAGCTTATTTGCTGTGCTTGAATCATCTGGGTGTATGGTGAACTTGTTGAAAGAACTGCGCCAAAAGTGTAGTAAGATGCTCGTATTTAGATCACCTTGGCCGGAGCCATGTAGACTAGCCCGAAGGTGTGTGTACTGAACAACTTTTATTTTTATCAGCCATTCATTAGAAATGACACTTATTATCCCTCGTACTCGTATGTGCTTCCTTTTATTTCCACATAAATACTAAGAATTGTATACAAAAGAGTTAATCTCCGACCTATCGGGCTGATTGGCGATTCGCAAATGTCGGCGTAACTTTCCAAAGTAGCTAATAATGAGTACTACTCGTACACCACTTATGTAATTAGAACTTTTTACAAAATCCCTTGGTCATATCCCATAAAACGATTGCCCTGGCGATCACCTGTATGTGAAAAATTCCCTCTTCAACAGTCCAATTAAATTTATTATGTTAATTCTCTTACGTAGTCTGGTGCTGACTTGCGATGTTTATTCAATAAACATTCATTCGATATCCGAAAATAAACTCCACGAAGTGGTTTTACAACCGAACAGTTAATTTTTTTTATATTTGTGATGCGGGAGTTCGGATACTCATTTCTGGTGAATTTTGAAGGGAAAAAATCCCACAAGTCACAGTTCTTGAGCACCTTTGCTGGAGATACTTTTTATTTTGTCTGTAATTATCTGATCTCTGACTTCATCTCTGGCTGTGATTATGACTACAACTCCGATTCTAAAGAAATCTATCTCACGTGCTCGTACAAGTCACTCTGATTGATGACATAATTTTGAAAATTTTTGCAACAACTTTTTGGTTTTTGTTTTGCGTGTGGGTAGATACTTTTTTTTTAGTATCTGTGGTAGGAGTACGTGTGGTAGCAATTTAATCTCATTAAGAAATGATAGAACATAGCTTCCTTGTTTTGTCTGGTAATTATCACTTCGACATCGAGACTTTAATTTGTTGGACTTGAAGTGTGGTCTAGGAAATAGTAGTTTCCATGATGTGTTCGACTATGTACTTGTATTGTAGAACTCGGAAACATGAGTAAACAAAAATACGATGTGGTGGCATGGGTGAAATGACGAATGGATGGCAGTTGCTGTAGCTGTAGCGCCGCATAAATTTTATTTATTTATTTATTTTTTTGTGCTGATAAAGCAAAACTGCTCAGTTCAGATCAGTTGTTGTGAGCACGAAGTAAACATTTACTCGTGATAGATTAAATTGATACATCGGCAATTTAAACTTGAAAATATACCATACTGGATAGTGCGTGTGGCTAGCGTGTGGATTTTCAATGAATGAAGACTTCAGAAGGATTTAGTAATAAATAAATTCAATGAAATTACGTGTTCTTAGTTTAGGTGGTGTTCGCAATCTAAATGGGGCTAAAGAAAATAAAATTAATTTGTTTAGAAATATTTAGAAAAGGTTTAGAATTGTTCCGAAACGACCAGATTTGTATTGCAAATGAACAATAATATTACATTAAAATTATTTAGCAGTAAAGCGACATTGGAAACAAAATTATGGATGTTAAAAAATAAAGTTGATTGACTTTTTAAAACACTGAACTCTCGAAAGTCAGAAATCATTTGATTTCAAATGAAACCATTGTCGAGCGTAATTAAATTTTTATGAGTAACAGGTAATGTGACTGAAAACGTATACGTATACAGATACTTATGTATGTAAAATATACATAAGTAACTCTTGGCGAGTCCTAGGTTGAAATTTTCTGCTGGATGGCCTGTTGAGCTCAGAAAGCTTAAATAATCAGGAAAATGGAAGGAAATTCATTTACGAAAAAGAGTTGCTGTATTGTACTAGAACCGGATAACCTAGCAAAACATAGGGAATCAGAGGTAATGCTGATGCAATCGATCTAGAGTAACATTTTTTCGATTTATCTTTCAGTGTCAGAGATCAAGATCGTCTTTTGTTTTCCAAATAGGTTGAAGATAGTTTTTGAAGCCTCTTAAAGTAAGTTCTAGTGCTTAGTTTAGTGTGTACGATTCGTTGAACAATTCATTGACCGATACTTTGTTATTCTTAATCACATCTTTTTAAATCTTTATTCGCAAAGTGACATGACATAAAAGCATAAAACTTCTCCAAAGATGTTGGGGAATGTCGAACCCTCTGAATTTTGGACAGGGATGTTGATATTATTAGCTTTTCACTAGGTGGTGATCTTTATCATCCTTATTTACTTATGCGGTTATTTAAAGCACACCAAAAATTTAAGGAAGATGATTGAAAGATTGCAAACTAGATCCTACTTACTGTTTTACGTGAACGCCTATATCACTTCCTATACTTAGATTGAAAGGCAAGATTAAACACTAAATATTGGCTAAACCACTCATCAAGATTGTAAGGCTACGTTTGGATATATGAAACCAAGTATTGACAAACTTATCAGGTCAATGGATTAAGCTCTAAACAGATGTACCCAATAGTGTTTTACTCATTTTATACAAACTAAGAGATTAAACATATTATTCAAAATAATCGAATGACCTTTTGCTCCAAAGCATATTTCTTTATTGCGAAACAAATGATATCACGTCAACCTTCCACACGACTGATTATGTTGATTACGATCAGTGCAAAAATATGTCTATTATAAGTCCCCCCAAGCCCTCAAGGCAGCTCTCTAAAGGCAACAAGTATTTGAAAAAAAAATCGCACAAATATGAGACTTCTATCTGAACGCTGACTTATTTTATATCTTTGTATAGATAAAAATTAACTTTCAAGGTAGATTCAATTTTCCTCAACTGATTAAAGCGGCACATGTGCGAGCAGTCAGTTCGACAGTAGCCCCTATCCACCTATGTACGCCTATTGAATGGATTAACACAACAAATTCCCAGTGACGTTACTATCGTTACTATCGATCAATTATACCAATAAGTACGGCAACAATCTATTTATCAAACTATTGATTCCGAGGAAATGCATTTGCTATAAATTGAAAAACCATCTTAGTCATTGGAATATTTAGCCAACTTCAATTGCAGATACTCGTACACCTCATACCCGATTTCTGATTTATTTTTTCTTTTCCACAGAAATCGAAAACCGTCACAAACACCTCGCTGGATTCGAATGAACTTTGACTTATGAGTCGAGATTATGTACGGAAACGTATAATAATTTATTTAATTATGGCATTCGGGTAATAACTAGAAACATATACAAGCAAAACTACTAGTTGTACTATAGATACTCAGATATGGATTTTTTTTTAGATAAAGTTACTCGTACATAATCGAGCGGACTGTAAGAATTTCAACGTTTTTACGAATCATTCTCCAAATTGATAGTTGGTGATCTTGCATCACCTCAAATGTCAGATATTATAGTGACAGAAGTGTCAATTAAAACATCATCTGTCAGTGGGTTGGGCAACAAAATAGGCCAAAACCGTGTGAAAAACAAGAATCAAAATCTCAATCTGAAGTGGTTTTTCTGATGACGACTTTAATGACGCGAAATTTTCTAATGAATTTACGCAACCGCAAAAGTCGCCTGTGGTACTATAGATAACTTGTTTATAAATTTTTTTCTTATGTATAGAGGAGATAACGTAAAGTGTAGTGATAAGGAGAATTTGTTTTTCTGACTCTGAGTACTCTCTGAAACGGACGGAGGAAATGGTGACAACATTTTTGGTGTGAGACGCGAGTTTATTCACAGGAAATTGTGCAATTTTTGGAATTTTTGGGACAAGGTGAAATTTTGTTTTTTTTTTTTTAATTACATTCGCGAAAAATACTGAGATTGTTACAAAACAATATTTAAGCCTTGTGATAAGGGATATATTTTTTAAATATTTGAATATGAGAATATGTTTGATTAAAATTTATTGCTGGTGTTTTTATGAAGGCACGAAATTATGATGGCTTATTTTTATGGCGATAAGTGTGTGAAAGTTTTTCACACAGAATTTGTTTTCCAGTTTATTACAATCTTTTTATATTCAAAATCAACTTTGATAGAATCATACTTCAGATTTAACTTTCTTCTCACAATATTTGTCGTCGCGACAAGGTTTCAACATTTTTAATTATTTATCCATTTAGATAGATTTTTTGTCAAAATTCAGAATTAACACTTGTCTTGTTGTTGAATGACAACTTTTTCAAAAAAAAAAATTCTCTCCGTTTTTGTATAAAACATTCCCCTCATATTTATTTACACAATTTAGCTTCCAGAATACTCTCGACACTCGAGCACTTCTCTCATTTATTTATACTTAAGACAAGACTTTTTTGAGTGTCTGTTCTATGCCACCAATAAGTTAAATTTTGCCAGCAAAAATCAATTAAAATCGATTAAAAATTGCTTTATTTATTGGCGATTTTATTACCACAGCGCTTTCGGTTTGTAATATCTTTTTAATTGTAAATAAGTAATTTGCGGTTATTTTGTACGGTTTTGACTTTGAAATACATCTTATCACTCAATACAGTGGTTTATTTGTTGATTGATTTTGAGTATCTGGTGCTGAGTGTCTTCAGAAATGAGAAATAAAAAATTCAAATCTTGTGTTAGCATGTAGTATGTTACGAGTAGATATCGATTGTAAGAAATATTTTGATTATTTGAATTGACTGACTCTGTGTGGAATTTAATAAATCAACTCAACTGAATTCATTGTCCTATTTGATTAATATAGTCTCCTCTTCTGTTAATTGTTGTTTTCAGGAACTGTTCAGTTAGTGGAAAAAGCCTTGAGGCTCTTTCGTCGTTTGACGAAAACAGCAATTTCAAGTTCATAGATTTCAAGGGAAGATCTTCGTTAAATCTGATTCCAAGTTTCGGACTAGGTACGGGTGGGTCAAAATGTATAACCCTTTAGACACTTTGCTTTAGAATGTCGGTTGTGGTTCAAGCAGCATGCGCCATTGCTCTGTTGTTTGTTTTTTTTTTGTCCTGCTGGAACCACATATCCTCTAACGTCTCCTGTGTTTAACCTGAGCACCTGTCTATGAAGACTTGATGTCACGGGGATGCTCATCTGTCCCCTTCCTGAGTACCAATTCAGAACTGCGTTAGAGGCACCAGTTCCACCCTTGGAATGAGTTGAGACCGATGTAAAATCTCTCGGTGATCTTACGGTCACAACCCTCAGTACTTATTGCAACTCTACATTAGGTCTAAATCAACAAGAGGACCCTTCCCGTGATATTGGGTTTAAGCCACAGCCACCATGACATTCCCACAAAGAGGTCTACCTCAACAAGTCAACACCGACCGAGATCCGGAGGCTCCTGAATCCAATGATACCGTGATTTAAGTCCTAGTAGGGACTACTGGTAGTCCTGTCGCCAACAGGACCTATGACCTGCAGCTTGTAATTGGTTAAATCGTAACAACCTCTAGAGGCGTTAAATTAAGAAAACAGTTACGATAAGACCAGTATTTGCTCTGCCCCCGCTTTTTATTAGACAACGTCATTGATGGGCGAAGCCTTGATAATTGCGCGGGGCCCCACATGTCCTCCAGTTCCAATTCATCCAATGAGAAATGAAAAATTCATTGATCCTGGTTCTGTAGCGCTTACCAATCACAGTCACCGTTTGGCCCGATCCATGGGCGTCCAGCCTCAACAGCACACCATGCAGTGACTTTGAGTGGATGTAATGGCACTTCGTGCATTACTCGTAGATTTGCACTGCCCCATAAGTGAAAATGTTGCTTGTTCACGTATCCACATATGTATGTCAATGCGACAAAATCACTGACGAATTGTTCATCAAAACATCTTCAGGAGTATAGCGTTCCATTACTATTTGTTTGCTTCACAAATGTCAAAACTGAATTGGCATTCGACGCCATGGCACATTCCCAGCCCACCCTTTATTAACAGAAATTTTATTTATCTACTAACTGACATAGATTGTGTTATAAGCCAGGGTGAGTGTGAGCATCAATTAAAAAAAAAACATTTCCGCCGGGTCGATCTGGTGGTAGCTTTCTTGAAACCCTCGTAGATGGATAGTTAAATTCCCTTTTCATGATGAGTTAATTTCTGTTTTTCGTCTTTCGAGATCATTTTAAAATTGTCAGTATTGATAGTCCCTTCTTTTAGAAAATATGTGTTTTCCATCGAAACTCTAGAGAGAGCGGACTGCGTTCTTCATCGCTGTTGCGCCAACTAGACAGGACTCTATAAAGGTCATTCTGAGAGATATGTACTGTGAGGTACATAATACCATGGTAGTGAGACGAATTCTCACGTAGTTGCTTAGCGGTCTGCACTGGAAAGATGGTCTAACATCAAACTGTTGGTAACATTCTATGAACTGGCTCTACAAGCATCACTGGAGCGTTATGAACGTCTACCACGGAGGCTCTACAGACTTTGCTCCACTTGCCACCTATAGACTTGTTCGGCATGGAGATGCAACTAACTGTGCCCTCAGGCTGGAAGACACTTAGCTATGGAAAGAACTAAATGTAGGACATACTAGTTTACTCACGCTGCATCGTGAGCATCACAATTCAATGGACCTTCAAATAACTCAAAGTGACTTCAATCACCTGATGTCAAAGAGGAACAAATTGAAAAAAGGCGAATTCTTCCAGAGTATGTCAATTCCCATCTTCACAGACGGCTCTGAGGTTCTGCCGCATGGTTCTTCTCTGCCCACCTTCGCACATACAAATCCTTCGTCGGTCTACTCACATATTTTACTGTCTCAGTTATTCATTAGACTGCTGCTTGACTCAGCCTGAATCCGAGACATTCTAGGAAACTGCATCGCTAACGAATTGGCCAGACTCGGATCTCTAAGAATAAATTGTAGGCAGCTAACATCAGGCCACCAATATCAGCCCGGTCTTTGGTGAATTCATCAGGATAACTGTGAGACATCTACACTATTATGGCCCATAATCGATCCTAAAGAACCAAGAGAGCTGATCAACCTCAGGAGGAAAGGCATCTCAAAACTTAAAAACGTAATTACGGGGCACAGTGCCATTGGAAGACACGCGCAGCACTAGGGTATGCAGGGTCCATGTTTAGCAATTCCATTCCATTTTTAGCCCATTTTTCAGGAATTCTTCCTGTAATGTTTGAGGCAAGGAAACGTGAAAGGAAAACCTTTTCCACTATTGAATGTCGTATCATACGAGTACATATGTTAGATGATGTACTTCTCTAGCTGAACTGTTTTTGAGCCTTGCCCGGCAGGGTTATTCTCACACTTAGAATTTTATGTACGCCTTCAATTATCCGCTGCCTTTTATTGTCCACAATTCGCGTTGGTGGACTTCAAAAACGGTTAGAAATAATTGCAGGGAACTTTTCAATATAGCTCAAAGCAGTGAAGTGAAGAAGCAAGAGAGAACTGATCGACTTGAAATCCTAGAGCAACCCCCTCAGGGTATATAAAAAAGAAGCTAAACGACTATTTACTTATAAAAACTTTTGTGGCAAAATCTAAGGATTTTCTAAAGAATCAAGGCTAAGAAAATTCCTCTCAACCTTGCAAATAATCGTGAGTTATTTTGAAAAAAACTTGATGGCTTCTGGACGACTTTCAGCAAAGAACCGTCTAGTCTGGTACTAACCACCCATGTCCTGGATAGCTCCTAAATGACTTCCAATATTAACCTAAATTGGGCAAATATAAGTCTGATTACATGCGCTACATACGCATTCATTTACATTATACAGAAATGCACGCACAATAAAAGCCGAAATACTGATGACTTCAGATGTATTCTTGGCAGTGCTTGAGGCAATCTTGAAGAATTGTCTAGGTCTGCTTTACATTTCTCTGCTATAGAAAGAAGTTAAAGCTTGGATACCTAGAACAGTTGAATTCGCAAACCTAGTTTTTCATAATTTAAAAAAAAAAATTCTCGCCCAAAAATTGATTCGGTTGAACACACTTGTACTTATTTCAAGTGTCAATCGGAGCAAAATGTCCTGCGTAGAAACCATCGTGCTATTTTTTTTTCCCATAAGGACCATACAATGATAGCCTTTTAAGACATATAAGGAGCTTTAAACGACCTTGATCCATTTGTTATAGCAAATGCACTGTCAAGTCTGAAAATTAAAAGCTCGGCAAGGTGATTAATCCCCTGTCTACAAGCCAGAAGGACTTTCGAGTTTAATCGTGATGATCAGTCTGTGTGTATAAGTGAAACATTTCGAACAAATCCTTTCGCAATGCTGGACATTCTACGATATTTTTAAGAGTTCATCATCATTAAGGGAATTAGACAGACACACTTTCTTGGATATAACCAGATCTTTCTACTCAATGTGTATTACACATAAGTCACATATTGTTCGGATCAATTTCGTCCATATTTTCGAAGAAGTATTTACTCATCATAGTCCGGTAACGTTGGTCATTAACTGTAACACAAGCTCTTTACTTATTTCTGGGAAAATAAAGCCCGATGATGCTACTAGCGTGAAGATCATACCAAGTAGTATACTTTTTTGTACGTAATTAAGTCTCACGAGTTTTTTCCGGATTTGCCCCGCTCAAGAAATGTCAATTTTGATTGTCTACAAACCCATTGGAACAAATGTGAGACTTGTATGTAGCCGATGTTTCGATTCAAATAAGGGCCGACTTTAAGCTACACAAGAGCCCAATCCGCAGACTCCTGTTGCAAGCCGTGGTCTTGTGGCCTTATTTCCTGTATCATCTGGATCTTCTACTTATAGTGGCCGAGTTCTTTTCGCACAGTGCACGGGCGATGGCTTTGCGTCATGTAGAGCATAAATGATATGAAGTTTATTCATATAACAATTGAATCTCACTTGGTCGAAAATGAGGGGCAAACAATCACGTAATCATCTACATATACCTTTCACGAATTGAAGACCGAATTTCGAAATAAGTTTCATTAATACGGAAGCGTTCTTTTTGTGCGAATCTGTTAGTGATGATTTGTCAAAAACACCTGAACGTGAATGCCAAAAAATTGCCAAAAATTTTGAAAGTCATCCCTATTCAATTGCCAGTCAGAAAAATATCGATTACCTATTCTACCAGAAAATCTAGTCGGATACAACGATCGCTATCAAAGCTTGATCTAAAGTGCCTTAAGAGTTTAATATCACACATAGGACGGCATATTTGCATGAAAGTATACATCATCACTGACATCTGTGTTTGCCATTAACACAACAAGGTTTGATGTGTATTCAAATGTTTCCCATAAGCACATGATATTTTCTCCAAAAAAAAAGGAAAGAATCTTGCCTCTGAGCGTTTTGCCTTAACAATCTGAATGGTTTGAGAAACACAAGCATTAGGAGTACTCGTACATTAGCCTTCATCCAGAGCTCCAACTGGTTTAACGAGGTAAGAGAAAATTTCTCCAAGATACGCCTAAAACCGCAATGGGCTCTTAACTTACCTAAACAGTTTAACTCTAGTATTCATATCATTATATATTTTAAGATCACGGCAGTCAAATAAATCCGGGTATATACAGATGTGAATTATGCATTTAAAAAAAAGTGATTTTATAGAAAATTTTTTGTTTTAATTGTATTTTTTAAGTTAGTAAAAAAAAATTAAAACTAATTCAAATAAAATAACGCCCAAAACTGACCGTAAAATATTGTTAAAATGAAAAACAACAATTTATATCATCAGTTGATCGGGGCTGTATGACTATCCGACAGAGGATTAAATTTTTAAAGCCCCTCCCAACGCAACTGGAAAAAAATTTAAAAAAAATTCGCATTCGAAAAATACAATCCACAAAACCAGCTAAAAACACCTTGTCTCACGGAACAAAACTCTCTTATCTAAATCCCTTGTATCTACAATACGCTATCAGCACTGTCTGAGATAATTTGTTATACGATATGTACATGTACGCCATATTTTTATTTTATTTATGAAAACAAAGTAAAGCAAATACTAGTCCTATGTTGTCATCAGTTAGTGTAATTTGTTGTCTAAACCCCTTATGTGCACAGTCAACGAAATGAAATCATTCGCCTTCGATATATCTAACATGCCACGACTGTGATATATTGTCGCGACTCAACTTTGTATGATCCCCATTTGTTTCATAGAATTTTTCTGAGGGGATTAATTGTTCCACGTTGATATCAGCCAGTTGACTTGACTTGGTCTCCCCCCTTTTTGAAAAAAGGTTACGAGTATCTTATCTAAGATTTCCCCTCGCACTTAATGCTATCAAGCTTTAGGCAAACACTGAATCCCAAAAAAAAAAAAATAATGTAATGAATAAGTCAAGTGAACTATCCGATAGTGTCGGGCCTGTAGTAAGTTTTTATAAAAAAAAATTTCATCGGAATTTTCTGACATTCATTCTGACATTCGTTTCGATCCGATTGCAGCCTATTTTTATTTATTTTTAGTTCTACTCATTGGCCCACTGAACTTGACTCGTTGTCACTGACTAGAAATTGCTTTTTCTGTGTCTCTGAGAACAAGCGGTGAGTCATGACGTTTTCATGAATGCTATTGACTGTTTCGTATGAGTTGCAGTTTTTGAAAACTTTGAATAGGGTACAAGGTTTCGATCGATCATCACAGCTTAGGGTTTCCGACCAATAAATGCTCTAAAATGTGAACAAATACAAACCGAGGGAAAGTAGATTTATATCGTACAACTGATCTCCGACAGTTCGGTTTAGGGTATCAGTTAAATTAAACAACGCAACGTTGCGACTTTGTGTCAAAATGACTCGAACGCGCTTATCATGATTAAGTTTGGCTGTGTTGGCTTTTCTCCAAAATCATAAGTCACTTTCCAATCTTATCAATGAACAAATTAATTATGTGCTAGGCGATGTTGTATTGTACAATATAGCGCAACTTCGATAAGTACTAGGAGCATGTTGCTGAGGTACAATTACCTCATTCAATGTTTTATTTTATTCCAACGACAAATTTGTCCGAGACCTTGGAGATAAGCAACGAGGAACAAAGTGGACAAGTCAAGCTGATTAGAAAGTCTAATTTTAAAATGAGAAAATATGTGGGAATTTTTGAAAGAAAATAAAAAATGCTGCCATAAAAGTGCAGAAATGGAATTATTCGCGTGGGAAATGATGACTTCATTGTTTATAGTCAGTGCAAAAAGAAATTATGAATGATTTAATGTTGAAGGAATTGCACAATAATGACAATGACACAATCTGAAGCTCGATAAATATAGAACATAACATATTCAGAAGACACAACAAGTGGAATTGGGGTTTTCTTTCTTTGAACTGATCCTTTTGCTCTACTTGTCTGACATACATATATTTGGCGTCCAACAGAGGGTCATTATGCGGAAATATTATGTATGTACGTATCCGAATATTATCAGAACAAGTCATTGGGTCCAAAACTCCAGATACAACCTTGTCTTCAATAGAAAAGTTTCCGTGGATCTTAATCGAATTCTATTTCGATCAGTAATGCTCAATTGTAAGTAATATTGTCCTTTTGCGATTAAAATTCGTATGCATTAGACTATTGTGTAGATTATGGTTGTGGGAGACAGATTAAAAAAATTCCAATCTGCATTTTGTGAATATAAGGCGAATTTATTTTAAGAACACCACGTTTAATTTCCCTATATGGGGAACAGTATAATACCTACCAAGTTGTCTTGGTATATAACGTATGTTACTTTATAGTTGAATTCCTTCCAAGCTATTTCACTACAGGACCTTATGTACGAGTAAATACATGAAGACCAACAGCGAAGCATCATATGTAGATACACTTAGCGCTATTCTTGTTTCTTGTCCAAAGTGTTATTGAGGACTACTTAACGCGAATCTTGTCACACTATAGCTTACTCGTAAGCTTGTCTCCCACGGATGATAGACACTTTACTTACTGACATGAATGGCGCTGCAGTTCAGGGTGATTCTGGGCCTCAGGAAACAATCCTCTCCAGTCAGTCCGGTCTTTAGCTAATTGCCTCCAGTTGCGCAATCTAAGTCGATTGAGGTCCTATTCTACTTGTGCGCGTCACGTAAGGTGTGGTCTTCCTCTCTTGCGTTGTCCCTCCGGGTTAGATTCGAAGACTCAGGCGACTTATGCCCAGTTTTCTGACTAGGTCGATGTCGCGGTAAAGCTCGTATAGCTTGCCGTTGAATCTTCTCCTCCAAAGTCCGTCAACGGAAACGGGACCGAATATTTTTTGAAGGATTTTTCTCTCGAAACAGTTGAGCATATCTTTATCCGCCTTCGATAGGGTCCATGCTTCTGCGTTATAAAGTAGGGATTATCATGGTTATATAGAGTCTCCTTAATTTTTCGGGATAGGGCTTTACTACTCAATTACCCTCTCAGACCGAAAAAAGCAGCGATTGGCAAAAGTGATTCTTTGTTTTATTTCTGTTGAGGTGTTGATGTGTGTGTCCCTTCTTGTGGACAGCATATATGTAGTATACTCGGTTTTGCCCTCATTTACGGCTAAATCCATTTTGGTGGCTTCCGTTCAATGCAAGCGAAAGCACCGGCGACAGCCCGATGAGTTTTTTCATTTATGTCAATATCATCGGCGTATGCTAGTAGATGCAGTAGATGTAGATTGTGCCTCCAGTGTTCACTAGTGAGTTACGCATAATTTTCTCTAGCATCATATTAAAGAATTCACATGACAGCGCTTCACTTTGTCTAAAACCTTTTTGGACATCAAAGGTCTCGGTTAAGTCGTTGCCGATCTTGACGGAATGTCGAGCACTCAACGGACGAATTTAGCAGGGACGTCACGACTATGACTCTATATACATGGGTCGTCTCTATAAATTCTGTCACATGCTGTCTCAAAATCGATGAGAAGATGGTGGGTATCTATCTGGACTTCTTGAGTGTATTTCAGGATCTGCCGGATTGTGAAGATTTGGTCAATTGTGGACTTTCCTGGTCTGAAAGCACACGGACATGGACCAATCGAGTTGCCGGCGAAGGGTTTCAGACGTTCATACAATATGGCAGATAATATTTTGTATTTGACATTGAGGAGACTTATACCTCTGTAGTTGGAGATTCTCCTTTTTTGTGGATTGAACAAGCGATGCTGATATTACATTCATCAGGCATACACTCTTCTGACCAAATCTGAGAAATGAGTTGGTGTATGCTCTCTACGAAGTCATTTCAGGCAGCTTTGAATAGCTCGGCCAATAAGCCGTCAGGTCCAGATGATTTGTTGGATTTTAGCTTAGATACTGCTATCCTTACATCATTCTAATCAGGATGATAGAAGTTTTGGCTATCATCGTCTAAGTTGAAATTTATTTTCCATATTCTCAGCACCGACTGTGACTCTACTACAAGGTTTCCTTCTTCATTTCTACATGGTTTTTTGTACGGGTTTTCTTGCGTTGACATGTTCTTTTTATCTGTTGGTAAAACATCCGCACGTTATTCCTTCAGTACAACTTCCCAATATCTTTGATCGGCCGCTTCTCGTGCTTTTTTTTCATTTTCAGGGGAAGCTGATGTTCTTCCCGTCGCTTCTTTTCGTAGAGCTGAGAAGCAGTTCTCGTCTTTCATTGCAGCGCCGCTTACAGCCTACCTCTTAAGGCATGTGTTCGCCGGTATTTTTCATTAAACCAGAGATTTCTCGGTGCTAGTCGGGTGAAACCCAGCACAAGAGTTGCGGCGTCTCTGATGGCACGTTAGCAGCTTTGACACTAGTCTTTGGTACTTAGTGCTGGCGGCATTGGAGTTGTTGAGGGATTTCGAAATACGTGTTCGGCGAAGATTTTGGCTGTTTCTTGCGATTGCAGCTTTTCTACGTTATATCTTATCAAAGTAGTTCTTTATTGTTGTGGCGCTTTACAAATCCTCATGCGTACCTTGGCTGCAAGGTGGGGATGCGAGTCAATGTTGGCTGCCCGCAACGTTCATCCGTCCAGAGTACTGGAGGCATGCCTTACGTCTATCGCAAGATGATTAAATTTGATGATTAGGAGACCGCCATGCCCTCTGGTATATATTGAGATGATGAAACCATGTACTTGCTATAGTAGTATTTCGTGCCGTCGCAAAGTCTGTGTAATCTGTTTTTACCAACTGTCCTGCCAAAAATGACCTCCTTTCCTACCCCTCGGACAGTGCTCATATATCTTGTCGATGAGCTCATAGAAACATTCTTTTGAACCGTCGCCCTTATTTTCCATAGGGGCATATTAGGCTTATGTTAGCGAATTTAGCCTTGAGTAGGATTGTCATAGACTTCTTGCAAATGTCTGCCGGATATGGCAAATCCTAATCCGAATAAGCGCTGTTTCTTTTCTCGATAGCATCCCGAAAGTCATTGCCCCTTAAACGTTTGCTAGGGCCGACAGTAGTCAGCACATTTTTATCCGAGGCCATTAGTTGGTTCATCACTGGCGTCGTAGGCCAGTATAATGCTAGTGGGTGGGCAGGTCCTGGCAATTTTAGCCTGCTTGAGCAAAGGTTTACTCATGCAGGTACCGAGACCACCACTGGAAGATAAGGCCAACACTTCACTACGAACTTTATTGTTGTGCTGCAGGACCAATCCAAGTTATAGGACACTCAGCAGTTGCCCGATTAATCGACACGCATATCCCCTGATAGAGACTTATGTTTACATTACTTAAGCCTGACTGGGATGTGAAGATCTCTCTCCTAGGGGCTCCTATACAATTTTGACGGTGCTATTCTGAGCAAAGCAGGTGATCTATTAAGGTTGCACATACGAGCTTTGTGCTTTTAATCCAATTGTCCCACAATTACTCATATTTCTCTTGTGGAACTGTCAACATTGTTTGCGAATCTCGCATGCACAACCTTGAGCACAGGAAGGAAACTACGAATACCAAGCCAAGTCTAACAGATGTGGGTGTTCTCTATTGCCATCTTACAATCTGAAAAGTTTAAAAGTAAAACCAATACTAGAGATGAGTTTAGATAGATGTCATAGATATTTTTCAAAGATCCACCTGGGGCTTTGCAGACCTAAAACCGATAAGTGTCTAATAGGTTGTAGACATCGGGTTTCAGGGGTTCACATAATGGCCAGATAGAATCTTGAATCCTGATGGTAAAGAGACTGATTTCGCCGTGGTTGCCATTTATTTAGGATCGTGCAAACGATGGTAATATTTCGCTCTTCTTCAACCATATTTCGTGAATAGACTGGTGTATGTTTCCTTTCAAATCAACTTAAGCCGCTTTAAATAGTTTAGCTAGAATGCCCTTCTGACCTGGCAGTCCTTATAGTCTTAAAGATTTCACTATCCAACCTAATTGCTGATGATCGTTGCTCACATTGAATGGTTTTTCTTGCCTACAGGCGAAATATAGGTCTTCATTGCCGTGAAACAATTTTCAGAATTTTAAAAGTCGACTGTAACTTTACTACCATGTCCCCTAGTAGTCGGAGATCTTCGGAGCATATGGGCTTCATATCTGGCTTTGCTCTTAGAGTTCCCTACGAATTCTTATCTTGAACGCCTACTCCTTAACATGCTCTAATCGGGAGTCTCCATTAAACCAATGTTTCCGATGTTATAGTCGGATCAAAGCCAGCATATCAGATGCGGAGTTTCTCATGGCTTGCCATGATAACACTACTCGAGTGGTTTTCGCAGACTCAATAATTCTCTTCTGATCGGAGTTATTCTTAGTGTACTTCATCCGTGGTGATCTTGCGTTGGACATATTGGCTGTCGTAAATTAGCTCTTGTCCTGGTCAAAGGTGGGTCCGGATCAAATACTGAATTTCTGTCTTTGGACCATCGGGATATTATTAATATGGGCTTGCGTTTATTGATCAGGAGACCATTAAACATTTTTCTGGATCAGAGACGTATGATAAGGTCTGCTGATGATGATGATAAAGTCCCCGTCGGCATTAGCTTGATTGGTCTGAGCATGTTTCAGGAAATTATGTCTGCAAAAATTATCGACGAAATTGTAGAAACAATCATTGGTAAGCTTTCATTTCTGGGAGTTCATGAGCTAATATACCATATTATCAGGGAAAGATACCCGAATTTAGCCTAATCGCAGATGGGAGCTAAGCATTGTCTCAGATGCCTGAAGTTAGAGACTTCTTGCTTAGGTATTTCTCTGAAAAAAATTCGATGGTACTCGTTCTGCGAGTTCATTTTACGCAATGCCACAGTTTTCCATCTTTGTTTCGTCGGGCTCATCCGTTCTTCAGCATCTATTCGATCTATTTCAACGTTGAGTCAAATGTGAAAAACAGCTTAAATAAAAATACCGCTGATACATCTTCAGCCAATACGTCTCAAACATTGTAATCGTGCTTTATCTGAGCCGAGATATGCACGGAAGTTCATCCAACTGTGCTTGCGAAATATAAATGTTTGTGTCATTTACAAGGTCAGATCAAGAACTGGAATATGACAGTCTAATTTGTAAATACGATCAAAGTTTTGTGGGCTTAATAGAATTTAGTTTTCAAAAATTCACTTCATCCACGTCAGCTCAATGATTGCAGCAAGTGAACAAAGCAAGGCCGTTGAGTACTTAAAGTAATATCTTTCTACCTACACAAATTGTTCAGAAAGATATTCATCCAAGTCTTATGCAGAAAGGCGTTGATATAGTCGTGAATTGTTACACTAGGATTTATAGAGCCAGATTTTATTCACATGCATATATAACATATACTCGTACCTTTAGCCTCAAGATCGCGCAGTCTGCTTGTATGCATGATATATGCATATAAACGTCGTACTCTCACTCAAGTTGGTTATGTTCGCCTGTAAGCCTTTGATCTTAAAGAAACTGGCCCTGACGGATACTTTCGCAACCCAGGAAATCTGAACTTGAGATGAACTTTTGCTAAATTTTGTTAATATTTCGAATAACTCATGAATGTCCGTTGTAAAAAATCAGAGGAAAAAATACTTTCGCACTAGCTCAAAGCAAAAAAAATACTCGGAGTCTTACAGCCATAACTCTGGCGCATTTAAACGACTTAATCATTGAACCGTTGCGTTGTTGATATTATATAGACAACAATTGAAATGTGAGTTCCCACAATTTTTTCTTCCTGCGCCATTGTCTTAGTCTGGCGTGAAAACCAACAAACCAATCCCACCATCAACATTGCGTATCTTATGCAAGTTGAGCTAAACAAACTCGTCAGAGGTCACCAATTAAGAGTGCATTAATGTCTAATAAATCTTGTAGCTGGCGTTGATTACCGCATTTTAATTGCACGCGCGCTTTAAAGCAAATTAGTTACGTATACGCCATGTGAGTTGGAAAACCTCAAGACTATTCCACATTGTTGTAATCGACTAAGCCAGATAGGCCTTCGTACGTACAAACGTAAGTATCCTCCAGTGATTTGTATGGCAGAATTTAAATTCCAGAAGCATTCGCCTTTTGTAATGCGGTTGCGATAGGAAAAACCTTCTGGATTTATTCAGTGTTACAATAGATTCTAGTCAGAGAAAAGACCCCACTTGAATCGGTGATGTTACAAAACCAATCCGCGTGCTGCAAGTGTATTAATATTTCCTTATTGCACCAAAGACGATCCGTACTGATCCGATCCGATCTGAATGGGAACTTTGCGAGAAAGGATTATGTTTCGCCTTCGCGGTTCTTTCACTTATTGCATGCGTTCCGTCAAATCGCATCGACTTAGTGTCGTCTGTTTTATGCGGTTTTGTGTGCTGCAAGCCGACACAGGCCGTAACGACATGGTAAACATAACTCCTGATTGGAATATCAGTAGATACGGTGCATATACTGCGGTATACTGCCTCAGATGATGAAGATAATAAATCTCCATATGGTAACTTAACATTCACTAGAGACAGACTACACAGGTGATGTACTGCGTGCTGGTAAGGGTGCACCTTGCTTGTACAGATTTTTTGCATTGTGCGTGACATGGCACATAAGACATCATGAGATCAAGGAGCGACTTAATTGCTCCTGTCTCCTCATGATATGGAGTGTAGTCATATCATTAAGTCCAAGATGCATGTACCTAACATATAGTGTAGTCATTTCTTTTTTAAACGAAACTTTAATCACTCAGATACTTGCTCAGATACCCGTTCGGATGCATGGAGTTCCGTGAATGTAAAGTGGGCTAATCTCGCATGAGTCATTAACATGATTATGAAGCAAGGCAGTACGAGTACTCTTACTCGTATCATGAGTTTTTTTTCTCCGTTGTGATATGTCGCTTTCGAATGTTGCTTCAGTTGAAGATACTGGATACATACAATACAACTTTTGACTGACATGATCGCTGTGTGATGTGGTTCAGATGGTAATGTGGTTCAATGATGATGTGAGTATGAGTACCGCGTTTTGAAGTTGCAATCAGGTCACGAAACTTGCGCAAATTGAGTCTGCGGTTTTCATGAAGGTAGATCTTGACCTAACGTGCGGCTGTGGTGACGGAGTTTAGTGTCGACTGTCGAATATGATCACATGCGTTGCAGTCGGAGTCGATAGGGAGATTGTGTTGTTTCCTAAAATGAGATCAAGGAATCGAATGACTGATTGGAATTTCCGATTTTATATACGAGTTAGTGAATGTATCAAAATGTGATTTGTTTTCCAAACGTAGGTTTATGCCATTAAATGGAAAGACAGGTTCTAGGAAATGCACCTATGTATATGGCATACCAAACGCTCAGAGTATGACTGTTATAGTTTGCATGAAAACGATATTTTTTTACGAAACAAAGCAGCATGCCAACTCGCATGGACATCCCCTGATGACTGTGTATTAAATCGTAGTTGCCAAGTGCAGGACAAACGTGAGTAATTACAGAAAGTTATAGAACAAGATACGCGTTAGAAATTCCCCAAGTTACTCTAGAAATGCATTTTTAAAATAATCACTGGGTTAGCCCAGCCGGTGCAAAGATTTTTCCTGGAGCAGAAATTGTTAAACAAATTTATATAATGTGAAAAGAAGGCTCGACACCCGGTGATTTGGTGTACTTTTCAGGAAAGCTTTTTTTAAAATTGTTTTCCATGTTTGCACTTGGATTTTTTACATTTTCTTTTTTGAACTCTTAGAGTTCAAAAGAGTCGCTGTTCCCAGAAAGTGTCCCCGAGAAGAATTTCCTTAGATGACATATGAAGTATCTATGACCTAGATACAACGCTACTATTCTTTTGAGAGCATCAGTGCAAACGTTTGACATCTTCATCGGAAGCTCGGAAATTTTGAATTTTTTTATATCTGATTGCGTTCTCAGATGTTTCATTGGGGCTTACTTGGCGGTAAGGTTCTTGACGATTTTCTCATACAGCACAGGGAAATATTCTAGCCCCTGAGTCCCGTAGATGACCCCTGTTTAGCCAAACTTTTTGTCGTTTTGGTTACCTAGATTCATAAATATATTTCCTTAGTTCATGCTGGCCTTACTCCATTTGAAACTACATATACATATTACGTATAAAGTTTCTAGATGTGTTCTTGTGCAGAAAAAAAAAATAATTATGTTGGCATCCGCCTCTTGGATAACTGGCCTTCGTTAAAGAGATCTAGGGCATGTACTAGATTTATTATTATGGAAGCCTTAATTTGAGAGTACTTGAGAGTATCTTGTAATTCTATCCTTTCTTTAGCTTTGCTTTGTGAAATTGGTGGTACCACTTGATATCTTCGTTGACATTCACTGACATACATACTCGGTAATTTTTTTACAGATTCAAAATCTTTCTTTGCTTATAGACGATGCGCACCTGTAATAACTGACATTCCGCTACAACTAAAGTGATTTCTTCGTTATTAGCTTCTTAGTAAATAACTCTAGACAAAGAACTAGTCCTATTTGATTACTTGTGCTGAAATCTCTCTATCTTTTCTGACAAGATAAAATGCCTTCAGTACCAGCACCCAGGTCATTAGTACCTGAAATCAAGTGTGAGCATAAGCTGAACATTTAAAGAAAGAATGTTTCGTGATGCCGTCATCATTTTCCATAGGAGGTGGATTCCTTTAGCAAATTCTTAGCTCTTTGTTGGCACCAGATATCAGTTTACAGGTTAATGGACACCAAAACGAAGCACTGGGTAGTCATGCAATCTGCGGTTATGCATATGGGGAACTGACTTTACCTTTGCTTGTCAGGTTAATCGGGACTCAGGTAAAACATACTGAATTTTGCGTTCTCACTGCATTTTTGGACTAGCCTAGAGGTCATGAAAGGGTGCAGCAAAGTCTTAAGGTTCATCTATTGGTCACGATATGTCTCATTGTAATCAGGATCGCGTATGCCTCCGATTAGAAAGAACCCAAAAGATTTCCTAATAAGGTTGTCGTCTTCTACAAGGCCCTCAGCGGGAAATCGAAGTTACGAAGTTACTGCGTCAAATGGCATATTCATAAAATCCAGGTCAATTAAGAGTCTTCGCGCAATGTCAATGGAACTCTGGTGGATGTTATACCGAAGATAACTTTTTTAACGGAACATGACTTTGAGAGTGCAACCACCCTTAGTGTGAATATCAGGTTAGGAAGATTCAAGAGTCCGCCCTGAGCAGAGTCAGGTCTAATTTTCAATTCTAAAAACTAACAATAAAAATGCGTGAATGTATCTCTATCCAGGATGGTCAAGCTGGTGTCCAGATTGGTAAGGCCTGCTGGGAGTTGTACTTCTTAGAGCATGGATGATGCCATCAGGTAAGACTGTCTGAGGAGGTGATGATTCATTCAACACTTTCTTCAGCGAGACTGGTGCTGATAAGTATGTCCGCCCGTATTTTCGCCGATTTGGAACCAACTGTAGGCGATGAAAACTGTACCGGAACCTACCGCCAATTCTTCCATCCAGATCAATTGATCACCGGCAAGAAAGACGCTGCGAATGACTACGCTCGTTGTCATAAAGCCATCTACGATATCTTATTTATTTTTAGGACTTACCACTCAAGTGGGTATGACTACACTTAAAGTGCCTGAGCACGTGTTAAGCTTTTAGGAAAATGGGAGAGGGAAAGATTTTGGGGCTCAGTGGTTATTTCGCTCCATGGGTGACATGCAACATTTAATGGGGAGACTAAATTATTAGTGTAATTTGACTTGTTGTATTCAATGCAACCACTCATCTTAAGTGATTTTAGTTGCCTGAAAAAAAGACTGTCTTTCGGGCTCGGCTGCCGCAGGAACTCGAACATTGAATGACCAACCTACACTAACTTGAATCATTTGATCGCCCAGATAGTAGCGTCCATCACTGGTTCAATGCGATTCGATTGAACGTCGACTTGTCTGAATTTTAAACTAATGGTCAAGTGCGATCCTCGTCGTGGGAAATACATGGCTTACTGCCTGTTGTACCGTGGTGATGTTGTGCCCAACGCTGCCATTGCTACCATTAAGACCAGGCGCACCATCCAATTCGTCGACTGGTGGCCCCTAACTTTTGTACCTGGTGGTGGTTTGGCGAAGGTTCAATGTGTTGTCTGCATGTTGTACAACATCACATCCATCGCTGAAGCGCGGGTTCGTCTTGATCACAAGTTCGACTTGATGCCAAACGTGCTTTCGTTCATTGGTATGTTGGTGAAGTTATGGAAGAAGGTGAATTACCAGAGGCCCGTAAAGACTTGGCTCCTTGTCGGTGACAAGGTCCATGTCTTGACGGAAGTTCCCTTACTCTGCCAGCAATCTTACAGCACCTTGGAAGTATTCGACGCGACATGTTGGACCAAAGACCTTGATATTTTGGTTCATTGGAAAAACTGATGATGACATAAAATGAGACAAACTAGTCAACTTCTTCCTTTTCGTGAGAGGATCAACTGATAGCCCAACTTGATATTTGTAAAATCAGCCACTAGAAATGGTCCGGCGAATAGTACGGCTATGACATTTCCATAGGTACATGGAGTGTGAAAATTAGAACTGTTGAGCTCTTTAAACAGAAAGCCATTCAACATACACCTTTAGCACTAGCAGCACTCCATATTGCATGTTACCCCTGTTAAACCCATCAACTAAATATTGAGGGCAATCAAGCATGCTCTAGTCTTAGAACTAGCGAAATATTGTAGCATGCCAAAAATAGCATTCCTTGTTGAATGCACCTTCACACAGCCTCACAAGATCTCACTCGTCGGCATCCATGTAGCACTTTAGACAGTGAATGCATTAACAGAATAAAGCAGTTGTATCCACGTTGAGTTGAACAATTTTCCACATGCTCTTCTGAAGGGACGAAGTCAGATTGACCTATCAGAAGCTCTTAGCGAGTGAATAGGTAGTCTTTTTTGTCAATTTTCAAGATAGCAGTGAAGATTCTCTTTAGAATTGACAGAAACAGATGCGAGGGGGGCATGCCCTGTACATCTGAATGCACCTTGTCGAGGATTTTTCCGCAGCTGTCTTTATAGGTATTGTGGTAATTATTGAAGTAAAAATTGTTTTGATAAAAATGCGCTTACAATTTTCGGGCGCCCATTAATTTCACAAGATTACACCGACGTTAAACACTGACATCGCTGTGCAGTGATTGCTATCAGCTCCTGACCTCTTCTGATTTGTATTGAATTTGTAAAGCGGTTCGAAGAGAAAAATCCAAGATTGTCATAGAGACCTCCATTTAGATTTGCAGTTTTCGGCAGTTACTTTTTACAGTTTTGGCAGTTACTTTCTGTGGGTAACCCATATCTGGAGTGAAGAAAGCGCAGCTTACCTACTCTTGCTTTTCTACACTTCTGGCTTATCTCAAGGTCAAGGTTTAGTTCCGATATTAGCTCTTTCTATATGACAAAGTTTGGAATAAATTAAGTAACTTTTTTTTAACTTTTTTCCTCTGTATGTGTGGATATTTAATCTGATCCCCTCATCAACTTGAAGTTTCTCAGAATATTTTACAACCAAAAACCACGACCATAAACATCTGGAATGCCCCTCCAATTGTTTTCTGTAGCATACAAGATTTCCAACCACAATGACGTATTCAATGACCACCACAGACCTCAACAGTAAATCTCGTTTTCATTTCTGGTTGAGTCATTGTATCTACAACAACCGATACTCTAAGGCCAGATCTCACCAAAATGACCACAAGAAGAAAAAAATAAATGTGTAGATATACACACCCAACACCTCCACCAAAATTTGGTTTCTTCTGAAAAAAGATCCCCCGATCATCTACCCCTTTAAATGCAGTCTACCGTATCCGTAGCCTGTGATATAAAATACAAGACCGGTCACATCACGCCACCAAGATCGTCCCATCTCTATTACTCTTTCTGCCTTCAACAAGTCTTCGTAGCAAAATAAAATACAATAAAACCAGACAAAAAGACAGACGAAAAAAAAAAATCGCATAAGAATTCTCTCGAAAGATATTCGTACATTTGTATCTTTTTTTGAAGATCTCAATGAAATCCAATCCGAAAAATGGGCCATGTCGCCAACAAATTTCGTTTCTTCTTTTTCTTCTCCTTTTTTCGGTTTTTACCTCTTTTTACTTTTTCATTTATCTGTTTTCTTTTGGTTAACCTCAATAGATCACCGCAACAATAAGACAACCCAAATCGCAGCCGAAAAGAGCTAGAGATGAACGATTTTTGCTTTTTGGCACACAAAATTGCAAACCATTTTGGTCGACCATGAAATTTTTTGAATTTTATTTCTATTTACTTCTGCAGTCGCAACTACCGCAAAAAATAATAAAAAAAAAACCTCCGAGGCCGAAAAAAATACAAAAAGGAAAAAAAATATGAGAAAATAAATGAAATAACTTATACTCAAGTGATCGTAGATACTTTTGCAAGAAACAAATTTATAAAAAAAAAAAAACGGCGAAAAAATAAAAACGGATTGCAATAAAAATAAATGAGTCTACCAATAGAGACTGCCAAGGATTGCTCTAGCCTCTCAAAGTCTCCGATGGCGTTAACGTTACTTAAAATTTTTTGAGTAAATCAGAAGACCACTTTAGATGAGTGTTGCCAGCACCAAGAAAGGTTAAACACAAAATTATTGAAGGAAAATATTTGACTCACACAAATAGTGATAATTTCAGTTCAAGTTAATATTGTGTAGTTGCATTCTCCATGGTCTGTGGTATGTGGTATGCAATCTAGTAAATCTTTTAAATTTGCCTAGTTCTAGTTCTGGTTTTAGTCTTCTATGTTTAGCTTTATTTTAAAGAACCTTCCCTGCCCATCTGCAGTTATGCTTACCAAAGCCCTAACCGGGTACTGCAAACCGCTCCTCTGAGCGTAGCCTAGCAAATTCATCGCCGATTTCATTTCACGTTATCTGGAAATTCAACCGTCCAACTGCAATCAGTAAAGTCTTGCATTCTCGAACTAGCTTGGAAGTCATAAGAGGGTTCAGTAAGGCTTGAAGCGCAGCTTGGCTGTCATTACAGGTGAACGTAATTTGTTCCCTCTACCGATTATTCATAATACAACGGGTGACCAGATAGCAATGATAGTTTTTCCAATTGTTATGTTTTAGCAGCTGACAAAGGTACCAATGACATCTAACTGTCGAAATATTCAGTAAGGTTTCCCAATTCATTATGCCTCGTTTTACTCTTTCCGAAAGTGCCGAAATTATTAAAAAAATACTATCGAAATCCATTCGCAGTTGTAAATATGCAACGTGAATTTCGTTGTGACGTCGGTCGTCATCATAGCTTCAGTGTACAGGTAATACGTCACACCGCGGAAAAGTTTGAACATGAGAACACTTTTTTGGGTTTTAAGCCACCAAGCAGACAGAGATTGGTGTGAAATGAAGAAAACATAGCCGCCGTAGTGGCCAGTATCCAAGAAGACCCATAAATGTCGATTCGGCGACGATCAGCTCAACTGGGCATCGCTCAGTAGAAATCACCAGTAGAATTCCACCCGTTCAACAGTAGTATCCTTCTCGCTATGAATGCTCATCAGTATACCCTCAAGCTCACTTTCGGATGTACTCTGGAATATTGTGATTCGTTCCTAAGCCGTACAACTCGCCTATGGAATGTCCTGCCGAGCTCTCTATTTTCTGGTCGTTATAACTTGCAAACAATCGCTGCCTCTCTTTTCTTCCTCCCTAAATTTCCTTCGCCTGCGCTATGTACAAGCCTTGAGCGCGCGCTTATTAGAAAAAAAAAATCGCCAGAGAGTCAACCCGGGTTATCTTGTGGTTGGATTTGGGCCTACATCCGTATAGGATTGTGCTGACGCAAGATTTGAAACCGGACGACCATAGACAATGCCGAGAGTTCGCTAATTGGGTCCTGGAAATCCGGATTTGGTCAAAAAATCATCTTCCCAATTTTGGCTCAGCGGCCACGTCAATAAGAAAAATTGCCATTATTGGAGCTAACACAATCCACAAGTGTTCGGTCAAACATCAATGCATCCACAAAGATTGACTTTTGGCGGCTTATGGCATGGCGGCATCATCGGACCTTATTTCTTTTAAATTGAGGAAGGAGACACCGTTACTGTCGATGGACTCAGATGTAGAGCGATGTTAACCGATTTTCTGTGATCAGAGCTCGACAACATCGATATATCCGAGATGTGGTTTCAACAAGACGGCGCTGCATGTCATATGAGCGACGCAACGCTCGAACTTATGAAGGAACAATTTGGCGACTACGTCATCTCACGGCGAGCGTTCGACAGTTGGCCCTGCGATCATACAATTTGACACCACTCAATTATTTTCTCTGGGACAACATCAAATCCAACAAGACAACCACTTCGGACGAGCTCGAGGCCAACTTTCGACACGCTATTGCTGGAATAACGCCGCATATATTGGACCAAGTCATCAAAAAATGGACCGACCACTTAAAGCACTGCGACCAGCGAAGGCGTGGCGGCCATTTGATCCATTTGATTGGTATGCTGTTCCACATATAATGGCATGAACGTACCTTCAAAATAAAGCCAGAATTGGTGTTATATTGTATTTCACACCGTTGTTTTTTTTCCTATCGTTCTTATCTGGTCACCCTTTATAGCACCTATCAAACAGATTTCTTGCTTGTGGATAATTGAGACACAATACCTGGCTTCAGGTACTTTCAAGCTACAAGAAAATTTAATGTCAATTAATGTTTTCCACATGTACTCATCTGCGGCTACTCCAGTAAGCCGAATTTTTATAACTATTGTAGTTACTCTCAGACCACTCTCCGGAGCTTAGGTAAGCATTTAACCGTACACACGAAAGTTACTCGTATATACTAGTTCAATTTGTGTTCTCAACGGAACTTTTGTGCTCCTTCCTTTGTCAAAGTTCTCCTAGTTCTGTCGTCTTTTTTTTTCAAATAAGAAAATAGGATAAAACTCGGCTTATTCTAATGATAGCACAATGACTTAAACTCTGTTTTCAAACCAAAAGAGTACTTTGTCGAATATGGAAGATTTTATAAAAATCTGTCAAATGGTTTCCGAATTTACGAAGAACAAACATACAAGTAAAAATTTGTTTATAAAAATAAGACACCCTTCTGCTCTAAAAACCCTACAAAATTAATGCAATCCTATGAAATGGTTACATTGACCACGAGTATACTGCAGATACTCTCTCCTCTGCATTGATCATGATCAGTGTTGCAAAATCAAGATCACTGTCAGCATCTGAAGGATGCACCAACCGTTTTATTAATTTTATTCATTTATTAAAATAAAAACCGCCTCTGCAGATAATTTGCCTACACCATCCGCTCGACCTTTATCTTCAGTGAATGATTGTTGAACACCTTCCGCCCTCTGCTACCCTAGAAACTGAAGTTCAAGATACTCGTACAATTCACCTAATCTCATGGATTTATGCCAAAATGCTAAAACATAAAAAAAAAAATTATTTAAAAATATCCCCGCTGCCCATTAGACAGAATTCATTCATTTTTGTTTTTCTGAAGGGGTGTGTGTGCCTACATGAATTTCGCGGTCGTATCTTTCTATCTAAATTGATGCACAATGTGTCTAATAGGGAGGGTGTGGAAAGAGGAGGAGATTGCAGAAGCAAAAACGCGAAACTAGACCAAATTAATAGCAACCTAGACCTGATATAGACATGCGACTACAACTACTCAGATATTCGTACTCAAATGCTTAGATGTCGACATGGTGCACACGGGCGGATTAACTACTCGTACAAACGTCGGTTTGGTGCGTTTGGATACAAGTACGAGTACATCTACTCGTCGCACTTTTCGTTGTAACTTTTGCTTTGTTGCATCTCTGTTTGTTGTTGTCTTCTTGTTTGCATAAATATTTGCGTTCGCATCTACTTATCGATTGGTAGCGCGCAGTTGGGTATTAGTCGTACGTATAAACGCGTAGTCGTAGTAAGTGTGCAGCATGGTATAACGCCCGTTAGCAATTAGTTCGTTATGGCGGACAGTAATTGACAGAGGATACGCCGAGTATGCATTTCCATCTCGATGAGATAAGTTGCGGGATGTTAGATACTGTGGTCAGATAAATAGATACAGGAAAATCCACTTTACATTTGTATGCAATTTGTTAGCTGATTGGTTTCTTGTGAGGGCCTATTTGTAACCGGGAAAGAGAAGAAGGAAGTAAATTATAGAGTGCTATCGTGTGGTATCGATTGTTAGATACAGCAGTTGACTAGTAACTGTGGGAGTTGGTAAGACTAGATGTGGAATAGATTAGCTAACCAAATGGAAAATTGGGAGGAAGCAAATACGTTTAGCTGGAGGTTAGATTAGTTGAACAGACCGACAGATGGAAAAAGTTGGAATTCGAAAGGTGGTAGCCTGTAAGAAACTTGTCAGAATGACCTACAATGATGAAGTTGGATGACCAATTTGAAAAATACATCTATTCCTTTTTGTTCAGCCACAATTCAGTAGGATACTACCAATGTAGGTCCTAATCTTAACTTAAGTTGAAAATACTGATGGTCTAAAGTCTTGTTCCTCTTTGTTTTGGATATTTTTAAAGCAAGCTTCCAAAACGCGACCAATCATCAATAGATCTGAATATGTGGTAGGCCTTTTGTCTAAGTTAAACTATTGTGATTTTTCAATACTCATACCTTTGAACCCGGAAGCTGCTATACGTCACTGTGTAATCTTAAACGAAATAATCTTTCATCTCATTTTGCCTCGTAAAATTCCCACAATTACCAGGAACTTCGATAGATGTTGACACCGTAACACAATTTTGTACAAAATGTCTTTCATCTAACCAATTTTGAAAGTTGCTTAAAATGTCATACGGGGAAAATTTCAACTCATAAACCGGCAATAAAATGTTTGGCCATATTCCAGCAGCAGCATGACTCTATCAAACTCGTAAGTCGTACGATTACATGTACGGTGGGCCAGAGGTTAAACAGGCTCTCTTAGCGATGAAATGGGAAATTATATTCCCCACATGGTTTAGATACAAACAACGTCCAATTAATCTTGCCCCACTGAACCAAGTTGTGTTTAAATTTTAGCCAAAAGATATAGATAATCGTGCATAAGACAGCGAACAACGGGCTTGTGTCACTTCTGTTCGCTGATGTTGTGTCGTTGTCGCCAACCACAGGTCAGGAAGTGTCGGCGACATTTTCCAGTACTCTTAGCACATACATATGAGTATGTATATCCGTAGATGTAGATATCATTGCGGAACTGGCAGATACAACACGTGGACCTGTGGTTTGTTTAGATAGATACTTTTTCCTCCCTAAGCGGTTACAGCGCGCGGCAGCGATAATGGCGACTGTAATTGTGCTACCGTTAAAAAAAAAACAAGCAAAAAGAAAAAACAATTGTGCATCTATCGTGCTCGTAATCACTTAGTGAAACAGGAAACTATGTGGTAACCCTACGAGTTACCATCGTAATGAATGTTGCCACTGGCAGGGCTAGTGCCAGTGCCAGTGCCAGCAAAATTGGTCTGGGCTGTGATTGCAGCAGATGCACTCAAAGTACACAGATTCACGGTATCTTTCACATGCTGTACGTACTTGATATCCATAATCATTACAAAATTTGAAATTGCACTTGAGGACGAATACGAATATATATATAATATGAGTGCCTGATGATAGTGATGAGCTGGTTATGAAAGAGATGACTGTAAGTTTATGTACCATATACTATGCAACAGGTTATGCATTTTCAAGTGTCCTATGATTATCAGATGGCGTGAAATAAATTGTATCTCACATATGAATGCAATTTAATTGAATTTAATTAATTAAATTGATACAGACAGACAGATAGACATTAGGGGAGGGTTGTTTGTTTTTGTTTTATTTTTTATTTTTTTTTATTTTGCCTCTTTTAAGTGATCAAATGTAATTATCGTGGCATCTGTTGCACTGCTATTGATAATTGTGAGGGACGCAAAAGGTTCTTATGAAACAGACATCGCCGGGGTATAAGTGCTGAACGGTGTTTCAACACATAAAAGCAATAAATAAGATTGTACTTGAAGTGAAGTGTAGTCATTATCACTTAATGGTGAATATATCGTCAGTTATGTAATTGCAGGTTTCGCTTACAACTCGAGGTAAAAACACGACTAATTAGAGATTTCTTCAAATATAAGTCTACCTAGAAATAGTTCATAAGTCTCAAGGCAGTTCTATTCCATTTTCATAGAAAAAATTCTTTAAATCTCCGCAATATCGCCGAAAGAAAGTACTCAGATTTTGGTCAGTGTTTGTTGCAGTGAACGTATCTAAACTTAGAATTTGCACTGTAAGTGGTTGCATAGGAGATTTATAAAGGAATCCGAGAACGGTTCTTCTCATACATTCATGAATTTGTTTCCTAGGAACTGAGTTCCTGAGAAATAGGCACCTATTAACTAAGTTCTCTCTCATCATTTTTAGAATCCTAACGTCATGCCTCAAACTCAGAGTGATGGCCCCATGAACGACTTCTGAGCTTTCTTCGACAAAATGCGATTGGACTACAAGATAATGGAATGTCTGTTGCTATCCAAAGTGCAGGCTTTGAATGATCAATCCTGAAATAGACAAACATCGACACAAGAAGTAAGACCAATATTGAAAGAGCCGCTTAATTTGAACACAGCCAAACCATAAGATCTTGTATCAGCTCATCACTAGTCTGAAGCAGAACTCAACAAAAGTCTAAGAAATGGATAAAGTTGGTTCAGGAAAATCGAGCATCCAAAAAATTACGTACTTAAATAAAATGCTAGACTTGAAACTATCATAAAGTAAAAGCGCGATATTCAAAAACAGGAAAGAATTGCTTTTAGCAGGAATTCTCTAGAACCGATACGAGAACTCCAACTAAGTGTATTGGGTCCACATCTGTGTACGCCACAGTGAAGAGTGATCTTATTTTAGGGGCGTTTTACTCAGTGATTTACCTGGGCCTTAGCCAATAGCTCTCCCCATTAAGATCTTGTGATAACCAGTTACAGTTGCGCACATCGCAAAAGATTCCTAAAAGAACCGTATGGCAATACGAGAAAGCCAACTGGAGCGGTCTTAACAGCTTCTTTAGGAATTTTAACTGGTCATTATGTTTCCTCGATAACGACGTGGATGCCGCTGCTGATATGATCACAGATACCATTCTCTTTGGAATGAGAAACTTTGTCCCTCATCGGATGAAGAGTATGAAACCAAAAGAAAAGGCGTGGTAGGACTCGAGCTGTAAAAAGGCTGTCAGGGTTAGAGAAATGTTTTTTCGGTCATTCAAGACCAGCCAAACAGAGGAAAACCGTAAAAAGTTCAAACGAGCCAGAAATGACTGCAACGCCTTTCTTAAACGTGTACAATTCCAATACGACCAAAAACAGAGGCAAAAAACACTACAATGTCCCAAAGGTAGTAACAATTCTTTGTCATTTGTCAAATACATTAGAAATTCTGCCTCATCCTCCATCCCAACGCTCATTTACAATGACATTCCAGCTGTCAGCTCTTTGCACAAGGCCAATCTGCTTGCTGCACATTTTGCGGCCAGCTCAACACTCCCGGATTGTACTCTGTCTCCGCCTACACCTGAGTGCGTCGAATCTTCAATGGGACAAATCCACTTTCGCACTCCTTTAGTAGCAAGAGTTCTTAAAGATCTTAACATTCACAAAATCCGCTGGTCCAGATGGTATATCTCCCCTCCTTCTGAAGAGGTGTTCTTCCTCGCTGCGTAAGCTTTTTCACTAACCCTACTCCTTAGGTCTCTTTCCGAGAAGATGGAAAACAGCATTTATCCAGCTCATCCCTAAAAACGGCAAATCTTCCTCTCTCTCCTCCTACAGACCCATTGCACTTACGTCCCTTCTTTCCAAGGTCATGGAAACACTGATAAACCGTCAGCTAATGAAATATCTCGAAACACGAAAACTTCTTAATGACCGGCAGTACGGTTTTCGTAGCAACCGGTCCACTGGTGATCTGATGGCATGTCTCACCGAAAAGTGGAACCAAAGCGTACATCAAACTGGCGAAAGCAAGATAGTTGCACTTATTGATACATATGTCTAAGACACTTGACAGAGTTTGGCGTCAGTCTCTTTTGTCGAAAATGCGTGCTTTAGGGATCGACGACTCTCTTCTTCAATGGATTAGAAATTACCTTTCGGAACGTTCAATTTAAGTTGTCTTGGATGGTTTCAAGTCAAGTTCAAAACCGAAAATTACTAGTGGCAGTCCGCCGATTTCTTTTCATGATGTTAACTTTTTCAGTACACGGGAACAGATCTACAGGCTTTTGAAATTCTCCTTTTTTATCACAGATCTCAGTGGTATCCTTAAAGACCTTTATATGAACACCAGGCGTTCCATTGTCATGCTGTAGTTTCGGAGGTATTTGACAGTTCGGCATGTCTCTATAGAACTCGGTGACTTAGGCTTAAAGCCATACTAATGAAAATATAGCACTGGTTTTTAGCGCTAAATGCTAGCAGAATAGAACTTCTCAAGAGGTTTTGGGAAACCTGATTAAAAAAGGACTAAGTAATCTTTTTTTTTTTTATTTATTTATTTAATATTTCCCTATACAGATAAACTTATTTATTGTACAACCATTATATCTGCATAGGCAAGATATAAACTTTATATAAAATAATTTAAATAAATTAGAAATATTGGTTGTGGGGTGATATAGTGATATACCAAAAGAAAATAATAAAAAGTAAAGTAAAACAAAAGAGAGGAAAGAGTTAAATACAAAAGATACAAAATTTAAGACAAAGATTACATTATATTATCAAATTTAATAAGTTATTGATTAGTACGAAATCAAAATTGAACAGCCATATTTTCACTTTTGTAATGTAGGAGAAAAGACTCGAGGTACTCCTTACGTCAGCAGGTAGTTTGTTAAAAAGCCTAGGTGCTACCGAAAAATTAAAATTTTGGAACTGAACAGTGTTAGATCTTGGTATTGCGGCAAGCCCTCTTTCACTACTTCGTAGTACATAAACTGTTGGGGATTGGTTTATGGGGTTACCGCTTCTAACAAAGAATACTTTCAGAACTTTGTAAAGAAAGCTGTGATCTCGACTTCTTTGACTAAACATAATTCTTAGAATATGTTTTTGAGCCACTATTAGAGGTTGGATGTTATAGCTGTAGGTGCCATACCAGCAAATTAAACCGAATTGCATCTTAATTTGACTGAACTAACCCTTAGTAGACAGTTTCTAATAGATTTCTAGAGCAAAAAATGTCTCAAATGATACAACATATAGCTGTAGATAGATAATTTTAAACGTTGCCAGTCTTGAAGCACTTTGTAGAGAAGGGCACATCAATATCAAAAGTACAGACATTATTGGATAATCTGTAGGGTACAGAGCACAAACAGGTGTTTTTACAGAATGGAGATCAAAAGACGGAAGATTAAAAAAACATTAGCTTGGTCTTATCACTAATGACTAGCTTATGGATCGAAAACCAGTGCCGTAAAATTTCAAGATCAAGGTTGATATCGGCGATCAAGTCTAAGATGGATGAATTGGAATAGACAATTGCAATACCATCAGCAAAGGCAGTTTGTAAACTCCTCAAAGGTATATCACAAAATAGAATTTATAAATATTAAAAATAACACAGGCCCAAGAATTGAGTCTTGTGGCACGCCAGTGAAAATATCAAAGCATTCACTAAAAATTCCATCAACTTTTACCATTTGTTTTCTATCCTTGAGATAAGACGTGAACCAGTCAAGAATAGGACCTCTAAAACCAGCTTTTTCTAACTTAGACAAAGAAAATGATGATCCACAGTATCAAACGCTTTCGTTATGTCAATAAAGAAGGAAGCAGTTATTTTCTTGTGGTTCAGACTGCCATATACACTGGTGAAAAAATTTAAGGGTGCATCTTCTGTAGATGTACATTCTCTAAATCCATATTGATTAGGGCTAAAAAAGGAGTTTCTCTCAAGAAAAAGAATAACCCGGCTTTTTGTAAACTTTTCAAAGATTTTCGAGAAAGTCGAAAGGAGAGAAATGGTCTATAATTATTTAAATCCTTCCGATCACCAGTTTTAAACTAGGAAGAAATTTACCTCTAGATATACTTTTATTGAAAATGTAAGCTAAAACGTCGACAATGTTAAGAGAAATATTCTTTATAAATACATTTGAGTAGCTATTCCGGGAAGTTGAAGTTGATTTACTCAGATTCATTATTACTCCAAACGAACTAATTGGCTCAAAAAAGAAACTGTTCGCTTGGATTTCATTACTATTAAAGCAAGTATCTAAGTCTGGATAATTTGGCACCATACCGCTGACAGCCCCGTGCAGTGGTAGAACAGTACGGTGTTCTAACAGCGCATTAAGATAATATCCGGGTATACTCTTATCAAAAACGGGTACGTCATAACGACATAAATTAAAAATGTATCTAGCACAGCTGTTATAGGCCACATTTAACTTTTTTTCGGAGCTGGAATCCAAATTTGAAAATGGTTCACATCCGTATAAGATGATCGGTAGTATAAGTGACTTTACCAGTTTTAATTTAGCTTCAGTGGGTAACGTAAAGTTATCACATATGACTCATTGCTATCGGAAAACAATTGATAATTTTGGACATCATCGACATAGATGAGATGTTTGCAATGTTTAATACAATTTGGAAAAACGTTGATGAATAGTACGAATATTAAAAGGCCTAACAGATGCTGAAGGTACAGTCAGGCAAGACTGTACTTGTTTGAGAAAACAATCTGCACGCAGAGTTTTCGAAGGCAAATTGACTTGCAAGTTTATTAATAAGGATTTTGCGGTCTACCGTGTCGAAAGTCTTTGAAAAGTCAAGTAACACAACCAAAGCCGACATATCATTGTCTATACTATCGCGTATATCTTCAGTGACTTTCAAAACACAGTTTCCCAGGAAACCGGATTGAGGACTGTGTAGTTACCAGACTATGTTCCACATGATAAACCATCCTTTGCTCACTAATAATGGATTCAAATACCTCGCTGAGGAAAGGAAAAATCATAATTGGCCCTATAATCAGGATTTGTTGTTGAGGAAGACTGCAAGGGTATTATTTATTTTTGCGAATACAAATAGTAAGAATTATGTTAAAAATATATGTGATATGTTTAATAATACAAAGTAACAAGATTTTAACAAAAGCAGGATGCGATATTCATCAAGCCCGACAGCCTTTGACTTCACTTTGAAAATAGACAACCCAATAGATAGCTTATCCATACACTGCAATGAAAATGGAAATGGTCCTTTTTCGGTATTATCCTCGAAACTAATGTTACTCTCATTTAATTTCGCACATTGTATGAACCTATGGTTGAGTTTGTTAAGATCAGTGTCACATGGAATTGATTGCTTCTTTGAGTTCAGGCCAATTTGCCGTAAATTTTTCCAGAAAGCAGTGCTCGATGTTGTAGCGTCCCATGAGTATTTTTACGAGTACATCCGTATCTCCTCCACCTTTTATAAAACTTTCATTTTTCTATATATTCTTGTACCTGTGGGGTAAACCAGGGCATTATAGTATTGCTGATTTTATAAATTTTAATCAGAACATGCTTTTCGTAGAGAAATCACATATTTTTCACAAGGACATTTTTCAGGCAGAACTCCACGCCATTCAAGTATGAGCCAACCATATTTACAAATCTGGTATTAAAGGCGCAAACATCCGTATATCCACGGGCAATCAAGTAGCTATAAATGCCCTTAGCTCGCACACCATTTTCTCCAAATCAGTCATGTACTACTTCAAAACCCTCCAAAAACTAAACTCTAGGAACAAAACCAAATTGTGGTGGGTTCCTGGTCATGAGGGCATTGACGGGAATAAAAAGGGTGACGAACTGGCCAGAAAAGAATCAGAAACTCCCTTTAATGAACCTGAACCCTTCTGCTGCACTTCTAAACCAGCAGTCAATTTAGCTATTAATAGCTAGGTGCTGTCGAGATGCATTCCATATTGGGAAAATAACTCAGGTCTAAGACAGGCCAAACGAGCCATCATGCCCTTCAACAAAAATGCCAATAGATGTCGAAATCGAAGTCGGGACGATATTGAAAACTTAGCAGGTTACCTCACAGAACATCACCTCAACAAAATGAATCTAGTCGACTCTCCGGAGTGCCGACTGAAGAAGGCAAAACAGCTGAACTCATCTTATGTGAATGCCTAGTCCTCAACGGAATTAGACGGAAGATTTTCTTCAAGGAACAATTTGGCTCCAACGAACTAATGAATTCCTCAGCAAGTAGTGTTATCAACTTCATTCGGAAGATAGAAAACCTACTACCTAAACTACAGTTCTGATTAAATGGTACAAAATATCTTTTAGCTTAAGGTGGCTTACTTCGGAATTGGCGAGTCAGAAAATTTAATAAAAAAAAAGAAATAAAAACAATAGATAAGGAACGCCGAATCAATATTTACCGCAACAAAGTTACAAGATTTGGTATAAGATTCTGCAAAATCTAATGCCTATGGTTAAAAAATTGATATCGTGGTACGAAAAGCCTGGTGATATTAGTTGGTCGTAATGACCTTTAAGCTCGATTTGTGGTACTCAAAACAGGAAGGATTCATGTTTGGCATAAAATGAGTCGACTGTGAGCTGCTTCCATCGTATCAAGAAATTCTTTGTTTTTATATTATAGAATAGTCACCGCCTGTTAAAATTTCAGTGTATAACGGGTTTATTTCTTCCCAGATCAATATCTCAATTTGATATAGGTAGTGATATCAGGTGCCATATAAATGGATCCCGCCAGGAATTTGTGACATCCATTAGTAATCTTCTACAACTGTGTGTTTCCACGTCAAATATTCTCTCAGAATTCGGTGTTTGGCGTATGCGATAGTTACGTTGTGGTCTAAAATAAGGTAGGGTGCATGCTATCTATGATGAACTTTCCGCAAAGTCGTTAAGCCTGAGTTTATTTTCTGAGTTGGTATCTTGGTCTAGCCAAAGATCTCGCAGAAGTATTGTTTGACAGAGTTGTCTATGCGGGCCTCAGGGATTCGCTTACATGCCTTATCGTTAACATGTCTCGTCTAGCTTTCCTCTGACGATAGATACATATCAGTTAAGTGGATGTAGTTATGAAGCGATACTATAGTAGATATCCCCGTTTTTATTATTAAGTTAATGTAGCAGAAAACTCCACTTAGGAGCTTAGGAGAGAGCTGGGCATGGATATGAGTAGGTGGAGAATTGTCTCCTCCTTCTCTTCGCTCATGCAGCTTCTGCAGAAGTCATTTGTAAAAACGAGAAGCCTTTTCGCATACTTGCCTATAAGATTGTGTCTACTGGTGACATCCATGATAGCGCTAATATGCTTCTTATTGGAGACATCAAGCTCAGACCCAGTTTGGTCCCTAAACATGACCGAGCACTCAACCTAAGGTTTGTTCTTCTAATAGCATCCACCTTTAGTTTTAGTTTGCACGTAGCGATTGGTATACCGATGATACCTTTTTCAGGAAGGATAGATAGAGTGGTTCCAATTTTGGCGAGTTCGTCGGTCCTACAATTCCCCGGAATATCTCTGTGGCCCGACACCCAACAAAGGGGGATGTTGAACTGCACCGCCCGATGATGGATGGGCAGTCAAGTGAGGTTTTACAGTGTTGTGAGACTGAGTGCAGGGATTTAACAGCGGCCTGACTATTAGAAAAGATGCGGATATCCCTTGCAGATATCATGTATTTCTTCAGCCAGGACAGGACTTCTTTAATCGCTAAAATTTCCGCATTGAACCCGCTAGAGTGACCCGGAAAGCGGATGGAGAAGCTTGGGTTAAGCTTATCTGAGAAAACCCAACCCCGCTATCAATCTTGGATCCGTAGAGAAATGGGTTGACTTGTCATCCATGAAAACATCTTCCTCCCAGGAGTGTATATTATTGGAATTTTATATTTCCTGAAAAAGAGGACAAGATCAGTTTTATGCGATATACTCCCAATCCACAGTGATCCACCCAACGAGATCTTCGCTGGTCTAGCCTGGTCTAGGGACTCCGATTATTGTACGGCTGCATACAATTATCGCTTGTGTTTATTATTATATTGTCCATACCTAAAACGGCTTATAGCTTCTCAACCTGATCCGCGCAACTTCTCGTCTGGAGTCCCAAATCCAAATCAAAGATAGTGCAGAAACCCACACTAAGAACTCTTCTGTTACCATTTTCCTTTGGACAATTTCGGTAATTGGTTTTACCTTAGCATCGAATATGTCGACGTGGCTTGAACGAGGCTACCACTGAATCGACCTCCGCAATCGCCATCGACTTCATTTTGGGAGATTCGCCCTTCTAAGCGACCGAATTGAGCCTTGCACTCAGCTTAAGCACTATAGAATGGACATTAAGAACCAAGTGCTTCAATAAAAAGAGCAGAACTGCTATGTTGAGCCATTCAAACATACAGGGTCTCAAATATACTGTATACTGGTATCTACTAATCTGGCGTCTGGTAATTACGGCATACTAAAAGCAAAAGGAATCTAAGAAACACTTTCGTTACCAAAGTTTTCCTGATACTGACATATACAATATTTATATTTTCGGCCGAAGAATGACCAATCATTGATGTTCATTGAACCCGTCAATACAATCAAAAAGAAGTTAATACTTAAACATCCTCTAAATTTGCACAAAGCGACCGAGGACAGCTTCATATAATTTTGATGGAATCGCTGCTTCAGCACTAGAAGTAGGTGTTCTAACCGACAAAAAAAAAATCTTGTCTGAATCCAAAAATACATTATGTTGCTTTAGAAGAAGTATTCTGATTTTGTAATTTCACTTGAAGAGGAAATTCTAAAGGATAACCCTAGCACCTAGAGGTAGATGTGAATTAAACTCACTAGATTTCTCTAGCGCTTTGAAATCTATTGACCTCAAAGAAGCTTTTGCGAAAGTTTCCTTGCGTCCAATTGAGTGCTTCCCAACTGTGCTTGAGGAATAATTTTCGATGAGTCTAATCCAATTCGGACTCCAAGAAAAATTTTCCTGAAACAGTAGGATCAGGGGATAATGCCATGGGAAAAACATTTTGCCTAACGATTTTCAGAATTTCGTAGGCTGCAAAGAGCAGCCGCATTAACAAAGTTGCTCATGTCTTCTCAGTAACATTGATCATACTCAAACAGCGGAGCAATCCAACTTCCATTAGGTGGTTGGTTAGGTTGCTGTTGGACGTTCTCTTTCTGTCTCCTAAGCAAAAGACTTTGTGACAGGTTGACTTATCTTCTCATCTTTTTGAATAAGGTTTCCCACAACTTCAGTCTATCCTTCGTATAAGGAAACGACAACAGGCTCTTTAGATATCCTTTGAAGTCTATCTACACTCTTCCATCATCTGTTTTAGTGTCTTTCATTTAACAACTGTTTTTACCCTTAATTTTCCATGGCGATTTAAGACATTACGTGCATAAAACTGTTAATGCAGCACTTAAAACACTTTCACATTTTCCATTGACATATATTTTCGTCCTCGAGCAACAAGTTGCTACCACCTTGCTAGTTACACGTAATCAGTCCTATTTTCTGCATCAAAAGTAGCAAAAAGAAAAATGCTAACCACAGCTGGATAGGCTTCTTCATGTCATCGTAACATCTAAGTATTCGTAGAGCACGCGTTATAATCCCACCTCAATGACATCAGATATTGATCCGCTGTTGGTCGATTCGTATTCATACCACTGCCAATGGCCAGAGTACCAATTCCCTGACATAGTTCCCTTGTGGTGGCGGATTTTTGAGTTCAGGTGCCCACAATACCCGAAGAGTACGCCAACCTAATGAGGACAAACTGATATTTAGTCATGTGGCATTTATAGAACACTATACTCGTCGTATCACAAGTTATTGCCTAGCTTGCCAGCGGTCGTTTGCACTTCAACAAATTCATTCCGACCAAAGCTTACCAAAGGCCGACCTCAAAGAAAAAGAAGAAAAATCGTTAGATACTCACATGTTCGCCGTAGCAGTCGTCGTCGTACAGACGTCCTCGTAATCCAATTTCCTGTATGCGGTACACCACGTGTACTTCAAAAATCTATTTCTGTTCAAGTGGATGAAACCAAAACGTACGGATAAATCAAACGTGCTAATCGTATAATTTCACTATGAACTTCGACTTTACCCGGCTTCCACATCCTCTGTTGGAGCGGATCTGTTTAGAGGGCCAATAGAGGGCGAAAGAGAAGTGCGAGAAGCGCTTAGAGTTTCGGATTATGATTTTGCTTACGTTGTAGATACTTTTTTCGTGTGTTTTTTTTTGTTTGTGTTCGCTTGTCTTTAAATCTGTTTATGTAGTTTTAAGTCGTCTACTTCAGTTTTGTTTGCTCAGCACTTGATTATTTGGAATCTAACTGACTACATTTGTATTTAAAGTGTTTTTCTGTTTTCTGTTGTTTTCACCGATGTTTTTGAGTTAAAGGCATACTGAATGCGCAAATCTAGGAGGAGGAAATGATCTGATAGAGGATGGTGAGTAGGAGAGGTTTTTGCGTAAAATGAGGCTACCCTGCGGACTGCAAAGGGTTAGGATCTGCTTTGACGATCACAGTTTTCTTTGGTGTTTGAACTTCCGTATATTATCGAGTTTTGCCAAACAAAACAAACAAGCGAATGATACACTGGGTTGGTCTTATAAGGCTACAAAAATAATCCCATCAAAAGGCATATCTAACGTAGCATTTCCTCCATATGGATCAGTATTGAAATTCACCTTCAGAGTATGAGTATCTAGTACCGAATATACACGCGCTTCATTTCTTTCGATCTGAAATTCTATGAGAAGTCTAGTCAAGCAAGGCGACGTTAGAGCAGTAGATTCTGATCACAACTATAATGATGATCTAACTCTGACACAAGAAAGGTGTAACATTCTTTTAAAGATACCGATCTGTATATCGTTTCCTTTGACAAAGTATTCAAAATTGTCAAGAAATTTCAATTTCCTTTTGTAGATCGAAATTAGAGAGACCGCCTCTAAGCGACGTTCTACGAATCTTTGATTAGCATTTGAATGGAACCTCTTAGATATTACTGAACTTAAAGTAATCCCATTGCATTTAGACGCATTATTGTAGAATTGCTCACTCCAAAAGAATTCTTAAATGGAATTTTAAATTAACTTTTGTAATTAAATTAGTAAATGACATTGGTAGCTTATCCGACTACGAACAACGGCAATAGAAACATTCCTATGATATTAGCTGTAGTCCTAGGTAGTCATGAAAACAAATTCCTCTACACCAGGCACCAACATTAGGCTCTGTTTATCTGTTGACAGTTACAGATACTTTAGATACATTTAACCCAGATAAAGAGCCAAAGAAAATAGAAACAACGAAAGACAGACAAAAAAACAAAAAAAAAAAAAAACAGATACAAAACGCTGTCACATTATTATGTCAATTCAGATATTATTCCCGGCGAGTGATCCAATGCAATGCATGAGTGGGCGATGGATGTATTCATTTATGAATAGCCTCTGGCTATTCTGTTTCTTAAAAAGATACAATTCTCTGGCCGTAAGATGTTTCTTTAATCTTGAAGGTCATCGCCGACTGATTAATGCAGACAAACGGTGAGCCCGTACAGAAAGTATCTCAAAAGTCGTTTAACTCGAATGGTGTTTGGGTCATTAAGTCATTCGGTTATGTGTATACATGCACTGAATCAGTATGTGAATATTTAGTGGTTTAAGTCAAACAGTCTTGACAGTTCTTAAAAGAAAAGATCTGACATCATTCAAAGTCAGAGTCAGAGTCAGAGTCAGAAGAAGGTAATAATGAGACAAGCCTTAAGAAATAGGTTCACAATATTTTGACTCATTTTTGAGAGGAAAAAATAAACTAGATCAGCACGTTTGAGTGATGATGTGAGACAGATTCGGTGGATAAGATGAAAAGATGTTATTCATCCCTGTTGTGCCACTGCATTGAATGGGAATGTTGGTGAGAAATACCAAAGGCGTTTCAATTTTGCATAGCTACACAATTTAATGGGACATGTTTGAGTTGTTTACAGTTCTAGAATCCAGATGTAGAATTTTGATTATGAATTCATTTCATATCATAGGAGTGCATCAAGCAGTTTTACATCGAAAACGTCTTTGCCTATTTAATCACAAATTTTACGATTGTTGACTAATGACATTTCTTAACATACTTAAAGCGTTACAAATAGTTTAACGCGCCTAAGTATTAATAAATTCTCATAGCAATCCTTGCTCCTTGTCTCATAAAAGCCGCTTTAGTTTTGGCCCTACTTGAACCTCAACTAACAATTTGTGTTAGCTACCTAAGGCGAGATCTTTCTCCACTGTCCACTGGCTCTCCGAGTTAGATTCCAAATGCTCTGCGGACCGAATCCTTGGTGTCCATTCGCTCTAAATGTCGTGGACATCTCAGGCGACTGATACGCAGTGTTTGACTAAATCGATGATGCCGTATAACTCCGGTGAATCATCTCCGAATCATCATCATCTCCGAATATTTTACGAAGAATATTTCTATCGAAACGACCGAGAATAGCTTCATAGGGCCTTACCCTATCCCAAACACCTACTCAATAGCCTTCTTAGCCCAAAGAAACAGCGATTGTTATGAGTTAGTCTTCGTTTTATTTCTACAGAGGTGTTAGGAGAATAAATATCAGAGTCAGAGTAGGTAAAGTCCCTTACTACCTCGAAGTTATAGCTGTCTACCGCGGTATTCTGTCCAATCTGTTGCTGTTGTGTGGCCATTCTCGTTGACAGCACATACTTGATATGACTGCATTACCCGCTAAGCCCATTTTGGCAGCTTCCGTTTCCAGACTAGCGAACGCACCGGTAACAGCCCGCTGTGTCGATATCATCGACTTTTGAAAAATTGTGCCTCCAGTGTTCGCTTGTGAGATCCGCACATTTCTTTCAAGTATGATGTTAAAGAAGACACAAGATAGCGCGTTACCTTGGCTAAAGCGTTTTTTTAACATCAAAAGCCTCTGTTAGCTCTTATCGCCATTCTGCGTACGAGTTTGGCAGGGATGCAAAAACTAGACATGGCTCTATAGCTCGCTCTATAAATGCTGTCGTATGCGACCTTAAAATAGATGGAGAGATCGCGGGTATCGATTTGGACTTCGTTTCTTTTCCAGGATCTGCCGCAGTGTGAATATTTTGCTGATCAGGTTGTTGGCAAAGGGTTTCAAACTTTTACACAATATGGCAGATAAGATCTTGTGTCCGATGTTGAGGAGACTTGTACCTCTACGCCTACAGTTGAGGGGGTCTCATTTTTTGTAGATAAGACATATAGATGGAATTCATGTACGTGAGGCATACACTCTTCTGACCAGATCTGAGAAATAAGCTGGCGCTGACTTTGTGGCGTCATTTCCAGCAGCTTTGAATATCTAGGCCGGTAATCCGTCAGGTCCAGCTGCTTTGTTGGATTTCAGTTTAGATATTGCTACCCGTACAAGGTTCTGGTCAAGTGGATGGAAGTTTTGGCTATCATCGTCCTATTCTGCTCCTCGCGGGATGGTGCGCCTCGTCGTCGTTACACAGTCTGCAAAAAAAGTGTTGGTGAAACTTCCGACTCTAAATATCTTAAATCTCGCGCTTCGCGTGCTCTTTTTTCTTCTTCTGGAGAACACGATGTTCTTACCGTCTCTTTTGCTTGTAAGGTTCACGAGCGGCTCTTCTCGTTCATTGTAACGCCGCTTTGTACGATTCGTATAATATTTAGCTCCATGAGATTATTGGGGTTTTTCATCACACCCAGACTTTCATGATGGTGACTGGATGAAATCGATTGCATCAGTTGCGGGGTCTCTGATGGCACGTTTCTACTGGTCTTCCGTAGTTGAAGCTGGTGGCGTATAAGTTGTTGAGAGATTTTGGGATACCCGTTCGGCGAAGATTCTGGCGGTGTCTTGCGATTGCAGCTGTTCTACGCTATACTTCTCACAGTAGTTCTTCTTTTTTGGTGCTAAGAAAATCTGCATTCGCACATTGGCTGCAATAAGCTGGTGATCCGAGTCCAGAATACTGGCGGCGTGCCTTACGTCAATCGTAAGATAACCAATTTGATTTAGCGTTTCATGACCTGGAGACCGCCATGTCCTCTTATGTATATTGAGATGGGGAAACCGTCTCGTCGGAAGGTCAGTAAACCTAAACCCTTTGCCAGACGTGGTGTCATGTAGGCTATGTCGCCTTCCTTAGGACATTGCTCATATGTCTCATCACTCACATTGCTCATATGATCTAGAAATTTTCTATGGTGGAGTCGTCCTTGTCTTCAGAACAAACATTAGACTTATGTAAGCGAATTTGCAGGTTGATGCAGATTGTCATAAGATGCTTGTTCACATATCGGAAGCTCAACACTTTTTGCTTTAGTCTGCCGCATATAATAAATGAGTACCCGAATAAGCGCTTTTTCTATTGTCTATAGTAAACAAACAAACAATATGGTAGTATTATACGAGTAGATATCACAGTTTTTCATCCTCCTTTGGTTCGGCCCATCCCATCGCAGTTCCTGGGTGACGATGATATCTGCGTGATATCAGTCAAGCGCTTCTGCAAATTCAATTCAGCTGCACGTGGATAGAAGATTCCACTTGGAGTTCTGAAGTTCGTTGTTCTTATTTCGCTTGCTAGTTTCGTCAACATCCATATCTGAGGCTTATTTTTTTTTGTTTAACTCTTTTACTTTGTACGTAGTGGAGAAGTTATCCCGATATATAAACCCCAACTTGATTTTAACCCCTTCAATAAGGGGCCAGATTTTCCGATGCCAGTAACCCACCACGGAGATGCGAGTACTGACGTTGGTCCATCGAGAGCTCCTCCAACACCATCTCATTTTTACAAGACCCCGCTTTTATTTTGAAAGTTCCTTATGGACCTGAGCTCCGAATATATTAGGGTTGCTCAAATGAAGCTTCCGCTAGCCTCACTGAGAGGTTTCCACCGAGAGGAATTCCTCCTCTGTACTTCCTCCTTCTGAGAATCGCTTGTTAAACATCTGAGTAGCTTCTCCATCAAGCAGCAAGAGATTCATCGTCTGGCACATATGTGCTGAAGTTCACCGGGCTGAGCTTTCTACTTTTTTATCGAAAAGCGAGTTCGTACTGCAATTACATACATGCGAAACAAACACTTCTGTTTACATTTCCAAAACTTACTTAAAGGCTCACCCCCTGTCGGCTGAAATCTTCAAACCGAAAATCAAATAACATTTGAGCCTATTGTTCTTTTTGAAGTCGAATTTTCTTTTTGAAAAAAAAAAAACAAAAACACATAAATCTAAAAGATACATAAATTCTTCTACAAACACAACATTCTACTAAAACCTAATGTCCACTTGTAGATACAAGGATCATATTTCAGCACCATGACTGACTCTGACTACATTTAATTTCTCACGCTTACAGTGCATCAATGTTGTTTCCTTGAAATAAAAAGAAATCAAGAATAAATAAATAAAAATCTCAAGAACAAAATAAAAGCAAAAGAGAATTATTTATTGACAAAATCAAAATCCAAATAAAACCTCTGGCTCCTAGCCAAATAAACTTCATCTTAAATCCTAATAAACATTCAAACTCACAACAAATTAGTGAATAAAATTTAACCGAATGCATGAATATGACTGCTCAAACAATATCCTGCTATTCCTATTATTAATTTTCTATTTCTGCAGCAATTAAAAATCGATGATTTCCTCTAAATTATTGTTATAATAGCTGGCGGCAGTAACCTTTTAATATGTGACTCGCCATGCCAAGATCAAACTAAATCAAGTTCAAACCAACAGCAATTACTATCCGACTATGAGTATCTGAATACCCGTTGGCACTATAAAGTAACTTAACAAGTTAATAGCTTTGCAATTTATTAAGTAAAAATAAAAATCAAAAAGAAAATACTTCAACTCTAGTCAGTCATAGTCGAAGATACGTACAAACCGACGAAAGTAGTTTATTAGTCTAGAACTCATGACAAGTATCAATAGCGGGGTAGCACTAATAGACAGACAAATAGGAGGCAGGAAGTTTTTATAACTTAATTTTTTGTTTCTGAGAAAAACCATATAACTTATTAAAATTGTATTTCTCATTTTATTTGCAGGTAACTATCTCATAGTACACAAGTATCCAAAGAATCTAAGCGTTTATCTGTAAGTGTTTTTATATAAGAAAATTCGCAATCTTAACAGATAATTCATAAGTACAAAAGTATATTTAACTGCTCATGTACGAGTATCTATTTACCTGTCTGTCTATTTATCTTAAGATCACTGTACAGGCAGTTGGGACAGATACTCGCATATACTCATATAAAGAACAAACGTCTTACTTACGTTAATAGCTTTACTAATTGTTGGTTCTATGCGAAACGTGCACGTCAATTTACCCATTCTATCTGCCCAAATAAGCGAGTCATTGCGAAAAGTTATAGATACATACAATTAGTACAAGAGTTAGATTTACAGATACAAGTATATGTACACAGGTAAACAGGGAACAGAGAGTGCAAACAAATTATGATGACTTTTAATACATTAGTATGAATTGGATTTTTTTTTGTTTTTTGTCAAATTTTTATTTTCAACGTCCTTGACTTGATATGCACTCTCTCTCTCTCTCTCTCTCGTTTTCTGTTGGTAAATGTATCTTTTCTATTTTTAAAAGTGAATTTGTTGGAGACATTAATTTTTTTTTTGGGGGGAAAAAAAAGTCAATAAATGAGACAATCGGTGACAACATTAAACGAGCAACAGAAGAATAATTTTTATTATTAAGCGAAGGTGGGTGATACATACCATACAACGAAATTATAATTCGAAAAATTATCCGAACGGGTTGAGGAGGTGATGAGTGATTCTTGTTAATAGAACGAAACGGGAACAGCAAATAATTTCGATTTCAATTGAAAATTTGGATATGGTGTCAACGAACACCACCCCGATAAACTGACGAAGGACTTATGCAGTGGTTTGCCAATGCCAGCGACAGTTGTAATGAAAGTAAATCAATTAAATCGGCGAGTTCGTCATTGAGTTTGTTCACAGTTGGTTGATTTAATCGGACACTATGGTACTGTGACATGCCGACTGGCTGCCGGTGATTTCCAGTTGAATTGGTTAATTTGCAAAATTTATTCCACGCGAATTGATGGTTGTCTGAGATCGACGAGTAAATGAAAGCGAAGTTTGGATTTGTGTCAGTCAGATAGTGTGGTTCAAATGTTAGACACGTCAGCTGGGTTAAGCTCGACTAACTGGATTTTGGTGTAAATGACCGAATTTTAGAACAGGAATCGAAATTTTCCCGATCTTTTTGTGGTCATGCTTGGGCTATATACAAATTTAGCTATTAGTCATCACGGTTTAGTGATGATGGATCTGGATTTTGTACTTTGTACTCCCTGTCTTAGTTGAATTTTATTGAATATCTCGTTAATAATTTTTTTATTTATTTTTTTCATACGATCAGATATTGTTCTGTTCTGTAAAGAAATGAGTCAAAGTTTTACACTTTGTGTAGCATCTTGGCAACAGACTTTCGTCAAGTAGATGGCTCTACACTCTTTAATGGACCAAAACCTCAACCAACATGCGTCATCAAACATCACTGTTTTTTTGTTTGGTATATGCAAAGTTGTTTGAGGTCCTTCTCCACTTACACGCGTAGCTTGAGGTGGGGTCTTCCTCTATTGTGTTTACCCTCGGTTATGGATTCGAAGTTGGTGTCCATCGGCTATACACGTCCCAGCCCTCTAACTCTTTTAGCTAAGCCCATGTCGTTGTACAATGCGTACAGTTCTTGGTTACAACTTCTCTTTTTTACTCTCCTTCTCTGTCGATGTAGATAGGTCCGTAGACCACTGTTTTCTCGAAGCGACCCTTTTTCATTCTTTGTTAAATTACAAGTCTGCACCCCATAGAAGATGGGACGTTCATTGCTATTTCGGAGCATAGCCAGACGGAGGTCTTGACTACCTGGAAGTTATACCTTTCCAATCTGTGTTCTTTCTTGATGGCGAGTTGTACTTCGTTTTTTACCACCAGACCGCTAGTTTTACAATTCACCCAAATTTCTGGCAAACAGCTCACGGTGTGCTGCCCAAAATGCCTATGTTAGCCATTAAGGCAAGTTGCTGTACTTTTAAAAGATTGTGCCTGTGTCTTTGGATTACGTGTTTCGCACAATACTCCAAGTATTCTACGATGTTGAAGAAATCGCTTGACAGTGGATTGTCTTATCGAAGACCTTTTTTGACATCAAAGGTCTCATTAAAATTATTTGAGACCTAGACGGAGCAACGAGCTTTTTCTATAATCATGCGGAAAAGCCGGACAAGTTTAGCAGAGATGCCAAATCTAAATTTGGATCCATTTAATTCATACGTTGTCATAGACGACCCTAAAATTAACATATCTGATGCGTATCGATTTAGACTTCAAGACTCTTTCCAAAATCAGTCGTAATGGAAAAATCTAGTAGGTAGTGGACTTTCTAGGCCTAAAACCACACTGATAAGGATCAATAAGTTGGTTGACGAAAAGTTTTAGGTTTTACAAAGGACAGCAGGGAAGGGCTAGTAGACTATGATGAGAAGACTGATTGGTAGACTACAGGGTTTTCTTTTCCCAGGATCTGGCATACAATACTGAGGCTTTATCCATCTGGTATGCTTTCGTCTGACCATATTTTAGATATTATTTGATACATGCTCCTCGCACCTAGGGCTACAGCACCGGCAGCCTTGTTCAATTTAAGTTTGTTCATCCTGACTGGCAAATTTCAATTGCCTTGTCTTATTCTTTCCAACGCCCGTTCGGGTAGAAATATCCCTATTGGAAATTATCAGAATATACTTTTACTGGAGCTGGCTGAGTGTTGTATAAATATAGTAGGAACTGAGTGGCATAGCATAAACCTGGTGGTATAAAAATATACATTTATTGTGTTGTGCTCATTGTTGCACAGGGTACTGGCCTTATACTAGACAAAACTAATAAGCTCCAGCGTTGAACATAAAGAAAATATCAACACTATAATATTCTGTCGGAAATGACTTACCTCCAGAAGGATTACATACCACTACTGAGCTCGCGTGGCTGCATATCGGTTCACTATACGAGCTAAAGCTCTCATATCCGTAAAATGAACAGCTCATTTCATACAAATAGTACCAGAAAGGGCATGGCTTGGTAGTACCGGGGTTGTGTGTGAATTTATATACCAGATCACGTACAAGTCGAAGAAACGTAACTACTACAAAGCAACCAAAAATCTCGGATAAAGATCCCTACCCTTGATAACCTACTCAAGCAAAAAGCATAACGACTTTGAGAGACTTAAGGCTCAATATATCACTTGCCGTCAAATTCTTCGCGGAGACCACAGACTAACTTCAAACACATACTCGTACTTGTATATATAAGTTCCATGCTAAAAATGAGGAAAATGAAAACATACACCTGGTGTGCGCATACGAGCATAAGATACATGCCCTTTATGAGAAGGAATGTTATAACTGTTATAACTCGAAGACTCTATCGGTAGATGCAGTCTGAACTCTTTTTGGAAAATTTAACCTTAATACCTTGTCAAGTGTATATTGAGATTAAGGCTGACAGCTCTTGCCTTAGTCTTCCTCTGAGAACAAATAGATTTCGCTGTCTATGATTTCATAACACAAGTCATTGTAATAATGGGTGATCCTTTTAGAGGTACTTTTTCCAATAGAAATTTTATGAGAGATGACGCATGCATCTTGTCACATTCATATGGTATTTCTGTTTGATATTTCATCATGATAAGACTTAGCTCGGCACAGTGTCTACAAATTATTCAGTTGTATTACGAAAATGAGCGGTCTACGAGGAGTATATTGCGTGCGCTTAGAGCAACTTGTGGTCCACATAGTCGGCCTACCGAACACACAATTCGCTATACCATCGAAAAGTTTCAAACACAATTCTCAATACCGGATGACATGCGACCAAATAGATTACATCTAGCACATAGGAAAGAAAATATTGCGGCGGTAGCGGAGAGTGTACGCGATGACCGTTATTAATGGATTCGGCGTCATTCTTAACAACTTGGCGTATTTTACGTAAGGATCTTAGTTTAAAAGCATACCAAATTGAATTCGTGCAATAACTGAAGTCGGCTGATCTTCCGAATCGTCACCGTTCCAGTCGTTTGCCTTTTGAAAAGCTTCAAGGAGATCCACTGTTTTTTATCAAAATTTTGCCCAGCAACTAGGGCTATTTCTGGCTTAATGGCTACTTCAATAAGCCAAATAGACATACGAGTATTTGGGGTACGGAGCAACTCAGAAAGATTCAAGAACTGCCATTACATCCAGACAAAACAACGGTTTGGTGTGGTTTATGGGCTGGCGGAATTGTCGGTCAATATTTCTTCTGTGAATGGCACCCGTTATCGCAGCCAGAAATATTCGCCGGTAGTCTAGACGACATTTGGATCCGACAAGGCGGCGCTACTTGTCATACAGCCCGTGAGAACATACCGTTATAGCGAGATCGTTTCGGTGAACAATTAATTTCCCGGTTTGGACCGATGAATTGTCCGCCTAAATCATGTGACATCACACCTCTAGACTTTCGCCTTGGACCACTACTCTGAACTTTCGCATGGCTATGTCCTATCGAGTTGATTGTTATTTCTGTTTCTTTTTGCAAACGCTGGTCTGAGCCTCATTGCGTTTACTGGAATGGGCTCTCACTTCTTGGATATTGCTGTTCGATCGGGTTTAGTAGCCAGGTAATTATTGTAACCTTTGACAACAGCCTGATGAAGTACCTTGGCTACTTGATGCTGTGCACGAAGAGTGGACTCCTGCCCAATTATCAAGGCTTCGCCCATCAATGACGTTGTCTAATAAAAAGCGGGGGCAGAGCATATTACTGGTCTTATCGTAAACATCTTCAGATGACGCCTCTGAAGGTTGCTACGATTTGACCAGTTACAAGTTGCCGGTTATAGGTCTTGTTGGCGGCAGGACCACCGGTAGTCCCTACCAGGACTTAAATCACGGTACCATGGGAGTCAGGAGCCCCCGGATTTCGGTCCGGGCCTGACTTGTTGAGGTAGGCCCTCTTGTGGGAGCGTCATGGTGGCTGTGGTTTAAACCCAAATCGCGGGAAAGGGTCTAACCTATTGTAGAATTGCAAATAAGTACTGGGTGCTCTGACCCTAAGAACAGCAAGAGGTTTTAGGTCGGCCTCGGCTAATACCAAGGGTGGAACTTGTGCCTCCAACACAGTTCCGAATTGGTATCAAAGGATTAACGGAGAGCGGTGACAAGGCGTATCCTTGTTCACGAAGAGTGCCAGTAATTCCTTATCTTTAGTTTTGTTAAATTTGAACAGCGCCGTTTGGTGGAAATATTTCCACTATTTGGAGGCGTATCTTACAATTTTATTAGATAGTTACTTGGTGGCACTTTGTCTGGTACTTTCCTCGCTGCCTGAAGGAGCTATTGTGTTCTCCTCCACAATCGAGGTCCCGAGCTAAATTTGTTTCCTACTTTTTTTAAGTTTTTTTTTATTTTTTATTTTTGTTCATTAGAGCGTTACTCATTCGAAGCAATTTTCATAACTGCTCAGCCAGAACGAACTCGCAACTCTAGTGAACTGTGTTTTCTACTATAAAATTCGATTATCGGGGGTTGTGATGAGGCGTGAAGGATGAAGGTTATGTTGTATTGATTAGTTAGAAGTACCCATAGATATTTTTTCGAACTGAGCACTACTAATAACTTTAAAGAAGATTTTTATATAGGAACAAACCTTATAGTTATCGTAGATAAATATAAATTGAAGAATACACCACAAAATCATTTTAGGCCCTGTTTGCTGTCCAAAAAAGATATGGAGGCTTTATTTATTATTTAGACCGCTGTACAATTCTATCTTTCTATCAACCTATACCTATGCTTGTCGAAGAACAAATCCAAATCTTGCCTTCATGGTGCGACAGCCAAACTGGTAGTGGCCATGATCATGATCATCATTTGGTGGTGTTTATGTAAAAATTTCAACAAGATTATTCCGGGATAACAACTCGGAAATATGGAGATTGATATTATTTTCAGGTAATCACTCAGCAATTAAATTTCCAAATACTTCTTTAATCGTCGAAAATTTAGCTTAGCCTTCATTTTAGATGTACTAAATCAGATAAATTATAATTCCCCCGCATACCTTGACTATTGAATCATCAAATTTGTTGACACTCAAATTACCACTTAGACCCAAAAATACTTGCGCTCGTAAATGTCATAAACATTCTTGTCAATTTGTATTCATCGCAATGTATCCATTTCCATACTCGTGTTGTATCTTTTTGCCATCGAAACTCAGCTTAAACTATCATACCGCTAAGGTGGCATTTTTATTGATCAATTTACCAATATCACTGCAGTTTTCGTTCAATAAAAAAATCGCTGATGAAATCACCTCAATCAAAAATTGATCAGAATAACCGGACGCCACAAAAAATATCGCCTACCCACTGAAATCTGTGAAATGTATCGCGGAAACATGTTCGTAAGCAATTCAAGCTCAGATTCAATGACTCCGACAACATACAGACGGACGCATATGTAGGTAAGGTGTACAAATAAATCCAAGTCTTCAAGTATCACCTGACTTTTCTGATGAATCGACACGTGAAGTTGTACTCCAACTCTGTGGTGGCATGGTGAATTAAAAAAAAAGAAAAAAAAAATCTGAAATCTTGCAAGAGTCATTACCTTAGCCAGGTGAATACCCTCAAGACTCACCTAAAGCTCGTGCGATGGTTGTCCGGGGACGTTGTGCTTTATGAGAATACTTTTTTTTTGTGTATTTTAAGCGTACGTTTGCGGTTCACTAAAATAGATTCGGCTTTTCTGCTTCACTTAGCTCTATACGCCGGCCGGTCGGTTGGTTGGTGCGCCCGTATGTACAATATATTCGCCTCTCGCGGTACGAGTGTGTACGCAAGGTCGATGTAGGTCAAATACTTTGTCAGCTTTAAACTCACTTGATTGGGGATACGTAAAAAAGGCAAAAATATGCGAGTATAACAAAAGAAAGAACAAAAAATTATTTGCAATCAAATTTGAAATCGTGCAACTTTCGCGCCTTTCTGAGAGCTGCTATTTTATTGTGTTGGTGTGCGCACTGCCTATAACTGCGTATAGCTAAATATCTATGACTTAAATAAATTGACATAAAATGCGTATCTCGTCCAAATTAACAATTTGTCGTGCAAAGGCATGATTGCGACAACGAAGATACTTTTTGCACAATCAAACAAACACACAAAAAAATAAAAAAATAAAAATCTGTTTCTGTTTCTGTTTCTCAACATGACCGGCCACGGCATTTCGAGCACAGTCAAGGTCAGCACAACAAAAAGAAAAGGAAAATCTACAACACAAGAGTGTCTTTTGTATCTGTTCATTAATAAATGTTGCCTCAGATGGGGGAAAGGGGATTCTCTGCTTTTTGGAAAGACCAGATATTCTTGGAGGCTCCAGCAGTCAGTCAGCGTGATGCCTTGTTCAGATTGAAGGCGAAATCGTTGTCGTTTTCATCGTTTGGAGGCTTGAGTTGCTTGTTAATCATTACAACAAACGAGCTAAAGTCAACTTTTAAAAAGGGGAAATAATCAAACAACCAATGACTAACAAACGTTTGCATTTGTTTAATTAAATTTAAGAGGTTTATTTATGGCATCACTTAACAAACACTATGTATATGTTGAGCGTCAGAAAGTTTGCAGTTTTCCGTTTATATAATTTTTAGGGACTTAGGTATTGGGTGGGCGCCTTAGATCATGCATCACACACATATAGATATCTTTTGCGAATAGATCAGAAAACGATTTATACATGTATCTGCGGGTAGCATTATTGGAAACAAATCGTGCATGTTCAGGTAGCTTAAGAATCCACTATTGAGATTGCAGCATATAAATATCTGGTATACGTTATACCGTACGTTTTTACATTTACTTTCACCCCAAGCCAGAACTGATGGACATCTCAAAGCATATGCTAATGTAATCCTGCAAATATAAGGAGCTCACTTAAGCTTGATGGGACAAACTTGAGTAGACAAAATTAGAGACTTCAAGCGAGGTTATCAAATTGAATTTACATTCATAGCAATTGGCTAACCTTCAGCAACTATTACTTAATTGAAGGTCTCTTGCTTAGATACGCCGTTTATCATCTTTGAATCTGGGCACGATTCTTCAAAATTTCAGATCAACACCCTGATAATTGCGGTGCCTAAGATGAATCTTCACACTTCCTTGTTTGTTATTTCGAACGTGGATACTCAGATCCGAGGTCTCTTTTGGAGTGGATATTGCTGTCTATTTGATACAGCTGATCTAATTTGGGAATTTATGGACTGCGTCTACATTTTGGTATAGCTTGTAGCGTGTACAGTGGTGTTTTCTTCTTTATTCGTCTTCTTTGCACGCAAGAATAAATACACATACGATTACATATATCAAGAGATTTTTAATGAAGGAAATCCAGTAAATGCTCTAGTAGAGCCCCATGCTCTACCAGTTTCCTAGTGTACGAGTACATTGCGAGCTTCTATATTAGGGTAGAACTGTTGTCTTATCCTGTACATCGCTAACATTGTTTTGTTCTCCGAGTCAGTAGATGGCATGCATCTAATAATCAGCAGATTCGATTCATATTGTAGCCGCTGGAACCTATCTCTTAACATGTCATAAATGATGGTGTTTTGAGGAGGCAGATTTTACATCTGGTTTTGGTTTATTATCAACTCGTTTGCTACTCGCTTTTCTTCTAACCATCCTCCAAGCTTACTTGATGTTATTATGGTTTCCAACCCTTCATATGGTTTGTTTCAAGACCAGCTATCTTTGGCCGGTATGTCGGATCATGACCTTATATTTTGTACATATAACGTTGACCTGCGTCGTCTTACAAAACCGACAACATTTAAGTTCAGAGACTTTTCCTCGGTTAATGATGAATTACTGCAATCTGATGCGAGCCAGCTACCTTGGATAAATTATTATTTTGCCTCAAAAATGAATGACAAAACTAACTCCCTATAATCCCTAATTTGAGAACTCTTGGCAGGTATGTTCCTGAAAAAAAAACAGTTGCAATACGTAATAAATAGTGTCCATGGTTCAATTGTGAAGTTCGCCAATCGATAAAAATCCATAATAAGCTATACGCTACATGGAAGATAAGTCAAACGAGTTGCAACTGAGAGAAATATTTTTAGGCCCGTAATAACTCCACCCTAATGCATTTATATCTAGTGCTATTCATAAATCAAGTGTCATCACCAATAATGACCTCCTTCTCGACTTTGTTTTCGACTTTGGTGTTGCTTCAGAAACTGATGTAGCCAATATAGTACGAAATTTAAAATCCATTGCTGTAGGAGAAGATGGTGTATCTATTACACACACCAAAAATTACTCCATTACTACCTCAATTTTTCCTGATAATTGGAAGTTGACCAAGGTCATTCCTGTCCCAAAAAAGCCTCAACCCTCCTCCCCTACTGATTTCCGACCGATAAACGCCTTGTCTGTCAAAAGTTCTGGAGACGTTTTTGGCAAAACAAATTTCTACTTTCATCAAGCAGCACGGTCAGTCAGCTTTCCATGGAAATCATATCTATTCGACAGCTATGGTCAAAATCCCTGACGATATTAGAATTCAATATGGACTTTCTGACGATTTTGTGTTTGCTTGACTTCTCTAAAGCTTTTGATAGCGTCGATCATAAGCTACTCTGTCAGAAGCTTAAGCAATATTTTGGTTTCAGTGAAAGATCAGTGCGCCTAGTTTATAATTATCTTGATAATCGTAGTCAAAGGGTACTTCAAAATGATATTTTTATCTGAATTCGGCACTTTAAGTGCAGGAGTACCTCAGGGGTTAATTCTTGGCCCAATCTTATTCTGTCTTTTCATTAATGACCTACCTAAAATATATTCGAATGCCCAAATCCACGTCTATGCTGATGATGCCTAGGTTTATCTCTTCAGAGCCATCGGGCTTATTGTCTGGCTTAATGATGACCTGTCAGAAACACTGTATATAATTGGTCAATATGTAATGGACTGAATATAAACCCTATCAAATCTCAGCTTGTCTTAATAAGTAAAAAATATGTTGACAAGGACATTATACACCACCAGTGTTTCTGAACGGTAAACAGTTTGTTTTTATTAATACGGTTACTAGTCTTGGATGCAAAATAAGTAGTTCACTCTCAGCTGTTGATCTATCTATGCTGGACTACGTACAGTTTGGCCCTTATCCAATTTAATCCCAATAGCTACGAAGCTTAAGCTTGTTAAGGCCTTATTTTTGCCTCATTTCACTCAACCTCTAAGGCCCAAACTGAGAAGCGATAACGAAGTTCAAAATTCTCATCAGGATGGTGCGTGAAATGTTAGGTTGTTGAGATCGATGGCGAGTCGATGTTCTTGGGTTGACTCGAACACTCTCGGCTAGAGCAGCCAAATTCTGGTCGGTACGTACCGTATGAGCAAGCCAGTCTCGTGAATTTTTTTTGCACAAATTTGTAGGCGCGGTGAATGCTACTTTCCGGCCAAAATGTATTTTCAATAAACGCACTTTTTGGTCAGCACATTACTCACTTTTGAAACAAGTTTGCAATATTTCAGAGCGTTGTTCAAGGGTAAAGCGATTCATTTCGATCTGCAGATGTATGTGTGTTTGATTCTGGCTAATAGTTAAGGTTTCAAGTGGGAAAGTGCTGTCAGTGTCAAAATAACATGTGATTCAAAATAAAACTGTATTGGGACCATAAGTTATAAGAGGGTTGTTTCTGTGATACTACTATTTCAATAATATTACAACTCCTCTACCTTGATTCTAGAGTACGAGTAGCATCTATCAATAACTGACTAAGTCGATGTCGCTGTAGGGCTCATATATGTAGTTCGTCCTTAAATCTTCTAATCTAAAGCCAGTTAACGCAAGCTGCACTGAATAATTTTTGAAGGATTTTTTACTCGAAACGACTGAGGATATCTTTATCCGCTTTCGAAAGATTTCATGCTTCAGGGCCTTAAAGTAGGACTTGGATGATCAAGGTTTCATATACAATTTTCCGACATAGTGCCTTTCTAACCTAAAGAAACAGCGATTGGCAAGGTCTTCATTTTATTTCTGCTGAGGTGTTATTGGCACAATTTATAACAGAGCTAAAGTAGACAATGTCCCTTACTAACTTGAAATTATTGTTGTCTACACTGACGTTCTATTCAATTCGTCGATGTTGATCGTACTTTCCTGTTAACAGGAAATTTCAATACTAGCAAACCCACCGGTGACAGCCCGCTGAGGCCTCAAAATTATGTCGATATCATCGGCGTCGACTAGTAATTGTACAGACTTTTGAAGGATTGTGCCTCCAGTGTTAACTTGTAAGTTCCGCACAATTCTTTCAAGTATGAAGTTAAAGACGTCACATGACAGCGAGTGACTTGACATGACGTGACATTTTTGGCATCGAAGTTCTCAATCGTTATTCTGCACAGACGGATTAGTTTGGCAGAGATGCTAAAATTGCACATGGCTCTACATAGGTCGTCTCTATAAATGCTGTCATATGCGGCTTTAAAATCGATGAAAACATGGTGGGTATAGATTTGGACTTCTTGAGTTTTTTCCAGGATGTCCCGGAGTGGAAGGACTTGGTCTATTGTAGACTTTCCTCGTCTGAAGCCGCACTGATAGGGACCGATCAGGTTGTTGACGAAGGGTTTCTGACTTTCGCAGAATATGACAAATAAGATCTTGTATGTGATGTTAAATAAACGTATATCTCTATAGTTGACGCAGTTGAGGGGTCTCCTTTTTTGTGGATCGTGCATACGGTGCTGATATTCTATTTATCAGACATACAGTCTGCTAGCCAGATCTGAGAAACGAGTTGGTGCATGCTCTCCACAAAGTCATTTCCAGCAGGTTGTTGGGCTTCTTCTCCGGTATATAGTCTGTAGAAAAAGTTTTACTATATTCTCAGCACCGATTGTGGCACGTCCTTTTTATATGTTGGTAAAACTTCTGTACGTTATTCCTAGATTACAACCCCTCAATATCTTTGATCGCGCGTTTCTTGTGCTCTTTTTTCTTCTTCTGGAGAGCCGATGGGAGAACAGCGCCGCTTTGTACCCTTCTTATTTAGCTGTATGTGCTTGCCGGCATTTTTCATCAAACCAAAGATTTCTTGATAGTGGTTGGGTGAAACCCAGTACTGGTCTTCGGTCCCAGTACTGGTAGCTAAGAGACTGCGAACATTCTGAATAAAAGGATACTTTTCATAAATTGCAATGTGGGATCTTCGCAGAACAGAGGCCGCCTTCTATGTACGAAGAAAAGCAAACCAAGTTATTATTACGATTATGTTTCGCAATGTTTCTATACGTCCAGAAGCTGGCACGTATCTGCATTGCTATATTTCCGAACCATATTGCAATTCTACAGTCTGCTCTACTTCCATAATGGTAAGGTCAAGATTTTGCTGATGTTTTTGTATTGACTGTTATTTTTCTTTCGGCCCACTTCTTTGAACTTCGGCTAGCACTAAAGCATCTACTACTCTTTGAACCAGATTTTCCGACAACCTTCGTTGAACATGAAGAAGCAGCTAATTTGCTCAGTTCCAAGTTTTAAAAGGCATTTTTCTATTGTAAAATACTGGAAAGTTTTCGTGGCGTATCAACGAATCTCAATCTCAAATCAACGAATGATTTCAATTCTTCGCTCTTGAGCACTGTGAATCCTTTTAATAGATGTTTGGTTAGCGGGATTGGAAAAATAGCAGTGTAGACATGTGCGACTGATTCGAAACTCATTATCTTGAAATATCTTTGTCCAATTATCAAGAGTTACCTGTAGGGGTGTCATATCATTGCTTATGTTAGCGGAGAAAAGAAGTTGTTCCAAACTCGTCGCCTTAATAGAAATCTTGACCGACATAGAGAAGCAAGGAACTGTAAACGCTGCCTTTGTCCACTTCGTTTTCGGTACTTCTAAAAGTTTTAGAGCCATCCTTGTAAGAACGCATGCTTTCTTCAAATCGATGAAGACGATATGCAGAACTTTCGGAGTGACTCGATGTTTCTCCATGCTTGCCCACTAACTTTTAATTGCATCGTTTGTCACCTAGCTTATCACAATGTCACGGTGACTTTCTTGGAGTTTAGTAATACTAAGCTGTCGATAGTCTAGAACTTGCTTATATAGTTTCAAGTACAAACTATTATCTGAAACGATCGGTGATTGTTATATTTTGGCGTGACACTTTTTCCTTTATACAGTGAAACAAGAAAGCTCTATCCCCAGTGTTTGGACATTAGATTGCCTCTTGTCATTTTATTAAACACAAACCCAGGATTTCCGATCGCCCATATATCGGAAGGTCTCTGATCGGGTCCGGCTTCATGTGCCCGTTTCATTCTGTTTTCAGCTTCACTGACTTCGACAGGTTAAAAGTTCTCACGAGACAGCAAATTGAATGTAACTTGGAAAAAAATAAAAAATGCCCGTCTACAGCGAGCGGTAGTCTTTGATCTGGCTCTACATAGTCCCTACGGAGAGCATTTAAGACCGTTCTTTCCCCATCTCTCGACAACTATTGGCTGTCTTCATCGACAAGAATAACAGCGCTTGAGGACCCAACAAATTCTCGCTTTACCGGTCATAAAAAGAAAGAGCGTAGGCAAATAACAAGAAGTCAGGTAGGAAAAATACCTTCCCACTCCTATAGAGGCGTTGGATTCTACCGATCAGGCGATACAAAAAGAGTCAAGCTAACTGCCCGATATAGCCTCTTGCTGGTTAGTAGCTATTTTGCAGACAACCTACCTGCTTACGAGTATTATAAACGAACGGTTTTTGGACTTACCGTCCTTTCTGTTGTTGTTGTTTCTTAAAGGTTCCAGTGCCCACAATGACGGATGAATCTATGTATTGTTGCCAACCACTCTTCTAGGAAAGAACAAAAAAATAATTTGTTGTATAAGATTTTACAGAAGCACATATAGATATAGTATGCACAGTTGACTTTAAAACCTTAGTTTATCCACACCTCCATTTATTCATTTTTAAATAGTCCGATCACTTAACAAGTTGGACATGAGCAGTGCTTCAGCAATAGACAATTTCTTCAATAGATTCAGCTCACAGGTAAACGTCAAAAAATGTGACAGATGTCACTGCTAACCTGACTCACAGTGATGTTGACTATTTACCAGTGTCAATTGTCACATACCTCTTACAGAAAATGCTATCAATTGTCAGGATTTGTCAAATGGCTATCCAGTTGACAGATATACAATGAGATGGTTTCGTTCGCGCATGTTCTCAAGTTCATGATCACGTACATAGGTACACACTTAATAAATTTCCTATGACATCGTGTATTGGATATCTATTACCCGAATTATCAGATCATTCGATCTACAATTAGAATATCAACTTTGTATCTATCAAAATCGTATCTTTTGTTACATAACTCACCAAACCCCCGACACTACTCAATTAGTTGATTCTTATGACAAAATTCAATCTGAAAATCAAAGAGCCTCTTCAATTTGTTAATTAATTTCCGACAAGAATCGGCCCGCATATAATTTATGTCGACAACGAAAGCGAAAAAAAAAACGCCGAAACTAATTTACGGTCGTTGGAGGTTATGTGTGCATAAAACCGGGATTTAATTTTTTCTTTCTTTATTTTCAAAATGTTAGTTTGCGAAAGATCTTGAGTTAATTAATTTCTTCAGTCGGCCTGTATTTCATTCTTTCTCTCAATCCAAATTTTACTGTCCAAATTGTTTTTTTTTTCGTGCTATTCGCGCTTAATTTAAGATTTTTTTTTGAAAATTGCTCGCTTGTAGATGGCAATGAACACAGTAATTCTCGTACTGCAATTATATCAATGACTTGGAATATTAAGCTGCTCGGATGTAAATAAACCTTCGCATCCATTCCTTCGGGTTGAAGTTGAGATTCTCATCCTCAATTGCAAACTTGTGACACAAGTTGTGAGCTGTACCAAAAACTTAAACTTTGTACCCGTGCATGATTGTATCTTTATACATACATACGAGTACCTACAGCTTAAGTGCACTGTCCGTATTTAGCAAAAATTGTTTTGTTTTTTCTTACTCACGAATACCTGTTGGTGGATGATGACGACCATGTAGATGGACACGGTCCATCGGCTACCAGTCAGTTTTTAGTGACATAAGCCAAGAATTAAGGTCAACGCATTAAAAACAACATTGACGTAGTCTTGCTAAAAATGGTACTACGGTCTAACACGGGATTGTATCTGTCATTGTATCTGGCTGCGATGACAAAGAAAAAGAGCAAACAACTTGAAATTGAATTTTTTAATGAATTCTACTGACATTTACGCAATAGGATGACACAGATGGTTGGTGTATGACGTGATTGTTCAGTGAGCAGGTTAAAGGCTTGACTTCTTACACGAGATTTAAGAACATAGAACATAGAATAGAAGAAGACTCCCTATTTTTCATTTGGCAACATTTTTAAAATATGTATTGTATGTATCTTGTTTAGACGATCAAAATATACAGCTTGACAAACCCTTAAGTTCTCATTTATCTGTCCAAGGTCTATTTATAAAATCACAGTTGCAGATAACCTCAACACTAATTCAGGTTTTGATAAGTTTTACTTTGAACCTTGTGGTCTTGTCCACGGTAGTTCGTATTTTCCAGAATTCGAATGTGACCGTGGATGCTTACATGGATCAGTTAATCTGGCTTTGCTACCAGATTTAGGAAGATCTTGAATTCGGACACTATTTTAAGAGCAGCCATGGGGTAAAGCAATTTCTTGCTGTTGCAACAAACAAATATTCTTCTTCACTTGCACGTATTACATGTTTGTCATATTATGCTTGAAGATTACGATTTCACAAACAGACCTAAAATTGCATAGTGAGAAACATAGTCTGATGTAATCGTTCTTAGAGAAGACATATGTCTTGGCTGTTTCTAAAGTTATCCGTGCAGATCTGGAGAAATCTTTTTTCCAGCTCAGGGTCTGCCCACAGCAATTTTTGAGTCATTGAAACATTTTGCAATAGTAACGACACTCTTCACTTCTGCTCTTATTGCGTGTATCTATGTATAATATTAAGTCAAGAGATACTGTCTTATAAGAAACGGGCTTAATAGTATGTAACACTGTAATTTTTTGCACAAAGGGAAGGATCGACGGATTTTTGTCGACACCAAACTTCGAAATAATGACCGACTTTTCCTTAGGCGGTAGCATCGCCTTTGGGAGGATTACCATTGGTTACCGAAATTGTGGTGAATCCAGAAATTACTTTTTCTGTTTTTCAGTGTATGAACTGGGAGTTGAACCGATGAACTCTGGCTAAGATATCGACAAATGTAATAATCCGTTTACGCCAAAATCTGATGCGAGTGGTACCCAATGTTCCACTAATTCAAGAGAAATCTTTAAGAGGAAAACCCATGATATTAATATTCAAGAGGATAGGTACGTCAAAACATATAAAGGCGGTTTCAACATGAGGTGTAGGATTTGGAAAAATTTATTGTTTTATAAAGTAGATACATGGGGATTGTTTATGGAACATAATATCTTCCAAATGACCTCGGTTCTGCTTGCAGACTCTCATTCTTTTCTCGAAATTTTCAGACTCTTTCACATAATTTGGGCTCCGATGTCGGCTTCAATGTTCAATGTTTGCTTTGAGAATTGGAATTGTTTTAACATAGTCCCAAAGTCTGGTAAGTTCTACGATGTCATAAATGTCACCGAAACGTGTAATTACGAGGCCAGGAAACTTCAATCGCAATAACAAGCAACTTCGGTGTTTGTGTCTTTTGTGTTTGTTAATTTGTAATGACTCGGGAATTTAGAACGGACATAGCAAATGTACGCGGGCTAAAAAGTAATCACAACGTCCACGTCTGTAAATTCAGACCAGCTCTTTTGGCACTTAGTGAAACACAGGTAGATCCCCGCCCACACCTCTCAGATCACTCTAATCTGAAGCTACTTGGCTACGAACTAGTGCCAGTATTCTTTTTCCATCGCGGTCTCGCCGTCTATGTGCGTAGTGATGCAGCTTACCAAAATCCACCACAATGTAGTCCCTGTTCCAATCCGGAATTCAATTTCATGTGGTTAAAATTCCATCTCCGTAAGCAAATTATCCACCACTGCTTTATTTATAGAAGCCCAAACTGGACAGCAACTCGACCTTAAAGAGTTTGATACGCTGTCTGACTCCATACAAAGAATTGTATCCCTGTATCCTCATACTGAAATTGTTATTACGGGCGTTTTCAATATAGTACATCCACCCAGAATTGGGTGGCTTCGACATTCTGGACAGACAACACCTGAAGGACGGTGTGTTGGGATCTTCGCTGCGAAAAATAATTTAACGCAGCTTGTAAATAAGCCCACACGAATACCAGACGTTGATAGTCATACTGCCAACACCCTGGACTTGTTTTTAACTTCTCACACTGATAAGTACACAGTTGATGTGCTCTCCCCTCTAGGGTCGACGGACCAATATGTCATCTCAGCTAATTTCTCGTATTCTGACCACACAGTTAGAGGAAAAATTCCTAAAAGGACCGTATGGCAATACGAGAAAGCCAATTGAAGCGGACTTAGCACTTGGACATCCCAGCTGTCCGCTCTTTAGATAAGGCCAATCTGCTTACTGCGCACTTTGAGGCCAGTCCAACATTCCCTGATGGTGCTTTGTTTGAACCTACCCTTGAGTGTGTCGAATCTTCAATGGGACGAATCCACTTTCGCATTCGTGTAGTAGTAAGAGTACTTAAAGATCTTAACATTCGCAAATCCGCTGGTCCAGATGGAATATCTCCCCTTCTTCTGAAGAGGTGTTTTTCCACACTAGCAAAACCTTTGCGTAAGCTTTTTCGTCAATCCTACTCTTTATGACTCTAAAAAAGGTGAATCTTCTTCTCCCTCCTCCTACAGACCCATTATAAACAGTCAGCTCATGAAATATGGCGAAACACGAAAACTTCTCAATGACCGGCAGTACGGTTTTCGTAGAATAGGTCCACTGGTGATTTGATGGCATGTCTCACCGAAAAGTGGAACCAGAGCGTACATCAATCTGGCGAAAGCAAGATAGTTGCACTTGATATTTCTAAGCCATTTGACAGAGTTTGACATCAGACTCTTTTGTTAAAAATGCGTGCTTTTTGGATCGATGACTCTCTTCTTCAACGGATTAGAAATTACCTTTCGGAACGTTCAATTCAAGTTGCCTTGGATGGTTTCAAGTCTGATATTCACAAAATAAATGCTGGTGTGCCCCGGGGCTCCGTTCTGTCTCCGACACTCTTTTTAATTTTCATTAACGATCTCTTGTCTGCTAATATGTATATAATATTCCTTTGCTGACGACAGTACTTTCATATCCGTTCCCGGAACCGCTTCCCTGCTCTTCGGCTGTAGAACGGGAACGCCAGTGTATGTTAAGCTCATTAAATTGTGATATTAACAGCATAACTAATTGTTGAACCACTTGCAGAGTAGAATTTAATGATTCCGAAACACAATGCTGCCTTCTGTCAATAAAGCAACATTTAGACACCCAGCCATTATCCATGAATGGCACTTGCATCGTCGAAACCGATAAACTTCCCATTCTCGGTATGTGTGTCAATGACAACTTACGTTGGAATGTTGTCAAAAATGCTGTGAAATGTCTAGGTTTCCTCAAGCGATGTATGAAATATTTCACACCCTCTGAGTTGGCCTCAATATATTCGCTCAGGTTCTCCTAAGATCTCTTTGCACTTGCTAGTTAGGATCTAAAACCGTGCGGTGAAGCTCATAGGTGACGATAATATTACACACTCAGTCGACACACAGACGTAATGTCTCCTGTATCACCTTGTTGTATCGCTATTTTGACCACTAGTGCTCCATCGAAGTTGCCAGTAGTATTCCACCCCTTTCAACTTTTAACCTTAACAGCCGTCTCGCTGTGAATGCTCAAGCCCACTTTTGGACGTACTCTAAAATATCGTAATTCGTTCCTAAGCCGTACAACTCGCTTATGGAATGCCCTGCGGAGCTCTACATTACCTAGGCATCATAACTTGCTAACATTTAAAACCAACGCACATCGGTACCTATCTATCTTTTTTCCCTCCATAACTTCCCCTCGCCCGCGCCATGTGCAAACATCTCAAGGGTACACAAAATCCCTCGAGCGTGCGTCAATTATAAAAAAAAGAAGAAAACTCGTTTATATGGCGCGTAACACTGTCCTATTGAAAGTAGAGGTCGTTTGTATCCATACCCTCGAGCTCCAGCCACAGAAAATCGTTTACATATCTCGGTAGTGCATAATGGTTTTTCCAGCTTCATTTTCAAAAAATTACGGCCTTATGATTGCTCCGACCCACAATGCTGCATTGGCATCTATTGAATCGCTTGTGGCACTTTTGCTTATTAACGTAGCCGCCAATGTAGAAATGGGCCTCGTCCAAAAACTAGATTTTTTTGCAAAGATCAATGTCAGCACGCATGCTTTCCAGACCTAATCCGATGACGTACGGCACCGCTGGTGGTCGGCCGGCTTCTGTTCTGGCATTGATTGCACCTTGGACTGATGAAGAGCCAAATCTTTCTCTAAAATTACATGAAGTGTGGCTGCGGAGAGGCCACGCTCCTGAAAACGGCGGTGTTTGGGTCGTTCTCAACACTTTTCTTTACTGCGATGATATTTTCTATTAAACGTCCGGGGCAAACACGTATTGGCATTTTCACATCTTGAATTGAGCCCGTTTCTTGGAATTTCTTAATTATGTTACGCACACACATTAGCACGAATTTTTGGCATCGTTCCCGGGGTTGAATGTACTATAATTTTTCGTAATATAATTCAACGATTTGAATTTTTTGTTTCACTGTGTAGCGTTCCATGGTAAATTTCTCGAATTTATAGATGATATCTGGCACCATCTGCCAACCCTACGTGCAGCAGCTAAACCTTTTGTTGAAACACCTATTAGAACAGATCCAGGAGCAGTGGGGAAAGCCATTATGCAGCTCGAGTGAATCATTATTTGGAGTTAAGGACAGCAGGCAGCAGTGAAGCATGTACACGAAAAGTGCTAGCACCGAACACCGAATGTGTAAAAATGGAATGATCTTTTGGCGATAAGTTTTGCCGAAAGAATAAGAATGTAGCCATTGATGGTATAAAACCATTCGAGAGTACGCGCGCCTTCATATACAACTTCTTAAACAACCTCGCCATTCACGACAAAAATTAGTACTTCCAAGGGTTACCCCTGGTTATGGTACACCATTTGCTCTGGGTTACCAATTTCGACAACTGGGAGTCGAAGACTCTCCTTCACCTCATCAGCATAATTTCTCGCCGTTCTTGCCTACTTAATTCCCGGGGTTCTCGGGGAGAACGTACCATCGGAAACCACTGACGGTCGAGCAAGTTTGTTCACAATTAATGGGAGGTGTAAATTGCATCGCCTTGATCAGCGTAGACACGTATTTTGTGAAAACCGGGCTCAGTATTATCAAAAACACCTTTGGAACAACTAAGAAGCAGCTGGGTACTAGACGCATCCTCAGTTAGATCATACAGTAGTTACGTTCATTAAGACCAACCATAGCAACTTAATAACTTCGTATGTCGCATCGCAATTTCCAGGACAGCTATGCTTGCCCTGTTTTCAAACATGTATGTTACATCGTTTATGTGGCGACAATGTAAACGTGTGTTCTTTATCAGGTCTTTAGCAAATAGTTGCCAAATTTGAAATTGTTTCTCTGGTCTTCTTTTAACAAATATGAGAACAAGCCTTTAGTTGTATGTCATACGAGTACAAATATGCATTCCCTTGTCTAGAAAACTGCATAGTTCTTCTAAAATGGAAGATTTAAAGTCGTCTCTTTACTGATATCCGAAAGATAATACATCAAAAATTAATCATGTATTGTATTATATGTAAGGTTTTACTTGTTGGCCATGGTGGTCGACTTTATTCATACAACATAACAACCTCTGCAAAGTGGTTCATTAAAAAGGTGTTGGCACCTACATAAACCAGTCGACATGTTGCTCATTCCATGATCAATTTCACTTAACCTTTCTCCCGCCTAGTGGCGACTTTCAAACGAATATGCCGCCAGTCATTAAATTGGCCGACCATACATTCCTTACCTTACCTCAGCCATGAATCAAAAGGTAGAAATCCTTTCGTTCATCAGCAAATGTCAATTGATAGTCTTCAACTCTCATGGGTCAAAGCTAATTATTCAAACTTCTACGGTACAAGCCTACGAGTGCCAAATGATTGACTTCTCATTCGAAATCCGATTTATGACGTTGGCTGTCGTAAAAAGCGAGAGGAAACTTTCTCCTTCATTCGTATTTTAGCTGAAATCAATAATAACCAAGCAAAAGCAAAAGTCCCGAGGTGTTCTCTAAGTAAGTAATGAAGTTTCAAATTGAAAACGTCACAGCTACAGTCACACATACAAAGTAAACTCCATATAACCGTACATATGTGGGCTTGGCGCCCTCCTTCTATGATAATTTAAGTTATCCCATTACGTTGTTGTCAATTTAGAAAGATCAACTTTCATCATGTCAAGATATCCGGCCCAGAGTCTCCATCGTGAACACCACTACTGCCAATTCGCACAACTTGCTCCCTTTGCTTAAAGCCGGCCTGCGCTGAACATCACTGAACGGCACCCTCCTCTGAAACACGATACCCGCAATTAGATTATTGCATCTTAATTGCAAGATACGACTATAGCTACGTATCGTTGTATCTTTTATGACATTGAAATTGCAGACCAAAGAGAACAGTGCAAAAAAAAAAAATACAATAAAAAATCGTGTATCCAACAGATGCTCGTACAAGTTCGAATACTCTACCATACATTCACCAAGTGTTGGGAAAACCCCAGAACGTAGGTTAAAGTGACTTCTGTATGCCGGCTATTCAAGTGAAGTTCTGTCATTTACATATGTATCTCTCGCACCGGTAACAACACTAAATTGGTTTATAGATACAATAACAGCTCTATATATAATCTACCGGCTTAATAAATTTCGGAATAAATTACCAGATACCCGAAACCAGACTTCATGATAAGTATTCAAAGTTGATTCTCGAATTTTTATTGCCAAAATGAAGTGCGGTTTACTTGTAGAATTGAGATCAGACGATCTCTTTCTTCATTGACCGATCGATTGTATTTGGTTAAGATTGTGTGAGCCTTTCGAGTCCGGTTTGAGTGGGTTGAAATTGAATGAATCACCTGGTGTCGGTGTTGCTGATTGTTTTGAGCACCATGCCAGGCGCTAAACCTTAAATTGGTAAGAAATTTTTCTCAAGTACGAGTAACTTTGTATCTTTTCATGAGTTGAATACACGATTTCTATCTTTGTGATGATGGATGGCGTGCAGAACGTGTGGCTTTCTATATCCGGATATTTGGTTCATCAATATGCCATGAGATATTGATTAGTTCGGCATGCTAAGAGTGTAGGACTAATACCACCTGGGTGATAATTGATTGTAGAATGCATTTACGAATATCAGCTTGAGGTACTTGTCGAAAATGTATTTGCGTGAAGAAGATTACAAGTGTTTGGATTTGTTTATGATGGAAACATGCAAAAGGATGTAACCTATCAAAGACGATAGACAAGCAAATAACTTATGTTAGATGATGAAGATGGTTGATAATTTAGGGATTCACCAATTACTCTGTGAGAACTATTAAGTCTTCACATCTAGATCCTGGCTTTGGAAGATGAAATTGCTATAGCCTTGGGGTATTCGTATACTTCTTCAATGGCGCCACATCTGTTGCAAACTTGTGAATGGCGTCTTTTATTATGATTTTCTGTCCCAACACAAGGTATTTTTCGTATTGCGAACAATTTGTTCTGATATCCTGTGCAAATAATAATGATTAGGGTTTAGATTTAGATTGGTTAAGTATTGTAGAAGTGGTAGTTCTTGTGGATGCAAGGACTTAGTCGGAAATTTATAACCATTATAATTCTTGGACGAATCTTCTTCTGTTAAATGCATTTATTTCGGAGAGCTTTCTCAGGCCATTGACGGAATAGTCACATACGAATAAAAAGTTTGCGGTGCTGTACACCTACATGTTTTCTACTCTTCATGATCTCTGGAGCTTATACAAAAGTATAATAGAATGGTTATCCTTGTGGCCTTCAGATCACGGAATAATCTGTGGGCGATTCTACTATGGATCTTATACATTTCCTCTTTCACAATTTTTCTAATTCGTACCAGGTTACTATCATGGTAAGATACGAGTATGTTTTTAAAAGGTTCCACTTGGTACGGTAATCTTTATGCGGAGTAGAAGGCCAAAGGTAAAGCATGTGTGCATCGTGGATAACATTAGCCTAATACTCTTGCTGTTTGCCAGCCTTGCTGGTGGTAGGGATTTCACAGGCCAAGTATGTACATATATCAAACAAGCCACTATATACCCTCTCGTTTACGTTTCAAACTCACGTTTGGGAAGTATGTTGAAGTTGAGAACGATGTCCTATTCTTCTATCTGTGGTGGTAGCAGTAAGATTTGAATGTAAATTTGCATCTACCACAGTTTTGTTGCCATCATCTGAATTAGCAAATGGAATCTTACTTGATCTTGGGTTGCAGTAAAGTTACGTGAGGCTTTTTGAGTCATTTCAAATCTCTCTTTCTTCTTTTTTAATGACAAATATTTCCACATGGATCGTCGCGTCGATCAGTGTAGTTACTGATACACTGGAAGCGCATCAAAGTGAAGATTCCCTTCTTATATGTTGTATGCAGTTGTCTTGTTCATCTTAATTGTCTTCCTTTTTCCTCAGGACTTAACTCAAAACGAACTTAGTCGTACGTTTTAAACGACGAGCTAACATGTTCGGCTAGAACAAGTTGGGGTCATAACAGCAGTTGATGACAATGACGCTGTATCTACGTGACTTATAAGAGGCCTGTCAGGTTGATTAAGCCATCACTTAACAGATAGCAATGCGATGCAAGCAGGTCCTTTACACAGCTTGGAATGTGCAACAGCATTCCGGCACACATTTGCAACGTACTGAAACCAATCCGTAAGGGATAGATTGGTTGAATGTTTGGCTATTGCGATGCAAAAATATCGTGCCTATGGATTGAGGTGTTAGATGCGTCCCTTAGGCTTTTGAAATTTACCATCAACTCATCACCATTCGACTAGAAATTCAGAATAATCAGAGTGAAACATTCGACCGTTCACAGAAAAGATAACATTGAAAAGAAAAAGCCATAGCTAATTGGGTCATCTCACGATTTAGTCATTTTTCAAGACATTCCGCTTCACATTTCCAATTTCAAATCTTCAAATAGCCTCATTTGCGAATGCCATTTGTCTGCGCAGTTATTCCTTCGTTTTTCGTTTTTCGTTTTTCGTTTTCCTTTTCTTTTTTTTAGCACCAAACTAATGGATGTCTTTATTTTTATTTAGTTGCCACCAGTTAGGTTCAACTACTGATAGTCAGTCGCAAAGTGTTACATAATCCAATCGTGCCTTGCAGTAATCAAGTATCGTTAAAGAAATTACCATAACGTGCCCGTCTGCCCATCTGTCTCTCGTGCAAAATGCGCGCGGTTAAATAGAATAATTTGCCCGTCAGGCTTAAGCATTCTTAAAAGCGAAAATCTTCATCATCAATTTTATTTTTATTGTCCGTTGGTGGTGCTACTGCAAACTAAAAATGAAAAACAACAAAAAAGAAGACAAATGCTCCTTTCTACGATAGTTTCTATTTCTGTACAAGGCAACATCAAATTTTCCCCCAACCCACTTCACTAACTGTGGTCTTTATGACATAGAGACAGAGTCTCGAACTCTAGGAGTCAACTAGTGCGCAAAAATGACGGTCATTTGTTGTGAATGAGATCGGTTTTTTGTTCAAATCTTGTGATAATCAAAGTCAGAGGTTGCCAACCATTTTTGGTACGGTTTGGAGGCATACATTTTGGTGTGATTGTGCTGACATACGGTTACATATGATGATCAGCTTTTGCACAATGTGACACGTTTTCTAAGTCTGCCGTGAAAGTAGATCCCTTCAAGTCGTACCCCGATTTTAAGGAACTTGCACGATCGATTTTTAATCGTTACGAGTATAATCCCTTCAGTCTAAGTTTTGCTATATAACATAAGTTTATGGCCGAGCACTTGCTTCCCTAGGCTAATAGACCATAAACTTGCCAATAGTCTGACTGTCAAGGTGTCAAGGTATAATTGCATGTTCCCATTATTCCATATAAATTGAGTGTAGAATACCTTCACTTTCTGTCTTTCTGCTTTAGGCCGACGAACACTGTTAATGCACTTTAATCCAGTTATGCCAATGTTGCTATTCCGATGCTACTGGTGGCCAATACGTGTGTAAGTTGTATTAGGTGCTATGCTGTTCCCTTTAACAAAATTGTGTTTTACCTATATTTCATTCAACTAGCTCCTAATATAGATACTATTCTTGGAACTCTGTTGCCTTTCAAGCTTCTTCAGAAAAAAAAGGGTGATTGAGACCGATACCTAGTCTTGGACGATATATTGTAGCTAGCAGAGTATTCACAAGAAAATCATTGACTTGGCATCACTCTACGACACATTTTTCCATGACCAAGGTCGGCATCCGCTCTTGTATAATCCTTTAAATGGAGGATTGGCCTGTTTTGTCGCCTTGAACTTTAGTATTTTTATAATTAGCACGCGCTTAAGGTGTTTTTTGGTACCCTTAAAATGTTTGCATACAGCGCGGGCGAAGGAGAGAAAGAAAGAGAGATACCGATGTATGTTGGTTTTGAATGTTTGTAGGTTATAATGACTAGGAAATAAAGAGCTCGGCAGGGTACTCGATAAGATACGAAAGTGGGCTGATGAGGCGTCATACCGAGACGGGTGTTACGGTTAAAAGTTTGAAGGAGCGGAATGCTACTGACAACTTCGGTGGACCAATGGTGTTGAAAATAGCGATAGAACAAAGTGAGGTAAGAAACGTCACGTCAGTGTTCAAGCATGTCAATTGACTTTGCAATAATTTCGTCACCTATGAGTTCTATCGCACGGTTTTGAAACTTATCTAGTAAGTGCAAAGAGTTCGTGTTGGCACCTGATAAAATGTGTGCATTTTACTCCAATTTGAGGCGGATAATGTATTTTTTTCGGTTTCAACGATGCAAGTTCCATTCATGGATAATTAATTTACCATGATTCATGGATAATTAATTACCATACAGCCGGTCATTGAGAATTTGCATGAGCTGATGGTCTATCATTGTTTCCATGAGTTTGGAAAGAAGGGACATAAGTCCAATGAGTTTGTAGGAGGAAAGGAAAAACGATTCGGCAGGACCAATGCTGTTTACCATCTACTCGGAAAGAGTCGTAAAGAGTAGAATTGATGAAAAAGCCTATGCAGTAGTTTTACCAGCGTGGAAGAACACCTCTTCAGAAGAAGAGGTGATATACCATCTGGACCAGCGGATTTATGAATGTTGAAACCTTTTAGTTCTCTTGTTACTACACGAATGCGAGAGTGGATTCGTCCTATTGAAGATTCGATGCACTCAAGCTTGAGTGGAGACAGAGCACAATCTGAGAGTGTTGAGCTGGCCGCAAAGCGTTCAGCAAGGAGATTGGTCTTGCCCAAAGAGCTGACAGCTGGAATGTCATTGGTAAATGAGGATGGAGGATGACGCTGAATTTCTAGTATGACTATCAATGTCTGTTATTCGTGTGGCCTCCTTCGCAAGCTTGGTTAAGTTGTTTTCTGCAACACGCTGTCCTTCGGGAGTTGTCTGCCCAGAATGTGAAAGCCACCCAATAACGATTTTAGTTTGCAGGATGCATCATACAATTCATTGTATGGAATCAGACGCCACATCAAACTCGTTAAAGGTCGGATTGTGGTCCAGTTTGGGGCTTCTGTAAATAAAGCAGTATCGGATAATTGAAGTCTGAGTTGGCTGGAATATTGTTGTCCATTCGCTTGATGGAAAGCATTTTTGGCTACATTTCTGTCTTAATACAGGTCATAGATTTTGCAGTTATACATTCTCATTCATTTACCATTCTCGTATAAGAAATAAAATAGGCCAAATATCTGACGGCAGGCTGGGTGCGACCAATGATAAAAATGTTGCGGGCTTATCCCCGCAGATTTGTTGAATACCTATATAGTGGCTTTCGTGTTAACACCTAAACTGCGTACTATCTGTTCCATTACTGAATAAGATTTGTCTCAGTGCACAATTTTTGTCCAGCCCTACTGGAAACTAGTTTTGTTCGTACAGATTAGTGGATGTGTAGAAATTCTTAAGACGTTCACATATTACGTAAGACAGGATAGGATATCTTCATTTATTGACGAGGTATGTGGAGCTGATTGTGCAGCCATCGGGCACACTCTGTAGGGTACTTGCATCGTACCACAATATAACCGCCGTAAATCTCTGCTGTCTTACCATCAGAATCCGGGGCTTCATTTTTTTTCAGCTTTCTAAAAGCCACATCAATTTCTTCTGCACGTACTTAGAAAATTTTGTACCATTATTACCAATACCCTGCACTTCGGTGACTACATTTCCTCCAATGCTTCGAAGAGGGTTCCTTTCGGCTACCTGGTGTCTGACTTTCCGATAGAACTGCCGGATGTTATTCTCAACGTGCCGTGTGTAAACTCCTTTTCTTTCTGCAGGACTTTTTTCCCCCTCTATTCTGCAGTGCTGTAAGAATGGCATCTTTCAAGTATTCGCAATCATCATCTTTCTTATGTGTTTGGCAGCTTAAGATCCTCATAGATCTTTTGATATTTCTATACTGAATCCATTGAATGAACTTGAAAGAAAATTGAGTGCGCAGTGGTTACTTATTCAGCTCTTTTGCTTACAGTCTCTGCTTATTCCAGACACGCTACAGTTTGTTAGCATCTTCCTTTCGTTAGACTGATGTGCTATTAAGTTGGCTGCAATTGGGGTAATAGTCAAAATTTGCGTTTATTACTCTAAAAGGTTTAGAATGGCAGAATCATTCGTGAGAAATTTGGCGTTTGGACAGCCACGTTGCCTTGTTGACCTCCAAGTTCGTGATCTAGTAACACTTATCATCGCATTGTTATATCTGCTGCAAAATAAGTTAGTAGAAAGCCCCTATCTGTTATCATTTCGGGGAAACTGTGGTTTCTAACTGATACCTGGAGGTACGATTTTGACAGGACCCATTCGTAGAGGCTTGGGTGATGTCATTGAATGTAGATCTGATTTGGATTACTGCCAGGCAATGCTATGTCAGCTTCAAGAACTTTAATACTAAGTCGATTTCGCACGACGAATTCGCGTGAAGTTGTAAAATATCCTTGTGTCGTAATAATAGGAATGTTACTTAAAGCGATATTAAGAAGACGAGAGTATAAAGGATCCAAAAGGGGGTCAACCTCGCTTGAACCAAGATTGTTCGCTGCATTAGGAGAAAAGAATAACGGCGGATTCGATGGGGAATCAGTAAGTCAGGCGTGGATATGCATATGCATATGTATATAGCTTCACACCTAGGAAAAGTCGCAGGGACACTGAAGTAAATAACATTATTATTAATGCTTCACAGAAGAACTAACTTTTACTCATACCGTGTCAGTATCCTGAACCACCTAGTTTTCCAGTCTCCCAATATCTATTACCCTGCAACCTCATCATACAATCTCAACTTACGAGTAAGGTGACAGAATTTCTTACTTGTATGTTGCCTTCTATCTTTAATAAAAGTGGACCTTGAGGTTTAATTTAAAATAGATCTTAATGATCACGATCAATTCTGAAAGCCATGAAAGGTGTTTGATAAAGAAGTGCTACCTTCACTGTTAAAGGTTATGCACCCCTTCCTCATTTGCAATGCCCATACATTATGTATCTAGATCCACCTTACAATGGATGATTTTGCATTGTGACGACCGAGGGGGCATTCGTGATGCACTTCATCAATTGACACGTGCTTAATAAACTCGCTATTGCCAATGCAGTTTTGTTAGTGACTGAAGACCTTTGTGTACGTATCTATGGTCGGTCTTGTCTGAGGAGATGTGCTATAATTTGAAAACCTCTTAATGCCACAAAGTCTAGTGTATTCGCCATGAATTAAAATCTATTCATAGAGTAGGTGATGCTTTTTTTTCTTATACAAGCCCAAACAGCAGACAAGAGAAGGCAGTAATCTTTAAAGGCTTTTAGCACGACGATTATTACGCATATCCACTAGATGGGGCAGAGAAATATGAATTTATCAATTGACACAGAGTAGAGCATTAGCGTCATTTGTAGGCGACAAAAGATCCATTTGGCCAAACTGACGTGCAATCATTTATTGAATAAGTATTCAGAATTTAAACTTATAAGTAGCGGTGTACTTGGGTGCCTTTTAGATGAGAAATTAATTTTCTTGAATTAAATCGATGACACAATTTTATATGTTATTATAGTCGGTCGAGAGCATTCGATTGTATGTACTTTGGCCATTTTTGAGTGTCATTACGCAAGTCAAGGCAGACTCGCTACCATATCTACTCATGGAGATAGATCGGTTAGTCAGAGATAAGACTTTTGAGTCAAAAGTGTGAATACATACCTACCTATCTAAGTGCTTGTCTGTATATACATACAAGTTAGATAAGTTGACTTTTGTTTTCAATGGTAATTAAGTTACGCTCGTGTTATTTTTATGTCAAAGGCAGCGATAACAAAAGAAGGCATAAAGGTTGGAATTGATAGTGAACAATGACGGCACATGTTGCGAAAGAAAAAAAAGTTTATAATATCTCCTCAGCGAAGGAAATGAAATATTGAAATGTTCTTTCATAATCATGAACGAGGAACGGACGACGAATTTTAAACGTATCGTTTAAACGGTTGTCACGTAGATTGTTCTAAAGTTTTTCTTTTTTCCCCCTGAGTACAACTTCACAAAAAAAATAAATAAATAAAAAAGGAACTCCTCAAGACGGTTTCCTCTCATTATTAATTGGTAGGAGATTTGAAAACACAAGAGGACAAGTGCACTTCTTGATTTTAACAATATCCGGTTACTAGCTGAGCTCTGCAAGTTGAGCCCCTTAAAAACTGAAATCGTTCTTTGAAATGAGAGAGAATCGAGCTCAGCCCACTTCTTGGAATAATCCTAGATTCCAAACTAAGTTTGTAGAGCTATGTACAGCCTTGCAAACATGCAGTAATCTTCAGTTAATTAGTTTTGGTACAATGGCTTTGTCCGGTAAACTGAACTTAACCTATGTTCCGATAGTCTGGTGGAAGTCGCTCACTAAAATATACCATCCGCTAGATGTTTTCTGTACTAAGAAAAGCGACATTGTGGTCATCAGCAACATACAATATAAGCTTGTATCCCTTCTATAAAAATTTAATGCAAAAATAACGATGATTGCCAGCTTTGACAAGGAGATCAATATTTAAATCTCAGACAGTTTCTCAATGAGAAGCAGCTTGCTTTCTACATCGACGTATCTAAGATAGAATTTTGCACAGAAACCAGTATTTATTAATGTAAATCGTTCTTTTGAAATAGTTTTATCAAATCTAGATCATGCCCACTATTCAGACTGCAATAATCGTTCCAGTGAACAATATTGCTAGCAAGGCTATTTACTATGCGCTCAGATGACTAGCTATGACATTAAAATTGTCCTCGGCGATGTTAATGCACACTAGGAGGAGAGGGCATCTTTGGTAGTACTGTCAGAAACCATTGCCTGCACGATACCACCTCCGATAACGGATTTAGGCTAATCGATTTTGCGGCGGTGCGAAAAATTGTCGTTCCCACATCTCAATATTAACAAGGGCACTTGGAGAACTTCTGATAAATCAACTGTCAACCAGATTGACTACACTACGATCAATATATAAATGCCCGAATGTTCCGAGGGGCCAACATCAACCCGGCCTATTTCCTTGTTGTAGTCAAGATATGGTTGCGGATATCCCGAACATCACAAAGACAAGCTAATACTGTGAGGAAGTTCGTCTTCGGATTCGACAGTAGAGACAACCAAGGGAATATAGGGTAAAGTCGCAGTTGATGCTGATGATTTGGAAAGAGTATTTCTGTAGACTGTATAACGGCGATGACGTACCAAATCCCCCTGTCAGGCAGAATGAATCTTTCAATCTGGACGGTGCAGACCAACAATTCCATCTACCCGACCCGGATGAAGTGAAGATAGTACTATGCAAGCTTAAGTCCCACAAAGTTGCTGGAGTAGACGGCCTTAGTGCCGAGCTCTTCAAAGCGGCAGAAGATGACTTTTTCTGTAAAATATGGTCGGAATCGCAGCATTGTTTATCCAATTCTCAAGAAAGTAGATCATCTGAACTGCGCCAACTGCAGAGGCATCAGTTTTCTTAACATCGCCTACAAGATCCTATCTGCTATATTGTGTCAATGCTTGAAGCCGTTCATCAACAACCTGATTGGTCCATATCAGTGTGGCTTTAGGCCAGGAAAGCGGGATCTTGGAAAAAAACCGAAGAGCTCCAAATCGCTACAAACCACCTATTCATCGATTTTAAGGCCGCGTATGACAGTATCTATAGAGACGAGCTATACAGAGCAATGTCTAGTTTTGGCAGTCCTACCAAACTCGTCCGTTTATCCAGCATGACGATGGAGAATGCAGACTGCTCCATGAAGATCGGTAAACAACTTACCGAGACCTTTGATCTCCAAAAACGATTTAGACAAGGCTGTCATGGGATTCCAAGGCACAATCTCTCAAAAGTTGTTCTAACTATTCGAATACGCCGATGATATTGACATAATCGGAAGACAGCACCGTGATGTCAACGGAGCTTTCGCGAGTATTGAGATGGAAGTCCAAAATTGATTTAACGGTTAATGAGGGCATGACCAAGTATATGCTGTCAATCAGAAACGATACCCAACACCGATGTCTCGGACGGAATGTCACTCTTGAGTGATATAACTTTGAGATAGGTAAGGACTTTGTCTACCTAGACTCTGCTATCAATTCTGTTAACTACACCAGTGCTGACATCAAACGAAGAATAGCTCTTGCCAATCGCTACTTCTTTGGGCTAAGAAGACAATTGACTAGCAAAGCCCTCTATCGAACAACAAGAGTGACCCTATATAAGAGCCTAATAATCCCAGCCTTGTCCTATGGCGCAAGGGCCTGCAGTTTGTCAAAAAATGGAAGAGGGTGCTCTTGGCTGCTTTGAGAGGATAATTACTTGGGTGATTTTCGGTCCCGCCTGCATAGATCTTGAGGGGAGGCGGAGATATGACGATGAACTGTACGGTCTATACAGCGATATCGACTTAGCTAAAAGAGCGAATATCCAACGACTAAAGTGGATGGATTATGTAGAGCGGATGGACACCAAAGTTTCGGTCCGAAAAATCTTCGAATCTGTATTCTAGGGACAGCGCATTATAAGTAGACCGCGAATCAGGTGGCGCCCGCAAGTGGAAGGAGACCTCAGTCAATTGGGCATGCGAAACTGGAGGCAGCTAGCTACCAGTTCCACCTCGGACTGTAGCGCTACCTTCTTTGGAGTATTGATTCCTTCTTTGCATACGGTGTTTACATGTGTATATCATGAAATCGTTCATAGACCTTGTCGTTACTCTCATCTGTTAGGAAGAGCACGGATAAATTTTACAGAACATCACCAATATTCGGGCTACGGCTGGACGTTCGTTCTCTGGTGTAAGCCTGAAAATAAGATGTCGTAGTGCCTTGCTTAACACAAATCCTATTCCAAATTCGTTGTTTGTCAGTGATTATTTTATCATAAATAATGCAGAGCAGTGATTATTTTATCATAAATAACGCGCGCGCTCTCATCTTGGTACACTGAAAATATTTGCACATAGAGCTTGATGTCAGATATACGAATTTATTCTCCGTGGTAATCCATTTGCAGTCACGGTTTTGTTATTTTTTAACACTTAGACATAGTTAGACACCGAAGAATGTAGGCCGTCATCGGTGAATCATCTTTTCCAGAAATGGCATTATTATTACCGTCGCCGTTCTATAATTTCGGGAAAGGTTCTCTGCGTATCATCAGCGTGCTCCTATCTTCTTCGTTTTGTCAAGAAGAGGCAGTAACTTTGCGGTAGTCGACTTATCAGCTTCAATAATTTACAGGTCTCGCTTCTAGCATTTCGAAGTTTTTCTTTCCCCGATTTCCTCGTATCGCTCATTACCACTTTATTTTACAACTGACTGCAGTGTAGCTCAGTGTGCTAAATCCTTTGCTGCCTTTTTTTAGTGGCATTGGAAGCCAGTAATTTGTATGACAGCAGTGGACATAGAGCTGGAGATGTATTTCCAATGCATGGCCGTCTCCATGAGAATTTGTGAAAACCCAGTGGGGAAGCTTTAGGCTATCCGTACTACATACTATGTTAGCGTTAGAATCGCTGATATAAATACTGATATGCTCATATGTATATTCACTCGAAAAGTAGTTTAGAAGGATCCTTAGCTATATCGTTCTTGAAATCCATCGGAGCATAGTCACAAATGAGACAAGGTGGTATAGTCTTTTTCTTAGTTTCATTGCACATAGTAACTTGAGTAGATATTAGTAGTGTCACACATAAGCTTACAGATCAGGAAGCAATGTATCGACTTCGTTTGAACACAGGCAAGCATCGCGCTAGCCATTCCTTGGCCCCAGTGGAAAGCAATCAGAAACTTAACTATGTGCTGGAACCCTGATCGACTATATTAAATCAAAGACTTAAATGTAAAAACATAGTGGCCGACCATTTGCGATGTTAAGATAACAGTCCTAGAGATGTGAAGCCAATCGTCTCCATTTCTAAATATCTTAATTCAATTTGTGGATCTGTAATCATTCGCAAGGTCTATAGTTCAGTAAACTACCAGCTCTCGCTCTCTGAACTTGTACTTGCAAAATATTGTATGTTAACGGTGTTATGGTTGACACAAGCCATAAAAATTCACTCGATTACAGGATATCATTGAAATACCCTCTTGCACATATGTAGATTCGCAAAATATTTCTTCAAGCTATTTGGCGAAATTTAAGGTCTTATCCTCATAACCCACCACAAGCGCACTATGAATCGGATGACTTGCAGAAATGAAAAAGGAGGCCAAGGTGGCCGGCAAACAGAATAATTATCATACTACTCAAAATAGCTGCATTAGTAATGCTCATTAAAATAAATGTGATTTGAATTGATTTTCGCCACAATGCCTCTATCCGTATCTTCGACCGGCTTTTAAGTGAATGACAAAGACTAGTCAATGATTCACTGTCTATTCTTGTAACAATCACATCATGCATCACCAGAATAAATTAGATAATCATAAATCCATGACGTCAAACCACTGAAAAGTACTCCATACTCTCCTCTAAATAAACCTAACGAACTGCACCTCAAGGCCATAACGTTCAAAATATCAGTAACCTACGCACACACAGGTGGAAACAATTAACACTGATGTCATAACAAATCGTTAATTAAATTTTATGTATCTAATCGCATAGAAACAGAACAGAAATTCAGATTAGTAGCAATAAAACTGTCCAAGCGCTACCAATCGCCCGTCTGGTGTTATTCAGATACTCATGCGTTCTATTACTATTACTATTTCATTTTCACTTTCTAATTCTTCCTGTAAACGTAACCTTTTATGCAAAACTCTATTAAAATTCAACTAATTGTCATCTGTATTTTTGTATCTATTTGCAGATAACACAAATTTTACAACAACAAAATGATGTCGCAACGTAAATGTAATCTTACAACACTACTAGCCTTGGTCCTGGTAACTCTGGCCAGCACATATGACTGCCCCGAAGACTGCCATTGTGTGGTAATAAATGGCGCCACACCGCACAATCATGCTAAATGCACCAGCCTTAAGGGTCTGAAGGAGAGCAAGAACCTGCCAATACATTCCATTGATCTCTCAAATATCGGTTTGACCCGGATACCATCACATCAATTGGAGAAATTACGCTCCTTAAATACCATCGATCTATCAAATAATGAATTGTCAGAGGTGGGACGATTAGGTCGTCGTGTTAAGAATCTTAACCTTAAGCACAATCGTATAACATCCGGGAAGCTGACCAAGATCCCACAGCATATCCAGCATCTGGACTTGTCATACAATGAGCTGACATATTTACCGCTGGAGATTACCAAACTATCGAAACTACGAACGATCGAATTGACCAACAACCAGATCAATTGTTCCTGTGAAACCTTAGATGTAAGGAACTGGCTGCAGGAGAAACTAATTTACACCCAGAGTCCGGTGAAGTGTGCCTATCCGGTTGAGGTTAAGGGGAAGCCATGGTTACAAATCAAACAGTCGGAGATTTGTGAGCGTGAGAAGAGCGCCTTGGACTTTGACGAGGATGACGAGGAGAACGAGTTGATGTTGGGCGATCAGCCAGCTTTTGAAGGGTCGGCTGAGGAGAATGGTGAGGATGGAGAAGGTGAATTGGGAAAGGATTTTATGCCGGTGGATAAGAAGAAATCTTCCAAGGAAGTCACATCGCCGAAAGACGAAGTAGAAGGTTCAGGTGATCTCTCGGTGAGAAGTATGCCACTGAATTTACATGAGGCCGTTCCAGTTACAGAAGAGACATCACATACCACCGAAGGCACAACCGAGACAATTGAAGAGGAAGAAGATGGATCTGGCAGTGGAATGGGAATGTTACTGATTCCACAGATCTCTCTAGATACCTTGGACGAAACGGACGATGACATCGAAGAGAATAAGGATGAAGACGGTGCTGATGAAGATGAAACCTCAAAACATGTTGAAGAACCAAGTGCCGAAGCTACTCCTTCACCCGATATCTTCGGGCCTGGCCTAGGTATCGCCCAATTTAATGAACCTACAGAAGCATCAGATGAAGTTTCCGAAGCACCAATTGTCCCAGTTGTGTTCCAAGAGAATCAAGGTAGTGCTCCAGCTAAAGATTCTGAAGAGATCTCCTCCGAAAAGAACGGTGAATCGGGTGAAGGTGCTGAAAACGGAAATGTCGAGAAGGCCAGTATTATGGTAGCCGACGAGAATAACGACTCTAAGAGCACTTACTTCCTTCTCGGAGTGATTATCCTTATTGTTGTCGGTTTGATCCTCTTTGTTGGCATTAAACGCTGCAAGGCAAAGGCCAGAAGTCGTGCAAATGATGTGGAAAATCCACGTTACAACACCGAACTGCTCGACATGGACAAGAAGAATCTTGGCAAACCAATCACAAAGAACGGCAACGAACATATTCCATTGATCGGTGAGAAGAAAAAAGAAGACTTAGCCAAGCCTGTGAATGGCAACAAACCCACAAACTATCAAAATGAAAAAGATAAAAAAACCCAAGAACCTCTTCTCAACGGCGACAGTAAACCACAAAATGAGTCCAACAACAATGTGCTTCCACAGGAGCAGCCCATTCAACCGACAGTCCAACAACCCGAACTAGTTGAGCCACCCTATGATCCAAATCATCGTATCATCCCCAGATATCCACCACCAAAGTCGCCAAAGGCTTCCAAGCAAAATTATCAAAACGATGATGATGTATTCCTGCCTTCCTCACCCAAAATGGGACGTTACAGTCCTGTCTACTCACCGGAAACCGGTAAAGTAAAAATCAAGCTGACGGAAACGCCCAAACCTAAAACACCAATGCTAGTGACAAGAAGTAAATCGAATGCTGGCGATATTATTACCACCCCAGTTGCGCGTGGACGCGATGAAGTCGGTGTACATCAACAGACGTCAGAACCTCCACAACAGTTACAACAACAACAGCAATAGATAGGTTGCCTAGGTTATGTGTAATAATATAAATACAAATCTACGCCTCTGTAAATTCACGTGATTTCTTTTTGTTTTCTATTTCTATTTTTTCTTTTATTTCTTTCTTTTGTTTTTGTCTACTATACGCTATTGCTGTTACTTTTATGAATTAAAGAGAAATTTGTGTCCTTTATGCAGAGGGTATCTATCTATAGATGGTTCCCTTGTTGTAATTAGTTTAGAATCTATTTTAATGAGAATAACGATTATAGTTTTGGTCAAATAAATAACAATGTGTGCCAAAAGTCAGGGAAAATGGGCTCGGACGACCTTTGAAGCTAAATGGCGCCCAACACCAAACCGTTGATGTTTTCGAAATCTACATACGAATAGATGAGCGTAGACTATGTCAATAAATTTAAATGGAACCAGTTTTTAGACAAAGGATTTGGGCTAAGAAATTTATACTGGGAGGACGAAAAGAACAGGCACCAGAAAAATTCGTTTCCTCCAACATTCAATGGCCTCTTCAAAAACTCGAACTGGAGCCAATACTAATCTAAAATTTCATATGCTGTGAAAGATTCGGATCGTCATACTTTATCTCTTTCAAAGCTGATCGAATAGGTTTATCATTTTAAACAGAAACTACTTAGACACACCTGCCCTTCATAGTTTAATTCTCTTCCCTTGACAACGACCATCTTTGAAGTTGTTCCCTTTAAAGTTGCGTGCCTTTAAGGAATTAACTAAACGCACATAAAAATTATAAAAAAAATCAATTCTTAAAAGTAGAATGAAATTTTAAAGTAAAAAAAAAAATATATAAATATTGTGATAAGTTTAAATGAAAAAAATTAATAAATATAATAAAAATAGAATTATATTTATAGCTAGAAATAAATGTAAAAAAAAAAGGAAAAATTAAATTTTAGAATCTTTGGTGCGTGTTCCTCAATCAAAGTTTTACCAAAACAAAAATTCAACAGAACCCTTCTTCTAACTTAAGATACACTCACTTACACTTAGCCTCTAACGACGCGCCAAGCCGATAACAATTCACTTCAACTTCCACTAATTACACTAAAAATTGTTTAAAAGAAAATCAATTTTGTTGTTTTTTTTTTTCAAAAATGAAGTTCAATTTATAAAAAAATTATTAATTCCCATCTGTTTGTAGTATTTTGTAATATTTATTAATTTTGTTAAATTATTTTTTAAAACAAAAATAAGAAAAAAAAACGAATGAAAAAAATTGTAGTTAATACCAAAGTTAATAAAATAATCAAATATAAATATTAAAAAAAAAAATCATACATATATATATAAAAGAAAAAAAATTATCATTTACTTTACTTAAATTGTGTAGAATAAATGATTTACTATTATTTTATTTTTGCATTAAACTTCAATATTGATTTTTATTTTGCCGAAGTAAATAAAAGCAAGATATTTTTTTTATTGTTTTTTTTTTTAAATGTGTATGTATGTACTGCCGTGTTGATTAAAAATAAAAAAACAAAAACGAAAACTAACTACGCATGCGCATTTTTGGTTATTTTTCTTTCTTTTTTTTTCCAATTTTGTGTTTTATTTTTTATATTTTAAGGATATAAATATATTTTTAAATTACATAATAGATTGTAAAAAATTATAATGTCTTTTAGTGAGAAATAAAGAGGAGAATTTTAATTAAATTACAGTGCTATAATGTTTTTTTTTTTTTTTTTGTTACATGTTATTAAGTAGAATTTAAAATGAAAACAAAACACGTATGTAATTTTACTATGAAACATGAAGAAAGAAAACTATTGTATAATTCGTTAATTTAGTTTAAACGAAATATATACATTTTTATTTTAATTACAAATTGTCAGTTGCGTTTTATTTAAATTCTGGAGTAGAAAACATTCGATATGGAATTGGTAAAGAGCCGCAGTTGACTCCTGACTCAGAAAGAGCCTTTCTCCGCTTTAAACATTTTCACCTTCTAGCTTCGTAGGTGCCGAGAATAATGCTGTCAATTTGCCTAACCTAGTATCCTGCTTGGTTTTTCTTGGATTCAAAGGTTTTTTTGTTATTAGTGAAAGCGTTGCTATCCACTCCGATCTGCTCAGAGTCCACGATGGTACCTTCTCCCAAATAGGACTAAATATCCTAGGAATATTTTTCATAAGCCACAGTGCGATTGGATCACGTTCAACCGGGTGTGTGGTTTGCTAAGCTTATAAGCACTGGTTTTGAGCAAGAGAACATAAATAATTCGCTGCCAGAAATGACTGAACTTCAGAAGGAGGTCGTACAGCGGATGAGTTTACATCATCGAATCAACGCACAGTGGGGCAGAATGCCTTAAAAGTTGGTATTAAATAAACCAGCAAAGTTAGTAGAAATTTCGCATCACGACTCTTGGTGCTAACGTTAATTTATTGCCAAAGTTATTTTGGACACGCCCACTTAAACGCATGTGACATGTGAATAAGCTTAATTAAGTGAAATACGAAGTGCATTCAATATATTCTTTTATCGATGAAGGAAAATGCGAATTCAATTTAAATTGTTTTTATTTTTCAATATAATCTCCCCTAACATCAATGCATTTGTTACATCTTGAGATAAGCTTTTTTAAACCCTCAAAAAAATAAATTTCCTCCTCCTCCATTTATTGCCGACTTGAGTTCTTCATCATCCGAAAATCTTTTTCCACGAAGACATTTTTTCAAATCCGGAAACAGGAAATAATCACTAGGGGCAAGGTCTGGACTATAGGGTGGGTGTTGGATTTCTTCGAAACCACAATCTCGCGCAGCAGCCTTGGAAACTCGCGCCGTGTGAACAGGAGCGTTGTCATGAAGAAGCAACACACCCGCTGCGAGTTTACCCCGTCTTTTCTTTTTAATTTCCTCCCGCAAATTATGCAAAGTGGAAGCGTATTATGTGGCGTTGATGGTTTCACCTTTTTTTTGCACTCAATGAGCAAGATTCCCTTTGAGTCCCAAAAAACTGTGGCCATGAGCTTCCCGGCAGACGGAGTGACTTTGAACTTCTTCGGGGGGTCTGTTCCTTTTTTATGCCACTGCATGGACTCTTGTTTGCTTTCAGGGTCATAGTGGTGGACCCATGTTTCGTCCCCAGTAACAATTCGATCCATAACACCGTCCGCGTTCTCACTACACATCTCCAAAAGCTCTCTACAGCATGCGATGGTACCAATTGAAAGCTTGGTGATCTCTGCCATCATTTTCACCTTTATTCGGGCATCCTCAAGAACAAGTTTTTCGACTTCTTTGATGCTTTCTCCCGTACAAGCAGTAGCCGGGGCGCCGGAGCGGGGGTCGTCTTCAATGCTCTCTCTGCCTCTCTTGAACTCACTTGACCACTTTTGCACAGTTGATAATGAAGGTGCGGAACCCTGGTAAACAGCCACCATCTCTTCATGAATAGTTTTTTGACTTTTTCCTTGCTTAGTGAGAAATTTAATTACAGCGCGATGCTCAATTTTCACCATCATCGTCTCAGTTGCCATTATGATTCTGTTTAACTAGAGATAAAACGCGAATTAATAATCACATTTATATGAAATTTTACATGAATGCACTAAAATAATAGTATTATTTGATAAATAAGTCAGCTTCACCCCGATATCGAGAATATGTTGAACGCCCCTCGTACATTTTGCTAAATGAAGAACAAATTAGGTAGTATTGTTATTTTTTGTTATAACCGCAATTTTAATCGCAAATGGTACACATATACATATAATCATTTACAATTCTTCATCTGACCAATAGGTAGTAAAGCCGATGAAATTATCTCATTCCCATGGATCAAATATTTGTAGACGATAGGTGGCATTTAGTACCACGGATACTTCTCTACGAAATATTTAGCAGTTTCATGGGCAAATGCTTTAAATTTTGGGACATAAATTTCATGACCGCATGAAACAACAATTATTATAGTGTGCATTTTTTTAATCAAACCCAAATCAAGTTTGATTATTTCTGCTGAAATTTCTGCATTTTCAAAAAACCTCCTTACCGTGTTTCCGTCATTGGAATTTCCTGGTTTTGGTTTGTCAAAAATCAAGCCCAAACGGTTTCGAAATTGCCGTTGAATTTTGTCTTTTGTTTTGGCAACATTTTTTTTACTTTCTTCTCCTCTAGCTCACCATTGTTTTATTTTTAATTTATATGAAAGATTAAGAAGGCATTCAAAAAAACGGATCCATCCGTGTAACACAGATAATCCAAATTACAAATTTTCACTTTTAACTGGCCTTTTTATCATTTCACCAACCGAATTAAATTCTTTTAACCTGGCATCGCAAATATACCACTTTTGTGTCGAAGAGTTTTCGGTAATAGCATTACACACCTTTCCATCAATCATGGTAAACATTAAATTGTGTTGAATCGAAAAAGTTTTGCCACTAGGCTGGAGGTACTTAATTTGATCATCAACTCTTTGCTTTTCAGCAACAGATACTGCGGAGGATTTTCTATTAAATTCAATTTTAAGTGGTCTACAATATCGGGTTGAATTTGGACGATATTTCAAATACCTTATATAGATGGGCTACTTCGTTCAAAGAATTTGGAGTTGAGGTCGATTAGGTTTTTCAGATCTAGTCAGGGTGTTGAAATAGAGATGGTGACGGATGAACCCTAAATAGCTCAAGGGCAGAGGTTGTGGCTGGGGTTTAACTAGGTCCAGCGACATCGACCTAGACAGAAAACTGCGCATCGGTTGCCTGAGATGGTTAGGACATGTAGAGCCAATGGACACCAATGTTCCGGCCCGCAGAGTTTTCAAATCTAACCTGGAGGAACAAGTCAGTAGAGGTAGTCCTCAACATAGGTAGTGCGCACAAATAGAAGGACAGAGTTGCTAGTTTACTCCGAACTATAGCGTCATCTAAGTAAGTAAGTAAAAGCGGAAAAAGGGACCATCTCAGGTAGGTAATGCCCATTTTTTCAGGTCAAACAAAAAATTATAGGTCCTTTTTCTCGAAAAAGAACTAAGCAAATCTCTCACGAAATGATATAAAACAAATGAAAAATTGTTTGCAGTTTTTAACCGAGGTACTCGTATTCACGTTTAATTCATAATATCCTCAATGATGGGCTTTCCAACACAACTGTGACCTGGTGTACTAGATGGAGTGAAAAGTGACCTCCTTGACCGCCAGAATGCGCTGATACTGCAAAAACGGTTATGGTGCCTTGAAGTCCGTTCATATTTAGGCAGACATGCCAAATTTCAGTGCGATACTGTCTTGGCTCATCAATAAAAAATTCAGCTCACGCGAGGAAAAAAAAAAAATTTTTTAATTTCCAAGGAGGTCACTTTTCACTCCATCTAGTATGCCAAAGATTTCTACAATGGTAACGGTCAACGAGGGAGATTGGAATATCTGAGACGATACCCTGATAGGACTGCACGTTGAGAGAGACTGGAACGACGCGGAAATCGTCGAAAGTTTCACATCCTGCCTTAGCAGAAGCATTCGCAGCTATACCGGTCTTAGGCAGCAAAGCAGACATTTTAATTTAAGTAGGAGTTATACGAGGGTATTCTCCGTAGAAAGTACCAACCTTATAAAGCTCAAATTTGAAGTTTGACGCTAGGTTGTTTAGTATTTGTTCGGCAGCCATCTACAGTGAATGCTCTCAATGAATTTTTAAATGGAAAAAATTGGTCATCGTTATGTGACACAATACTTTAATTTGAAAGGCCTCATGGCGGCTTTTACTGCGTCAAGAAAAAACGGCCGCATTTGGCGAAGAAATTGCTTCCTCATGCACCCTATTCGCCAGATTTAGCCCCGTCGCATTATTTTATATTTCCGAATTTGAAAAAAATGGCTCGGTGGTATAAAATTTGCCAACAGTAAAGAAGTCGAGTCTGCGGTTGATGGCTATTTTAAGGAGCTCGACGATTCTCACTATAAACAGGGTATCGAAACTATTGAACATTGCAGGGAAAAGTGTATTAAACTAAAAAAGGAGACTACGTAGAGAAATGAACATATCTTTCCCCAATTTTTTTGTATTTTCTTTGTTAGGTCGGGTACTTCTGGGACTACCCTTGTATCTGGATAATTCTAGATTCAGAAGGTGCATGCATACCAGTACAGAAGCTACAACACGGGGACTCAGAGAAGCGATTGGAATTCTGCAATTATGTACATTCTGGAAAGATACATAGCGGAATACAACTTTATTGACCGGATTATATGGGACTTATAGTCCCAATACATCAGGGATGGAATCAATAATTTCAGCAGTTTACATATCTGGGCATAAAGCAACTCGCACTCCATGAAACACAGAGCTTTTCAGAATAAATTCAACGTCAATGTGTGAACAGGAACATTGATTCCTAATCCTAATCGAATCCTATCGGCTTCCTCCAAGGCTTAGTTCGAATCTTTACATTCAATTTTTGCGAAACAAATTTCCGGAACTATTAGGTGATGTACCACTGTAACAAAGAACCGCCTTGGTGTATCCGCAAGATTGCGTCCCCGCTCACTATGGCCATGCAGTTAGAGAGTCGTTAGATTGCGTATATGAAAATTCGTGGATAGGGCGGGATTGTTTTTTTTGGTTTTTTTTTAAAGTACTTAACACTCAAGTGGGTATGAATACACTTATAATGCCTCAGCATGTGTTAAGTTTTTTGGAAAATGGGATAGAGAGAGACGAAAGATGTTTGGGTTCAGTGGTTATTTCGCTCCATGGGTGGCATCCAACAATTAATGAGGAGACTAAATTCTTAGTGGAAGTTGGCTTGGTGTTAATTTCTAGTCAACTACTCGTCTTACTTGATTTTCGGTAACTGAAAAAATGGATGATATGTCTTTCGGGCGAGGCTGAGATTCGAACACCGAACCTTCCGTTTTGGAAGCCAGTCCACTACCATTTGAGCCACGGCCACCCGTGGACCTATTCTGTGGTCTTCAAAGTGGGGACGGATAGAGCATATTGTTCACTCATCAGAAATAACAAGATTGTACAACTTGAACCATGGGATTGACAAGACAGCTGCAAAAGTCCGAGAAGGATTGGAAAGAGTGGACGTTGTTAGAACCCTCCAAAGGCGAGCTCTGGTGTGCACGCAATGGTTTGCAATTTGAACAATTTGATGAAATTTCCTATCAGTAACAATTTTTAATTTAATGTTTTTCCTGCTTCAATAAGTTGGGTCGTATTTGAAAACTATTGTACTGACTTGAGGTGACCTGAAATTGGTTTGTTTGTAAATACTAAGCATCCGTTTTTAATTTGCTAAAAATCGGAATTAATGAGATATTCTTCCAAAAAAATTTATGACAAAGTCAAAATTTCAAGTTTAAAAAAAAAATTAATCACTTCTGATCTTCAATAACTTTTGACATATTAGTTTTAGAGCAAAATTTACTTTGAAACAATTAAAGTTCTCTTAATTACGAGTTCAACGATACCAAATAACTAAATAAAATGTTATTTACGTTGTCAGTTCTTAGTGTACTTGAATTGGCTAAAAACATTATCTCTATCGAGGGCACAAACCTAAAAGTATTTTTATTTCAAGTGGCCCTCTGTCCGTGAATATAAAAATAGTTATGGTTTATGAAAAAATTTAAAACATAGTGTCAAATATTGTTGACAAAAACCGTTATTGAGATCTTGGTTTTTGTATGTCAGTTTCCATACGTTTATGTCAGTTAACCCTATGCACACCTGGTCATATAATAATATTCCTAGCCTCCTGGCTGGTAACCTCTTTGAGATGGTGCAAAGGCAGTATGCCTAAGATATGCGGCCGATTATGTCTAAACAAATGGATTCCAAAGATAACAGTAAGAAAATCCACTGGAGATATGGCAGGGCCTGATAAGCCAGAGCTCAATTTAGATTTTTTTAGTTTAGTTTAGTTTACTTTATTAAAATTCCATATGTAGGGTGATGGCCCCTAAGTGCTGCCCGATCCAGTAGTCAGCCGCTGAAGGGCTTTTGCCCTTCTTCCAAACAAAAAATATAACTCTTTTGGCTTACAGTTCTTCTCTCTGTGTGCAAAAAATTGACACAATCCAGCTACTATTTCGCGCGTAAAAATTTTAGTCTGCGCACAGTTTTCATAAGTGCAGGATACGAGTGGTTTACCAAAAACAAAAACTAGTGGAAGTGAATTTGAAAAAGAGATGAAATTAAGGATATACTGAAGGTATGCGCATTTTATGATTATTATTATGTTACTGACACTTTATTTCTCTTGTTTCTTAACTTAAAATGTTCAAAATTTTTTGTTAAATAATTGAGAGGGGGGCTGACCTTATGGGACATTATTTTTATAGTTATCCTAATCATAATTATCCGGCTGACTACTGAACACCACCTTAATTTTTTTTTAACTGAGTTTGCAAAATGAATAGAAATTTAATTCTCTCTTCATTCTCGCAAAAAAAATCGAAAAATTCTCTTTGTTTTCCAGTAGTCAGCCCTTTGTTCACATAATAAAAAAATGGGTGGCTGACTATAAAAGACACGTCTCCTAAGCTCAGCCGTATGCAAATAATGAACAATTTGTGGTAGTTATTGTAATAATTTCAAAATGTATTTAATTCAGGTATTTTCAAAAATGAATGTTTCCACTGAAACAAATAAACGTACTTTTCATCAATACTCTGAAAAGGCACTAGCTGAAGCCTTAAATAACATACGAACAAATAAGTGGTCAATAAGAAAAGCTAGTCGGGAGTTCGGAGTCCCAAGAGGCACTTTTCAAGACCGCATACATAGCAAAGTTGTCAAAAAGCCTAGGAAAATTGGACCCGAGACAGTCCTGAGTGCAGTTGAAGAACAAACTCTGGTAAATCTGGCGAAATGCGGATTTTCTCAGAAACCGACGGACCTATTAAATACGGTTCAAAAAATTATACAGGACGACAAAAGAAAGGCACCATTCAAAAATGGCCTACCAGATGAAAAGTGGTATTACGGTTTTCTTCAGCGCCATCCAGAACTGTCTCTTAGATCGGCTGAGGGACTTTCAAAAGGACGAGTTATCGTCACGGAAGAGTCAATAAGAAAGTGGTTCCGAGAGTTAATGGGACATTTGGAGAAAATAAATGCAGTAGATAAATGCAGCGATGAAACGTCTTTCTGTCTATCTCTAAAATCAGGTGTTGTTTTGGCTCCGAAGGGCTGGACAAACCTTTATAAGGTCAGTTGTTGAAACGACAAGGAGACAATCACTGTACTGTTGCTTTTTATGGGCAAACATTGCCACCTAGAGTTGTATTTCCCTATGTGCGCCCTCCTCTAGCCGTTGTTAAAAGTATGCCAGATGAATGGATACTTTGGAGATCAGAAAGTGGATGGATGCGTTCAGAAACATTTTTCAAATAAATAGCCAATAGTTTTTAACGAAATATCAAAAGGCCAGTATTATTACTGGTCGATGGTCACAAGTCACACTTGACGATGGAGCTTAGCGATTTTTGTCGCAATAATGGGATCATTTTATATGCACTCCTCCCAAATACCACTCATATTACCCAACCAGCTGATGTGGGCATCTTTAAGGGTCTTAAAACTGACTACAAAAACACTGTGCATAGATGGCAGACTATTCCGGGTAACCCTGGCAAAAGTGTTGCCAAAGTAACCTTTTGTGAAGTTTTGAAATTCGTGTTAGATGGCTCGGATAGCACACAAATAATCAAAAATGTCTTTCGGAAGTATGGCATCTACCCCTTTAATCCAAATGCCATTGACTATTCAAAATGTGTTCAGAACGAAGTATAGTAGAAAAACATCAAAAAGAACAAATCTTAACGCTATCCAGTCCAGTTTCTATGAAACAAAAAAAGTTTTGAATGTCATTAAACATGAGCTAATACAAAAAAACATAGATTTCGATACAGTTATGGATGTAATTGAAAAGCTAGCGAAAACACATCTAGGTGAATCTACCCCCAACGAAACAATAACAGGAACATATTGTACATTACAGATGAAACAGGAGAATTACAAAGACTGCCTTCGGATGTTATTATTTCAATGCCGCCACCAATATCCGGAAGTGATGAAGTAGAGGAATCCATTCTCGAAGTTTAATAAACGCAGTAATTTTATCAACACCTAAACCCGAGTTGGCAGATGAATCGATTCTTGAAGTTTTGGAGAAGGCAGAAGAAGTCCTGTCAACACCGATTGATAGGACCATTGCATATGGTAGGTACTTTGATTGTGATCAAATTGTTTTTTTTTTCTTAGCGCACTCATCACGGCGATCATCTAATTCATTCTCAGCTATTGATGAAATATTGAAAAATGTTGGAGATGAAAAAGAAATTGGTTTGTACCTATTATATCTTATAGGTACCTGTACCTATGTTTAACAGTTTAAATTTGTAATCTTTAAACTCCTGAAATTAAATACAGCTCAACCCACACCATTTACTGCCGGTTCAGCTAGCCCTGCTTTCCAAAAACGCCTTTACTATCCAGATTTGCTTCCAAAATCAGCCAAATTTGCTCGCGCCAAACCACCTTGCAGTATTTCATCCGATGCATAGAAAGAAAACTTCAATAAAAAAGAGCAAGAAGAAGTAAAAAAAGGTGAGGATATTGAATTTAGGAAACGCAATCGGTTGGAAGCCGAAAACATGAAACTGACCGGAAGGGTGAGACAGGTCAAAAAAAGAATCTCCAAAATCAGATGTTCAAATTGCGATGAGGAGCTGATTTCGTTGAAGACAACGATTTAAAGAATATTAGCTGTGATTCGTGTACAAAGTGGTTTCATTTGAAATGTACACCTTTTGCTGGAGAATGTTTTAAGGATATGCTAAACGAAAGATTTTACTGTGAATATTGCAACGAAGAATGTGATTGAAATGCATTTTTTGTTAAATACCTACCCATTCCGCTTTATGTTATATTTTTTTAATGAATTCATTGTTTATTTTGTATGTTTCTATGTTAAAACACGTACACTACCTTGATCAAAAAGTTTTCGAAATTTATTCAGAAAATTAAAAATACAAGTTTATTCATCTAAATTTATATTGTCTCCTTCAAAGTAATCCCCATCGACTGCAACACACTTGATCCAATCCTCGAAACATTTTTTATATTCGGTTTTCGGTATGTTCATCAGTGCTTCCTGCGATTTTTCCATTACTTCCTCTCGGCTGCTGAAACGCATTCCCCGTAGTGGTTTTTTAACTCGATTGAACAGAAAGAAGTCACAGGGAGCCAAATCAGGTGAATTCGGTGGCTGTTGGATGGTATTTGTAGCATTTTTCGTCAAAAAATTACGAATAATGATGGCACTGTTCGACGGTGCCTTATCATGGTGCAAAATCCACGAGTTCTGCCAAAAATTCTGGTCTCTTTCGGCGAATTGCTTCATGCAAACGTCTCATAACGCCGAAATAATACTCTGTCTGTCCTTCTGATAAAAATTCACCTTCTTTTTTGACTGAAAACGACGTGGTTTTTTTGGTCTCGTCTGATTTGGTGAACGCCATTCACTTGCCTAATGTCTGGATTGTGTGTCGTACTCATAAACTCACGCCTCGTCTTCAGTAATGATCCTTTTGATGAATGTGGGATCGGATTCAGCCTCGCAAATCATCTCTTTTGCGACTCACGTCAACACGGTCTCTTTTTTGCATGAAATTGAAGTCTTTGGGTACCATCTTTGCTGCTACACAACGGAATCCTAAATCATTAACCAAAATGTCTTGGACGGATCCATAGGCAATGTTCAAGTCCTCCGCTATCTCTCTGATGGTTAATTTGCGGTTATTGACCGACATTTCTTTTACTCGTACTTCATCAATGTTTTCGTCGGTTTTCGATGTCGATGCCGAAACACTTCTCCAACATTTCCAACGTTCGCGCACCATTAAATCCGTTTTTTACGCAAAATTTAATACAAGTTCGTTGTTGTAAATTTAAATCCATTTCTAAAATTGTAAAAAATCGCCAACACACAGATGTGGATGTACGTAGCTTTTGCAAATGTCAAGCTATGACGCTAAGATTTAGAGAATGTCCACAATAGATTTACCAACTTAATAAAGAAAACAGAACTCAAATCGGAATAATGAGAACGCCACACTGTGGTTATACCGGGAATAATATGGTATGTGCTCTTATAAATTCGATTTCACATTAAAAAATTGAAATTGATCTGGGCTCTAATTCGCAGGGCTCCTATTGGTCTCTTAATCACTTCATATCGCAACTGAGAACGGGACGGAAAAACGTCTTTCTTATTCACGTTTGACAGGTTCCTCCAAAATACAGTGTCCTTAAAACTCAGGTTTTGGCGTACAATTGCTTTGAGGTCGTCGAAGCTTGGACCATAAAAGGTTAGGCCTTCCGATGATAGCTTTACAAACACTGACCCACGATTTGTGTAAGCTGCGAAGAGTGGAGTTTTCCGCTTGAGACGAACAGCACTCTGAAGGAGAGCACGGTTAGCTCTAGTCAGATTCTCATTGAGAATAGCATTTGGCACTGGAGTCAATACCGATATCGCGGAGGTAGAGAGTTTTCCGTGTCTTTTTGCGATATTCCTTTGCTGCATGAAGAGCGGAGTTTCGCTCTCATATTGTGACGAATAACAGAATGATCAGCAGGGGTTATTTGTTGTTGTTTCGGGAGAAACCCCGAGAGATGCTTTTTAGTATTGGTGGCTGACAGTTAACTTTACTGCTGAGTGCTTGAAACGCCAAACCGAACAGCATCCTCGGCGATTTCTATTCTCTCCAATGTATCGATTTGACTATTTATGTTATGCAGCTTTTCCGTTAGTGCTAAACTTTCAGTGCCTGTTTCTAATTCTTCAACTCGATCTATAACTCCACTTATAGTGGATTGATTACCTTCTAGGCGCGCTACCCATGATTTCTCCAGCTCAGCGATGGTTTCAAAAAGATCGGTTCGGGCTTTCGCTATTTCTGTCCGTATTGTCTCAGCTAAAGCTTCGTTTTGACGGTTGAGACGTTCATCAAGCTGTTTAAGGGTGATGGATGGTTGAGAGGAAGAAGAGTGCAGCGGTGTCGATACCGGGTGGTTTACCTGTACGTAATCTATAAGAATCTTTTATATTCTAAAATGTACAGTGGTAACTAAATAAATAAATGACATGAAATAAATATTTCCTTTTTGAATGCAGTTTTGAAGACCTTCACAGGAGTCATCTTTAAGCATCTGACGTATTGGATACAGGCGAAGGATTTGTTGAATGAATTCCAAGCTGGCTTCCGAAAAGAATACTCAGCTATCGACAACATATTTGCTTTAACAAGTATTACTAAATGATATGTAGATACCGGGAAAAGAAATATTTGCGTTCTTTCAGTAAACAGGAACGCACTCTTCTACAAAGTCAGCAATCTAGGAGCTTCCACGAAAATGCTCAAGGTGATCAAAATGATATACGAGGACAACTGAACAGCAGTGAGGTATGGTACAAATACAATATATGTATCAAACTGGTTCATATCTGAAATAGGAGTAATGCAGGGATGTTTATTAAGTCCACGTCTTTACTCAATCTTTTTGGATGACCTGTCATCATAACTCCCTCTGGGGAGCTTATTTAAAAAGTACTAATGTATGTGTACTATGTACATTGTCTTGCTGGCTGAAGCTTGAGACATGATGAAACTGCCTCTACTGGGCCACATGGAATCTATGAGCTAACGCCAATAATTCCAAAATATTGATATTCTGGAATGCAACGGGCAACGGAAACTCTAAATCAGAGACACATAGCACGAGAGTATAAGTATCTGGGCAATATATCAATTCTGGAAATAAAAAGAAGCCAAAACAGCCATCAATTGCAACTGAAAAGGTGTCTTAGGGAAGAAGGACAGGTACTGCACTTTTCCAGTATGAAGAGGTTGAAAAATTTATAAGGGACTTCTTAAAGAAAATATTCAGAATACCGGAGAATACACCAAATTATATGCTGCAACCTATAAACAGGAGTGCTGTCGCTGAATATCATTACCCTTTGGATCCACTTCGGCAAGGTTATGACACTTCCAAATTACAGGCACCCAGGGAATGGTCGAGGTAATGTGAAGAGTATAATGTTCACTTCGAGGACCAACATACATCATCCTGGAAAAACAGCTTTAAGTTACCTTGGGATAAGCTAAAAGAAAGCCCTTTCAATATGTTAGCAGAGCAGAACATGTATCGTACCTTTCAATACAACTTAAAAGAAAACAACTACAATATCTTAATGATGACTACTGCATAGATACCATTTCTACTATCTTTAAGGTGAGAGGTGAGATTCTCCACTTGTATTATATGCCACACCGAACTCGTCACAATGAGGAATTTACGCTTTGCAACCAAAGCACGAGGAAGAATACTTCGTATTTCCTAGGATTGTATCCAACTCTTAAAGCTATTGGGGTAAAGACTGTTTATCGCTTAATGAAATGCAAGATACACTGAATGGTCAGTATCGTACAAATCATTAATGAAGATTTTAAACTTTTCAGAATTGAGTTAGCTTGTATATTTATTGAAAATTTCTTTCTCTTTTCTGGCTGACGGCAAACGGCAAACGCCAAAGCAAAATGTTAAATTGTAAAAGAACTACATCTTCTGAAAATAAAATACTTTACTGTACCACTGCTTGAAAGTAAAAAGACTACTGACTTCTGGAGGCCTTAAGCTGAGTGGTGTGCATCTGTAGCGCCCTTACTAAGCAGATTAAATATGTTAAGCCTAGTTGCACAAGGCAGAGCAGTCAGAAGGCGACATATTTCACTATTTTGTATATTTAACCACACTTTGAGTTCAGTGTTCTAAGATCTTGGTGCTGTTATCATGCGTATACCACTAATAGTTCACAGACTTACATAGCTGGTATTGGTTGTCATGTGGAGGAACGTATCTTTATTTTTTGGTACCAGACCAAAATCTCTGGCATCCTCTGGACTTCTGATTTTCGGTGTCAAACAATTGAAAAAATTTACACAGACTTGGCCACTATCCTTATATGAACCCAGATCTTCTACAGAACTCAAGCGTCTAACTATAAATATTTATTTAGTTTATAAAACACAATCTATACTTCGTAACAGATAAATCTTAACACATAACGGTACACGTAGAAAATTTTGTTCTAGAATCTACTCTCCCTAATCGGAGTATGCACTACAATCACCGGGGATGCTCTCTTCGATGAATCCGAATCGGCGATTGAGGCTAAGTCCGCATCAGACTTACGCATGATTTGAAAATCACTTGAACTTGAACTCGCTCGTAACTTCTGATCCGTCTCGTCGCGTCCAAAATGCTCCTCGATTGTCTTGAAACTCTTATCTGCTGGAACTTTACCTCTATTACTATGCAAAGATAGAGATGATGCCGTTGTATCTGGCAATGGTTTACGTTGAGCAAAAGGACTACCCGGCTTACTGTTGTATTCTGAGTCTGTCAAAAACTCGACACTATCACGAATGCTAGCCCGCTTAAATACTGGAATGTCTTGTGGCTTTGGTCGTCTCTTAGAATATGGACTATAATCATAACCCTGGAAGTTGGCGATCTTTTCGGCGCTCTGAAGGTTCTGCGATCTCATGAAAGCAGCTGGGAAGCGGGAGTCCTCGATGCTGAAACGACGCGTTCCCGATGAATTGTGTTCGATTTTGCCGGTTCGTCGAAAAGGTCCCATAAAGGCGGTGCGCTCCTTTTCTCGATTTGACAGCATTTCCTCACTTCTGAAGCGGTGATGATCTAGAACGCATTCTTCTTCTTCAATAGGTACTCCTCCAGTTTCAATGTCAGATTTGCTACGTGGCTTTGATTTCCGGTTTGGGGTTAAGTCCATCATTGACTTGCTGACTCGGTGAAGTTTAGGCATTAGTAGAGCATCCTCATAAGAGGGAAGCATCGATTCAAATGTAGTGGGCGCATTTTGTTGAGCTTCCTGGCTTAGAATATAACTATTCTGACGACGACTGAAACGAAAAGAAGAAATATATTTTCGGGTAGTAAAACGATAAACGGTTATAACTCACATTTCTGCCAGCTCTCGTTCATTCTCCCGTTGTTCCCGGCGATTCCTCTGCCTAATTTTCCCTCTGACAAATTTTTTGACACATGAAATGACCAGCAAAACAGCACCGAGTGTCAAAAAGAGAATCATCAATATTGTCCAAACCTTTTTGGCAGCTCGGTCGTTTGCCACTGGATACCAGACCGTTAGACAAGCACCCTCCCAAGTTTTTCCATAGTACGCTGTCGGACTGGAGCACTTAACATTGGACATATCCTTAAGCTAAGACAAAAAAAAATAAACATAAGGAGCCTTAAATTGAGATAGCTGTCTCACCTTTTGCGGTTTTATTGTCAGAAAGTCATAAAAAGCCATGAACGCGCCATCATGGCAATCGCATCTCCACAGGTTGTCACCCAACCAGATTTGATTCAGGAACGTGTTCGATTTGAAGTACTCCGGAAGGAATGGATTCGTAAATCGATTGCCGGCCAGATTCAAGCTGGCCAACTCCGGGAAACCTGAAAACGTTGAATTCCTGACTATTGAAAGCCTGAAAAGTGAATTGGAAGTGAAATCAATCTGAGGGGTATCGAGTTATATTTCAATTTACCTGCACATGCTCAGATCAAGCTTCTTCAACGTTTCCGACCTCATATAATTGGGAAATTGTGTAATCAGATTATTGGACAGGTCTAGGTTAACAAGTGTCTTGAAGCCTGAGAAGACATTCGGATCGATCTGCAAAATCTCACACCAACTCAGGTTTATCGTGCGCAATGAGTTCGAAATGAATCTGGTGAATTCGTTGAAAATGTTGTGACTCAAGTTGATAGTCACCAGGGCATCATTGTTGCGGAACTGATTCTTGTCTACGCGGAAGATCTCATTGTAGGACAAATCGAGGGCAGTAAGTCTTCTTAAATTTGAGAATGCCGCAGGATCAATATGACGAATGTCATTTTTGGACAAATCTAACAATTCCACCAAAGAGTTGTTGGCAAACATACTATCACTAATGCTGTGTATCATGTTGCTCTTCAGCAAAACAACCACCAAGCTCGGCATTCCACTGAATTCCAACGAGTCCACATTACAGAATGACATATCAATCTGCCGGAGATTCTCCCATTGTACAATTTCACCGGGTTTGCTTCCCAGAATCACACCCGGATTCCATGAGAGATTCAGAACATTCAAGCTCGGCAAGCTGTCCATCAGGCTGGTGTTGACCCATGTCAGGCTGCAATTACTAACATCAAGCGATCTCAGCCTCAACGATGGCAAGGATATTAAGGCAGTTAGCTTATTTCCCGAGAGTACTAGCTTTTCAAGATTGGGCATGCCACTGAGAACATTGTCCACCTGGGTGATTCCACAATGGCTGAGATCTAGTTCTGTGAGTAAGTCACTAACGAGCAATGGTGCTCCTGCGTTATCGGAAAAGCGCGCTAGAAAATTACCGGAAAGGGACAACTTCTGCAAGCTGTACGCATGCTGGAACGAAAGATTTGGATTAAGGTCACTCCAACTGGAAATACTATTATTGGCTAGAATGAGGACACGAAGCGACTCGAATCCAATAAGGGCATCGACAGGTAGTTCTGCAATGTCATTGCTAGTCAGGTCGAGGTAGCTGAGTGATGTAATGGATGAATATTGTGATGGAAATGTTTGAAAATAATTGTAGGACAAGTCTAGATGTTCTACTGGCAGACCATCTTCGATGAATGGATAATCGACGAGTCCTCGATTGGAACAGTCGACTATTAGACTGTCCAATTCCCAGCGACAAGAGCATTGTCCAGGACAATTGACAGCGTAAATGTTTCCTATGCAGGCGAACAGCAGCAGCGTAAGTGATGTAAAGTAGATGCTGAGAGACATTGTTCTGGCGGCATTTATCACGGTGATGGCTGCAATTATAAAGGATGAGGTAAATTCATTAAAATATTTGTTTGAGAAACTAATTTAAGTAAATGGCAAAAATGAAGTATCATGATTTGAATGAAAACAAATGGATGGCGAAGAGAGAAATTAAAAAAAACTTGAAAGCAATCTTGTCAGACAAATGTTGGTGCGCAAGATTAGAAGCCTAGAGGGGATCGATACAGTTGCTGTAAATACTGGCAACCCAAAAGGAGCTGGATTTTGAAGAGCGGCAAAAGTCATGCGTTGACACAGTTGCACATACGAGTATGTACATTGGCGCATTTTTAAGAATTTTATTCAGTTGTATAGGAACTTATAGTAAGTCGTCCAAGATGGACAGGATCAGACCCCAAGTCAGTCACTTAATATTGTCCAAATGATCGTAGTGCTATTTAGTTGTCATGGAAACGGATGACTTTTACCGTGTCAGCTCTTTCGTTCTAGTCCTACAATTTAATAATCAAAACGAACATTAAAAAACTGTTCAAGATGCAGTGTCTAAACCAACGTGGAGGATCATGTTGGATTGCGCTTCAATATTAGCTCACTGTCGAGGTCTAGCTAACGCTGGCATTAGGCTGCAGGCACTAGGCGCTGATGTGCTCGGTACTGGTACTGAAAACTTTATCAATGAAGAACATTATTATAAGCCGAAAAGTGTTGCGGAAGTATAGGAAAAAGCAAAGCAAGGAGCTATCAGCGAAATATAACACAGACGAATTTGAGTCGGCTCGGTGCACTTCTAAACGATTCATAATAGGGTTGATTGTAAATAACTGGTCTAAGGAGGCAAAAGCTTTCCAGAAAACTATTTATCGGAAGAAGCACATCAAAGGTTAATGGTCATTAACTCTTTTCGTTAGAAATTAAGTTTTTAATCAAATACCAAACCTTCATTGACATTACATCCAATTTATGGGGTTTCATCCAACCGCCACAACGATATCCCTTCATCAACGGACGAGAGTTGCTTACATAAAGGAGACAAAGAAGTATAGACTAGTTCGGAAGAAAAAGGAAGAGCTAGAGAAGTACTATGGAGAAATTATGCATGCTGGGATAAGGGAATGTCATCGGAATCAGGGGTGTCTCACTTCAACGGCCTATAGCTTGAGAGCGGGTAAAAATAGACCCCCACTCCCACACGATTTTTTATTCGCCGGAACTTCAGAAATCTTAAGTTACCGGATTGTTCTCCTTAACTGAAACACCCTCTATGTATACTGATTCTAACATTGTTTGCGAACAATTGTTTAGGTACGAAAAATAAGGACATTCAGGTTCATGGATGTGATAAGTAAAAGCCTGGCTGAAGAAATCGGCAAAAAGATTTGCAATTATTTGTTGATCATTGAGGATTTGTCTGAAAAATTTAGGGACGCTGGGCAGTTATCAGTTTTTTGTTTGGTGTAAATGAATTTAAAGAATCGTTTGGGATCGGAAATAAGGGTGTGTCGCATTTGGATGAGGTATTCGAGGTAGAAAAATTAACAAAGTTCGGAAAAGTCAATTTAGGCAGAATGATAGTTGAAGAATCCAGTAATGGTGCGACATTTAAGATCTTTGCACCAGAGCCTGTTTTGTTTCCAGACACCGACACCTTCTTTGGTGCACATTGTGAGATACAGTTAAAAAATTCGGCGTGAATCGGTGACAGAACGTTGTTGATTATAAACCCTGAGTTATCAAAGAAAAAGCTAAAAACACTGTAAGAGTGTTCGTAAGTAAGAGCTTTTAGTCCGTTGTCATATGAAAAAAACTAGACAAAAGGGTGGATGTCGAACGACGCAGTGGTCTGTATTAGTGGTAAAGATAAAGTCAAGTTGTCTACCAATGCCATTGTTGACTACACTCAACTGTTAAAGTCTGGAATCAGTAAGACAATCGGTGAAAAGGACTTCCTTTTCAGGATTGGCATTAGTGGCCGTAAAAAAGTATTCATCGGCTTGAAATCATTAGAGCCTTAGCAAGTTAAAATCTTCTAAACAAATAGCAATGCCATTGGGATCTGGAACATCGAGTAAGCATGAATTGGTTGGAAAGGACGAATTAGACATACTGTTCAAAATATGATGTGGAATATTTTTATAGAGTTTGGGATCAAGGCGAGAAGAAATAGCCTGAACAACTCCACCGCCATATGAGTTTTTTTTTTCCAGTTCTATTGCATAATACGAGTACATGAGAGTGCCAGGTTGATGTGTGGTTTCATCGTCTTGGAAACCTAGTGCAACTTATTACTATATTACGAGCTGCAGTAAAATCGATTAGCCGGAAGCCGTTATCTGTTATCATGGGATGAAGATGATTTTGGCATTGAAGTTCCCGAATACAAAGTCGCAGACCCTTCTGTTTTATCTGTAGGGGTATGTGCATATTTTGTGCTGATGGCTGGGAATGCCACCTTGATGGGGATCATAGCCAGGCAATCACTTATCGGCTTGGAGTCAATTAGCATTGAGCAGCAATAAGTGTCGCAAGTTTTCTTAGTTTTGGCTCATCTGATTCTACCCATCGTGTCTCCTGTTTGTACCAGGTGAGGACTGTTTCAAGTTTGAGCAGCACTAGAGATATACAGTCGAGTACTTTCAATTCATAGTCTGTGGACTTTTCCATCCGGACGATTTTAAATAAGATCTCCTACTTTTATCCGAGTCTTATAGTATGTCTCCAATAATTAATTCTTTTTTACATGGTAAAGAAGTTATCTGGACGACACAAGCATCAATCTAGAAGTTTTGTAAAAACCCCAAGGACGGTGGGCCTTCCCCACCTCGGGGATGTGAGAGTTGCCGTAGGACATCTCTTTGGCATCTCTTTTCCTTTCTAACTCCCTAAGCAACCCCCTTCACGTCTCCCCGCAAAAACACCAACTGCCTCTCTTCCATCCAAGCCCCAACGGGTTTCTTTTAATTTAACCCCTGCCCCTGATACTATCTCTGTTCAACCGCTCACACCCCCTCCCGGGAATACTAACATAAGTTTTCCCAATTTCGATCTTACAACAAGAGCCAAATACCCAAACTTTTTCTGCTTGCATATCTTAAATCCCGCTTCTACCTCGCCTTCCCCCTCGGTTTCTCGGGCCCCTGCTCCTATTTTTGATCGCCTTTCGCCACCTAACGTTAAATTGACCCAAAAAAATATTGACGCCACCGAATGCCTTTAAGCGCTCTCGAGGCTAAGTGATAAAAATATAAATGAAAATATTTGTCTCTTTCTCGCATATCTTTACGATAAATCCAACTCTGTTTGCTTTGAGGGAAAACCGAAAAAAAGTGTCCATCCAACAGGATGGCCTTCCTACTGATATAACCAGTCCCAGGAAACTTTACAACAGGTACCATGGAATCTTCAACACACCTCCCCAAAAGGTTGCGAAAGACCTCGCTGCTTTCCGCAGCTATGTACACTCTAAAAGGTTTCTCACCTTCAAGGTAGCCGAACTGGTATTGATAAATTTTTTCCTTCCTAACGTGCCTTCTTCGCCTGCATCTAATCTACACTCGCCTACTCAACCACGTAAGAAACTACCTCTTATATTTTCCTATTAAAACGTAAGAGGCTTACCCTCTAAAACTCGTGCTGTTTTGTCCAAATCTCATGGCCTCTTTTATGACGTCTATGCTCTTACAGAAACCAATCTGACCCCCAACATAAAGAGCCAGGAGCTATTCCCATCTTCTTATAATGTTCTCCGAGATGACGATCAGTGCTCCCTAAAGTTGATTCTCCATGCAGAGGTGTCTTACTTGCTATTCACAATAACCTCAACGCTTCTCTCATCGCTATCTCTACTTATGTGAAACTTGACTTTGTTTCAATCAAAATAATAATTCCCAATAGGTCCCTGTACGTTATGTGTTGCTACATTCTCCCAGCTCAACCTATGGAATCCTACATCCTTGCTATTAAAGCAATTGACCAACTAATTGACTTAAGTGATTCCATCGACGACATCCTTATCTTTGGTGACTTTAATCTATCCCTGCTGAGGTGGATTCCATCGGATGATCACTTATTTTTTACCGGGTCAAATGCTAGTTCAACCAAGAAATGTGTATTCATTGATAGCATAACTGACTCAAGCCTATGCCAAGTAAGTGGCGTCCTTAATTCCATCGGTAGGCAACTAGATCAGAAGCGATCCCATTAACTCCACAGTAACGTTTTGTCCCTTTACCCTATCAACTGTCGACAACTTTCAGACCCCTCTTCTTCTCTCATTTTTCCATAACTCTCCACCCCAGCCTATTTCTTCCCCTACTATCTTTTCTTTCAACTTCCATAAAGCTAATTTTCGCAAAATCAATCTTTGTCTCAGCAAATTTTCTCTTGATTTTACCAACCTATCCTCATCTGATGCTGTCTCCATTTTTTTGCGGTCAAATATTTAATTCCATTTCTCTTTACGTCCCCTCTTCTCGACATAAAACATCATCTACTTCCCTTCCATTGTAAAACAGAAGACTTCGCTCTTTACGAAACAAAAGAAATAAACTATGGGCAGATTTTTTTCGCACCAATTCTTATAATGACTACTCTAACTATCTTGGAACCTGCCTCTATCAGCGCTTTCTCGACACAGCGCAGACCAACCTTATCAACGATCCTAGGTCATTTTATCAATTCGTCAACTACAAAAGAAAATCAGACGATTATCCCCCCTCCATCTTTCGATAATATATCAGCGACCGACCCACATACTATTGCCAACTATTTTGCAAACTTTTTCAAACAATCATTTGCTGACAACTTGTTCGTGCCCGACCCCATATATTTCAAGTACCTTCGCAATTTCTCCATTGGCCTCTCTCTCTCTCAATCCTTTGATCCCACCCTTATCGAATAAAAGTTACAAAATCTCAATGATGAATTTCTACCCGGGCCAGACGGACTCCCATCAATATTTTTCAAAAAGTGTGCCTCCAATCTTTCGCACCCACTTTCCTCCCTATTTCATCTGTCCCTCACACAAGGGGGATTCCCCCAAATTTGAAAGACCTTTTCCATAACCCCACTTCACAAAAAGGAATCAAAGAATGAAGTAACCAACTACCGTCCCATTGCTAAGATTTCCCACATGTAAGTCTCTTATATCACCCCGTCAGCATTGATTTCTGAAAGATAGATCAACTACTACAAATTTAGTTGAATCCGTATCCTTTGCGCTTGCAGCTCTAGAAAATGGAAACGAAATCGATGTTATTGCTACAGATTTCGCTAAAATATCACATCAATTGATCCTTTTCAAATTGTCTTCCCTCGGTTTTGACCCCATATTGTTAAAATATGTATTAGATATATTTTTATCTAGAGAACTGGTATTATAGCATTCGCTTTAGGTCAGTTTTCTCAACCCCGTTGGTGTCCCACAAGGTAGTCGTCTAGGTTCCCTCTTTTTCATTTTAACTATAAAAGATCTTGACAGCATTATTAAATACTGCTCCCTATCCATTTAAGCCGACGACACTACGTTCTCCAAGACCATATATCGTATAATCTGTAACGTCTGCAAAACTATGCTTTTAAAAGATATCCTATCTTGTAGTATTAATATAATTTTAATCTAAATACAAATACAAAATACAAATACCAAATATTGGGTCTACAAGTAAGTTTCCAGCGTTTTTTAGAGATGGCGCCACCAATGGATCCCGGGCAGAAATGTCAGACCCCATGTGTTTTATTTGTAAGTTTTGTATCTGTCAACAACTTTGCAGCGTTATATTTGAGCAGTACTATCGGTGTCGTACAATTTATCGAGTAAAATCATGGCAAGTTTCCAGCCAAATAAACGTCATTTGCGGGAAGCGCTGCTTTTATTCTTTAATATGGAGAAAAGTGCGGCTGAGGCCTATCGTTTGCTTTCGGAAACTTATGGGGCGGAATGTATTGGTGAATCGACGTGCCGCGAGTGGTTCAAACGGTTCAAAAGTGGTGATTTTGGAGTTGAAGACAAAGATCGCCCCGGAAAGCCGAAAAGTTTTGAAGACGAGGAATTGGACACTTTACTGGATGAGGATCCGTGTCAGATTCAAGAAGAACTTGCTGCATCATTGGGCCTCACGCAAAAAGCCGTTTCCCTGCGCCTAAAAGCACTGGGATTCATTCAAAAGATTGGAAACTGGGTGCCGTACGAATTGAAGTCAAGAGACGTCGAACGGCGATTTTGCATGTCCGAAATGTTACTGCAGCGGTATAAAAATAAATCATTTTTGCATCGTATTGTCACTGGTGATGAGAAATGGATTTATTATGATAATCCTAAACGCAGAAAATCGTATACAAAGCCCGGCGAGCCCGCCCAATCGACGACAAAACGAAATATTCACGTGAATAAGGTCATGCTCTGCATATGGTGGGATCAAAAGGGTGTCGTATGCTACGAACTGCTTCCGAGTGGTGAAACCATCAAAGGACCATTATATCGAACCCAACTAATTCGTTTGAAGGGGGCATTAAAAGAAAAATGGCCAGAATATGAGACCAGGCATGAGTCCGTCATTTTTCATCACGACAACGCTCGGCCACATGTTGCGGTTTCGGTGAAAAACTATTTGGAAAATAGTGGATGGGAAATTCTACCTCACCCGCCTTACAGTCCAGACTTGGCACCATCTGACTACCACTTGTTTCGTTCGATGCAGAACGCTCTTACGGGAATACGCTTCAGCTCAGTAGAGGAAATCAAAAATTGGCTCGATACGTTCTTGGGCTCGAAAGACGAGAAATTTTTTTGGTTCGGAATTCATAAATTGCCAGAAAGATGGGGGAAAGTTGTAGCTTCCGATGGACGATACTTTGAATAAAGCATTGTAACTATGTTTTCATAATAAAACTTCAAATTTTGGAAAAAAAAACGCTGGAAACTTACTTGTAGACCCAATACAAATACCATTTCTTCAGCCCAGAACTCTATTTTCCTTCAAGAAGATCTCGATAGGTTTTCCACTTGGTGTGTAAAAAATTGCTTTGAGCTAAATGTCAATCTATAACTTTATCTCGTAAGTTCAATCAATCTCCCCCTCGACTTTATTTTCTTCATGACCAACCTGTACCCCAGGTTCAATCCCTTCGCGACCTTGGAATATTATACGACAGAGAGTTAAACTTCCGTTCGCATATTGGTGAGATAATCCTTAAAGCCAACTCATCGCTCGGTTTTATCAAACGGTGGTCTAAAAAATTGTGCAACCCTTATGTAACAAAATTACTTTACATTACCCTTGTCCGGTCCTTTCTCGAATATCCAAGTGTGGTCTCCCTTTCAGCGAGTTCATATATCTCGAATCGAGAATATTTAACCGCGTTTTCTTCGATTTGCCCTTCGTGGACTACCCTGGGATGATCCCTTTATCTTACCTCCCTATTATGACCACCTCAAACTTCTTAACCTGAATACCTGCCCTTTACAATTCTATTTCCTTCAACACTAACCCTCGTAATTTACGCTGTCCTCGTCTCTTCTATATTCCAACCCGTCGCACCTCTTATGGTTCTAACGAACCAATCTCCAGCATGCTCCGTTAGATCAACTCAAACCTCCCCCTTTTTGCTTTTAACTTAAACACTTCTCGTCTTAAACTTGATGTCGTCCACCATTCCCTAACTTCTTAATCCTTTAACTGTTGTTACTTTATAAGTCCTAGTTTTTAAATTGGCCTAAGCTTGTACTAAGTGAAATAAATTGGGGGCGTCAGCCCCCACCAAATTAAACACCACCGCCGTTGACTCCATATAGAGAATTCGACCGCCAGTGTGTTAACAGTGCTAATATTTTTTCTCTTCTTAAACACTCCATTAAGGTCAGAAGGTCGAGTTCGGATGAATACCAACCAGTACCTGATGGTCAGTTCTTTGCACAATTGATGCATAGTATCAGTAACAACACTGGGCGTTGCTAGGCTGACGTCAGTCAGTGTCTTCCTCATTTCTACAACATCCCTCCATTAAATTCAGAATACCCAGATAAACTCTCGAATACCATTTTTGAAATGAAGACAATGAAGAGTTATTACTTAATCTCATCAAGAACTAGATACTACTCCCCGCGGCTATTCTAAATATTATGAGTCACGGTCAATAAGGAATATCAACCCAATTTAGAGATAAGCCATCTTCCTTTGAGATAACTCATAATCAAGCAAAACACAATATGCTTCGGGAACGTAGTCCTAGGGCTCATAACCCTATACGGAGGACATTAAAATATGGGACGAACCAACATTTTGCCTCAGATAGAAATGGAATAACTGTTGGCGACCCCAGTGAACGTTTAAAGGACAAAGACCTCCGGATTTGCACGTGGAATGCTCCGACTACTAACAGGCCCCGGGCAGCCCAGAAATTAGCAGAGGCCCTTAACTGCTATCACGCAGGTAATACAAGAAGTGCGACGGGATGGACCTGTTCAGACCATGAAAAGCTGTGATAATTGCTATAGCGAAAAAAATCGGGGCTTATTCGGACGCGACGGACTTAGGCAAGATATCTTGAGACACGTGAGCGCGGGTTTTTGACAATCTACTTGAAAGCTTAAGCCTAATATGCATCCATGCCCCTTACTGAAGACAAGGAAGAAGCCAACAAGGAATGTTTCTACGAGCTCCCCGACAAGATACATATACTTAAGAGCGATGTTTATAACGCCAAAATATGAATAGAGGCAATCTTTGGTAGGACAGTTGTCAACCATAGCCTACACAACACCACGCCCGGCAACCGAATTAGGGTAGGTAATTGACTTTCCGACGAAACGAAATATCACTATAGTAAGCACACGGTTTGCTCATCCTAATATACGAGTACAAAAGGGGCATCACGGTTTCCGGATCATCAAACGCTTAATAAAATTGATCATTTTGAGATAGACGTAAGTCATGCCTCCAGTATTCTGGACGTCCGAAAGTTCTGGGCAGCCAACATTGACACGGAGCACCACCTTGCTGCAGCCAAGGTGAGAATGCGGATCTCCCAATCGCTGCAACAAAGAAGAACTACTGTGAGAAGATATAGCGTAGAACAGCTGCAATCGCAAGAGACCGCCAGAATGTTCGCCTAACGCGTATCCCGAAATCGCTCAACAACTCCTATGCCACCAACGTCAAGTGCCCTAGACCAGTTCCAACGCTGCTAAAGTGCCATCAGAGACGCCGCAATTGATGTGCTGGGTTTCACCCGACCATCACCAAGAAATCCCTGGTTTGACGAAAAATGCCGGCAAGAACATGCAGCTAAACATGAAGCCTATAAAACGGCGCTGCACCGAAGGACGAGAGTTGCTTCTCCATAAGTAGAACAAATAACAAGAGAAGCGCGCAATCGAGAGGTATATTGAGAGGTTTTACTAGGAGACCCGTACATAAGCTTGCAGAGATGAAGAATGAAATCTTGTAGTGCAGCACAGTCGGCGCTGAGAATATGGAAAAACTTTTTCTGCAGACTGTACAACGCCCACAGGTAGATTAGATCATTCAGCTTAGACGACGATCATCAGAACTACCATCCACCTGACCAGAACGAAGTAGGAATAGCAATATCTTAGCTAAAATCCATCAAAACAGGTGGACTTCAGTGACGGCTTACTAGCCGAGGTATTCAAATCTGCTGGAAATGACTTTGTGGGGAGCATGTATTTCTCAAATCTGATCAGAAGAGTGTATGCCTGATGAATGCAATCTCAGCACCGTATGCCCGACCCCCTCAACTGCGCCAACTATAGAGGTATAACGTCGGATACAAGATCTTATCTACCATAAGTCAGAAACCTTTCGCCAACAACCTGATTGGTCCCTATCACTGCGGTTTCAGTACAGGAAAACCCACAATCGAGAAGATCTTCACACTCCGGTAGATCTTGGGGAAAACTTAAGAAGTCTAAATTGATACCCGTAAAATTTTATAGAGACAAGCTAGTATATAGAGCTATGTCTAGTTTTGGCATCCATGCCAAGATCGTCCGTCTGCGCTCGCTGCTAAGTCAAAGTCGGTAACGACTTAATCGAGACCTTTGATGTCAAAACAAGTTTTAGACAAGGCATTGTCCTGTGACTTCTTCAACATCATATTTGAAACAATTGTGCCCAAACTCACAAGTGAACACTGGAAGCACAATCTTTTAAAAGTCTGTGCAATCCAACTATTCGGTTCAAGAGCCATGATAAACACAATACTATTAGAACTTTCAATTGTAGGCACTAACCAAAAAACTACGTAATTCTGTCGACCGCAGTTTTGCTTAACATACTGTTGCTGACTGACCAGTTGTTTATTGAGGTTCAATTGCAGTATTTATTTAACTTTATATGCCAACGTGATCATCTGATCTTCCCGCAATTTTGACAAATAGTACATGGTATGTTTTCGCTAAGTTTATGGTATAAAAGTGTGGGTAAATCTCCACACGGGGCTTTTGTTTTTAAATAAATTGTCATATGATAGACACCGTGTCTCTTTTCATTTCGTCTTTTCGCCACACAATCATAGTTTGCTCGTCCATTCAATGTTGTCTCAAGGCAAGAAACAATAGAAAATATCAAGGAATGAATTTGACTACGAAAAATGTAGCTTAAGGACAAAAACAAGAACTGGATACTGTCCACATACTGCAACTTTGTCTTCTGCATTCTGCGCTGGTTCAGATAATTTAGACAATACTGTATTAACGAAGGAACGATAGACATGGAAAGTATAGCCCCCACTGGAGGGCATCACAATGACTTCTCATCGACCTAAGTGTAGAGAAACCATAAACTAGACCTTATCTAACCCGGGTCCCCCTATTTGTGGTCTTTTTGATTAACTACCACTAAATCACATTCTATCACAAATTTTAAGGTAATACGCAGCAAACTGAGTGACTACCCTTTGTCTTATTTCTGTTCTAGTATTTTCCGCCTAGAGGTAAAGAAAACCGTCCAAAAAGCTACTGTCGATCGCTTTCTAATTGCGTTGTATAGACGATCAACCAGGCATTCATTTCGTTCTGAATTGTCATTTATTTTGTACGTGAAACTCTTAAACTTTCTATCTCTTAATAATTCAATGCAATTTTGACATTTCTCACGTCACTTCTTTTTTCAGAAAACAAAGGCTGTACAGCAGAGTTTCAGATACACACACACACACACATCCTTAAACCACAACTAGTTGACAGTCTCAACACTAATCTAATCTTATCACTGATAATTGCGTGCTCAGTGTGAAACTTCAATTAGATGTTGTTAAACAATATTTTTCTGTTTAAAACAAAGCGGTGAATCTTTTCATATTAAACCTCATTTCCGAAAGCTACCACTAACCCGTCGAAAAAAATTACCACCTGTCCGATTTATACGATCAATACGATATCTCAGCACAATACCGATAGTATAGATACTCGTAGTATAAAAAGCACCACTAAATCGTTCTTTAAAACCAAGAGTTCGATATTCGTATCCCTTTCGATATACTTCACTGAACTACACCATCCACACCAACACTTGTAAATTCGAAATGCACTAAAATATTGTGCTTTTCACCTGTTCAACTATTTTCTCCACTTTGTTTGTAGTTCTCCTTCTCTGTGTTCGTTTGGTTTTTTTTCGGATTCCAACTCCGATGACTAAGTTTTCGGCGTTATCTCTGTCCGAGTAAATGGTTAGTAGGGCGACAGCGGCGCAGTAATCTTTTTTCCAGGGGAAAAATTGATTTTTGGTTTTATTTAAACTTTTTACATTCACATTGAAAAGATTTTAATTTAATTCGTGAGATTAAATAGATTTAAGATTTATTGTGAAATTTTTTGAAAAACTAAAGACAAATCAGTTAGTTAAGCTACGCCCTACTGGATAGGGGATTTATTTGTTTATATTGGTCGGCGCCCCACGCGAAGGCGACGAAATTCGTTAAAAAACTGAAGCTTACTCACCTGTAGCAGAGGCAACAGCTTGTGGAGAATTTCTTATCAGTTTGGAGGAATATTCACTGATTAGATAGCTAACGATTCTGGGAGTATGAGAGTGATCCGAAAGCACATTTCAACCGATAACAAGTGATTTGATTTCGATAACGTCACTATGAGTGCCATGCAGATAGACTTGAATGACTAGATCAATGTTAAGTTTGATTTTTATTTGAAAAAAAAAATTATCCACATGTCAATTTTCTTTGTGATGCCAGAGATGACTTTCGATTCCAACTTCAACATTCCAAGTCAGCTATTGCAATCCTATGTAAGAGACTTTCCGTGTTAAATACAAAAACTCACATAATATCCATACGAGAACCATGTACGAGTATGTGGAATAAATACATCTGTCGTTTCGAATGTTTAAGGAGTTTCACACCACTATATGACGAGCCATCGGAAAAACCGAGAACTTGTCTCTTCATGCCGAACTCACTCTCATCCAATTGGGTAATTTTGCAACCAAAATTTAGTTGCTGCATCCACGAACCGTACGGAGAATGGCACAAATTCCCTATTTTCCCTGTGATTCGATATTACCGACACATCCGAACTTGTCATTGGGACTTGTCATTTGCTCACATGAGAGGCAACAATTTACTGAATTGAATGCTATTGTCTGACATGGTTATCAACAATCTTGAATCCCAACCCTAAGCAAATGCTTTGAACTGACATATTCATGAAACAATCGTGCATATCACAAGTTCCATGGGTAAAAGAAAGCTTTTAAAGGAGTCACTAAAGACTAATTTGGAGGAAGACTGAAAGCTTCACAGTTCAAAGCAAAAAGAATATATGAAAAGATCAAAACCAGCAGGCTAGTCACAGTCCTCAAAGGAGGCAAATCTGAAACGGTGGGAGCACTCGGAAAATTCACTGACTCAAAAGCAGTCTCATATTTGAGACTCACTTCTCCAGTAGCTTAATCAGAACCAAATCACAACGACCTGATATTACGGAACTGCAAGTGAGCTGAGAGAAGACGGCATAGTTGGTGCCATCACACACGCCGTTGCTTCCTTTGATGGCTCTAACTCGCCTGGCACCGATAACACAACCAGTTATGTTACAAAAACGTATATTCACTGTTAGCTTAGCACTGGCTGTATGTTAGGTACATACCGAAACCCTGGCGAATAGTGAGAACAGCCTTAATACCAAAAATTAGAAATGATCACCAAGAGCTTCATAGGTATTAGTCTGACCCCCTTCATATTGAAAGCAGGGAGAAAATGATTGACCTCCATCTGCGCAAAACTGTTCTGCGAATGCATCCTCTTTCTAAGATAAAAACTGATTGCTGATCCTGACTGCGGCCAATAGATAATAACGGAGGTTAACAAGGATAGCACGCAAGCTCGCGTTCTGTCTCCACTGCTATTTTAAACGTTAATCGACTATGGTCAAGTAAAGGGTGTTATTTTTAGAGGTTTGGTTTTTACTGAAAATCTGAAAATTTTTGCCGACTATAAAACAGTTATGGCGAATAACATCTCACCGTCTAGTAATATAAATAAATCAACCTGAACGAAGACAGAAAACATTTAAGGTCACCCTATCAAGATGAATTTAGAACACCCATTTCAATGTTTAAGAATAACAAAGCTGCTGGACCCGATAACTTAACTGCCGAGCTGCTTAAAGGAGCATCTATAATCTGGCTCCACGAAGGCACGCCCGATAAATAGAATCTCAGTATGGCTCTCAAATCTACATGGTCTTTTGGCTGCGTTAAGTCTAAAAAACATCGTCCATTCAATGTTTTCTGTCATATTATGTGACCGTTTGAAGGCATTCATGAACAATTTGGTTGATCCATATCAGTGTGGTCGTCTTAGGCCAGAAAACTCCACCATATATCAAATTTTCACATTACAGCAGATATTGGAAAAGTCCTAAATCGATATACACCCACCAATGCGCACACTTTATCGTTTTAATTGATTGCAAAGCCGCATATGATAGCATTTATAGGGACGAACTTTACAGAGCCATGTCTAGTTTTGGCATCCCTGCCAAGCTCATTCGACTAGGCAACATAATGATGCACAAAGCACGCTGCTCCCTTAACGTCAGGAATGACAATACCGAGACCTTTAATGTCAGAAAAGGGCTTCAGCAAGATGATACGTTGTCATGTGATTTTTCCAACACCGTTCTTGAAAGAGTTGTGCAAAACTCGTAAGTCAACTAAAGAGAGACTATCTGTCGAAAGTCGATTCAGTTAGTTGTATACGGTGAAGAACACAGCGAGCTGTCAATGGGGCGTTTGCGATTATTAAAGCGGAAGCGACAAAGATGGTTTAAGGAGTTAATGAAAGAACAATAAAGCGGGCACATAAAATCGACGCCAAGGATAAAACCTCACAATTGCCAGCAATAACTTTGAGGGAATAAGGGAATTTATTGATACTCGTATTACATATCAGATATCATCAGATATCGGGAATAGCTTATAAGTGTTCTTTTTTGTCGGAGTACTGGACTTATTGGGCATATATTACTTCGTTAGTCTGAACAGAATTGTGATGAGTACATCTCTTTCTACCAAACTTTATCGTCTTACAATAATTCCTGTAAGACCACAAGCAAAACACCATCCAAGACCACTAGAACTTCTGCAGTGCAATAAATTTCCTCTATAGAATTCTCAACAAAACTCTCAGCAACTTTATCCATTAATTAAAAATTCAAATTTCTCTGCATATCTTGTGGATTTCTTTCGACGTTCTGATCTCTGGCAGAATGTTTTTGTTTTTTTTTTTTATTTTTTTTTTTTTATCCACCCAACACCGCCTGGGTAGGTACTTAATTTTCGAAAATTCCCAAGCAAAACAAAAACTCAACTCATAAATATAATTTCTCGCACCCATACTGTGATACTAAGATACCGGGTGCAAGGGCTGGATCATACATTTTAATAAGTCCGCCCCTGTTGCCTGATTAATGAAGGCCGACGAACTTTTTAATAAAACCACCCACCGGAGCGTTTATCTTTCGAATGCATGTCTTGAAAGGCTGTTCAAAAAATGAACTTCATATCGATAAGAACTCTCGAAATTTGAGAGAGACATAGTTGCAGGTTCCAGATATCCCTTATGACACAAACTGTCATAAGATAAAAATCCTTTAACCGCATCCATTGTCAGAAATACACAACCCACAGTCCAGGTAACATAATCAGCGAATTGCATTTCTCATGAAATGACATTTGACGGGTGGATGGGTGTATGTGGTGGTGCAAACTAAATGAAACTGAACAAAGAAATAAAAAAGAAAAAAAATCCACCAAAAAGAAACAGGAAATTAACTTCTTCATTATGGAGAAAAAAAAAATCTAAATCGAAAAGGATCGAAGAGAAACCTAGAAGACTCCGAAGAAGCATGCACAGTCGAAATAAAGAAATGAAATGAATGAGATGGTGTCCTGCTCGATTACACACCCACAAAAGCAAGAGTGTTTCTTGACAGTGTTTATCTGTCTTCTTACAAGCACCTTCGACGGGGGATGACAGAAAAAAAAAATAAAAACGAAAAGTGACAAGAAAACACCTCAGCCAAACTCATACCGGAACTTGCTGAGAATGATTCGTCGAACTCAGATAGAACCATTACTGCGGCACCTTCATGCTTAACGGTGTTATCGTGCAATTGTACAGAACGCTCAGAGTGAGGGATGAAACGGGTGGTGGGCAATAAAATATGCACAATATTTCAATTTGAATATCAATGCCAAACGACGTCATCATCCAGAGAAATGTCATAAAGATATCAATTGTTGGCGGTTGGTTAAATAGCTTCGAAATATTTCAATAGCGCCAGGGGTGGGCTGGATAACATTTCCATTGGATAATGATTGTTTGAGTGAAAAGGACTCGTGTATGGTGAAATTCACATCAAATGAAGGTGTACCATAAACGACCATTAAGCGAATCTGACATAGGTTCATGAGACGATAGAAATCGTAAGAAGCATTTTGGTGACATATTCACAAATGAAAATATTGCAAGCACGAATATCGCATGGTTTTCCAGTTTGTTGAGAGGGGGTGAATATCTTCAAAATTTTCCGAATGATTGCTTTTATTTTACTGCTTATGATAAGGATTTCAATGCTCCGTACTTTGGAGTGGGATTTTTGCTAGATCAATTGGTTTAAACAAAATTAAAGTGTGGACTATCTACTTTGTAAGGAATAGCTTTTTGGGAGCGTAAACGAGTAAAAGAAAAGGACAACATATTATGTATGTTGCAATGCTGGGACTAAACGTCTTGAATTTGATTGGCTTTCCTTGGATCAAACTTTTTAATAGAAGTAATATGATCATATAGATGTGAACAATTATTCAAAAAGTGTCTTGACTTTTAAACACAAGTGTATACACAAGCCTACATTATGTACATAACATCCTGTTACCATCCGATCGTGCGATTTAGACACTGTGTTGTAAGTACTCGTCTCAGTTCAGTACAGTCAATAAATCGGCAAACTTAATCTCAGACTCTCTTTTTCTTTTCTTGTAAGTACCCCCCCACATAGACGAATAGTCTGGAATTTGTTTCCATCGGAAATGAATGAATGCTTCGTGTTTCTTTTCCCTTGAAGCGATGAATGAACTCCAATGAAATAATAATAATAAATAAATAATAATAACACAGGGTGAATGACTCGAACTCCAACTTTTTTTTTTTTTTGATAAATTTTATTGTGCCAAAGTAAAAAATGTTGGAAAATACATCTATTTTCAAATTGTATCAGTAGTTTTCAATATATCCACCTTTGGCGCGAATAATGGCCTTGAGACGGCTGAAGAAAGCATCGCACGCTGCACGCAAGTGGCTCTACGGTATTTTGGCCCCTTCCCGGCGAAGTGCTTGTTTGAGGTGGCCCAAACTTTGGTATTTTTTAGTGCCAACATTCGCCTTCAAAATACCTCAGACAGAGAAATCCAACGGATTTGCAAGGGAAGAATTTGCAATCCATTGTGTCGAAGAAATGAAGTGTGGAACATTGTTTTTTAACCAATCTTGGTTGACGCGCGCTTTGTGAGACGGTGCCGAGTCTTGTTGAAATGTCCACGGTCTCCGACCGAAATGATTGTTTGCCCAAGGCTTCAATACTGCCTCTAAGACAGTTTCACGGTATACGATCGCATTAATTTTGACGCCACGGTCCAAAAATACGAGCGGAGAGCGACCATCGGCGGTTATGGCGGCCCATACCATCACCATCGGTGCTGCCTGCTTTCTGGTGGCCGTCCGAAGGTGTAAATTTTCGAAGGACCCCTCTGGCAAGTAAACTCGGTCATTTTGTTTGTTTAAATATTGCTCGATAATAAATGGCGACTCATCGGAAAAAACCAAATTCGACAACTCACCACTTTCGTGCATAGCAACTCCTTCGCTCTTTCGACTCTAACTTTTTTCTGTTGCTCATTTTTCAGTATGTGTTGTGTCTGTTCCAACGATATGTTGAGCTCACGAACCATTTTTCTTCCACTTCGACGCGGATTTCGCTCAATTCGAGCCTTCACTTTCCAAACCATTTCTGCCGATGTTGCTGTTTTTTTATGACCACCTCCATGGCGTTTTGCAACGCTGCCAGTATCACGGTAACGAGCTATGGTTCGAGACACAAATGATTTATTCACGTTGAGGTGCTGGAGGGCTCTAACGATAGCTACTTGTGGTTTTCCAGCCAAATATAAAGCAATTACACTATCACGTTTGAATTCCATCGTGGATAAAAATTTTTCAACACAACTGAGACGCAAATCGTTTAAAAGGCTTGTAAACCATAAAATTATCTGTCATGTGTCAAAATTTGAGCTCACTGTCATGAGCGGTTTGGAAATTATAGCAGTCTGAAGTTGGTTGCAGTTCGAGTCATTCAGGGTGTAGAATATAAATTGCTTCTCTAAAATCAAGTAGATTTATTTTACGTTAAAAAATTTAAATATGGCACTTACTCTTGTCTTGCTTATCATAACATAATAAGGGAAAGGACCCTATGATTACAATGTCAAACTATTTATAGTGAGAAGGAATGAACAATGAGTTTACTTCAGGCAGGGATGTATGCTGCGACTATGCTGCGTTAATGAAGGTCGTATGACCCTTAATGAATGTCCGAAAGTGGGCTTGAGTGTAAACTGTTGAGCATTTACAGAGCGACAGGGACGGGATTGATTGGTGGACAACTCATTTCCTTCAGACGATAACAGTAACTTCAGCAAAGAAGAAGAACTTATCGTGCATGACGAAGATAAGGTTCTTTACGAAATATGATGTCTAAAGTTACAATTAAACGTACTGTTGAGCTAATGATAGGAAAACACACGTCTTTATCCGTTAGTGGTTTGTTAATGGATGTGGTAGAAAATGAAACTACAGTGGTGAGTGAAATAATTAACACATCTTAATACTCCCACTTATTATTAATTTCAGCACATTCTTTAATAATCTTGTTACAAAACTTACTTTAAAAAAAATTCAGGTTCAAACAAAGTCAAGAAAGTTCATTTAAAAAAAAAATACATAACACAAAAAATTCATTTTGAAATAATTTTCAAATTCTTGCGAAACTTTTAACGGCTTTGTTAAAATATCAGCCAATTGTTCATAACCAACAATACCCAAATCAAAACAACCTTTTTTAAATCTTTACCTGATGAAGTGGTAGCGAATGTCTACATGCTTGGTTCTTTTATGGAATTCTTGGTTTTTACCTAGCTTCAAAGCACTTTAGTTGTCCAGGAAAAAGTTTGCGGTTGAACGTTTTTTCGGATAAAGGTCCAGCAATAGGGACTTGATCCAAATAAGCTCCTTTACTGCTTCGGATGCAGCAATGTACTCCGCTTCTGTTGTCGACAAACTGACGCCTTTTTGCCTTTGTAAAGCTCAAGATATAAGTGTTTCGTTAATGAGAAACACGAATCCACTTGTCGACCGTCTTGTTTTCACATCACCAACAGAATCAGCATCGCTATAAGAAACAATATTAAATTTTATGTTGTTTTTTAAGCATATACCATAGTTCGTGGTCTCTTTTAATTATTTTAGAATACGTTTCACTGCACAAACATGTTCTGTAGACGGGTTCTCCAAATGTCTAGAAACAACTCCAACCGCATACGAAATATCTGATCTGGATGCCACAGCAAGATACATTAAGCTACCTACAGCTTCCCGGAACGGGAACTTGCTCTCCTTGTTGGACGAATCCATTTCCACGGCCCTCGATGTTTCTGCAGGCGTGCACATAGGATGACATTCAAACATATTAAATCTTTGCAGCAATCTTTCCGAGTAATTTGACTGATTTAATTGAATGTAACTGTCATTACTGTGTTCTATTTGAAGACCCAAATAGTATTCTGCGTCGGACACCTTAACCTCGAAATGTTTCTTTAAATATTGTAAAAACTGAGAAACAAGGCCCTTATCACTTGCAGCATTGAGTCCATCGTCAATGTGTAACGCCATCAAGATCAGATCACCATTCTCTTGACGCACAAAACCACACGGATCAGCCGCACTTGGATGAAAATTAAATTCCTCTAGAGGCTTAGTAAATTTCAGAAGCTTGAAGCTTGTTTCAGACCATACAAGTTTTTTTTTAGCAAGCACACACGACCACTGCCATCATTATAACCTTCAAGCTGCGACATATAAATTCTTTCGTTCAGGTCCCCATTGAGAAAAGCCGTCTGAATGTCGAACGGCCCTTATGGGCGCGAACCTTGCTACAGGACTGAACGTTTCAGAGTAATCCATGCCTTATTTTTGTGTAAAGCCTCTGACGACAAGTCTTGCTTTGTATCTGTCGATTTTGTTGTTCTTTAATAGCTTGGCTTTAAAAACCCATTTGTTATCAATCACTTTTCTATCACTTGGCAGGTCGACAAGCTCCCATGTTCGGTTTCGTTTTAGCGCGTCAATTTCTTCCTGCATTGCCGCCTTCCATTTACTACCAGCACTTCAAGCCAAAGCTTCCCGATAGTTTCTCACCTCATGGCATTGGGTGATGAAAGCATGGCCTTCCAACATGTTCGAAATAACACTTGATGTGGCTGAAAATTGGGTATTCCTGTGACCATGAAGTTTCGACCGATAATCCACTTTCTCTAGATTTTGTGCTTGATCACTATGTGTTTCCGATTGTGTCTCCGTTGACAGTTGTTTTTCCAGACCACGCTCCTCATCGCTCTCCGCTGATTCGAATTCGAAATCACAATCATTTTGCTCTTCTGTATTATCTTCGATGCCTTTATACAGCATTTTAGTAGTATCATTCGCTAGCTTTTCTTGGTAATTTGCCCTAACCGGACTGCTGATATCTACGAGTAATTTCGTATAATTTTTTAGCGCAGCTTGAGGGATAACTTTTTCCTTTTTGAACACTATATTTCGTGAAACCTCCACCTTTTTGTTGTTGGAAAACCAAACGCGACAGCCTTTCTGGTTCTCAAAGTATCCCACGAAGTAACCAGGTTTCGCTTTTGCATCCCATTTTTGACGTTTCTCCTTGGGGATATGCACAAAAACTTCGGTGCCAAATACTCTAAGATTTTCAATTCACTATTCCTTCCTTAGCCACAGATCGTAGGGGCTTTTTCCTTTTTCGGGACTTGGACCATATCTGTTCACAAGAAAAACAGCAGTGTTAATTGTTTCCGTCCATAATTTAATAGGCATGCCTTTTGCGTGCAACATAGTTCTCGCTAACTCGGAAATAGATCTCATATCACGTTCGGCACATCGATTTTGCTCAGGATTATATGTAGCACTAGTTTGTTGACGTATATTTTCGCATCTCAAAATTGCACTCACATCTTTGTTTTTATACTCAAGTCCATTATCCGAGCGTAGAGTCTTTACTACACAATTTGTGTCAAGTTCCACTGAATGCAAAAAACTATTGAGTATGTTTAGCACTTCACTTTTTTCTCGAATGAAGAACACAAATCTATAATGCGAGAAGTCGTCTTTAAAAAGAACGAAGTACTTGGATCCACCTGCTGAAATTTGCTGCATGGGACCACACACACCCGTATGAATCAACTCAGCTCAAACAGATTTTGATTTGGACATGCTGTTGTTGAATGGTAGTGGCGTTTGTTTTCCAAACATATAAGCATCACAAAAGAACGAGTTATTGTCAATGTACGGAATATTATGTTGTCTCAATACAGATCTTACTTGCTTAATGTTCAAATGCCCGACTCGCTCATGCCACCTTTCAAGGCAATGTTTGTTACCCCAGTAGTGTCATTCAGAACCACTCGAAACATCATTTTTTAGAGCCGTCGGCAACGTACTCCCACTGTAATGGTACGATTGTCTTTAATTATTTCAAATTTTCGGTTGTCTATGACCATTTCAAATGTCAGATTCATTTTAATTTTCGGTACAAAGTAAACATCTTCCGGGCGCTTTTCAGACTAATTTCTGTTATCAAAAGCGAGAACGTTTACAGTACCTTTTCCGATCTTCCAAGATCTTCTCACCATTACCAATAATTACATGCATCGGTTTGCTTAATTGTTGGTGATTTTTAATCCACTCAAGATGAAACGTCATATGATGACTGGCACCTGAATCTAAAATCCAATCGTCCGGTGCGACCGTGCCCGCGTTATTCACAAAACAATTAGACACAAGAGCACCACAATCATTTGTTTGTGCAAAATTGACAGACCATCATTTTCTCATGGAACAATTTCATAAAAAACACTTGCCCTTCTTCTCAACAGTGACATTTTTCTTCTTATCAATCTCTTTTCAACCATTTTTCTGCTGATAATGCACTATGCGTGTTCTCTTGCGAGCTTTGAACAGATGATGATTGTGCAGTATGGTCATAAAACGATCCAAGTCGGTTTTCTTCCATTATTAACCTAGATGTGAGATTTTCTAGTGTTTTTTCCTCTTTACATCTTAACACTTGCCACCAAAAGACGAGATAATAAAATTATACCACTCAACAAGCGTATTAGCTGCATTAATCATCTTTCTCATATGCTGGTGTCCAAGCCGTCGAAATTTGCGCAAACCCATAATCGGTGATGATGAATTGAGCGATGCGTTGAGAATTCTTCTGCGTATTAGACAAAGCAATGTATTTTCGGCGGGCATACATCACCTGCGGTACTGTTCCAGTATGCCCAGCTCCAGCCGCTAAACCCATACCGGACGAAAATTGCATATTAAGGGTTGGTGGCCGTATTTACAAAGCAACATTACCACCTGACTATCGTTTTCCGACAATTCTACCGAAGGCTGGTGCATTAACATGGTTTCTGATCAAAGATGCTCATGATCGCACACCCCATGGCGGCACCCATTTAATGCCCCAAGTTCTTTGCAGTCGTTTTTGGATTTTATAAGGTCGTGAGGCTGTAAGAAGTTATCTGGAAATTATTGTGTCATTAACCGTCGTTACCAAGGAGCTACACTTACGCTGCCTAGGTGTCAACTACTGCGGTTCACTGGTCGCACGGGGTCTTCGTATGTATGGTCACAAAGGCGGCATACATTAAAGTATTGGATGACCTCTCATCGCGTTTTACTGGCCGATGTGGACCCTGCCAAGAAATTTACAGTGACAATGGCCCAGCGTTTGTGGGTTCCAACCGTATTCTTCGAGAAAGCATAACCGCTTCTAGTAGCGATCAGAACCAACAGACACAAGCGAACCAGGGAAGCAGATGGCATTTTATTACACCCAGGGCTCCACATCAGGGCCCACTATGGGAGGCTGCGGTGAAGTCTGCAAAGTGACATTTAGTTCGGGTTGTTGAAGGACAATATTTGTGGTACAGCCAGCTTCAAACTTAAGCACTACGAATAGACGCGTGCGTCAATTCTTACCCACTTATACCATTGCATAATAAATTCGATGATTCCGATAATAAATTCGCTTTTACACCAGGAGATTTCCTGATTACCTCAAGAGCCAAGCCTCCTTGGTGTCTCCTCTAACCGTCTTAAGAAATTACAATAGCTTAGGAAGATCCATGAACACTTCTGGGAAAGCTGGAGTGACGAATACTTCTCAACGAGAGGTAAATGTCAGCCACGCTTAGATGATGTTAGAGTTCGTGAATTAAAAAAACAGACGTTACGCAAAGTTCTTTTATTCAAATTCTTCAAGTTACACACGCTTCGAGACTTGAATGTGATGACGACCGAGCCCGTGCGCTTGATGTCGGGTTCTTTTATAGTCATCTTCGTGGCATCGAACGGTCGTAGGTATGGTGCGTGATCATTTCTTCCCGTTCGCATCAATCGTACGATGCAAATGCTGTATCGCGTGTTCTTGTCGAGCCACTCAGTGTCGTGGGTTTGTGTGTGTGCATGTTTTTTTTTTTTTTGTTGATGGGTGAATGGATATAGTCTCTGGTTTTTAACGTAAACCACCTGTTGTGTAAACTTACGTTTACGGGATGCCCATGCATCCATGGGAGCAAGGATATGCCTTACCATCGCTTACCTACATTAATAATACCAAAGCAGAACTTCCACACTTGGTATGGGTCGAGGCCGATCTAAAACCGCTTACTGCGCTTAGGGTCACAGCACCCAGTACTTATTTGCTATTCTATAATGGGTCAAACCAACAGGAAGACCCTAACCGCGATTTGGTTTTAAACCACAGCCACCATGACGCTCCCACAAGGGGGCCTATTTCAATAAGTCAGGCCCGGACCGAAATCCGAGGGGCTCCTGACCCCCATGGTACCGCGATTTAAGTCCTAGTAAGGACTTCCAGTGGTCTTGCCACCAACAAGACCTATGACCGGCAACTTGTAACTGGTCAAATCGTATCATCCAGTCATGCAAAAAATCTGGATGTTTTCGATAAGACCAGTTATAGAATAATCTACCCCCGCTTTATTATTAGACAACGTCATTGATGGGCGAAGCCTTGATAATTGGGCGGGGGCCCACCAAGGAGGTACAGTTGGAATCGATCCAGGCTTTCCGCAATTGCTAGCACCTCTAGCTGGTAGGAGTGGTACTTCTTCTCAGCTTCGGTTAATTTGCGGCTGAAATATAGTACCGAGCGAAGTCTGCTGTCTGTCGGGCTTCTTTGAAACAGGATACCCGATACCCCCATCCCTGATGCATCCGTGTATACTTCGTGCCCGCGTTCTGGATCGAATAGCGCCAGCACTGGTGGATTCATGAGTATCTCCTTTAACTTCTGGAACGCCGTCTCCTGTGGTTCGGTCCACTCAAACCTGCTGTCTGCTTTTGCCAAATCGGAGGAATCCAGTTAGCCCAAGGAACTGCCGTACGGTGTGAATGTGAACGTCCTTTGACGTTGGAAACATCTGGATGGCTGCAGTTTTCCGTTTGTTGGGTTTTATCCCTCCTTCATTAACTTGATAACCGAGGAACTCAATGTCGGTCTCTAGAAATGTGCATTTGCTCAGATTCAGCGTAAGTCTCCACTCTCTCAAGACCTTGAGTAATATCCGGATCTTTGGCATTCCCTCCTCAATGGTTGTGCTGAGAATAACGACGTCGTCAAGGTAAATAGCAATATATCCTGGTGCCAGTCTGGTCTTTATTTGTTTCATTATGTGTGCCGGTGCATTTACCAATCCGAAGGGCATTCGGTTGAATTCGTACGCCCCCTCGTCCGTTGAAAACGCAGTGTACTTTCTACTGCTTTCTTCCACAACAATTTGCTGGTACCCAGAAGTTAGATCGAGTGTTGAAAAGAATGCGTTTCCTCCCAATAACGCTAGTACTTCGTCAATGACCGGCATGGGAAACTTGCGCTTTACTCTTGCCTTATTCAGCAATCGGCGAATTGAAATCGGATACCGATGGCCTTATTATTCTTCTGTTTAGCAATTGGCTTCATCCAGCCACTGGCAGGCTGATTGCAAACCCAACTCTCAAAATTACACGTGGAGTTTATACTCGGACAGTGCAAAAATTCTGCCGACTTGTGGAATCTTTTGAACCTGACAACCAAACAGGATATTTGAGATTAAAACTATGTGCAATAATTTATTTTCAGTTTCAAGTCTGATGTCCACAATATAAATTCATATACTGTCTGTCATAAAGCAAATATTTCCATAATCCATGAAATGCGATGGGATGGGTTGGGTAAGAAGCGGACGGAAAACTACGCATCTCAACATCCATAAAAAGACTTGGCTATTACCGGATCAATCAACTGTCAACCAGGTTGATTACATTACGATCGTCGCCACACACTCCTCCAGAATTATAGGTGTTCGATCTTTTCGAGGAGCTACCATTGACTCCGATTGCGGTAGGAATGCGGATATCACAGGCAGAACGGAGTTCGATGTCGAAAAGCTGAAACCGCAAGACAGCGCCAGAGTATTTTCCCATCTCGTTTCCTTCAAGTTCTCTTAAAGTCCTAACCCCCCTACACAAAACATAGAACACCAATGGGAATGATGTCCATGAGCCATCAGAGACACTGTTTCCGATGTGATTAGTTTCAAAGCGCTGTCAAAAAGAAACCTCTGATTTGATGATGAATGTAGACAGGTACATGCAGCCAAATAAGAATCTGATCTGCATCGAAGGACGAAGGCTGCTCGTGAGCTCTACCAACAGAAAAGAATGGAACTACGTAGGCCTTTGGGAAAGAAAAAGGAAGAGCACGAGAAGCCTGCAGTCGAGGAAGTGCAAAGATGTTTCTGCAGGAGTGGCGTTCAAAAGTTTAATCGTAGAAAAAAAGGAACATGGCAGGGCTACAAAACCAGAATGGAAGTTTACGAAGATGAACATAGTAGAAGAGTCACAGTCAGTGCTGAGAATACGGAAAGACTACTTCTAATGACGGAGATGATGGTCAAAGTACTGCTGTCAGGCAGTAGACAGCGAAGATGACAGAGAATTTCGTTCTCCTGAAATTAAGTTAACAATATCGAAGCATAAGTTTACCAAAGCTGCTGGTGCAGATGGACTGGCTGTTGTACTGTACAGCATAACGACGAGCTACACATCACCATGTTCAATTTTGACACGGATGACTATGGAGAGCTCTCGCTAAACCATCAAGGTCGGTAGTGAATAATACGAAACCTTCAATGTCCAGCACCACAAGTGCTCATGATAAATTATCAATAGCATTCGGGACCTTCAAACCTTCAACCATAACATTAGCCTTGCTATTAATGCTCATCAGCTTACGGTCAAGTCTGCTTTTGGACCTAAAATACGTGATTCTTTTCTAAGCCGTACAACTCGCTTATGGAATGGCCTGCGGAGCTCTTCATCACTTGTCATTACAGTCCGCAAGCATTCAAGATTAACCCACATCGGTATCCTCTGTCTTTCCGCTCTTATTTTCCTTTGCCGGCACAGTGTGAAAAGGAAAAATAGATCTTAATTAAATTGAAACGCGTAACTGAGGATGGTAAGTTTATGTTAGTTAAGCTTAAAGGACGAACTGTAGGCCGCTATTAGCATGTAAGTAATAAGCGTCTATTTTCGTGTATCAATATCAAAACGAAGAACTCCACTGCAGCTTTTTCCACTCACACAAACACTTTCAGAATGAGCTCTTTTGTTAGCAAAGTCCTTTTCAAGGTAAACAAAAGAAAAGTAATGTCAAACACAAAACAGGAATCTACTACTACTGCATCTGTGCACAATTCCATTCAAACTTCCTCCCATTCTATTGTAAAGGAAAACACATTTCATACGACTAATTTGGTAATCATTTAATTGATGTAAACGTCACTAATTAATAAACTTCATCTTCAACATAAAATTACGAAACGCCGAAGACAAACAGAGCGAAAAGCGAAAAGCACAATGCCAACCCCACAGAATCCCATGAAAGAAGCTCCGTCCATAGGATACCCACACGACATGTCAACTTCTCGGCCGCTTTGTACAACGATCTCAAAAGGACACTGCCACACCAAAGACAAGAAGGACAAGTATCACTACGATGATGGTATTTCATCTCTGACTCTGACCGCATATAAAAAGGATATTCCAATTTATTAAAGGAAATTACTTCTACTTAAGGACGAAAATCTCCCTTCTTCAAATGAACCAACTGAATTTGTGCTCGTACAATTGCTTCTCATATTTATATATGGGCATTAGGCAGAAGCCAACGTTTAATGGACTTCGACTGTGGTGGAGTTTTCTTTTAACTGAATGCACCCACCGTCCGACCTCACATTCATTCAGGACTAAAATCTAGAAGCAGAAGCAGTGCACTCTCCGAAAAATCCTTCACTACATTCAGTGAATTGGGGTGGATCCAGAGTATCCAGGGTATCCAATTAAACGAAAAAGAAATTATGTTCACTTTGATTTGTGCTAATACATACTTGTATATGTTTGTCTTTTTGTTTGTGTTGGTGTGTAAAAGGACATTGCGTTGAATGTTTGTTGAATTAGCTGATGAATTCAGCTGGAATGGATATTTTCTGTTTGACTTTACGACAAAACGTGGATGGGGTGTCCTTTATTCCCCATACTCTCATACTCATCTTTTTTTTTTCAATTACACCCGCAGATATCGCAAGGACAATAAAAAAAAAAAGTAAATGTGTATTATGAGCTCGCTGATAAGAAACGAAATCCTGTGCTTTTCTAACCCCAACCCCTGGGAAAGGAACACATAAAAGGAACCACAAATGGCGCAAAGAATTTTGACGAATCGCATCGAGATAAGCAACAAATCGTTCCTCCGTTTTTGCATATCATTACGAAGGATATGCCAGGACCTACAAATGTACACTTGGAAGTAAAAAGACCTTCGCACCCATTACCATAAGCCATGTAAAAAAAAAAACAAAAAAAAAAAACAGGAGATCTCTCAACCTCTCATACTCTCACCCCTCGATGGAAGATTTTTATTGTCCTCAATCGTAAGTATGACTACGGGGTGGGGGGTAGCTTTGATGAAGAAGAAGATGACAACAATAACAACAAAAACAGAGAGAAAAAAAAATGGATCTCACTACACCAATTCGAAATAAATAAGTTCCAACTGTATCGCGTCGAGATACAGTTTAATTGAAAAACTGTCGGAAGTGGAATTTCTTATCTAAATGTTGGGAGGCAGTTTTCCAACACTGGCGGCTCGTCCTGTCCAAAATGTTGACGTTTTCTAAATCCGGTGCTCGGTCTGTCCCTGCGCCCTGTCGTATGGTTACTTGTTTTTAGTTGTATCGTGTCGGGGGAAGCTCGGTACTCTCTCTGTATGGCTCTCGCACAATCTCGATGCGGGGCAAATAATAAATTTCTAATCTAAAGGATATTTTGCAGATGCCAGGTACCGGATGGAGCGATTTCTGCCCTTGGAATGGTCCAAAGGACATCACAATAAGTTTCAGATGAAGATTTGGTTGGTCTTTACTCGAGGGAAGGTGGGGTAATACTCTTTTATTATATCCTGCGACTGAATTGCGAATTTTGAGTTTTCGGCTGATTAGAAATGTCGTGCAATTTTGAGAGGTTTGCACCTTTCTCAAGTCGAGTTTTGAAGTTTCCGTCAGTTGATCGTTAGTTGGATGTGATAATTGTCCAAATTCAGTCATCCCAAGAGATATATTCTGTGGTAGTCTATAAATTTTATGTCTTGCAGAAGGTATGAGTAGATAGTGAATATTTTTCACTAGGTAATTTGGGATGCATAGAATATTTATTTTGCGCGAGTAGTGCACGGACATTATCAGGGCGGGAAGTTACTTCCTTTTTCCGGTGTGTTTGCATGACAAAGGTGCAGGATGCATTCGCTTCTCGTGTTTTCTTTTTCTCAAAAAGAAATATATGAACTCTAGGTAATTTGGGTGCAAGTATGTAAGTAAAAAGGTCCGCATTTAAAAGAGTTCTTTAAAATAGTAAATTATCTTTAAAAAGAAAATATATTGTACGAGTAGTACACTTCTAATTCGAAATCATATCTCTTCCTCTTCTTAGGTCATTAGCGCTGCACTTACAAATTTAACGCGAGACATTAGGCCTAGTCATCTGATGAATTGGTTTGAAGAATATATTGTGCAATGCAAATGATATTCAAGCGAGATGTTAACTTATGAAATTCGAACACGGAGAAGCAGATGTAGTAGACTTAAATTACAATCCCAAAATCTTCCCACAATAGTGAGGATCTTAAATACATAGATCAGAGTATTAGAGAAATGGCTGAAGCTTTTGCCACAGGTAGCAGTTGAATTGATCGATTCCAAAAATATTACAATGAATACTCCTATATGCAGACAATGAATGTCCTCGGTGGACTCCATACATTTTTGGGGCACCATTCTGTAGCTTAAGTGGCTTAAGATTATCGAAAATTTATAGAAAAGCAACCACCGACGGAACGGCCTACTTGCTGAGTTATTTAAGGCAGCTGGACACGACTTGGCAGGAAGTATGCCTAAAGAATGGAAAATTAACATCATTTGCCAGAGCCTCCTAACTGCGTCGATTATGGAGGCATCAATCTTGTTAACATCGCATATCTGCCGTCTTGTGTGAACCCCTGAAGCTACTTATCAGCGATCTAATTGGGCTCCTGCAGTGCGGTTTTAAGCCAGGTAAGTCCACTACGGCACATTCCAAGAAGTGCAAATTACAATATATATGACAGCATTAATAGAGACGAGCAATACAGAACTATGTTTATGCAGATTGAAGAGGAAACGCTTGCTGCTCCGCAAAGCTCGGAAACTATCTGTCCGAGACATCTGACGTCGAAAACGGATTTTGGCAAAGTGATACGCAGTCATGTAACTTTTTTAATATCGTACTTAACAAAATTGTACAAAACTCGCATGTCAATACCAAAGTCGCAATCTTTGTCGTCTTACTGCTGGAATACAATGAAACCGCTGTCATAGACGTAGTCGCTATCACTTTAGGTCGCACACCGATAAAAAACGAAATACCGGAGGAGCCTACACAACAAATTCTGGAAATGCTATTAAAGCTAGAGAATTTAAGTCTCTAGCGGATTGTCGTATAAAGTGTAAGGCAAACATTTCTGAAGAAGACCAACAAATATTTTTCAAAAGTATTGGGCGCTAGGAAACTGGTCTGATTGTTGTTTTCTGAAACGAAGACAAAAAGGAACGCAAGACATCCTACAAAGCCAAGAAATCGAAAATTTTCTAACCAGTACTTCCTAGAAGTCCACGAGAAGAGAACACCCGTTTGTCAAAAGTGTTTTCGGTCAACTTTGTCTGAAACGGAACAATTTATCAAGCAAGTTGTTAAAAAGAAGACAAATTCAGCAGAAACAGCGATTCAAGGTGATCAGCGGGGAAGTGGAGTTACAAACAAAATTAACTTACAAAGAGAAAACGAGATCCGGGAACATATCAACTCTTTTCCAACCTATGAATCTTACTATTCCCGAAGAGACAGTGCCTGCAAATATTTTCACAGTGATTTGACTCTTTCATTGATATATAGATTATACTGTGAAAAATATCAATCGGTAGCTTCGATTTCGACATTTTCAAAAATATTCAAAAGTATGTATATAAAATTAAAAAGTCCAAGCTTGATACCTGCCACAGATGTGAAATTCTAAAAACGAAAATAGAAATTGGAGCAATGGAAGAAGAAGTTACAAGTCAATTACGAAAAAAAGCAGGACGAGCACCATAAACTAGCTGACCTCACGTACAAAAGCAAGAACAAGGACAAGAATATTGGTACGAATGACGATTCAATAAAAGTGTACGCATTTGACTTACAACAGCGATTTCCTACTCCATTCCGTAGAACAAATGCTTCGTTCTACAAAAGGCAACTGTGGACGTACAACCTCACGTCCATAACAGTTTAACAAACCAAGCATATTGTTATATGTGGGATGAATCCATTGCAAATCGTGGAGGTAATGAGATCTTATCCAACATCTAAAAATAATCCCAAACACCATTAAACACCGTCTATAGTGATTTTTTTTTTTGTTTTTATAAACTAGCACGCGCTCAAGGAAATTTAGGGAGGAAAGAAAGATAGTTACCGATGTACGTTGGTTTTATATGTCTGAATGTTGTAATGACTAGGAAATAGAGAGCGCGGCAGGACATTCCACAAGCGAGTTGTTCAACTTAGGAACGAATCACGATATTTCAGAGTACGTTCGAAAATAGGCTGGAGGGTATACTGATGAGCATTCATAGCAAGACGGGTGTTACGATTGAAGGTTTGAAGGAGCGGAATGCTACTGGCGATTTCTATAGAGAATTGGTGGTGGAAATAGCGATAAAACAAAGTGAGATACGACATATTTTGTCGGTGTTCGAGGGTGTCTATTGCCTGAGTGATATTGGTATCAGCTATGAGTTTTATCGCACGATTTTGAATCTAGTCTAGCAGAGGCAGAGATGTTTTAGACCCACCTCACCAGATGTGAGCATTGTACTCCAATTATGGGCGGATGAATGCCTTATATTTTGGGGCCAGATCAGAAAGTGAGTATTTCTTACATCGTTTGAGAAAGCCTAGACATTTCGCAGTATTTTTAGCGAAATCGAATATATGATCATTCCAACGTAAGTTGTCATTGACACACATACCGAGAATGGAAAGTTTTTCGGTTTCAACGATGCAAGTGCCATTCATGGCTAATGGCTGGGTATTTAAATTTCGCTTTGACGCCATCGTTGTGTTTTGGAAGCATTAAATTCCACTCGGTTAATAGTTCCCCAATTGGTTATGTTGTTGATATCGGAATTTAATGAGCTTAACATACGCTGCCGTTCCCGTTCTACAGCCGAAGAGCAGGGACGTGAGTCCGGAAACGAATATGAAAAGCAGAGAGTACTGTCGGCAGCAAACGAATATATTGGATTAGAAGTGGCAGACAAGAGATCATTGATAAAAAATTAAATAGAGTTTCGAAGACAGAACGAAGTTCTGGTGCACACCAGCATTTATTTTGTGAATATCAGATTTGAAACCATCCAAGACAACTTAAATTGAACGTTCCGAAAGGTAATTTCCAATCCATTGAAGAAGAGAGTCATCCATTCCAAAAGTACGCATTTTTGACAAAAGAGCCTGATGCCAAACTCTGTCAACTGCTTTAGAAATATCAAGTGCAACTATCTTGCTTTCGCCAGATTGGTGTAGACTTTGGTTCCACCAAATCACCAGTGGGCCTGTTGCAACGAAAACCGTATGCAGGTCATTGAGAAGTTTTCGTGTTTCGAGATATTTCATTAGCTCACGGCTTATCAGCGTTTCCATAACTTTCGTAAGAAGGGACGTAAGTGCAATGGGTCTGTAGGAGGAGAGAGAAGAAGATTCGCCTTTTTTAGGGACGGCCCTAAGTAGGATTGATGAAAAAGCTTACGCAGTGGTTTTGCCAGCGTGGAAGAACACCTCTTCAGAAGAAGGGGAGATATACCATCTGGACCAGCGGATTTATATATGTTGAGATCTTTAAGTACTCTTGCTACTACACGAGTGCGAAAGTGGATTCGTCCCATTGAAGATTCGATGCACTCAAGTGTAGGCGGAGACAAACAAATTTCACACACTTGAGAAAGACGTTGCAGTCATTTCTGGCTCGTTTAAACCTTTTTCGGTTTTCCTCTGTCGGATTGGTCTTGAAGGACCGAAAAAACACTTCTCTAAGCCTGAAAGCCTCTTTACAGCTCGAGTCGTACCATGCCTTTTCTTTTGGTTTGATACTCTTCATCCGATGAGGGATAAAGGATCTCATTCCGAAGAGAATGGTGTCAGTGGTCATATCAGCAGCGGCATCCACGCCGTTATCGACGAAACATAGCGACCAGTTAAATTTCCTAAACAAGGTGTTAAGTCTGCCCCAATTGACTTTCTTGTATTGTCATATGGTTGTGTCATAACTGTGTGGTCGGTGTACGAGAAATTAGCTGATATGACACAATGGTCCGACGAGCCTAGGGGAGAGCACATCAACGGAGTACTTATCAGGGTGAGAAGTTAAAAACAAATCCAGGGTGTTGGCGGTATGACTATCAACGTCTGGTATTTACGTGGACTCGTTTACAAGCTGGGTTAAGTTATTTTCCGCAGCGAAGATCTTAACACACCGTCCTTCGGGCGTTGTCAAAGTCACCCAGAATTGTGTATATTGAAATCGCACGTAATAACGATTTCAGTATGAGGATACAGGGATGCAATTCTTTGAATGGAGTCAGACAGCACATCAGACTCATTGGAAGTCGAATTGTTATCCAGTTTGGATCAGCTTGCTAAAAAATTAATTGAATCGGGAGAAGAAAAATTTAGTGCTGGCATTGAAGGCAGTTTGAATCCTGATCAAGTTCGTACAGAGGTCTATTCGATCAATCAACTGAGTGAAAAGGTATTTTGTATTTTGGTTAAGAGATTTTTCCTCATGTTATTTAAGCAACCATAATTGCTGGATGTGGCTATGGGGAAGATGTCATTTTACTACGCATACCACTTATATCTTTCGACACCACCTTCAAATTCAAAGTGATATTTCAATCTTTTGAATTTCTAGCAACTCTAGTTTCAACTGAATGTATGTTCACAATAAATATTTAAAATCTCAATTGCAAGTGTACGTCCAGGAGGATCTACACTTTTGTTTAGGCTTAGGAATCTTATGAAAATATTCGACTTATAAGGGCCGCCGCCGGTAGTATTTATCTCATTTTTATTTGCTATAAATTTTTTTTCAAATCTATCCAAACCTAAATTCTTAAATTTTATATTATAATTTATAAATAAACGATTTTTGCTTATGTACCTTCATCCATTTGTCCGTAGTCTTCCTCAAATCCCTTTTGCCACAAACGGATTTTTTTCCATTAGGCACATCAAATTCTCCATCTGGCGTTTATTCGTAAATTTTTTCCTAAATTTCTTAAAAAAAATTAATTAGAAACCACGGTAGGAGCCTTCTCCAACAGACTCGAAGGATTTCCCCCCACGAACAAAAAGAAAAAACAAAACAATTTTCGAATCTCTGATTCCCGAGAGGTTTTTTTTTTTTATTTTTTATTACAATACATTCTTATATTTTTTTTTTTTTGTAATTATTTGTTATGCTATTATTTTTTTATTTTTTTGACTTGTGTCTTTTGTGTCTCCACTCGAACTCGTCTCAACCGAAAATCTTCTCCGCCAAATGTCGGTTTATCTTCCCGTTTCTCGTTAAAAACGCTCGTATTTCTTTCTACAGTTTTTCTTGCCTTTTGAATGGCTCCGGCGACTTTCGAAAGGGTAATGGACAAAGTGGTGCGAGGACTATCATGGCGGATGGCCCTTATATACCTTGACGACATCATTGTTTGCTCTGAAACTTTCGAGGAACACCTTGTCGATCTGGAAGCCGTACTAAGTCGACTTCAAGCTGCAAAACTAAAACTGAAATTTCTTCAAAATGAGTGTGAGTTACTTAGGGCATGTCGTTTGGTCGAACGGAGCCGAACAAAATAGGAACCGACTCCAAAAACCAAGCGACAAGTTCGAGGCTTGCTGGTTTGCAACCATGGCAAAACCCCTTTCAGAGTTAACCGAAGAAAAACGGCGATTTAGTTGGACTGAGAATAGCGATTGGCAGATTGAAAGGTAAGTTAACGACCCTATCTTGGAATTTCCTTGCAACGACAGGCAATTTATTTTAGATACCGACGCATCGAATGTGGGCATTGGAGCTGTCCTAAGTCAAAAACAAGGTGCAACGGACGTAGTAATCGAATATTTTAGTCGCATTTTGAATAAAGCAGAGTGGAACTACCACTGTGTGACGAGAAGAGAATTGCTGGCAGTAGTCCTATCCACTCATTACTTTCACCACTACCTCTTCGGCCGATAAGTTTTGTTTCGAACCGGTCATGCTTCCATCCGATGGCTTCAAGCGACCTGGGTGGCAAATGGCCAGATGGCTAGAAAGACTGCAGCGATACGACTTTGAGATATTGCATCGACCTGGGCCTCAACACCGTAAAGCAGATGCATTGTCTAGAAGACCTTGCAAATACTGCACCAAAGCCGAGATAAAAGAACATAATCAATGTCAAATCCTACACTTGGAAAGCGATAATAGTAGCTTTCAAAAAGAGCAACATGATGATGCAGCGCTTATTAAAATTATCCGCTGGATGCAAGAAGGCCAACGGCCTAAGAAGGAAGAGATTCTAAATGAGAACTCAGAGGTAAAAACTTTTGGTCCATGTTTCAACAACTTCCTAAATCGGGTGAAACAAGAAAAACTGTTACCGGTAATACCAAGAAAAGTGATTCCAAAAATTCTTTCGCATCTCCACGATAGTCCTAGCGGAGGACACTTGGGTTACAGAAAAACTATTGGTAAAGTAAAACGCCGATACTTCTGGACTGGACGAACAATTGATGTTAAGCTACAGCGTCGAAACTGCAAAACTTGTCAATCGAGAAGATGTCCTACCCGGCTAGCCATAGGCAAGCTACAACCAAGTCAACCAGCAAGCCCCTTTGAATGCAGTGGATGTCCTAGGTCCACTTCCCAGAATGGCGAGGGAATCGAAGCGTTGCTGTCGCAATGGATTATTTCACAAAACGGCCCGAATGCTTTGCAGATCCTAACCAGACAGCAGAATTGGTAATCGAACAAATAATTAATATCAGCTTTGCAAATTTGGAGTCCCACACATAATCAATTCGGACCAATGGAGGAACTTCGAGTTAGAAATATTTTAAAATGCAATGGAGTTATTAGGCAATCAAAAACGCGTACAACACTCTTACGCCCTCAGCCAGATGGAATGGTTGAATGTTTCAACCGTACATTTCAAGCAAGAGGATAGGTTTCTTTCCTTTCGCTTCTTCTCAGTTCCCTTACGGGGAACTTGATTCTTCCGTGTAAAGTATTCGTGTTTCTTAGTAAAAAGGTTTTGTTCAAAAAACAATGGCGCTGGCTAAGGAAGAATCAATTGCGAAGCTAATTTGTAACTTCTCTTCTAATTCACAAAAGGTCGGTAAGGTGAAGCAGATAAGAGGGTACTCGTGGGCAGAAGAAAATTAATGGACGGCTTCTGCAGCAAATTCAATGATGCCCATGATTGCATCTCGTCAACAGAGGTAACAGAAGATAATGAAAAGGATCTTCAGAGGTGTCTATCGGATGAGCGTTTTGCCAAAATTGAATCTGCGTATGGCGAAGCCTTAGGAGAACACAATGATCTCATAGACGAGCTGTCCACGACCGCGGATAATACCATAAGTATATTTCATTCAACACCGACCAGTCCCGTCATAAGCGGAGGAGACGTCAAATCAACTTTGCCAAAACTTCAGCAGCCCAGCTTCGATGGATCATTTAACGAGTGGCTGAACTTCAAGGACTGGATGCAATGGCTGCATGCTCTCGGCAAAATCTAAGTTAAGTCAACAAAAAACCATCAAAACCACAACCGGTCCACTGCCATCAAGCAAATGTCAATCGATATCCAAGTTGCTTTGGTAAGCACGTTCTAATGTTTTGTCCTGATTTCAGAAAACAAACTCCACCACAGAGACTGACGTTCGTGATGAAAGTGAAGGTGTGCAGAAATTGTCCCAAAGCTAACCATACGCAACAGCACTGCTCATCGGATTTTACCTGCTTAAGATGTCACCAAAACCACAACGCAATGTTCCACGACAGCATCCAGGTGCAAGAGCCCAACGTAATCACAAACCAATTGCGGACAAACAACATCTGTGACCCCCGTCACCCTTGTAATTCACTCTGTGAATCTGTCGATGAAAATTCACTTGCCAAGCTAAAACTGATTCTGCTGGCTACAGCTCAAATTGGAGTATGATCTGCTACCGGACATCATTTAAAATTCGAGCTGGTTTGGATAGCGGTTCCCAAGCTTCATTTATTAGTGAGTATGCGGTTCAACAACTTCATCTCCGACGGACACGGCTTCTGGTGCCGGTGAGTGCGGTAGGGGGATCGAGTGTGGGTAAATCAACAGGTCTGGTCGATATCTCTGTGAATTCTCTCAGAGACCCTGGTTTCAATATGGACTGCAAAGCACTAATTTTACTACGCTTGGGTAATCTCATGCCCACTATGCGAATTGACATTTTCTGAATTGTTGGGTCTTGATCTGGCTGATCCAAAATTTCATGAGGCAGGCTCTATCATAATTCTTTACGGCTCTCTCTATATGGGGAAATTATCTGCTGAGCTACTTACGCTCACCTATGGTTTAAACTGCTCGCCGTATCTTACAATAAAGGTGCTCCACACCCTGGCCAATGATGAAGAAGTTGAATTTCCTCAAGCTGCTAAAGTACTCCGGGAATCATTCTACATGGATTACTGAAGTTGCTACAACGAGGAGGTTTCCTGCTACGAAAATGGAACTCAAATTCGACCAAGTTTCTAAAAGGAATAAGCACTTACGACAATTTGAGCGACCCTTGCTGTGATCTGATTTTGGACCGTGAAACCAAGGCACTTGGGATCTACTGGTATTGTAAAAGTGATTGCATAGGCTACAAGGTGAACGTCACGAAAGTCCCGTCAGCAATTACAAAACGTCAACAACTTTCTGATGTCGCCAAAATTTATGATCCAACTTGCCTGCTGGCTCCAGTCCTGATAACAGGTAAAATAATCGGTCAATAATTGTGGCTCTCTGGTATTTCCTGGGATGATCCACTTCCGGAAACTCATCAGCAGAACTGGGTTCGATTTCGAGAAGAGCTTCCATCGATAGATGACAACAAGATTTATAGATGGGTTTTCTCGTTACCAGAGGCCTACATATTTTCTCCGACGCGTCTACCTCTGCTTATGCTGCCGTTTCCTATCTACGAGTCAAAACAGTTGATGGTGAGTGAAATTAAAGTGTCGATTCTCACGGCCAAAACTAAAGTATCACCGTTAAAGGAGATCACCGTCCCGTGTTTGAAACTCAATGAAGCACTTCTTGCTTCGAAAGTAACTTCCAAAGTGCTCGAAACCTTAAAGCTGAAGCCAATTACGACTTACTGCTGGTCTGACTCGAAAAAAACTCTCAGCTGGATCCGGTCAAATCCTGGAAAGCATAGCGATACGTTGTCAATCGGATTACCAAAATCCAAGAGCTGACAGCTATTGACGGTTGGAAGTACGAGTATGTGCCAACTGATAGTAACCCTGCTGACGTAGCCTCCGGTGGTGTGTACCCTTCCTAGCTAGGGAACCTCGACATATGGTGTACTGGTTCAGACTGGTCAAAGAGAGATGAAAACGAATGGCCGAAACAATGTTTGCGACGTCAAAGAGGTACTTGAGGTAACTTCATTGCTTACGCAAGCCCCATCCAAATTGACAGAGAATGTTGGAGCACTGGGCCTTCTCGGCAGATACTCCAATATCGCCACATTAATTGGAGTTACATGCTGGTGCCATCGTTTTATTGACATCAAACTAAGAAGACAACATTCGAAATCACCCTGGTGCACAGCTTCTGAACGGCGAGTAGCCTTACATTTCTGGATAAGGTATGTTCAAAAAATACATTTTGCTAATGAAGTTTCTTGTCTCTCTCAAGGTAAACCTATCAGTTCAAAAAGCAAGTTACTAAAACTTAATCCAATTATCGACGAAAGTGGCATCATACGATTGAATGGGCGACTAATAAATGCTTGGCTGCGTATGTGTGAACGATTTCCTATTATACTTCCTAACGAAAGCAAATTTATTGAGATGCTTATAGATCAAGGCCATTCGTGTACTATACATTGTGGCAAGTAAACAACCCTGAACCTTCTCCGAAGACGCTATTGGATAATTGATGGTCGGACCTTAGTTCAGAAGTGCATCCGTCGTTGTTTGATATGTTTTCGTCAAAAACCACTAATTACTCCTCGTTGTACAGCTGCTGCTCCGTTCAAGCATACTGGACCTTACGCTATTCGACCACAAAAGGCCGAGGTCTTCGAAGTTGCAAAGCATGGGTTGCTCTCTGTGTCTGCCTGAGCACTAAAGCTATTCATCTGGAACTCGTGAGCGACATGACCACCGAGACGATCCTTGCAGCTTTGCGACGCTTCTTTTCCACATGAGGATACAACTCTAGCATCTATAGCGACTGTGCAACGACATTTTTTGGTGCAAATGTTCATGGCATTTCATTCCACCAGGGCTTCCGAACTTTGGAGGCATATCGGAGGCCGGCGTCAAGAGCATGAAACATCATCTGAAGCGAACCATCGGCGAGGCTAGTCTGACTTTTGAGGAATTTTATACCGTCCTGAAGCAAATTGAAGCCGTGCTTAATTCGAGACCTCTGTCAGCACTGTCTGATGATCCTAATGACTTAGCTGCCTTGACCCCTGGACACTTCTTGGTGGGCGGCCCCATCACTGCCACTGCGGGACCAAACTTGTTGGACATCAAGACCGGTAGACTTTCACGGTGGAGACAGCTCCAACAAATGCAGCAGGATTTTTGAAAAAGGTGGAGTTGTGAGCATTTGCATGAGCTCTAGGTAAGAAACAAGTGGAATCAAGCCAAAATGAACATTAAAGCGGGCGACCTGGTCCTTGTTCGAGATGAACGTGAATCACCCACTCAATTTCCACTAGGCTGAGTCTTGGAAGTACATTCTGGAGACGACGATCATCAATATTGAAATGAGCTATCTCAAAGTTGGTGGTGCTTCCAATTGACAATGAGTTTACGGATGAAGACGGTGGGCGGCCAGGAGTTTCGTCACAATAACTGGACGGAATGTTGAAAAGTATTATTTTAAAAGCTAGTTCTCACTAGTGCCCCATATCTGGCAATACCATGGCTAGTTAACATATTCATCGCAATGCCAAACTTCTGTCAGAATTTTTTGCAATAAAACGTGTTTCAAGCAAGAGGTTCCATCTCCCTTCTAGGTTTCTGGAATCCGGAACAATACATTAAAAAAAACATTTTAACTTGAATATTGTATAATCCAACTCGTTTCCTTTTTTCCTTGTTTACTCTCCTTCCAAACAAAAGTCTCTCTAAGGCAGAAGTTTTGCCAATTTAGGAGGATCTCTGTTTTAGCAAATTCGAATATGATATCTGCTAGAGACAGCCGCATTTGTATAAAATCCCTGAATTCAATCGTAAAAACGATATGTGGTATTTGTCAATAAGTTGGTCAAAAAGTTCTCTACATTTACTGGACACCTTGTCAGTGTGACATTCAAGGAAACTTTAAGGCCGAAAAACTTATCAAATTTAGCGTATAGCTAGATATCATTTCATTCTTTTAGGACATAGAGCCCACGCTCATTATATGTAAACCCATGTTGCGATAGACGAGTTCAGTTGGTGGCGGACCTCAGATAGTCAAGAGTCTCTTATCTGCAAAAACCCCAAATATCAGCGCCTTATTGGGGATCATCATAACCCCATAGACTTACCTTGCAGGGGCTGTGGCAATGTCTGCTTACCTTTCTCGCTCACGGGAAGAAAAACGATGATTTATAATTTTTTTTTCGAAAATCTTTGAAAGTCGTGAGAAGTATCAGCCTCTTAATTTTGCTAAAAGCTACCTTTTAACAATTCTGATATAAAAATATCCCTAAACCTCCTGGTCTCCACTTTAGGTTGTTGTATAACAAAGCTGAGAACAAGAAGAATTGGCAAGACACATGTTAATTCTCATCAGGCAGCATGGGAACGCTGACAAATAATAACGCCCTTCTTCTCCTTTGATTTATTGGGTAGGTTTTTATTTTTTAAGGATGTCATATTAGTTAACAAATGATAGATAACAAAAGATTATTTAGATCTTATACTTTTGTGTGTCCTTCTCCTTCAAGCGCTGCTGTCGAAAGAAAACAAATGGAAGAAGATCTAGACCAAGATCCATTGAACTCGTACCCAAAGCGATCCATTGAACTACATTTGATGGTACGGCTATTATTAAGCGAACCATGACATTTGAAAGAGTAGGAAACACAAAGCGCTTACAAAATTGCTAGCTAAAAGTTCGTAAGTGGGTAAATTCGCCAACAACACATCTACAATCTGATGCAATCGTTTTCAAATATCACATCCGAAGGTATAACCTAATTGTTACGGACTCATATACTTATTTAATCATAGGTGGACGAATATTCCTCCGTCGGTTTAAGATTCCTCATATTAAGCACCTAGTTCCAGTTCGTAATTCGCTTAAGCCGAATAAGCCATTCGCTTTACCAAATTCCCATAATTAAGCGTTTCCCGTTTTATTTACACAAGTTAAAACGTTCTATGTACCTCTGCGAAACCCATCACATCACGTCGAATCCGTGAAAGTATCTAACGAATTCACTAAATTTCATCGGAAAAAGATTTAAAAAAAAAGAAACTTTGTTAAATCGAAAGCCATTCTCACAATTAGCATACTCTTAGCCGAGTAGATTCAAATCAATCGACTTCAATCGGCTTAGCCAAGTGGCCAGGAATTGCTAATTTACCGCAATCACCGGGATTTTCCTTTATTTTCTCCCTACGAAAAAAAGAAACCCTAGAAAATCTGAGTAAAAATAAGAAAAGAAAAAAAAAATTAAGAATATCCCAAGTAGCACAAAGTCTTTTATAAATCTCAGCACAGATTTTGAGTCCTTTTAAGTTGTATCCATAATTGCTGCGTGTTATTCTTTTCTTCCCAGTGGCTCATCTGCGGAAGTTCCCATCGTCATCCCGTTAATTATATCCATCCCTTGACATTGCCATTCTGGTCTTCCAAGTCATCGACTTTATTAACGCGGATTTGTTCGTAGTTTCATTTTGTCATTTACTTTACAATGATGGCAACTCACCGAAAACCTGTCTGATCGGAGACGATGAAGTTGAAGAAACACATTGACAGGGCGCACAGTCAATCTCGAAGAGAATGTCGTTTGTCGTTCTTTGAATTTTAACCTCTCACAGGACGAGTGAATATGAGTATTGTTATCCCTTCAACCGTTCCAGCTTTCAACTTTCTCTATACTCGTACTCGTACTCGTACATCATCTCTGGCGTTGTCTTCGTTTCTGTACATCTCATTGCGACAACAGCATTAGGATTCGGTTTTTTCTCACTCACCCTATACCCTCCGGGTTGCCATCGAGGATGATGCCGGTACTATATCCATACAGGGTGGTGATGTAGCAAATAAAACTCCAAAAATAAAGAGGAAATCAATAGGAATTGTGAGGATGTGTTCGTTTGGTTTTGCTCGTTGCTTTGGTTTTGTTTTGGGTCTCATTGATGCGTAAGTAAGTTTTACTTCGACGAAAAGTCCTTGCTGACGATATATGAATGTTGACAACTGCAAGGGTTGATTACTCCTACATACGTCGAAGGGTTGAAGTTGATTTTAAGAAAGACACTAAAGTTAATGTTGGGGTTTAAGGATGTGCACAAGGCCATGTATTGTACCTACACATGTGTGGGATGGTTTTGGAAGAGAAGACTTTCCGGTTAGACAACTGTAAGGGAAGTGTATCGCGTCTGTGTATATTTAAGAGAAGGACTAAGCAGGAGATGCGTGGAGATGTGAAAAAAATCGTTTAGACAGATGTTGAAGAGTCGGAAAAACAAACGTCGACGAACCGAAAAGGATTTAAACGTTGAGAGAACGTCGACACCTTAGATTACAATCTGTCTCGTCTGATAAAACGCACTAGCTAACCAAACCAACAAACTGTTGCATGCTCTCATCCGTTTGTTTGATGAATTTTTCAAGTTGACAGAGCTAAAAGGGTTGGGTTATTGAAGTAGTGGGTTGTGTTTGCTATGATTTCTACCGTAAGAATGGAGAATTCAAAGAATTTAGTTGGAAAAAACTTTTGTCTCTGTATAAATAGTTGCATGGAAACTACATGTAGTTAGATTCATATTGCAAAAGCCTAATCTATATTTTCTCACGTTCCACTCTGTTGTAATGTGCAGTGCTATCGTTACCCTCATTACAAGCGTCGTAGCAGGTGGTGTCTCCTATGTCCAGCGAATTACTGCTACCTAGAGCGTGAGCAAGTTGTTTGCATACTTTGGCCTTTCCTACAGAATACATGAAACAAATCTGCTGACTTTTTGTCTAAGTAAAGAAGAATTCGAATGACTTGGTATCCTGGAGAGTCGTTCTTACAGTAACTGTCACAGAAACCAAATTCTCCGAAAAAGCCATGATCTAGAACATAGAGCAAGGGTAACACAGGTTTGTGCTGAATTTGGTAGGGGCTTTAATACAAGCTTAGAATAACTTAAAAACTTAGGTTAGGAAGTAAGGGAATGGTGGAGGAAATCAAGATTAAGACGAGAGGTGCTCAGGTTAAAATCAAAAAGAGGGAGGCTTGAGTTGATCTTACGGAGCATGCGGGAGAGTGGTTCTTTAGAACCATAAGAGGCGAGGTGGGTTGGAATATAGAAGAGACGAGGACAGCGTGAATTATGAGGATTAGTGTTGAAGGAAATAGAATTCTAAAGGGCAGCGCAATCCACAGAACCAGAGAGCAGTCGATGAATGAGGAGAATGTCAGCTACGTTTCGCCGTTTTTCGAGGGTATTCAGGTTAAGAAGTTTGAGGTGGTCATAATAGGGAGGGAAGATAAAGGGGTCATCCCAGGGTAGTCCACGAAGGGAAAATCGAAGAAAAGGCCGTTAAATATTCTCGATTCGAGATATATGAACTCGCTGAAAGGGGGACCACACTTGGATATTCGAGAAAGGACCGGACAAGGGTAATGTAATGTAATTTTGTTACATAAGGGTTGCACAATTTTTTAGACCATCGTTTGACAAAACCGAGCGATGAGTTGGCTTTAAGGATTATTTCATCAATATGCGAACGGAAGTTTAACTCTCTGTCGCATAATATTCCAAGGTCGCGAAGGGATTGAACCTGGGCTACAGGTTGAAAATAAAGTCGAGGAGGAGATTGATTGGACTTACGAGACAAAGCTTAATGGAGACATTAAGCTCAAAGCAATTTTTTATACACCAAGTGGAAAACCTGTCGAGGTCTTCTTGAAGAAGAATAGAGTTTTGGGCTGATGAAATAGTGTTGGAGAACCTAGTATCGTCGGTGTAAATGGATGGGGAGCAGTGAAAAAAAACAATACCGACATCAGACAAAGATTAAGACCATGTCATCAAGTGATAGAAAGCGCATTTACTGTAAAGCAGCTAGTAGACCCAAATAATTTCAAAGAAGCTACAAAATCCCCAAATGCGTTAGAATGACTTGGAGACATGCAGGAGGAGTGCATAGCCAAAATGCACAATATGTTGTAAAATATGGAGGTAACTACTCACGCACAAAGCACATTGCTTACAAATGCCACTTTATTCGAGAAGCTTTCGAACAAGGCGTCATTACAGTAGAGTATCTTCAGACGGACAAAATGACTGCAGATGCTTTGACTAAAGCAGTTTCAAGGGTTAAACATCTATTTTGCTTCCGGACATTGGGTCTAAATCTTAATGTCAATGTTGACAAGGAGTGTTGAAATGCATGCAACATTCCCATTTTCTTTGTATTGGGTTGTACCACATGAAATGTTCGATTTTTGCTCAGTCGGAAATAAGAAGTTCTCGAGTGAACATTTGTGCAAAAACGTTAAATTGGCGTGTGAGAATTTTAAGGTTCGGTACAAGTACCGTAACTTTTTTTTCTAAGAATTATTCCCTTACGAATTTAAAATGGAACATAATGCGTCATTGGCAATGAAAAACATTAATGTTCGTTTGGAAAGTTCCATTCGAGAGATTTCAGCCTCGGAAATGAACCACGTGGGAAGCCGGAAACGTTAGTTGACGACGATGTTTTAAGAGCAACGGTGGATGTGGACCCAATGAAATCGGTGCGGGAGATTGCACAAAGCATGAGCATTGGGGATACCAAATGACAATAAGTCAACACCATTCTATCATAGGAAAGGTAAAGAAACTCGATAAGTTGGTACGCCATGAATTGAACGAATCCCAAAAACAACACCGCGCCTGGAAATATGCGCATCGCTTACATTACGAACCCAAACTGAACCGTTTTTGAACCGGATAGTTACCTGTGATGAAAATTGGGTACTGTATGATGGTCGCAAAAGATCTGGGCAGTGGTTGGATGCAGACGAAAAACCAAAACACACCCCCAAGCCCGATCTTCACCCAAAAAAGGTTATGGTGACAATTTGGTGGGCATCGAACCGACCAATCCACTTTTACTTTCTTCAACAAGGAGAACCGATAAACGCTATCAAATATTGTGAGAAAGACGACATATTGCATGCCAAATTGGCTGAAAAGCAACCTGCGTTGGTCAATAGGCATGGTTGGATCCTTTTGCATGACAATGCTAGACCCCATACCTCACAAGTAACGGTGCAAAAACTGTTGCAGTTGGGATTTGAAATTCTTCCGCATCCAACGTACTCTCCTGATATTTCTACAACGGATTATCATCTTTTCCGCAATCTGGATTCATTTTGCCGGCAGGTTAGAAATGCCTTTGAAGATTTCATTGCCTCAAAAAGTGAATACTTCTACGAAAAAGGAATATTTGACCTCGTATCACGTTGGAAGAATGTAGTAGATGCCAACGGATCCTATTTTGATTGAATAAAAATTTGCGGAAAAAAAATATTATTGGCTTTAAAATGTTTACTATAAAATCGGACATTTCATTTGGTACAACACAATACTTAGAAAACCCAAAGACATCAAATCGCTTTCCGACAATATTTTAAGCATGCGATTCATCTTTGGAATGAACTACCCTTGCATATTAAAAGGACGAATAACACAACAACTTTTATTAGAGAAGCTTTCAAGTACTATGCACAAATTTACTAATGGAATATAAATTCTCTCATCTGCATATACCTTTATCTACCTAATTTTTCTTTCTATCTTTTCTCTATCTCTTAGCTTTGTCCGCTTTACTTTTTAATTTCACTTTTATCTATTTTATTTTATTCAATATTTTATTTAATTTATAAAACTTTGGAATGTAATATACGAGTAAGCTTGGCTTGTACAATTTAATATAAGATTATATCCTACTTGTACAGGGTCGTCCAGTAGGGACTTCCGAGCTTTGACAGCTGATAGCGGTCATATAGTTGAAGCTACATCTGTCAAATCGGCTGTCATTTATTCAGTCTGTTTTGCCAAATAACCATGGATGGATAATGCTTTCAACATGTGTAAATGATAAAATTGTTTTATCAAAATGGGTGTTCTGTTCTGGTGGATAAAATTGAGTCCACTGGTTCAGTAAACGGTAAACCAACATCCGTACGTCAACGAAATGCAAGATATGCCGAAAATATAGCTGTTGTCTGTGAGCAGTTGGAAACTGAGCCTAATTTTCATCTTCAGCGATGAGGATCATTTCTGGACGAATGGGTACGTCAATAAACAAAATTGTCGAATTTGAGAATATATTAATCCACATGAGATCCAAGAGCGTCCAATGCATCCCGAAAAAGTCACTGTTTGGTGTGGATTTTGGGCTGGCGGCACCATCGGTCCATATTTCTTTGGGAACGACGTTGGCCAGGCCATCACCGTCAACGGCGTGCGCTATAGGTCGATGATTATTTCATTTTCACATCATTTCATTTATTTCATTTAATTTGTTTGTACATTAACAACTTCCCTGTCCAATGAGTCATATATGACTCACGAGAGCGTATTAAAATAAGTTCAAGAGTCACATGTGACTTACTTCTTGTATACATTTTGGACAGATTTTTTGTTATGAACGTGACGAGACATTTCTTTTAATTAAACGTGAACGTATACTAAAAAACCTAATCTTTAAGGAAATAAAAAAAAATTTCGCAATTTTTTCGTAAAAGTTGTCCTTTAGCTAGTAGAATGCTAGAGGCATGCAATAAATAAAACTCCAATCCAAAAGATAATGTTTTTATTTGTAAAGGAATATGAAAAAAATCAAGCATGTTTCTCATTATAACAATCTAGACAGAATGCCTTTTTACATATTTTGCACTCAGTGTGTACTTGCTTCGCTTTTCTGGCCAATAACTCTTGATTTTTCAATTTGATATAGCACCCGGTGCATCTTTTTCTTACGAGTTTATTGCCTACATTTCGTGGGATTTCTTGCAGACAATGCCGAGAATTACTAAAAGAAGCAATTGAATGTGAAGACCTTTGAGAGCTAGAGAAGATTGAAGATTTTTGAGGGAGGTTATTTTCTATAGTTGATGCTGCTGGTCCAAGAAAATGTGTCCGAGGTATCAATACCTTTTTTGGCTTCATTATAGTGAACTATTGCGTCTGGTTTTAGGACGTCACCTCTTTTTGTAGCCACGATAGATATACCACCTCCATGGCATGTTGATATCATAGGTACGTCACGTTTGTCACGCCATTTCAATACAGTATAGAGATTATCCTTTTGTCTAACTATTTGTTATCCCCTTTTTAACTTCGCTTTTACAACTTTTTCTGAAAAATTCTTTTTATTCGTCCGTAAAGTGCCGCACAAATCAGTTTTCCGACCTTTTTAGGTACTCAGCCTATGGTAAACTGGTATAATATGACCTTCACCTAAAAGCAGTTCAATAAGCTGTTGAACCAAATTTATCGAGACCATCTAACTGATGATATTCCGGAATAAATTTGGTAGGACCATGTGTAACTATTAATTGTACAAGACTTACATATTTTCATCCCATGGCGATCTGTTTTCTCTGGGTTATACGTTCTTATAATCAACGTTCCATGAAATTTGACCATAGACTCATCAACGACTATGATATCGGACGGTATGTAAAGACTACGAAAATTATTTATCATTTTATGTATAAGGGGGTCTATTTTGTGAGTCCTTTGTTCTTCAATAACACTTATTTGGACTTCTGTAAAGTGCCAACATCTTAGAATTGAGGTGAACCTGTTATATGACATATTAATTCTATGCATAAGTGGATTATAATAAAGAACGTCCAATTTCCAGTAGTATTCGAGTGACGGTTTATGTGTTCACATATTGAACTTGGTGAGAAAAATTATTTCTTCTACATCCATGAGTCACATATGAGTGACAAAACAAAATAATTAAAATAAAATAAATTTATATCTAATAGTTTATAAAATTATATTTTATGGTATATATGGATGTTATTTAGCTTATAAGAACAAAAAAAAAACAGTGGGCGTGGGGCATTCGCAAATACGTTGTATGAGGACAGGGAAGTTGTTAAGATATTATCTCTTTTAGTACTTAGTATTTAGGAAGTGAGATAGGAAGAAGGGAATAGGTTTAGTTTTATTGTGTGGAAAAATATAGGAGCATTGTACTTTTAAAATTGTAGAGATTTGCTCAATATCATATATATGAGAGGGCAAGGAGTTCCATAGTCTTGCAGTGTGAATGAAAAATAAGCGCGAAGAGTTAGGAAAGTTGCAGCGGTAGGGTGTAAGGTTGGTGGTTCTTGAAGAGCGAGTGAAATGGTATGACTGTAAATTCAAACTAGCTACTGCGGCACATTGTGAAACGCAGGTAGATTTCCGCGCACACCTCCCAAATTACTCTTATCTGAAACTACATGGCTACGAACTAGTGCCGCTATTCTTTTTTCATCGCGGGCTCGCCATTTACGTGCGTAGTTATGCAGCTTAACACATTCCACCACAATGTAGTCCCTGTTCCAATCCGGAATTCAATTTCATGTGGTTAGAATTCCATCTCCGTAAGCAAATTATCCACTGCTGCTTTACATACAGAAGCCCCAAACTGGACAGCAACTCGACTTTAACGAGTTTGATGCGCTGTCCGACTCCATGCAAAGAATTGTATCCCTGTATCCTCATACTGAAATCGTGATTACGGGCGATTTCAATATAACCAATACTGAGTGGCTTCGACATTCTGGGCAGATAACACCCGAAGGTCGGTGTGTTGGGATCTTCGCTGCAATTTGTAAATGAACTCACGCGGACACCAGACATTGATAGTCATACCGCCAACACCGTGGACTTGTCTTTAACTTCTTACCCTGATACGTACACCGTCGATGTGCTCTACCCTCTAGGCTCGTCAGACCTGTCATATCAGCTAATTTCTCGTATACTGACAACATAGTTAGAGAAAAGATTCCCAAAAGAACCATATGGCAATACGAGAAAGCCAATTGGAGCGGACTTAACACATTCTTTAGGAACTTTAACTGGTCGTTATGTTTCCTTGATAACGACGTGGATGCCGCTGCTGATATGATCACAGACACTTTTCTCTTTGGAATGAGATGCTTTATCCATCATCGGATGAAGAGTATCAAACCAAAAGAAAAGTCATGGTACGACTAGTGCTGCAAAGAGGCTGTCAGGGTTAGAGAAGTCTTTTTTTGGTCCTTCAAGACCAATCCGACAGAGGAAAGCTGAAAAAAGTTTAAACGAGCCAGAAATGACTGCAACGTCTTTCACAAGCTTGTGAAATTCCAATACGACCAAAAGTTGAGGCAAAAAATAATGCAATGTCCCAAAGGTAGTAACAATTGTTGGTAGTTCTTCAAAATCATTAGAAATTCTGTGTCATCCTACATCCCAACGCTCATTTACAATGACATTCCAGTTGTCAGCTCTTTGGAAAAAGCCAATCTGCTTTCTGCTCACTGTGCGGCCAGTTCAACACTTCCAGATTGTGCTTTATCTCCGCCTACACTTGAGTGCGTTGAATCTTCAATGGGACGAATCCACTTTCGCACTCGTGTATTAGCAAGAGTACTCAAAGGTCCTAACATCCACAAATCCGTAGGTCCAGATGGCATAACTCCCCTTCTTCTGAAGAGGTGTTCTTCCACGCTGGAAAAACCACTGCGTAAGCTTTTTCATCAATCCTACTTCTTAAGACTCTTTCCGAGAAGTTGGAAAACAGCATTTGTCCAGCCCGTCCCTAAAAAAGACGAATCTTCTTCTCTCTCCTCCTACAGACCCATTGCACTTACGTCTCTTCTCAGCAAGGTCATGGAAACGCTGATAAACCGTCACCTCATGAAATATCTCGAAACACGAAAACCAGCAGTACGGTTTTCGTAGCAACAGGTCCACTGGTGATTTGATGGCATGTCCACACCAATCTGGCGAAAGCAAGATAGTTGCACTTGATATTTCTAAGGCATTCGACAGAGTTTGGCATCAGGCTCTTTTGTCAAAAATGCGTGCTTTTGGGATCGATGATTCTCTTCTTCAATGGATTAGGAACTTTGAGAACGTTCAATTCAAATTGTTTTGTATGGTTTTAAGTCTAATTTTCACAAAATAAAAGCTGGTGTGCCCCAGGGCTCCGTTCTGTCTCCGACCCTCTTTTTAATTTTCATCAATGATCTCTTGTCTGCTACTTCTAATCCAATATACTCCTTTGCTGACGACACTCCTCTCTGCTCTTCATATTCGTTTCCGAACTCACGTCCCTGCTCTTCGGCTGTAGAACGAGAAAGGTAGCGTATGTTAAGCTCATTAAATTCCGATGTTAGCAGCATAACCAATTGGGGAATTATCAACAGAGTGGAATTTAATGCTTCCGAAACACATTGCTGTCTGCTGTCGTCAAAGAAAAATTTAAATACCCAGCCATTGAAACCGGTATGCGTGTCAATGACAACTTACGTTGGAATGACCACATATTCGATGTCGCCAATAATGCTGCGAAATATCTAGGTTTCCTCAAGAGATGTACGAAATATTTCACACCCTCTGATATAGGCTCAATATACAGAGCGTTTATACGCCCGAAATTGGAGTACAATGCTCACATCTGGTCAGGTGCTCCTAAAACCTCATTGCACTTGCTAGATAGGATCCAAAACCGTGCGGTAAAACTGCGGCATTCCACCCCATCTAACTTTTAACCGTAACACCCGCCTCGCTATGAATGCTCATCAGTATACCCTCGAGCCCACCTTCGGACCTACTCTGAAATATCGTGATTCGTTTCTAAGCCGTACAACTTGCTTATGGAATACCTTGCCGAGCTCTTTATTCATTAAGACCAACGCACATCGGTATTGCTCTCTTTTCCCTCCGTAACTTCCCGTCTCCCTCACTATGTGCAAACATCTTAAAAGTACACAAAATCCCTTGTGCGCTCGCCAATTATAAAAAAAAAAAATTAAAAATTTGGCCTTATTTCGTTTTAAATCTGGAAATAACACCAAATTTCCGATTTGGCTTTATTTCGCTTTAGAAAACGAAATAAGGTCAATTTGGCCTTGCAAAACGATGAAAAAATAATGAAAATAACACCAAATATGATGTTATGTCTGGACTATATTTGGTCTTAGACGCCAACCAAGAGGGATAGGCACCGCAGTTCGCGCGATTCATTTGTTTAAACTCCACTTTCTGGGGTGGTTTAGACTCTCACGCGACTTCGTCGCTCGGCTAAGGGTACCCCAACAACTGTCAAGCAGGCGCCTATGTAAACAAAAAAAACAACATTGCTGTTTCTTCCTAAATTTCAAATTTGGCCTTATTTCCAAATCAAATTTTGCATTTGGTCTTATTTCGTTGGGCCTTATTTCACGTCACCTTCAGAGATAACAGAGAAGATGTGCACAGGGTTTTAGTTAGTTTTAAATGCATTTTATTTTCTAAATCATTAACTCTTACATACTAACAAAAAACTGCTTAAATGCTAGCTTATTATTACTTAACAAACTTATACTAACTTACTGGCCCCACACAGGCACTCTAAGCTACTCTAAATTCTTATATCTATGTCTTTCGACTTTGTTTACACTTTATTTGTTAATACTTATTTTCTATGCTTAAGGCTAAGAAAAGAATTTAACAAAAAACTTTGCATACGGACATAATTTTTTATATTTTATAAAAACTTAATATCTAACTTAAAATAAACCTTAGTCTACCTAACCTATGTACACAATACGCACATACATACATATAGACATTATACACAATGACATACATATACTAGTATATACTAATATATATATGTATATCTTAAATGCTAACTTAACCTATGCAAGCTGGCCATCGCTATTCACCGAGCAAATAGATTGGTCAGCTCTGCCTCATTAGTGAGGCTGGTCCATAATTGACGGAAACGACGACGAAACATCTTCTCCATCATTCAACCACCAGAAATGCTGGTGCTGCCGAACGACATCCCTCTTATCGCGATTCCCCACCGCCCTACTGAACCTGAGACGATTCACACTGCCGTGTGCGACGTCTCTGTCGTAGTTGAGTCGCCTGTCCCCAGCTTTCCGAGCGACATGGAAGATTAACGGGACCGCTGATCTATCCTGGATCAACCCTATCTGATCTAGGTAGAGGAATGCTTCCGGTGGAACGAAGCCGTCAGAGCGCACACTCTCGTGGTAAAGGTAGTTGGGGTAGTAAGCCCCAGATATCAGGTTATTAGTCGAGGCAATTGCTCTTGCGATGTGTCTTCGAGTCAGCTTAATTACGAAGTTGTCCACTCGTATTAGGTTCGCTCTGTTGTAAAGGACCTCATTACGATAAAATTTTTTGTACTCCGACTCTGGTGTTCTGTACAAGCGAAGGCAAGCCCTAAGGCAAGCCCTCTCAAACACCCGAATCTTTTCCATTAAGCTTGCTCGTACATTGAACCACACGGTGCACCCGAATACCAGCATGGGCCTGATAAGGGCCATGTAGCAGATTACCTTTACCCTCTCATCGAGTTGGCTGCTATAAAACAGTCTCTTTGTAAGGGCAAAAGCGCCTTTAGCTCTGGCCAGAGCAGCATCTACATTTTTATCAAAATACAGAAACCGATCTAGCCAGATCCCAAGTTATCTGACTACATTCCGACAGGCAAGAGGCTGTCCGTGTTGTCCAATGATCGAGAACATTCGCCAAATTTTTCTAGTATCCCTAGAGGCTCTAGACAACGGCGTCCTAAAGACAATGGTTTCCGACTTCTGAAAGTTGATTTTCAACTTCCAGTCATCGCAAAATCGTCTTATCTTATCGAAGTCACACTGCAAGAGAGTATTAATGACCTCGATTTTTGGACCTGTTCTGTACGCTAGCAAATCGTCTGCGTACGCAATAGTATGGGGAAGTGAACCTATCAAGTCGCTTGTATAAATGTTGAATAGGATCGGCGAATTGACCGCGCCTTGCTGAAGACCATTTTTAATTTGAAATATTCCAACAGAAGTCACATCGCCATTTTTTACTGTCTGTTGGTTAGCATATTATAAAGAATGTACAAGAGTGGTTTACTAATCCCCAGCCTAGTCAGCCTATAGAAAAGACCCTCTAACCATACGGTGTCGAAGGCCTTCTCCAAGTTAACAAGGCAGGCACCAGTACATTGGTTTTTGCCTTTATTCCATTGGATATCGGACACCAGCTTAGACGCGGCATGTGAGATATCATGTCCCGCCTTAAAACCGAACTGATTATCCGGAACTATATGTTTGTCCTCAACCCACCTAGACAAAGCTCTATTGATTACTTTTTCAAACACCTTATCGACCGGAGATTCGCCGAATTGGATATATCCTTTCCCTTCTTGGGGATAGGTTGCACAACCGCCGTTTTCCAATGCGCTGGATAATGTGCATTATTCATTGCATTATTAAACAGGGTGGTGTAAATGTCCACCGCTTCTAGAGGAAGATGTCGAAGCACGATGTTCGGAATACCATCGGTTTCCACTGATTTCTTAGCCCTGATTGTGTCAAAGATCTCATGGAGCTCTTCCTTCGAAATGAATGGGGGTAGGTCACCCTCTCTGGCAATGACATTATTTGCCATATTTTCGTCGCTGAACCGGGTGAAACCAGAGCACTCGCATCGCCAGTTCTCTACTTCATTTCGAATGTAGAAGTTGTGCACCAAGACCCGATTGTCCAGCTCATAATTAGGGCCACTGGTATCAGTGGCCTTGTATATTTCCTGGAAAGTCGCCCCTATGGCCTCAACCTTCTCCTGTGGATCCTCGATCACAAAGAAGTTGTCATCATCAGCGGCCTCATTTGGATCAATACCTGCTATTGTCAGTAACCGTTCGTTGTCTGTTGTCCGGGGTATTTTAAGACACTGAAGGCCGTTTTGATTTTTTCTCCGAAATAGTTTATTTATTTGAGGGAACATATTCGGGTTGCTGGTGTTTACAGCCCGAACCCTGTTGTTCCAATACGAACTTACAGAAATTCTGTAATTCTCTTTTATTAACGTTTGAAGATTTTTAATCGACGACTTCAGTGTCCTAATCTCCGGGTCTTGTCTGTCAGTTAACTGTCTGTACAAGTTTTTGAGTCTTGTCAGAAGTCTACTTTTCTGTCTGTGCAGTGCGTCAATAGTAGGATTGCGGAACAGGTCTTCATTAGTCGTACGTAGATACCGCGACATTGTAGCGTCCATAGTTTGTTTAATTGTCTCGTCCATTTGTTTTAGCTAATTGTCGATCTCCTCGTTCGACAAATTCCTATTGGACGGTGGGTGGATCCGAATTACAATAAATCACTACCCCGCCACCCGTTTCATCAGTAAACCTATCATTCCTAAAAATTTTCAAATTTGGTATCTTATAGGAAAAATCAGGTACGTTCTGCTTAAACCAGGTTTCACTTACACAAATAGCATCAATACAGGAACAAGAGATTACCAACTGCTTTTTACCTGAATTGGCTGATATGGACACCAACGACATGTGGTGTCAACAGGACGGCGCTATGTGATACACAGCTCACGCCATATTTGAAATTCTTCACGAGCGATTCTAGGGCATGGTGATCTCACTTGGAGGTGATGTGAACTAGCCACCGAGATCGTGCGATTTGACCCCGTTAGACTTTTTCTTGTGGGGTTTTCTGAAGTCGCAGGTCTATGCGAATAAGCCACACGCCGCAGCGGCCCGACATAGCCTATTTGCCATCGGTCAAATTCAGCCTTATTTACACGTCTGAGTCATGGAAATATTGGACATTTCGGATACGTGCCACCCAGAGAAGCCCCGGCGGACATTTGAACCATGTTACATTCCACACATAATGGCATCAACAGGCCCTTCAAAGTTAATAACAAATTTCGATGATATCTCACACACACTTTGTTTTATTTAAATTTAAAGATAGGAAGCGCTTAATGGAAGACTTTTTACAATGAATTTTTATAACAAATATATACAATACAATATACGAGTACATATACAACATAGGTCTGATTCATTGAAAAATTTGCATCCAATTAAGCGTTGCTTTTGTAGCAACCGCCTTGGTACATATACATCGTTCTTGAGTGCTTTATTTACTTTGTAGCCGTTTATGCCCTCCGCTAATTGTTCGGCTGCTTGAGGCCAATAAGAGAACAGAGGTTCGTTGTTTATACCTTATTTGTGTGGATCGTCATAATTAGATTCGTCCTTATCCGAGGCGTGTAGTTGCTTTTTAACTGTATGTTCCCTATAGTGTCACATAGTTCTCCTTACTCGTACGTTCAACCCTCCACCTGGAGAACCATATCCTTGTTTAGACCTTTTGTGCAAAATCAGCTGGATGTACCGGAGTTAGTAAATTTCTGGAGTACGAGGGTTTCTGTTGAAACGTAAAAAGTTCGCCTGACTCTATCCCTATTTCAGCATGCTGATTTATCCTGAAACTATTGAACTTAGTTCCTAATACGTTGATGTAACTCATACAAGGAGTCAGCCATGGTGACTGTTGACGTCACATGGCATGATTTCATCTACTGTACGACAGATCTTTATATTTCTTGTTTCTTGTTTCTCCAACTTTTTTTCCTAAAGAGAAAATCAGAAATACAATAGAAACCGACCTGCACACTACATAGATAAGCACTTTAAATGCACAAAATGTATTGTAGTGTCAAATGTCATAAATCAAAGTCTAATGAGGCATGCCGTCCGTCTCCCTGCGTGAGGATTAATCAGCTCATTATAAATATTTTCTTAATTCCTCCAGCAAGTCTTATGTGTCCTGTTATATTGTATTTGTGTATGCAAGTGTATGCACAGATTTATCACATACTCGCACTGTTGCTTTCCCTGCTGATTTGGTATCCAATGCGAAATCTCAACGCCATGCCAGTACTATGAACGCCCAAATGTCATCAAATGAAAATAATTCTCTCACAGGAAACATTGTACCACGACCACCACCGTCACCCAAGTGTCCTTTTGGGGTTTTTTTTTTTTTTTCTTCTTTTTGCTTAATACTGTCTCCTTTCGAAGTGAAAGGATATACTTTATTTATTTGAAAGGACCAGCCTGTGAGACTTCCACTTAAGACTCCGGCGAGAGAAGAATTATAGCCTGGCGCGTAATTTCACTGAACCAAAGGCTTAGACCCAAAGCATCCAGCCAGCCAACCAACCAGTCAGGATATAAGAGTATGTAACTAAAAAGGACTCTTAAATTCGTCTTCGAAAGTCGCGATAGTAAAGACGAAGACCAAGTCGAAGACTCTGCCGATTATTTATTTTCTTCATTACACTAAGCGTCTTGTGCAGCATAGTAGAGTTCGGCGGGTAGCCAGTCCAATATGGGATGGTACGGTGCTCATATCTCATCCCCTGCTGAAGAATTATGGGCCAATGGTGGTATTATCACGCAAGGTTGGACGTGTATATCATTTTTGCTTATACCTACTATAGTTTTTGGGTGATACATCTAGGGAAGGATTTTATTCAACATTTACGGGGGTGTGCAGTGTGGCACACATGGTTCCAGTTTAAGCCCACGAAGGAGTATGGGAAGAGAGCTGAAGAAAGTTTTACGTTGTACCTTATCCCAAAGTGCAAGATGCGACAGTCGACGCATGGCTGAGGGAAGAGTGAGCTTAACAGAGTTCTTTAATTATTATTTATAGCTGGGCGTGTAATTAAGGGAGATACTATTATGGGTCATGTAAGAATACGAGTATATAGATACATTTTCGAGGACAGGGGTTGAAGGTATTGTGATGCCACCGTCATGGCAGTGGAGAATAAAAATAGCGTAAGTTCCGTGGGATTGAAAGTGTGCAACAGTGGATGACACATGACACTTTCCGTACCATGTGTTGGTTTTCTTTTTTTTTTCCAAATTAGCGTGTTCTAGCCATGATAGACGCTAAACATCGTATTCGACTAGGCGAGAGGAATGTTCTTTCAAAACTGTTTGTAATTCTAAGTAGGTCCGTACACCAGTTGTTAAATCTATCTATCTGAAAAGGCTGACGCATAACAAAAACAAGCGGTTTTTACTTTCGTGCAAATTATAGATTTAAGATGGTATATTGAACGTTGCTTTTTCTTTGCAAATTGAGCAGTCCACATCCAATTCGGCACCACTATCGTCTGGGGCAATTCTTCCAAGTAATAGAAAACTGCTGCTTCCTTGGCTATTTGTCTGGCAATATTGAGTTTAGCAACGCTAATGCTATGCTCTGAGGATTCACTGCTAAGGACTTTTGATTTAGCCGTATTTTATTCGCATCTGGCCCCAAGGAGTGTTGCAAGTTAAATTTCAGTCAAGATGTTTGAGATATGATGTTGTAGTCCATACCAGCACTATGTTTCCTATAAAATAGTGGGGACATTCAGATCCCCTCGATGCCTTGCCGTTGTTTAAAACATGATATTTACCGTCACTTCAGGGTAGTCTTTACAATAGCGACTGATGTTTTGGTGTACCCCTCCTGCGTATGGTATCTCGATTCAAGCTATCTCGAAATTGATCAATAAGAAGTGTGACGATAATCTATTCTCGACTCATTGTTCAATGATGATTCGCGATGTAGGTCGGATCCAGCTTGAAAGTCTGCCATAAATCAAGAGCGACCATCGAATCAAGAGCGCCTCTGCAGTTGCAATATGGTATTTCATAAACATTTCCTTTTGGCAGTTAAAGAGAATCTTCTGGGATAGTTTCGTTTTCCAATGCTTTTCTAAATAATGGATGTAAGATTTCAGCCATAGTGTTATTCGGGCTGAGAAGAGTTCCCCCAGGATGCCGTCCATCCCAATTACTGCGAGGGAGTTGTAAATACGAGTATCATGTTGCACCTGAGCTTGGGTCCGAATTGCTGTTGCCTAAATTCTTAAACACTGCTGCAACGTGCTTCGGCCATATGACAAGCCATTTCCTATCCTAGTCTACTGATTTTGCTAGATATAATTAGGAAATTTGATCGCTGGCGAGTTCCCAAGTCCTGTTGTGTTACCTATTTGCTTCTTCTTCAACCTTGGTGGATGTAATTGCGCCTGTCTCATCTCACACTGCCCTACACTTCTTTTTCCCTTCATATGGTACTGTACTTCTATTGTAGTTCAAGGCGCTCTACTACCATAACCCGTGCTTTGAGTTCAATATGTTTATCAAACTGTCTTCAGGTGTTTGATGTCAGCGATGTGCTTCGGATTTTTCGCCGAAGGGTGAAAGGGTGTCTACGGCAGATGTTAACACATTTTCACAGCATTCATTCACAGCCAAGGTACTGATTGTGGCAAGGTGGTTATTTTATCTGGTGACACACTTGCAGATCCCAAAGGATGTCGGTATTTAGCCTAGGTGTCCTTGACGAGTTGGATCGGTTGCTGGCAACAGACGCAGTAGAAGAAGTATTTTAATGTCAGCTCCAAGTTTATTACGGACGTCTTGGGTGCAATTTCTTAAGCGTCGGCAAATGGTAAAGTGATCAATCTGATTCGATCTATTGTACATACATTGTCGATCAGCCAGAATCCAGCTGATAATTCTCAAGCAGTGTATCTCTGATGATACAAAAGTAAAAATGCTTGTCGCTATTGTCATTTCTTGTATCACCGAGGTTCCATTACATGTTTAAACGTCTTGTCATCGTTCTCCCATCACGAACACCATATCCCCCATATCCCCGTCATTTACTTCGCTGTATATGCTATACCGTCCTTGTCATTCGCTACTTCCTAATTTGGCGGAGCATAGTACTGGATATTGATTATATTCCTGCGCTTACGACCAGTTTGGGTAGGGATGTTGATGGGATAGAGCAGAGTTGTTGGTTCTAACTTTTCTTATATTTATAAGCTCATTATCTACCATATCCTTCCGTTGGGTGACAACCATCTTTTCCGAGATGGTATACCGTTAATGATTTGAACATCCAATCGTAATTAGTTGGTATACGTATTTCGAAACACTGGCCGTTTTCGCTCTTGGCTTGGCCAACTAGTTTAAATTTGACGTTTCGTATACCAAATTTTTTCATAAAAAGATCTTTGAACCAGGACGGGTTTGCATGACATGGGGCGGCTTGGAGGAATAAAGTAGACAGTACCGGTTTATTGGGGACTTTACGATTCATTTTATTTAATTTTTGTATTCTGTTGTTCCATTCAGAGAGTGTCCAGGATGTCCCAAGGGCCCTAATTATTGGCAATGGTCTTGGGACGGGATTGGTGATCGAAGTTGCATTATTGTATTCATCTTAGAGAGTTGAACGGGGGCTTCGGTGGTAGCGGCTGAATAAGTTGGAAGTAAAGTGGTTGAAAGTGAAGGATATAGCTCCCCATGTAAGGATTTGTTACATGGGCTTACTACAGATGGAGATGCATCCGGCTTACTAAAAATGTGCTTTAGTTACTCCAATATCTGCATTGTGGTTGATCTAGTGGATGCAGCTTCTAAGAAAATTGAGGGCATGTTGAGTGGATTCGATGTTTTCGGTGTGTTCAGCATGCTTGAGATGTAACAGACTAGATTGGTCAGCCAGCGTTGACATAATTTTTCCCAACTGAATTGAAGCTGACTGAATCGCTGGTAACGTGTTTGAGCAGTGAGACTAATCAGAATCTGCTAATTTGGTGATTTTTGAGATCTGGGATTGAACAGCTGATTTTATGGTGGTTATGGTGTTATTGATTGAACAGTTAAAGCATCATCGGAAATGAATTTGATTATATATTGAACTTCGCATTTCAGCTCTGAAATCGAGTCTGTAAACCCAATTAGTTGCTGGTCATTACATTTCATAGCCATCATTATATGTGCCAGACAGATAGTCCGGCACTCTACACAGAAGATGCAGAATATGCGCTTATACTCATCAAGATGAGTTTTAGCATTTCTGATCAAACCAATGCATATGGGATGGAATTTCTTTCCACATATCCCATTGCATGTAACTATTTCCACTGAGTTGGTAGGTACAGCGCAATCAGCAACTCCACAGGAAGACATGGCTAAATTAGATCAAAGTAATAGCAAGTAGGTTATTTTTACGAAGACACTGTGTTTTGATTACACTGAGAAATGATGGTGTGAATGATTGGGAACAAGTAATGCGGTTCGAATGGGGTCAAACACGAAACAAAAAAGAAAAACAGGTCAAACCGAAAAACAAATAAATTGAAGAACGTCCGAACTTGACGGTGAGGAACTCAGAATTGGTAAATTACCCAGTGCAGCAAAATGAAATATTTGTGTAAGAGCTTGACAAATTTTGGGGCTGAATGACATGATGCTTTCAAGAAATGAATTACACATCGCAAACTAGAACATTGGTACCGTGACGGGCAAAAGTTTCAAGCTAGGAAACTTGTCACGACAGCGTTAAATCGATAAAATATGAGTTTAAGAAACAAAGTAACGAAATATTGTATAAGAAACAGGACCCGCTACAAGCCAAAGCCGTGTAAACGAATGCCTACAAAATGCATTATTACTGAAGAATGGGTTTGCCGTTATCTTGACAGCTGCCTTCTAGAGAAGATAGTTAGCGTATAATGAAAAATAACACGAAACTAAGACGAGTCTTACGATTCCTAAGTGGATAACGAGCAATCAAAAAAAAAAAAATATGTTGACGCTTTTAAATATAATATCAAGGGAGGAAGTATGGGCGCTTATTTAAATGAAGGCGGCCATTGGGCAATAGATTTCGGAATCAGACACGTAGTAGGAAAAGATACGTTAAAACCAAACCTTACGCACACGTTGTTACTACATACATTGAATACGCTATTAATCAAGCAAGCCAAGGCACACTAGCGGTGGACACCAAACCAAGATAAATTATCAAACGGCAAAGTACTGTTTCAAAATTTGTTTTTTGAGCGTTGTCAGAATTTCTGACCACCTATAAGGTGGTTTATGATACCCTTGAATTCTGGTGTAGCTAACTCTGGTTTTTAAACTTTTAAGATAGTGCGATTCTGGTCGAAGTATTATTCGTTTTACTCGGTCACTGCCGTTACTGTATTTATCATACGATACAGGCAGTAACTGAGTATGTGATAAGATAGCTGTTTCTTATTGTTGTAAGGGCATAACACCTAGAATAATTTGATCCGACAAACCAACGTCTCGCCTCACAGTGTTGCTTAGCATCGTCGTTGTTTGTAATTATGACTAGGGAATTCAGGGTGGACGTAGCCAATATACGCGAGCTAAAATGTAATCACTTACAGACTGTAATCCGCGTCTGTAAGTACGAGTACAGACCAGCAGTTTTGGCACTTAGTGAAACACAGGTGGATCCCCGCCAACACCTTTCAGATCACACTGATCTGAAGCTGCATGGCTATAAACCATGTAGTGCCACTATTCTTTCCCCATCGCGGTCTCGCCATCTACAGTACGGAGTGATGTAGCTTACCAAAATCTACCACAATGTAGTCCCTGTTACAATCCGGAATTCAATTTCATGTGGTTAAAATTCTATCTCCGCAAGCAAATTATCCAATTCTGCTTTATTTACAGAAGACCCAAACTGGACAGCAATTCGACCTTTAACGAGTTTGATGCGCTGCCTGACTCCATACAAAGAATTGTATCCCTGTATCCTCATACTGAAATTGTTATCATGGGCGTTTTCAATATAGTACACAATTCTGGGTGGCTTTGATATTCTGGACAGACAACACCCGAACGACGGTGTGTTGGGATCTTCGCTGCGAAAAATAATTTAACGCAGATTGTAAATAAGCCCACACAAATACCAGACATTGATAGTCATACTGCCAACACCCTGGACTTGTTTTTAACTTCTCACCCTGATAAGTACACCGTCGATGTGCTCTCCCCTCTAGGCTCCTCAGACCATTGTGTCATATACCACACAGTAAGAGAAAAGATTCCTAAAAGAAGCGCATTGCAATACAAGAAAGCCATCCTACATCCCAACGCTCATTTAAAATGACATTCCAGCTGTCAGCTCTTTGGACAAGGCCAATCTGCTTGCCACATACTTTGCGGCTAGCTCAACACTCTCAGATTGTGCTTTGTCCCCGCCTACACTTGAGCGCGTGGAATCCTCAATGGGACGAATCCACTTTCGCACCCGTGTAGTAGCAAGAGTACTTAAAGATCTTAATATACATAAATCCGCTGATCCAGATGGCATAACTCCTCTTCTTCTGAAAAAGTGTTCTTCCTCGCTGGCAAAACCACTGCGTAAGCTTTTTCATCAATCCTACTTATTTCTGAGCAGATGGAAAACAGCATTTGTAGAGCCCATCCCTAAAAAAGACGAGTCTTTTTCTCTCTCCACCTACAGACCAATTACACTCACGTCCCTTCTTTCTAAGGTCATGGGAACGCTGATAAACCGTCAGCTCATGAAATATCTCGAATCGTGAAAACTTCTCAATGACCAGCAGTGCGGTTTTCGTAGCAACAGGTCCACCGGTGATTTGATGGCATGTCTTATCGAAAAGTGGAACCAAATCGTACTTCAATGTTGCGAAAGCAAGATAGTTGCACTTGATATTTCTAAGCCATTTGACAGAGTTTGGCATCAGGCTCTTTTGTCGAAAATGCGTGCTTTTTGGATCGATGACTCTAATCTTCAATGGATTAGAAATTACCTTTCGGAACGTTCAATACGTTCAAGTTGTTTTGGATGGTTTTAGGTCTGATGTTCAAAAAATATATGCTGGTGTGCCCCAGGGCTCCGTTCTGTCTCCGACACTCTTTTTAATTTTCATCAACGATCTCTTGTCTGCTACTTCTAATCCAATATATTCTTTTGCTGATGGCAGTGCTCTCTGCTTTTCATGTTCGTTTCCGGACTCACGTCCCTGCTCTTTGGCTGTAGAACGGGATCGGCAGCGTATGTTAAGCTCATTAAATTCCGATATTAGCAGCATAACCAATTGGGGAACTATCAACCGAGTGGAATTCAATGCTACCAACACTCAAAGCTGTCTGCTGTCATTAAAGCGAAATTCAAATACTCAGCCATTATCCATGAATGGCACTTGCATAGTCGAATCCGATAAACTTTCCATTCTCGGTATTTGTGTCAGTGACAACTTACGTTGGAATGACCACATATTCGATGACGTCAAAAATGCTGCGAAATGTCTAGGCTTTTTCAAACGATGTAAGAAATACTTTCCCCATTCTGATCTGGCCTCAAAATATAAGTCATTCATCAGTCCAAAATTCGGAGTACAATGCCCACATCTGGTCAGGTACTCCTAAAACATCCCTGCACCTGTTAGATAGGATTCAAAACCGTGCGATCGTTATGTCCACTCCAGCGGGCCATTGAAATAAATGGCCAGTAGCATTCCAGCTTTTCAAATTTTCAACCGTAACACCTCCGCTATGACCCATCAGAATGCTCAAGCTCTTTCCTTCCTCCTTAATTTTCTTCACCGCGCTGTGTGCAAACAAATAACCACTTGAGCGCGCGCTAATTCACAAAAAAAAAAGCACAGCGTTAAGCCTACTGTCTCTTCTAGCGCCTTTAAGGTGATTGCGGTCGTCAATCGCTTGTGCGCTACACCTGGAACGAGCTTTTTCTAGTAGGATTCGATGTGGTTCGAGATTTTTCTTCCTTTGTTGTTTTGGCCGAAGTAGATACGTTTGCAGCCAACCGTGCAAAAAGGTCCGTGGTCAAAACTGGGTGGATGGATTCGAAAACATTCGGGGCCGGAACGGTGGTGTTTATTCGCTCAACATACCGAAACCACTTGAACGGATAAACTCTAGATCTTCTGACCAGGTCAATGTCGGTACATATCCCGTATAGTTCGTCGTTGTATCATCCTTTTCGAATTTCGCTTATGCGGACCGAAATCACACTAAGAACTTTTAAAGCAAAGAAGTGCATTATCGCTCACTTATGTACGAATATGTACTATATGTACTAGGTGGCGCAAAAGTCATCACCTTATCGGAAGATGCTATAATTTTTGCATAATGGCGGCAAATGTCAACTCTGCTTTGACATTTGTGACGTAAACGTCAGCAAGACATGAATCGCTATACCCCTAAAGAACACGGAATAATTGTTACGATTGAAGATGTCGCCAAGCTCGTGTAACCTACGCTCAAGCCATCCTGAAACTCGACCACGAGGGAGACAACTTTTCATCGAAAATCATCATGAGCGACGAGGCCCATTTCCATCTTTGTGGATATGTTAATAAGCAAAATTATCGCTTCTGGGGCACAGAAAATCCGCGTATAAACCACGAAGAGCAATTACACCCACTCAAAGTTACTGCATGGTGTGCTGTTTACGCTGGAGGCGTCATCGGCAATTATTTTTTCGAAAACGCCGCGGGCCAAACGGCTACTGTGGACGGCGAGCACTACAGAGCCATGGTCAACGGCTTTCTCCTTCCTCAATTGGATTAATTGGCGCTGGAGAGCATGTGGTTCCAACAGGATGGAACAACAGCGCATACGGCACGAGCCACAACCGAATTTCTGAGGGGTACATTTCCGGGTCACCTAATCTCTAGTTTTGGCGATTTGCACTGACCGGCAAGATCGCCTGATTTAACTCTTCCAGACTCCTTTTTGTGAAGTTTTTTGAAGTCACGATTCTATGACAACAAGCCTCAGACTCTTGAAGCACTCAAAGAGAACATAAAACAAAAGTCGATAGAAGTGGAGTGCTTTGATTGCAAAAAGTTTTTTCACGGAGGTTGTGCTAAAGTCACCACAATTGATTTGGACTTCTTGAAAAAGAATAGGAAAATATGGCGATGCATGCACTGTACAAATCAACGCCGACTTTCTGTTTCTGCTGCTGGAATAGTTGCTACAACATCTTCACCATCTACATCTTCAGGGCCAATATCTGCCTCGTCGCCTCATCGCCAACATCTGCCTTGCGACTAATCTCACAGCACTTCTACAATTACATTGGACGTGATCTACGCTAAGATTCTACTTATAACATAGAAGAAATTTAAAAAGAAAAAATTGCTGCACTTCAAGAAAAAAATAAACAATGCGAGCTTAAAATCAGTTTGCTTGAGAACAAAGCAAATTACTTAGAACAACAACTACTAAGCAATTGCATTGAAATTGTTAACGTTCCTAATAACGCTTCCATTATACTGTACTCAAAGTTTTTGATGCTGGCTTAAACGTTAGTCTGAAAGAGGAGGACATCGACTCATGTCATGTGAAGAAAATTAAAACAACGACGACCGAAACATCTCGCTACCAAAAGGAGAAAATAATGAGAGCGAAATACTCGACCAAAACAAAATTAAAAACAACGCTAATCGATGAGAAGGCAATACCACAAAATCCTTGCATCAATGAGAGTTTGTCGTATACCTCGCGTCAACTGCTTAAGTCTGCGTCATCGTTGAGAAAAACCAAATGTTATGAATTTCTTTGGTCAAGAGGAGCAACTATTTACATGCGTAAAACGGAAGGGGAGACTGCTGTGAAGATCACCTGTGCTGCGGATTTAATGAAATTGTAAATGAACTCTATAATTAATAATTTTGATCACCTTTCCTTTTATAATGCATGTGATAGCGATGCTGTTTCACCAGTTGTAACTGAATGCTTTTGTATTCATCAGAACATTCGTAGTCTTCGTTCTAATTTTGATTCTAGTAATCGTGTTAACTGAAATTTGGATTTTCGACAGTGAATTAGATTCCCGGTTATACTCCCTTTGGTAATTGCAGTAATTCCTGTTCCAAAGTTAAAATTTCTAGTGCCGATATTATTGAAATTGATTTGACCTTTGATAAATGGAATTATTCAGTACTGTGCATTTACAGGCTACATGATTTTAGCAAAGGTGTTTTCATAGAAGAATTGCGACAGGTTCTTGGTGCTATGTGCGCTAAAAATTTAATTGTTTTGGGTGATATAAACATTAATATACTAGATACTTCAGATATTGATGCCGAAGAGTATCTAACCAAACCTCCCCACTCGTATTACTAGTTCAACGGTGAGTTGTATCGATCACATCTTTATTCGAACTTACATAAATAACTAAACAATTTTTTATGATGAAGTTCATGACTTTCAATTAAGGGATCATCGCTTGTGTTCCTTAAATCTATGTGGTAAACTGGACTATCCTAGTGCTAAGGACTGAAACGAATAAAATTTGGATACTTCAAAGTAAAAAAAAAAATTTTTCATAATTCATGTAAATTTTTTTTATTTGCTTTCAAACTCTGTTTTTATTAAATTCATTCACAATTACAAAAAATAAAAAAAATTATTTGGGTTCCCATTCTTTCCTCAACTTCTTTAGAATGTCCTTCATAAGGTTGGTGACAGTTACATCCGTGATCTTTTTGGACGCTCTTTTCCATTTACCACTAAAATCTTTTACGTCCTTTGCACACTGCTCACTTTTCCTCAATTTAGCTTTAACCAAAGCCCAATACCTTTCAATGGGACGGCACTGTGGGACAAAGTCGACATTTTTAGCAACAAGAAAGCTCAACGTCGCATGAGCATAGTTAGCTGAAGCTAAATCTGTCAGAAATAATGTTGAAACCTCGTATTTGTTTAAGAAAGGAATCAACCGTTTTTTTAGGTACTCGTTAATGTACACTTCTCCGTTAATTGTTCCCGTTGTAATAAACGATGAGCTTCTGTGTCCACATTGGCAAATGGCCTGCCAAACGAGATATTTTGGCCCGAATTTTTCCATCCTAATCGATGTTGTTGATTGCGGAAGAATCTCAGCTTCAAACGAATTGTAAAACTGCGCAACTGGAAGATTGGTAAAGTCGGCTTTGACATAAGTTTCGTCATCCAAAACCAAGCACGCTTTCTTGTTGCCGTTCAACTCGTATAGCTTTCGGGCTCGTGTTTTTATGACTTTTTTTGCTTTTCAGTAACTTTTGGTATTTTTTGTTTTTTTCGTACCAACCATTATTTGGTTGGTATTACATTTCCGAGCAACATCTCTGGATGACATAGTCCGGTTTTTTACGATGGTACCCACTATTTTTCTGTCCAAATTTGTATCACGTGCTCCACTTTTAACTCCACTTTTCTGTTTTCGCTTAACTGTCAACGTCTCCAAATATCGTTTAATAACAGAATCCACTGTACTGCGTGCTATGTTTAAATTTTTTGCGATGAAATGGTTTGAAAGCGAAGTATTTTTACGGTTCCTCTTGACTCATATTTTGTAAATATTTTAAACCGCACCAAACTAAAATCAATAACAAACTGAAACTAAAGAATATACAGGCTAATTTGGGTACAAAATGGGATTGCAATTTTTATGCATTGGAAGTATAGCATGTATTAAAATTTACAGATTTTATTCGTTTCAGCTCTTAGTCGGCGAAAACTCGAAACTAATTATGAACTTTTATATGAGATTCTTCAGCAAGAATTTTGGTAAACAGTGTTTTTAAAATGTAGTGAATCATCTTCATATGACGACTTCATCGCCTTACTAAATGGTCATATTAAGGCTTGTACTTATGAAGTCTTCAATAGGCCAAATCGTAAAAAATTTCTTAAGCCGTGGATGACTACAATGTTATTACACAAAATAAAGTTCAAGAACAAACTGGCTGTAAAATGCAAAAAACATCCGCATAATCACAGCCTTCACAAGTACTATTCCAAACTCTGCGATAAAAGCTTGCTTCACTGACCCGTGACAAGTATTATGCTTCGCGACTGTGCAGATCCAGAGGTAATGTTGAACAAGAATGGAAGGTAGTTAATCAGATCTTGGGTAAAGAAAGAAAACCTCAAGGAGTCTATAATTTATATGAAAATAATGAAAATATTTCTGACCCTTTCACAATTGCCAACATTTTCAATGATTACTTTGTTGAAATTTCTGATAAGCTAAAACCTACCGCTCCGCTTAAGGATAATTGCTCCTGTAGCACTTCTAATGGTCTCATACAGGAAAGTATTGTCACAAATAGTTTCGTTTTCGATCCGTTTACGTCTTTTGAGATTTTGAAATTAATAATGTCAATGCAAAGTAAAAGTTCGTGCACAAGTGATGGAATCTCTGTTATTGTTCTCAAAAAAATTGCTTGGTATGTTATTGATGTGTTGCGTTACTTGTTCGATTTTAGTGTTAACAGTGGTGTGTTTCCAAGTCAGCTGAAATGGGCAGAAGTTATTTCTCTTTTTAAGAAAGGGAACCGCAAAGCTATTTCTTCGTACAGACCGATTTCTCTTCTTTCAACTTTTTCAAAAATATTTGAGAAACTCATAAGAAAACGTACGGTTCCGTTCTTAAATCGAAATAATTTTTTTCACATAAACAGTTTGGTTTTAGGTCTGTCTTCTCAACAGAATATGCAATTTTGAACTTCAGTTGCAATCTTTTTAAAGGAATCAACGAGTCTAAGACCATGATGGCCCTTTTCATTGACATGACAAAAGCGTTTGACATGGTTGATCACAAGTTACTTTTAAATATACTCTACAACATCGGTTTCAGGGGTATAATTCATGATTGATTTCGGTCGTATTTTTTCGAAAGATAGCAAAAAGTTTGTAATAATTGTATATTTAGTTATTTTCATAAATTAAATAATGGTGTACCTCAAGGGTCGGTGTTGGGACCTCTTTTGTTTCTGATTTACATAAACTCACTTCTAGAGCAACAATTCAATGGTTTATCTTCCGCTTTTGCAGATGATATAGTGTTTACTTACGAAGGGTCCTCTATCTTTGATTGCATCGTAAAAATTGAGAAGGATTTGGACACTCTAAGAAAGTGGTTTACATTGCATAAGCTTGTGCTAAGTGATAAAACCAAAATAATGTCCTTTATGATTATTGGGCTTTCTTCGATCCAAATCCGTTTTTTCATGCTGCTGAGTGCAAAAAGTACTCTTTGCCAAGCCATAACTATGGAAAGATAAACTATTCTTCATCTGTCAGTTGTTCCCCCAGTTGCTTTAAGATAGAAGAAGTCGATTGCTTCAAATACTTGGGAGTGTTTATTGATTCTAAATTAAACTGGAAGCCTCATGTATCTTCTGTAAAGGCACATTTAGGAAGCGTTGTCAGGAACCCATTTGTTGTTGCCCGTTGTCCAACCCATTTGTTCAAAAAGTGTTCTCACTATGATTTATTATGGTCTGGCTAATTCAAAACTGCAATACGGCCTTTCGAGTTGGGAAGGAGCTTATGTAAGTTATTTTGGGTCCATACTTACTGCGCAAAAACATCTTGTAAGAATAATTGTAGAGAAACTGTTTAAGTCATTCATTGCCTCTTTTCTGTATACTTCGTATCCTCCCTATAAGACATCTCTACGTTTTTAAGGTTTTAAGAGAATTTTTCAAACAAAGTGGGAATCTAGCCACTAGATACTAGAGATCATACAATTTGCGCGTCAATAACATGCCACTTGTTTGTGTACCAATTGCACGCAGAACACATTTTTCTCGTTTCTTTTTATTTTCCTCCCCTACATATTTTAATAAGTTGCCGCTCTCTATTAGGAGAACTCATAATTACCGTGCTTTTTTAAAAGTTGTTAAAAAATGGGTATTCACGCTTGACTACAGGCATATAGAATCCTTTTTAAATATAGTTACGTAATGTTCTGAGCTACAAAATATTTCAATAGCTAATAGATAAAATATATATTTGGTTTGTTGTTTTTTTTTTTAAGTTTTTCTTTTATACCACCATTGTGTTATGCAATTTTTGTTGTTTCTTTTACAAATTATTATTGAAGTTTTTAAGCAAATTTTTGTTAATTTTTCTCTGTTGTACCCCACATCAGCCACATCAGAAATTAAGTTGTAAAATTTCAAGCAGACCATTCGTCGCTGATCGTTTTTCTTTCAAAGAAAATTATTCTTTTCGCATTGTAACGCTTTTATTCTTAAGAATTTTGTACTATTTTTTAAGCGAATTTGAATAAAATTTAAATGAAAATGAAAAATGAAAAAAAAATTAAATGAAAATCCATCAAGAATACGAGGAGTAATGGAAAATGCGACAAATCGGGCCCGAATGGTCATCAATTCTAGCGGCGGCCAATTAGCCAATATCATTTTTTCGACTTAATGGGAAGAAAATTTAAGACATCAAGTAAACATAATCCAAAAGCAGAACCAAGGTTTTTAATTCATAATTAAAATTTGGGTATGCTCAATAACTCCCCTCGTCCTTTCTTAACCTGGACTTGGGAACATTTGTCTCGGTTCCCTCTCACTGTGTGTATGACCAGAATATTAGACGATTTGCTCCTGCGGACTGGTGGAGTAGAATACCAGCATCAACTAATCTTCAAGGAGGAGCAGAAGTTGACGATTAAGTGAGCCTGGAGCCATCTGAAAACTGTCATTAGCTCACACTTAAATTCTCATCCTGGCTACCTACAAAAACATAAAAAGGACCATCGCCCAATTGCCGTTTTAAAAAGCCAAATATTTTACCCAGTGGTCATCTTAAACTGTGCAAAGATTGTTAGTATGTCTCTCGTGCTAAATATCTATGTACGTCCCTCAGTCCAATGGCAATCTCTAAAAGAGGATTATTCCAATAAAAACTTGACTAAAGTGTACCCACCACAAGACGTGAAACTATTACCAATTGCTTCATGATTACGTCAACTTAACCATCCCAAGCAGAGGATTACTATAATTGCCAATCGTAAAGCACAAGGAATTTCTCCATACCCTTCATTCTACAATATACGAGTACTACTGTATTAGATAACAACATCCTCAGGCGGGTGTTCTTAATAAATTTATCTCAACGCAAGTTAACCTAGATTCTGTCGCTCTGCCATTCTGCCATCTTACAAATAACAATAAATTTCGATTTTGCCATCCTAAAGACTTTATGAATTATTTCCCTTTAGCATCTAATTCACTGGCATTAAGGGCACACACCTTAAAAGGGGGTAAGCACATGACAAACACAACGCTAGAGTAGCGATATGAATATTACTCCTAACTAAACGCCCCTCATCCAACGGTAAACAAAAAGTAAGTAAAAAAAAAAAAGAAAAGAGTTTAATATCTCTATCCGCGCTTCGCACACCACCAGTTGAGGAAGGAAGATTTTTTTCAAGAAGAAAATTCACCCCTACCACCATCAGAGGGGGTCTTGCAGCCTGCAGCCTGTAGACTGGTTAAGATTTTTCGGCTTTCGCCATAAATCAATTCGTATTAGTTTTGATCTTCCTGCTACTGGCATAGAGACTTTTGTGTATCCTTTCTAATGAGAATCATCGCAGTCGTCTTGGTTGTCGTTGTACAGTAAGTATCCGATGGCAGACATTATCGTTGTCGTTGTAGTTGTCGTTGTCGTTGTCGTTGTTCTGCAAACTCGTACAAGGTATACTGTGAATCTTAAGTCGAACTGAAGGAATCCCTCACCCTCTAACGCTGGCTGCTACTCTCTTTGCCGTTGATATGCAAAAAGTCTTAAATCTCTATATCTTCGAAGGGAAAAATCTCCACCAAAGTAAAAGTCTCTGACAGGATTCCTGCGGCAAAGTCTTCTGTGTTCCAGATGCCCCTTCTCTTCTACCAGAAACTGGTACCAGTAAATTTTAATCGAGGTTATGCCTTCATTTGCAATAATTCATTCTAATAATGATAACTCTATAAAACCTGTTAAGACAGAATTTTTCGCTCGCTTAGCAGTAGCTAAGGGTGGTGATGGTGGGTTGATTCGGGTGAGTTGCTTGCCATTTACCAGTTCTGATTCAGCCTCCTCTTCAAACCTTGTGCCACCTCTATGGATGGAATTAAATAGCATTTGTTTGTGGATGGAAGAAGGTAAGATGCAGGATTTCATGTGGACTTGTTGGTTTTTCGGTTAAGCTATGGTCGGTTTCTTAGAAGGATTGCCTTGACGATGCTGGTAAATGTTGAATGGTGAATGGTGAATGGTTCCTGGTGTTGTAATGCTTTGGTGTCTTAGGTTCTTTTGCTTGGACTAGGCATGACGATGAATTATCACGACAAAGGGATTATCATTTTTACACTAACTCTACAGGCCCCTTGGGGGTGATTTAGTAATAAAGTTCGGTTGGGTATTGAAATGAATTATTAATTTTTATTTTTTTTCTTTTACGACTAAAAGAAAATATTTCATCTCGGCTGGAGAGTACGAATAAATCTCGAAGACTTAATGGTTCTTAAATTGGTTTTAGTTATTAGATGGAAATGCATCATCATACCATAAACCAGGGGTGAAGTTAAAAGAGTCCACACTAGCAAGGAAAGTTACAGATCTACATCGCTTATTGAAGACCTAATTACGTAGAATGCTATTTAAATACGCATATCATTACGGGTTAGCAATTCTCTAAACAAAAATATGTGCACGTTTTTTTCCGCTTTAGCATCGGCTTGCCTGCTCCAAGTTGCATGTGAAATATCATCACTCTAATCTTTGCTTGGAAGAACTACATATAAGCGTTTAACCTCATCTCATACCATTCGAGTTAGTTTCGACAAAAAATATAACGAAGACTATATGTATTTGCCAATTCCTTGTAGTAATGATCCCCGATCCAATTTTTGTCCTTATTCTCGTCTATCAGCCTGTCCAAATCACTTCATCTTTAGGAAAGGATGCTTGGATATGCTTATGAACAATTTTTTCGTGGTTGCGCTTTGGCAACCAATCTCAAACCTATTTTGAGGAAATCTACCCACCTGCAGATCAGCCCGAACATGAATCTGTGTGGAAAAGATGAAATGGGTAGATTGGAGTGTCGGACATAACAAATAATCAGGACCCGGTGGTAACTTTCTTGCACAACCTTAAAATGCTGTTATGCATTCTGAAGGACTGCTTAGCTCTCGGTAAAATATATACAAAAGTGCCTGATGTAATAGTAGTGTTTAGACCCATAGCAAGCAAAAATTCTCGTATGAATTCGAAGGATATCAGACTCATCAATTTATCTTAATTCCTGCTAAAGACGATCGAATAATCCTCGATCTTCACATCAAAAACACCCTCTTTAGGCAGAAAGAAGACGGTAAAACACTCCTATCAGTATCGTTCATACCAGTATAATGGTGGCGTTTCTTAATGTCGAGAGATTTTTCAACAACTTTCAAATCGAGGGATCGTCAACTCTTTTCAAGAACTGAACGTATACAACGCTGTCTGATATCAGTGTCATAAATGCAAACTTTTGTCGCTGTTCTACACCCATGGGGGTGCACTCTCTTCTCTGCTATGGGAACTTAATCCTCAATCAGCTGCAAACCAAATAAGAGGACTCGAGATATGATGTAGCAGCTAACGCAAATGATGTCACTGTTTACGTGCAGGGCAAACACTCACAGACATTCTCTGGTACTTGCCAATACGCTAGGAGGCTTGCGTGGCATGCATTGCAATAAGACAGACGAAAGAGTTGCCACAGGGGTTTTCTCTGAGCACCCCTGGATACACAAAATTTTTAGACTGCCCGTCTTCTAAGTCGAAGTCTCAGCTACTTGGTTCAGCCTGAATCCAACACATAGACTGTCAGATTCCTAAATTCGAACACCATAAATTCGAGAGTGATTAGAGACTATCCCGCATCGCCCAACAAGATGGCTTAACTGCACAAGATCTTCCGGTATCCACTATAAATGATCTATGGTCTATAAAGATCGCCAAAGACATTCAAGGTAGACGTAATACGGTTAAAAGTATTGCGGTGACACCAATAACCCCAGTTGATACTCGCAATAGCGAGAATCCACCCTTTGCCTTTCCGACGGCGGATGGGGGATTGATTTTGGGACCCCAACCAACATACTTCAAAAACCCAGGATCTGCCGAAAAACTTGATTTCGACGACTCCTGCGACTCTTTCTACGACACGTTCGGTAGATTGAGCTAGAATGATAGGGAGAGTACCGGAGAGGCTGTTACTATTAAACTCTATCAGAATAGACGAGTGGTTGGTCAAAGTCCTGATTTTGATGGCTTGTCTCGGGAAACCGAAAGTGTGGAACGGACTCCAGAAGAGGCATACTCTGAAGGACCAACGTATAAGTGGCAGTTGGACAGGGAACGGAGATGTCGGGCGAACGCACGGCGCAAGCAGACAGCAAGTACTGTCGGCGGTGCGAGTGCTAAAAGTCACACCTCTCAAACGGTGACGGAGAAGAGAAGCACTGAAACCGACCAACCTCTTGGATCTGAAACAGCGCCTTCTTCTGTCCGGAATACGGCCAAGAAGAAGAAAGTGTCCGGCACTCTCTCGGTCGATGGATTTCTCCGCAACATGATGCCTGGATGAAACCGGTGAATGAAAATCGCATGAAACCGTCAAACCCATCGACGAAAACAAAACCAGCGATGGTTTCACACGTACGGACAAAGCCAGTGGTATAAACAGGTCGTAATTCTGGTCGACGAAAGTCGGCTAATGCGATGAAATCCCCGCTGAGAAACAACTCTGGTGTTAGCTTTTCCTATGCACAAGATCCGGCTGAAATCGGTGCTGCAATCAGCACAAGTTGCAGTTCTGGTGGGCGGAATTTGGACGTCGCTGGAAAAGCAACCTCCAAGAAAACTCCGTAACGTCGAGGAGGACTAGACTGGGCCACCTATAATGATGCAACTATCTCCTCTGCAACTTCGAGTTGGGAAGGCTGGCAATGACAACAGTTTCAACACGACGCTAAGTGCAAACACTCTGTCGATTAATTGTGGGAGCTAACCAAATCAGAGAATGTTTGCATTCAAGCAGACGGAAAATGTAAAATGGAACTCTTAGAGTTAAGTGCTCCACGCAGAAAACTCTTGAATGGTTAAACAGGTCTGTGCCGAAAGCCCCACCCCTGGACGCTAAGTTTTTCGAGGTTTTCAGTCAACCCATATTGACGCGCGCCATCTTCTGGGTTCCGTGCCAACTCAGGGAAACAGGGATATTCTAAAGCGTTTTGATACCCAGAGCCTTGGGCTTGACACTGAAAATCGTAAAATTTACTTACAAGGAGAGAAATAATCGGGAAAACAAGGACGGATCTTCTCTTGTTGCGGGCTTAGACAAATCTTCTGCAGAGGCAGTTAAGTCAAGGTACGACTCACGTCCCTATTGTCATCTTGGAAGGGTTAATGTCCACTTTGATTCCAAAGGAGTACAGACAAGAGACAGCCACTCCAGCACTCATCTATTTTGTGTACTCAGATCAATCTTCAACATTCCAAGTCTGCTACTGCATCCTTATGTGGGTGGCTTTCCGTATTGAATATGAAACCACACATAATATCCATACAGGAACCATGTGTGTGTGATAAAGGCATCTGTAGTTTCGGATGTTTAAGAGGTTTCGCACGACTGTATGACGAGCGATTGGAAAGACCTCGTATTTGTCTCTAAGTTGGGCAATTTTGCAACCAAGATTTAGTTGATGCAGACATGAGGCAGAAATGAACGGAGAATGACTCAAATTCGTCATCGCATCTGCTTATTGCCCAATGATTCGTTGTTACCACCACCACCACCACCGAAGGCGGTAGCCAAACTCATTGAATGCTGTGATGCCAGGAAGATCATTATATGCTGCGGTGCTGATGCTCAGAATACTTTTTAGAGCAATAGCAAATGCATCGTGAGAGACAATCACCACCTGGATTTTATACTATCGTCTGATCTAGTTGTCAACAATGTTAACTCTCAGCCAACTTTTGTTACCAGGGTAAGACATCAAGCAAGCGGCTTAACTTTATTCAATGTGTATGCTAAGGAGATTATTGATTGCAAAGTAATATCGGGGATCTGCATGTCAGACCGTCGAATTCAGAATCTATTAAATGCTAGATTCTATATAAAGAAAATAAAAACACCTTGGAGTGACAAGATTACCTCTTCCTCACATCAGACGACGGTCTTTGAATAAGATCTATGAAAATACTCGCCAAGCACTGCCTCCTCAAATAGTAAAGTAAGACTAGATGTAGTTTCCAAAGACCTGTACTTTAGCCCTCAATTAGCTTGCAAGCCTTTATTGAAAACCTTGATATAAGGCAGGCTGGGTGCTATTAACCTCGCCGGTTGGGTGAAAGTTAACTTTGTGAGGATCGACTGGAAAGGTATATTTAGACGTATGATTCGAAGGAGATCTAACAAAGTCCAAGGATACATTCCATAGAGTGCTGGCCGATGCAATTAAAATATGTGGGCCACTTTGGATTCATAAAATGTGGAATTTATATGCCAAACATTAGAGAGCCATTCAGAGTATCGCAGAAAATTACACTGTGTACCTAATCATGGCCATAAGTGGCAGGTCACCGAATCATCCGATAGTATTGAGGCGCGAAGTCTCCTACCACGGCGATCCCAAAAAACCTCACGCTCTACAACACTTCTCGAGATGCTGTCAAAGACAGCCTCTATGGGTAACACTAGCACAGTGGCTTCATCTGCTGCAAAGCAGACATTGCCGACGTCCAAGAAATGCGATGGGATGGGACGGCAAAAAGAGAGTGAAAAACTGCAACATCTACTACGGCTATTGCTATCAACGGCAAAAGCAGCGCCTATTTGGATGAAGATTTGTTATTAGACACAAACCTAGGTAAGCAGTCTTGAGTTTCGGCATGTTAACAAGTGCCTCGTAGCAATCCTTATTAAGGCTAAATTTGCCAACACTAGCCTTGTATGTGCGCACGCCCCTCAGAGGAGAAAGGTGACGACACCAAAGATAGCTTCTATGAAAAGAGAAAACTTACGAGCAGTGCCCTAGCTATGACATTAAAATTGTAATCGTCGACTTTAATGCAAAGCTAGGAAGAGAGGGCGTTTTGGTAGTACTGTCGTAAGGTGAAAACTACACGACATAACCTCCAATAACGGGTTCACGCTAATCGATCTTGTGCCGGGGCGAAATATTGTCGTAGCTAGCAGGCCTTTCCCGCATCTTGATATTCATAAGAGGAATTGAAGGATTCTTGATCAATCAACCGTTAACCAGATCGACCACATTGCGATCGGCGCCAGCCACTCCTCCAGTATTATGGATGTCCGAACCTTCTGAGGGGCTAACATTGACTCGGACCATTAGCTTGTTGTAGCCAAGGTACGGCTACGGATATCTTGAATATTGCAAAGTCAAGGTAATACTGTGTGGAAGTTTGACGTCGGACGGGTACAATCGCTAGTGATCGCTAAGCCCTTGTTCAATCGAGTCTCCCTTAATCTCTTAAGAGGTCCTATGCCGCCAGCATCAAATATCGAAGACCACTGGCAACATTGCCAAAAAGCCGTCAGAGAAACCGCCTCTGATGCATTAGGTTTCACTCGGCCACCACAACGAAAACCGTAGTTTGGCGACGAGTGCCGGTAAGCACATGCAGCTAAGCAAGATGCATACAAAGCGGTTCAGCGTAGAAAGACTAAAGCTGCCCACGAGCTGTACGGGTAGAAGAGGAGAGGCAAACACCGGCTTTTTAGGAGGAAAAAGAAGGAGCATGAGAACCAAGGAAATTGAGAGATGCTACTCCAGGAGTGAGATTCGGAGGTTTTAAAAAAAACATGCCACGGACTCAAACCCAGAACCGAAGCCTGTAGAGAAGATCTATGGAACATACGTAGTAGTAGAGTCGCAGTCGATGCTGAGGAATTGGAAAGGTCATTTCCAAATCCATTCAACCTGGACGATGTAGACTAACAATTCCATCAACCCGACCTGGTTGATCAAGAAGATAGCCATATCTAAGCTTAAGTACAATAAAATTGCTGGACCGGACGGCCTGACTGCCGAGCTTTTCAAAGCCGCAGGCAACGACTTGGTAAGGAGCATTCATCAATTCTTCTGTAAAGTATTGTCGAGCGAAAGTGTGCCCGATGAATAGAACTGCAGCATCGATCCTCAAGAAAGGAGACTTGAGGAGACGGCCTAAAGCCGTTCGTCAACAACCTGATTTGTCCATATCAGTGTGGTTTTAGGCCACCTATTCATCGATTTTAAGGCCGCGTATGACGAAGAGCTATACAGCAACTAATAAGGTCGGTAAAGAACTCACGGAGACGTTTGATGTCAAAAAATGATTTAATCATGGCGATTCACTGACATGCGATTTCTTTAACACCTTTTTTGAAAGAATAGTACAAAACTTACGCGCCAACTCAAGAGGCACAATTTTTCAAAACTGTGATGTCAGTGGCGCTTTTGCTAGTATTGAACGCGACGATGATGGGTTCAACGGTCAGTGAGGCAATACCAAGTATATGCTGCCAACTAGAATGAGTACCCAACACCAGCGCCTTTTGACAGAACCCCACCCTGGACAGATATAACTTTGAGGTAGCTAAGTATGTTGTCTGTCTTGAATCCGCTATCAATTCACATAACGCTCTCTTGTCAAACGCTGCTGCTTTGGGCAAAAAAGGCAATTCCCTGGCAAAGCGCTCACTCCAAAAACAAAAGTAATCCTATATAGGACCCAAATGATCCCAATCCTGACTTCTGTGACAAAGGCATGGACTTTATCAAAAATACGAGTAGATGAGGGCGCTCTTAGGTGCTTTGAGAGGAAAATTCTTTCGGTGTTTTTCGATCCCGTCTTTATAGACGGTGAATGGTGAAGGAGATTAAATGAGGAACTATACGGGTCGAATGAGGTGGCTGGACATGTAGAGCAGACGGACACCAACGCTCCAGCCCGTAAAGTCTAAGAATCCCCTGCAAGGGATAGTGCAGTAGAGGAAGACCACTCAAGTGGAAGGGGACTTCAACCAACTTAGCGTGTGAAATTGGAGGCAGCTAACTTAAGCTCGAGATGGCTGGAGACGCTTGTTGGTTGAGGCCCAGGTTCACCCCGGACTGCAGCTACTTAACTCTATAAGCATGGCAAAGGGTACTCATAAGAGTGGTTTTTATCCCTGATCTGGGTAACAAAATTTAATCATCCGCTCAGCTGCGTTTATATTAAAGCCATTCTTGAAAGTGGTATGGTACTGCATTTTAGTCAAGATGAATACCGAAACGGCCGGTCCACGGAAAGTACTCTTAAATACCTGATGAGCCAAAAAGCGTAAACCAACGTATTTAAAAATTTCGTAATATGCACTTTTCTCGATGCTGGTGAAGCTTTTGCTAACGCGGGCTATGAATTAATCACCGATACCTTATCTTGTTGAGGCGTTAACTAACCAACTATTGTGTTAGAGAAATGATTATGAAATGTCATAGTAGCCACGTCAAAGGGATCCCCACAAATTGATGTCCTCTTGTCGCTCTTATGGGGGGTGGTCGTAGATGATCTACTCCACGATTTCAGCATCCCTGCATACGTGGTCGTTGGATATTCTGATGAATAAGTAATCATATCTACTTGTATGATGAAGATAAACGAAACAGTTTGAACTGCTTCTCTGAACTGTGTGTCAAACAAGGTCTGCCAAAAAGCCCAAATAATACAGCTTTTCTGTCAGTAATTAAGATGGAGAAGCTTTTAATTCATAGAGTCAGTCGCTCTCAGCAGCATAGCTATAGCTGTCTCTGATAGCGAATATCCACTAAAAACGATTAACATGCAAATCTGGAAAAATCGTGGCATTGCAATTGGTATGAAATGAGGCGCTAATACGCTCTTATATTTCACTTTTGGATGTGGATAGCGAATAGAAGGTACACTCAAATTGCCTTGATATCTAACTCACCTTACACAAGTCTAAATATGTGTTGATAGCCATTCCAACCTCAGTTAACATGTTTTTTTTTTACAGGGCTCAATCATCATGAGAATGAATACTTATATGAGTACATCTCATTCCCTAACTTTACTAATGCACTACAAATAACTCTTGATTTCAACAACTGCATCTTTTGCATAATAAACTCCAATTCCAGGCAAGCCCACCCCACGAACTCCCATATTCCGTTTCCGTTTCCGTTTCCGTTGAAACTTTTTTAATATCTCGTATAACACACACGAGCGAGATAATAATGCAAAACATCCAGGAAATTATGTCCCGCACTAACTCATTTCGCGGCATAAATAATACAAACACACATAACATACACTCATGCGGGTGGCAATAACATTTCACGTTTATATACTCGTATCTCAGATTGTTCTGATTTTCCGTATAATTTTTTTTTTCATTTCTTCCTTATAAAAAAAGAAAGGACACAATAATGCATGACGGTGATTTCTTATGGCTGGGCTTTGAACTCCTTCGAGGGAAGACATTACCGCAATAAAGGCGTTGTCTATCGCAGCTAGCCCGAATTGGGGAGCGAGAAATGCACCCCGCCAACCACAGGACCCAGTGATTCATGTGGTCCCATAAATGATCATAAAATGGAAAATATTCATATTCCAACTGATAAGGCCGCCAAATAAATATTCCGAGATTGGGAAATGAAATTATTTCGGCTGTACTAAGGTGCTATGTTATAAAAAGACTCCTGTAAAGCTTAAGCGGGGGTAGCTACTTTATGCCTTGAGAGAGTAAGCCCAAAGGAATGTTTCATTCCGGAGAATCATTCAGTTTTGGTTAAATTAAACAATATGAAGAATTTCCGGCCTTGGAATGCAAATCCAGTTGAGTTCTGTTTTTTTTTCTCTCTCTGTTGCCTCCATCCGTATCGACGGTGGACTGCTTGGGAGGAACTTACTCCTTAATAAGATGAATGATGGAGTACGATACACATCCCTTATTATTATATTGGTGTGGTTAACGAGAGTGGGAGTTGAAAAATTCTCCGAAAGGATTTCATTCAAATCAGCTGGCATTTCGGCTTAAGGTAATGGAAAATTATATCTTTTGGATGGATGTACAATTTGTGAATTAGCCATTGTTGCACAACCTTCAAGTTAACAAGCAAACAATTTTGAACATGTTCTGCTATCGTTATCAATTTAGTGACTGAAATTTCACCACTGCCTAAAGGTATGCTACCGATTTTCCACAGCATTGCCGTTTCGTAAAATAAGTAAAAGCTACTCGTTATGTGTAAATATGAAGATATGAGGGTTGTCTGAAAAGTTTCCGACCAAACAATGATACAAGACATTTTTTCTCCATTTTTTTTTTATTTTTCTACATAGTCTCCTTGTAACTCTACACACTTCTCCCAGCGATGCTCCCATCTCTCTAATCCGTCCAAATAGTACTTGGCGTTTTTCTCTGCAAAATAATTCTCCACGAAGGTGATTGCCTCCTCATTTGACGAAAATCTCTGTCCTCCGAGCGCAGTTTTTAGATGAGGGAACAAAAAGTAGTCGCTTGGGGCTAGATCTGGGGAATAAGATGGACGGTCATGCAGTTCAAACCGTAATTCATGGATTTTCGCTATGGCAACCGCTGAGGTGTGAGACGGCGCGTTGCCCTGGTGAAACAGGATTTTCTTTTTCTGCAAATGTGATCGTTTTTCCCCAATTTCTGCCTTCAGCTGGGCAAGTAATAATGCGTAGTATGCTCCTGTAATGGTTTTTGTTTTTTGAAGGTAATCGATTAAGATAACTCCTTTACTATCCCAAAAAACAGTCGCCATCACTTTCCTAGCCGAAAAAACTGTTTTTGCTTTTTTTTGAAGCCGGCTCGCCCTTTGCAGTCCAGTGTTTTGACTGAATTTTTGTTTCGGGCGTATAATGGTGTATCCAAGTTTCATCTACAGTAATTAATTGGCGCCAAAACTCGAATTTATTACGCCTAAACTGCGCCAACACAGCGTTGGAAATGTTCATTCGAACACGTTTTTGGTCTAACGTAAGCAAACGCGGCACCCAACGCACGGACAGCTTTCTCATGCCTAAATCTTGATTTAATATGTAACAAACACGTTCTTTGGACCTCTACTATCTCTCTCACTTTAATTCGGCTGTCGTCTAACACCATTTGGTGAACTTTAGCAATGTTATCGTCAGTAGTTGCAGTTTTTGGGCGTCCCGAACGTTCATCATCTCCCAAGCTCTTACGGCCACGTTTAAATTTAGCTGCCCAAAATTTCACTGTGGTAAATGATGGTGCAGAGTCCCCATACACAGAGTCCAACTCATTTTTGTTTTGCGTAGGCGTATTGCCTTTCAAAAACAAGAATTTAATAACAGCTCGATACTCAATTATTTCCATTTTCACAAAAAAACACTCACATCGACTCACTCAAACTTGACAGTCGTAAAAACTGCGCTTTCAAAATGACTGAAACTTCGGTAAGTAACTGTCAAAAGATGTATAACTAGCATTCACTAGCTTTTATTGACGAGTGCCGCTATCTTTACATTGCGGTCGTAAACTTTTCAACTTTTCAGACAACCTTCGTAGGTAAAGGGTGTTTTTTTTAAATTATACAAATTCATTATAAAATAAGGCAGTTGAGGCTGATGTTAATGTCTATGATACTAGCTTTATTTAATGGCATATTTCATGCCATTAGTGCATAAATTTGACATCGGGCATATGCGTGCCATATTGGAATGAAGAACAACCGGTAAATCCAATTATCGACAACTTTATCGAGCAACTGGGGCTGTATATCAGCAATAACACGGCGAATGTTGACTCCCAAATCGTCCAACGTCTCCGGTTTATCGGCATGGACTAGTGACTTCACATACCCTCAAAGAAAGTAATCTAAACGTGTGAGATCACAGGATCGTGGAGGACAGTTCACAGGTCCATTACGCGAAATTATGCGCTCAGCAAATGTTTCTCGCAATAAATCGATGGTGTCGCACGCCGTGTGTAGTGTTGCGCCATCTTGTTGAAACCAAAGCTCTGTTACGTCAATGTCATTCAGAAATCTTGTTTCTATAGCGCTCTCCACTCACGGTAATATTCTAGCCGGCATAGTCCTTAAAGAAATATGAGCCGATGATTCCACCAGCCCATAAAGCACACCAAACAGTGAGCTTCAGTGGTTGTAAGAGCACCTCGACAAAGGCTTCTGGGTTTTCTCCACTCCAAATTCGGCAATTTTGCTTGTTTACATATCCATTTAACCAAAAATGGGCTTCATCCGAGATCAAAATTTCACGTTGAAAATGGGGATCAAGCTGAATCATATTTTTGGCCCATTCACCGAACATACGACGCGTATAATGGTCATGCGGTTTCAGCTGGATCTTATAAGCTTTTAAGCCAAGATCTCTCACAAAGTGGATGGGCATAGTTTTAATTGCTGTGCACGATGGCGAATCGACTCATTCGGATTCTCTTCAACACTGCGCTCTATAACTGCGCTCTTCTGTTTGCACTGTTTGTAGTCTTTGGGGATGCGTATCGATTTATCGTGTTCCGAATAACTTGCTCAGATGGATGATTATGTCGAACGTAAAATGGGCGTAGCGCACGAAAAATTTGGCGAACCGAACCATGGTTTTCAAAATAAGTTTGCACAATTTGCACGCGTTGTTCTGGCGTTAATCTATTTATCGTAAAACTGCAAAACGTACTAACCACAAATCAACTTTCGACCGTCAAATTGAAAATCTGTAGAACAGCGTTGCCAGTTTAAAAACTAAACCTCTAAAAAAAACGCCCTTTGCATGCCTAAATAATATTTTGGTTTAGCCTGATTGCTGTGATTCCCTGCTTCTCATTTCACTCAGTGGATTTTTTGATTTATGCTGCACAACACGAAGATAGTAACGGATGACCAGATAGCAACGATAGTTTTTCCAATTGTTGTTCCAGCAGCTGTCAAAGCTATGACATCCAGCTGTCAAAATATTCAGTAAGGTTTGCAATTTCATCACGCATCGTTGTACGTATGCCGAACGTGCGGAAATTATGAAAAAATATTATCGAAATTCCAGCTCAGTTGTGACGTGAATTTTATCGTGAGGTTGGTCGTCATCATGGCTTCAGTGTGCAGGCAATTCGTCTCATCGTGCAAGGTTTTCAGCGGAACATTTGGATCTAAAGCCACCAATCAGGCAGAGTTTGGTGCGAAATGAAGAAAACATAGCCGCCGTAGCGGCCAGTATCGAAGAAGACCTAGAAATGCCGATTCGTCGCCGATTAGCTGAATTGGGCATAGCCCCGAGAGTCAACCCGGCTTATTTTGCGGTTGGATTTGGGCCTGCATCCGTATAAGATTTTGCCAACGCAAGAATTGAAGCCAGACGACCTTAGACAACGCCGTGAGTTCGCTAATTGGGCGCTGGAAATGTTGGCTGGAGATCCTGATTTTGGCCAAGAAATCATCTTCTCTCGGACGAGGCCCATTTTTTGCCCAGCGGCTATGTCAACAAGCAAAATTGCCATTATTGGAGCGAACGCAATCCCCAAGTGCACAGCCAAGAATCCACGCATCGACAAAGATTGACTGTTTGGTGGGATTTATGGCATGGCGGCATTATCGGACCTTAATTCTTTCGAAATGAGGAACGAAACACCGTTACCGTCAATAGTCTCAGGTATAGAGCCATATTAATTGACTTGACAACATCGATATACCCGGGTAGTGGTTCCAACAAGACGACTGTACATGCCATACAAGCGACGTAACGCTCAAAGTTGTCAAGGAGAACTTTGCCGACTGGGTCATCTCACGGCGAGTGTTCATAAATTGGCCCCCGCGATCATACGATTTGATACCACTCGATTATTTTCTTACGTTAAGGCTTTAGTCAACGCTAACAAGCCAACCACTTTGGACGAGTTCGAGGCCAATATTCGACACGCTATTGCCGGAATAACGCCGCACATATTGGACCGAGTCATCACCGAGGCGGCCCTTTGAATGGTGTACTATTCCACACATAATGACATGAAAGTAGCTTCAAAATAAATCAAGAATCAATTTTATATCTCATCTATTTAATTTTTTTTCTATCGTTCTTATCTGGTCACCCTTTATTATTCTGGTGGGTGATTTCAACCTTCCTCACCTGAAATTGGCGCCTTCTGACGATTCGTCTCATTTCGTAACACTTAATTCGTTCTCTGAAATAGAAGTCTTGATGGTGGACCGCCTGATTAACTCAAGACTACAAGTTTATCCGATTAGTGGAATACCTAATATTCGATTCACATAACTGTGTCGTTTACATATATACGTCCAGCGTAACAGGTCGATGATAAGGAACTTCTTGTGGTCTAAGCTGGATAATATGGATGCTGACGACGCGTTGGGACCAGGACGGCGCTACGTGGCATGAACTGGCCACCGGGATCGTGCGAATTAACGCCTTTAGACTTTATGCAGCAAAGTCATAGACTCTATCTACTTTAGCTGATGGTATAAGAATTTCCAAAGTCATTTCATTGCCCTCCGCCCATTGCTTGTATTACTCACTGACTTAGGTGGCGCGACAGTTAGAGGTGAACCTGAGCCTCAACCAATAAGCCTCTACAGTTAATCTGGTCTTTAGCTAACTACCTCAAGCTGGGCACATGTTGACGTGCTCATTTGAGGTCTTCCTCTACTGCACTGTCCCTCCGCGATAGATTCGAAGACTCTGCGGACGGGTGCGTCGGTGTCCATTCGCTCTACATATTCTAGCCGTGTCAAGTGCCTGATGCGGAGTTTTCTGACTAGGTCGATGTCGCTGTACAGCTCGTATAGTTTTTCTTTACATCTTTTTCTCCGAAGCCCATCTACGCAAACGGGACCGAATACTTGTTGAAGGATATTTGCCTCGAAACGAATGCTTTAGCACCATAAAGCAGGATTGGGATGACCAAGGTTTTATATAGAGTGTCCTTAGTTTTTCGGGGTAGGGCTTTACTCCTCAAAGGCCTTCTTAGACCAAAGAAACAGTGACTAGCACGAGTGATCCTTCGTTTTATTTCTCCTGAGGTGTTGTTGGCGGAATTCATTGTTGAAGAAAGTTAGACAAAGCTCCTTACTACCCTGAAATTACAGCTGTCAATTCGTCCATATTGCGTGTTGCTTTTTGTTGGCAGCATATACTTGGTTGTACACTCATTTACCACTAAACCCATTTTGTCAGATTCCGTTTCAATACACCCGTACCGGTGGCAGCCGGCTCTGTTCTTCCAATTATATCGACATCATCGGCGTAGTTGCACAGACTTTTAAAAGATGGTGCCTCCAGTGTTCGCTTGCGAATTCCACAGAATTCTTTCAAGTGTGATGTTAAAGAAGTCACGTGATAGCGCGTCACCTTCTCTAAAACCTTTTTTGACATCAAGGGTCTCGGTTAAGTTGCTACCGACTACGAAGGAACATCGAACGCTCTCAATCGTCATTCTACAAAGGCGGACGAGATTGGCCGGGATACCAAAACTAGACATGGATCTATATTGTACTTCATTCGTCTCTATAAATGCTGTCATATCCAACCAAGATGGTGGGTATCGATTTGGACTTCTTGAGTTTTTCCAGGAGCTGCGGGAGTGTGGAGATCTTGTCGGTTGTAGACTTTCCTGGTCTGAAACTGCACTGATAGGTTGTTGGCGAATGGTTTCGGACAATCACACAATATGGTAGGTAAGATCCCGTATCCGATGATGAGAAGACGTATGCCTCTACAGTTGGAACAGTTCAGGGTGTCACCTTTTTTGTGGATGGTGCTGAGATTCTCTTCATCGAGCATACAATGTTCTAACCCGATCTGAGGAATGAGTTGATGCATGCTCTCCTCAAAATTATCTTCAGCAGCTTGAATACCTCCGTTTGTTGGATTTTAACTTCGATATTCCTATCCTTACTTCGTTTGGCCATGTAGACAAAAGTTTCGGCTATCATCGTCTAAGTTAAATGGTCTTTTCTGCATGATTGAGGGATGTTGGGCTTCTTCATCGTTATACAGTCTGCAAAAAAAGTTTTTCCATATTCTCAGTACCGACTGTGACTCTACTGCAAGGTTCCCTCCTTCATCCGTACAAGCTTCTGCACAGATTTTCTTGTCTTGACTCGATCTTTTCACCTTTTCGTAAAATTTCCTTACGTTATTTCTGCAGTACAACCTCTCAATATCTTCGGTCGCGCGCTTCCTGTGCTCTTTATTCTTCTTCTGGAAAAGCCAATGTTCTTCCCGTCTCTTCTGCTCGTAGTGCTCGCGGGCGGTACTCGTCCTTCGGTACAGTTGCGGCATCTCTTGATGCTGGCGGCCCCTTGCGAAGGGACATTAAATCTTTTCACAGTAGTTTTTCTTTGTTGCTTCGCTTGGGAGATCACCTTAGCTGCAACAAAGTGGTGGTCCGAGTCGATGTTGGCTGCCCGGAACATTGGACATCCAGAATACTAGTAGTATGACGAACGTCCATCGCAAAATTATCAATTTGATTTAGCGTTTGTTGACCCGAAGACTGTTAGGTCCCCTTGTGTAAATTGAAATGAGGAAATCGTGTGCTTCCCGCCGTTCTGCCCCAAAATCAATAAACCAGACACTGTGTCGTGAAAGCTATACTTACCAACTGTCCTATAGGCGATTCGGACATTGCTCTTATGGCTTGTCGAAGAGCTCATAGAAACACTCTTTGATGGCGTCGCCCTTGCCTTCCGTAGGGGCATGGTTCATGTTTGATTTAGTCTCTCCAATAAACGATGGATGCCACTCACGGTCCCATTTGCGTTGACAGACTTTGGAAGAGGAGATTTAACAGCAAACTCTTCAAACTGTACAGCAACATCGACCTGCTCAAAATGAGTTCGCATCATTTTCTAAATACTTCTATGTACGAGTATTGTGTTTAGTTTTTGAAGCTGTGGTGGGGACACACCATGAGGCAAATGATGCTATAACTGAGGTGCGACTCCACCAAGTTGAAGTAGTACTGCCGAAGAACATCTTGTGGTCTTCTCAGAGGGAATAGAGCGTAGGCGAATTTCCGAAGTTTTGTAGTCTACCGCAACTCTCAAGTATCTGTACACTGACACTTTCTCGAGAACAGTAGAGCATTCGTAATTGTCTTAAAATAGCATGTGGTTTTGGATCTTTTGCAGGCATTCTAAAATATGAACTTTTATTTCCAATTTATGTTCAAGAATATGTGATGGACGGATATGCATCACTTTGGTTTTTTTTTAGCGTTAATAAGAAGACCATTATCGTGACACCATGGCATGACTAAGTTCATTTCGTTCTGCATAATTGTTTTTTGCATTTTTAACAAGTTTGTGATTTACCAAAATCGCCGTACCGTCTGCGAATGCAAACACAGTGGTTTTCTTGAGCAGTAACACCATGCTATTCATATATGGTAGATAATGAAAAGTAGAGTGCATAACTCGGAGCCTTGTGGGATGCTATAGTTTGAGTATATTTCGTTGCTTAGGCTATCTTTTATGTTTACCTTAAATCTTCGGTTTTCTAAATAATCCTCAAACGATAGTAGTATTCCTGATTGTATGCGTCTTTTTTCCAACTGCCTTACAATATTTTCATGACATAGTGTGATCCTTTTTTAAAATCTGTGAAAAGTACAACTATGTTCCGATTTTTCTCTTGACTTGTGCTAATTTTATTTGCAAAGTCTGTACTTAGCCGATTTATGGATATTTTTGTCTGACACCTGGATCCCAGTCGAACCCTCCTCGCCAGAAATCATTCTGGAGATCATCAGACTCAGCAACTGGAAGAACTAAAGCGCCCTTATATGTAGATGATTCGGTTCGGTTTCGAGTAAATTCACCTAAGGGTTTATAAAAAGTATGAGCTGGGTGCTGATAAGCAACCTCCTCCTCATTTAACTGAAATGTAAATTCGACCTCGGATCTCGGAGCGACGATATACTTTCCAGAAATGGATAGCGACGACTCCAATTTACCCAAGACGACAATTAAACCGTCGGTCTCATCCATGAAACCAATGACGAACTAAAAAGAAATCCTTTATAATCAGAGAAAGAAGATTAGCACTTGAGCATATGTTCAGAATCGGAGGACTCGAACAGTACCGTGGTGGAAGCTACTCAAGTAAATTGTAGCAGTGATACGGTTTCTCCAAATTATTCTCCATCACTCAAAAAGGCTTCCTAATCATCCTAATCCTGGGACCATGGATCATAAAAGCGACACCTGTATACCCTCCGCTCCATTCAAGAGACAAAGGTAAGATTAAAACTTATATATTAGTGAAACGTAGCCTTAATGCAATTTTCCTTCCTAATCTCAGCGACCCCGTTAACCGTTGTCAGACTAGAGACTGCCAAAGGCTCCTACTGGCTGGCATCGGCATATCTTGGCGATCATATGGGCCCTCTCCCTGGTGGCAACCTAGAACCGATGGTACTGGAAGCTGGAAGTCTAAAAACTGACCTCAATATCGGGTGCAACACTAACGCTCATCACACAGTATGGGGCAGTACCCACATCAACGATAGAGGTGAGCCACTTTTTGACTACATATATTACAAGTACTGACGTCATTGTTTGCAAGATTGGCAATCAGTAACAATTAACCGACAGGAAATGGTAGATATCACTCTTGTCTCCGACAACATCACTCAAACCCTAACGAACTGGATGGTATCGTCTGAACAGTCATCTTCAGACCACATCCAATTCAGCCTGAGTATATGCTTCTCCCAGCCAACCAGCATTTCGGAATTATCGGAAAACTGACTGGAGAAAATATAGAAACAATATTCTCTGAACACTCAAGTCCCCGCGTGACACCAATGAGCTTGACATGAAAGTCAGAGAATTCACACTGGCTCTCACTCAGACAATGGCAGCGTCCTATCCTCTTATTCAACCTAGAGGCAAGAAAAAGCCGCACTTTTGGACATTGGCACTGGGACCGCTTAGAAACGTTTGCAGAAAACTTTTCAATCTAACAAAAAGCACAAGAAAAGCACTGACTGGGACTCATATAAAGGATCCCTCAAAATATATAAAAAAGAACTGAGGAAGGCAAAGCGACAATCCTGGAGATCACTCTGAGACAAAATTGTAGAAAACTCTGAGGCATCGCGGCTAAGAAAAATCCTCTCTACAAATCCCATGATGCCTAGTTGTTTGAAAAAAAGCAATGGCTCTTGGACAACCTCAAGTGATGAATCACACTGGACACTGACTTTCCAAGTAACTCCCTAATAGCAGCCAGTAGCAACCCAAACGGGACTACTGCAACCGTGACCAAAATTCATGGTCTGATTGCAAAAGACAAACTGCTTTGAGCGCTGCATATCTCCAAACAATAGAAGTCAGTTGGTCCGGATGATATAATACCTGCCGAGCTACAAAGGTCCTCAGATATTATCCTGCCTACGCTAGAGAATATCATGAGGAGCTGTACTGAAATGATCCACATTCCACTGTCATGGAGGGAAGTCCCAAAGCCAGAAAATGCTCTTGTGTTGCCCCAAATGACCTCAGACCTAGAACGATTGATTGATATCCATATACGAGCAAAAATTGATCCAAGACTTTTGTCAACGGCTCAACATGCCTACTGTAAAGGAAAGTCGGTGGAAACGGCTCTGCATTCACTGAATAGCCACATCCAACGATCCCTACAATATAGAGGGTACACAATGGTAGCTTTCCTGCACATAGAGGGTGCTTTTAACAACGTCAACACATCCGCAATCACGACTGCGCTGTTAACTCTGCAGGGGGACGACTCACTTGGGGGGTTGATCAGTCTTATGCTAAACAGCAGGATAATCAACTCCAAACTGGGTGGGGCTTCTGCTAAAAAATGTGTCAGCAGAGGTACGCCACAAGCCGGTGTCCTTTCTCCCTTTCTCTGAAACTTTGTGGCTAATGAACTGCTGATATACCTGGGAGCGGGTGGTAGTATGATGATTGCCTATGCAGATGACGTTGCTATAGCCGGGAATTGGTAGTAAACTTCCATAAAACTAATCTTGTCCTCTTTTCCAGGAAACATAAGATTTCAATCATAGAGCCTCCCTCAATAAACGGTACCAGTTTGGTCTTTTCCGATACAGCAAAATATCTGGGTTTTGACAGGAAACTAAAGTGGACGTCTAGCATTCAAGAATGATTCTAGAAAGCTACAGTAGCTTTATTCTCTTTCAAACAAGCCATTGGGAACAAATGGGGCCTACAGCCTCGCATAACCCACTGGCTATACATCTCAATCATAAGACCGATAATCACATACGGAATTGTTGTTTGGTGGACGGCATTAGACAATGTAGGCAACTGCAGCAAATTAGGCAGAGTCCAAAGAAGAGCATGTCTATGCACATATAAGCGGAGCCCTACGTTCTCCCTCCCCGGCATTAGATATTCTCTATCACTTGACACCCCTCGAAATCTTCAGCAGTCAAGTAGCTGCAATTGCAGCAACTTAAGCGACTTAAGCTTTAAAGCGACTACACAGTGGACAAATAATTCATTTGGCTCCGCTAACATTCTTAATGCATTAGGAATCCTCACAGAGGATTCCTCACAGAGGAATCACACCATACCTGAACTTTGTTTAGACAAAGACTTTCATGTAAGCTTCGCCTCTAGATCCCTCTGGGAGGAAGATGCTTTCATGAAGGACAAGTCAATCCACTTTTACACAAATAGATCTAAAACCGATAGCGGGGTTGGTGGCGGTATTTTCTCAGATAAGCTAAGTCTAAGCCTCTCCTTCCGTCTTCCAAATCACCGTATCGTACTCCAGGTGGAAATTTGGCGATTAAAGAACCTCCAACCTGACTGAAGAAATACAAGATATCTGCAAAGGATATCCTCATCTTTTCGGATAGTCTGGCTGCTATCAAGTCCCTGGTCTCAGTCTCATTAAATTCTAAAACCGCCCTTGAATGTTGATCATCTTTTACGGAGATGACAGAGCAGTTCAACCTTCACTTTTATTAGGTGACAGGCCATAGATACAACCCAAAGAATTGTAGGGCTGATCAACTCGCCAAAATTGGAACCACTCAGCCTATTCTACCGGAAAAGGGTAGCATAGGTATACCAATCGCTACGTGCTAATCAATATTAAAGCTGTATGCTACTAAAAGAACAGATCTTAGGTGGACTGTTGGGCCGATGTGCCTAGTGGCCAAACAGATCTGGCTAAAGCTGGATCGCATCGCTCTAAAAGTCTGATGCTTCTAAATAGGAAACATCTCATCGCCATCATAGGTGTTATCATTGGACACTGTCTTATAGGTAAGCATACAAAAAGGCTTGGCGCTTTTACAAACGATTTCTGTAGAAATTCCAGAGGAGGCATTCCTCCACCTACTCTGTACATTTCCAGCTCTCTCCCAAAGAAGAAAATATCACTTAGGAGCTTTCTTCTACAATGACTTAAACGATCTAAAGAATATAGGCGTTAACAGTCCATATATTAGTTCCGTGAGCAGGAGGATCACAGATCCACGTGGCATCACAATAGTCCAATAGGCCTAATTGGGTTAGACTGTCCAGCAGCAACTTACTTACCTACATACCTAAAATAAAATTGATTGCTTGTCTGGATTTTATATTTTCAAGGGTATACAATCGGTCTGTTATCCAATGAAGAAAATTACATTTTTAAATAAAAACGCGAAAAACCATGTTTTTTTTTCCTTTCAAAATCAGGAGACAAATTCCCCCACAAATAATAATTAATAAATAACGTGCCTACATGAATGTATTACAATAGAAGAATATATCAAGTCAAAAGTGATTGTAAACTTTAAGGGTTACTCTGAAAAATATGAAAGTTTTGGTATTATATGTATTCAGCTAGGCTGAAACTTTCGTCCATGAATGCGCATTCAGCCTTATCCAACTTCAGATGCCTGGGGCAAGTAAGAGTATACTAAGAGTGGATCGACTTGGCCTCGGAGGCTTATAGTTTAATGCCTTCATCCACCGCTTCACGGCCTTTCTTCGTTATTGCTTTTGTCGTTTCTTTGCATAGACCCACCGCAATATTTTTATTTGTTTTTAGTGAAAAAAACCTCGTTTTGACATTTAAAATTGTTTTTATTTTGTATTTTTTAAATTTATATTTAATTTACAATGGAATAATACTTTTCAAAACGTTTCCTACATTTCGTTTAATTTGATTTTGTCTTTGTTTTTATTTATTTAATAATTTAAGAATAATACTAAGTTTAGTGTTTTTTTTTTTATTTAGTTTTTAATCCTTTTCAAAATGCAATTCAATGCTATCGTAGTAGGGTATTAGATACCAAAAGAAAAAAAATTTTCAATGGAAATAAACGAATTTAACAATGTTTTTCAGTTTTAATTAAATTACACTACATTGTTATAACACATGTTTCCGAAAAAAAAAAAGAAATTCATAAACGAAAATGGATATAAATTTTCAATATTTCATCTTCATAACAAAAAACTACGAACGAAACAAAAATAAAGTTTCGAAATTCAGTTTCTTAACTATTTACATAGATGTTATAAAAAAATTACAGCGAATTTATTAATTTTTTTTTTCTTTGTCTGGCTTAATTTTTTTTTTAATTTTTTTTTAATTGATATTGCTCAAAGAATGTACATTGCGTTGAAATTTGATTTGAACGTGCTTATAAATAAACGTAGAGAGAGAAAAATACAGAAAGAGAGAAATAGACAGAGGGTCATTATTTTTATATGAAATTATATTCTAAGGGGTTACTAATTAATTCGTTATATCATTTTGATTTTTTATTCTTTAAATTTATTTTTTTTCTAATTCTAAGAATAATGATAAAATAACTTTTTTCATTTTTATTTTTAAATTTAAAGTTAATGCTATAAATATTCGTTTACTTATAACAAATTATTGTTTTTGCTTTATTTTAAATTTTATTTTTCTTCAGAAAATTTATCTATTTATCTACGAATTATTTGCTTATATCTTTGGTTTCTATAACATTATTTTTTTTTTTTATATAAAATAAAAGAAAATCAATTCTTAATATTAAGAAAAAAAAATTATTATTCATTACGAACTATATAACTGGGATTTTGGAATTTTCTTAAAAATACAAAAAAAAAAAGAAAATAATTTTTTTTTTTAATTTTTCTTATAAGAACTTTGACTAATTTTTTTTAATAGTAATTGCAAAAATGGGTTCAAGTGCGTTGTAGTGTAGCAAAATATTGTTTTTTTTTTTTTTTATAATTTCTTCTTTATGGATAAAGGACTGCTCCTTCGTATGGAGACCATGTCCTGAAACGTATTTAGATATGCAATGTGGCTAGAAGGTTTCCCTTTGTGATATGACAGCATTGCTTTGTCTCCACTATCGGCTATATCGGGGATAGAAAAACGGTGCTTCATAATGGATTGGCGTATGGTAGTTGCCTACTGCTGCCATATTTCAATCACGCTCTTCATATTTATGAACAAACGTATTGAGTCCGCTTAGTTGCGAACACTGTGATGAGTCGTAGAGGGACATTTTTAGCCGCTTGCACTTGGCGCGACGGTTTTTGAACCAAAATTGGACGTTCTTACTCTCAAGGCGGGGGAACTTTTGTCTGTAAAGAAAAAAATAAAATAAAAATTAAAAATCTTGGACAGTTTGTATGAGTCTGTCTGTAGTATATGTGGAGACTCTATTCAAATTCAGACGGATATGCCAGTGACGGTGGATTACTTCGCCAGAAAAAATAGCTATCATTAGATATCAGTAGCAAGGTTCCTGACAATTTCCTCGCCACAAATACTTAATAAGATGGAGACTTAGTATTGAATTTTTTAATGAGAAACAATTTGGATATGTCAGTTTGATAGAACGGCCCTCATTGACATTTTGGTTAAAAGCATACGCATAGATTAGTGAATGGATAAACGAAATGTAGTGACATTTATACAAAAACAATAAATATCTCTTGGATAAATGCCAGTCTTCAACAGCTGTGGTATGGTTATAGAGAAGTTTTAAATCATTTCCCCTACGCTGAATTTTATTTTCTACGAAAATGTTCATAACGATGCTTCTACAACAGGTAAGGTCTACAAAAATAGAATAAAAACCAAAAGGCATCCATTCAAAGTGCGGTTGAAGAAAGTTAGAGTGTTAAATTTCCAAAAAAAAATTCAAAATTTTATTGACAGCAAATGCAAAAAGACGAAAAATGTTGGACTGATAGCGACGGCACGCCATCTAGGAAACAGTTGAAAACATAAGAGCTAACGACAGTCCCTTGCTGCTGATCGCGGAAAAGTGGAACGAGGGGAAAGAGTTCAAACCAATCTCTAGAAACTCGTGACAAAATTTCTATCTTGGCAAACACCCAAAGGGGGAGACCTCCCAAAACAACAAGTAAAGCTGAGAAAGGGTTGTTAGCACATTTCTTGCTACTTAAAAGTGTTGTAGGACTATCAGCTATCTGCAGGCTGTAAATAAATTACAAGCATCCGTCTGGACCTCTTAGGGCTTCAGATAGATCACAAGCATTTCTTCAGACCATTACTCTTTAAGAAGCACTAAAATTTAAAAATCTGTAATTAAATTTTTGATAATGCATTCCGAGGAAGATGGTATCCCCAGTAAATCTAAATTCCGTATTTATTGCAAATCAGCCAAATTCCCCGTCTCGCACCATAATAACGGCTTAGCACAAGAGGTTTCTTGAAATCAACTGTCTCTTGGTGACACCGCTTTTCTGAAGTTTCAAAAAGGCCAAAGCGAGATTTATGCTGGCACATTGATTCAGACAAAGGAGAGTCTCAACTTTAGATAAGGGAAATGTGAAGGACCCACTAGTACCTCTCATAAAAACCTTGATATGTTTGTGGATGAATTTGCAACAGCAATAACCTGCTTATTGAGCCTTGGTCGGCAATCGAAACACAAAACGTTGGATTTTGATGCCAACATACGAGGGGCGTTCAAGATATTCTCGGTATCGGGGTGAAGCTGTGGTTGCATATATAAATTGACTTATTTATCATGTAATACTATTATTTTAGTGCACTCATGTAAAATTTAATATAAATGTGATTATTAATTCGCGTTTTATCTCTAGTTAAACAGAATCATAATGGCAACTGAGGCGATGATGGTGAAAATTGAGCATCGCGCTGTAATTAAATTTCTCACTAAGCAAGGAAAAAGTCAAAAAACTATTCATGAAGAGATGGTGGCTGTTTACCAGGGTTCCGCACCTTCATTATCAACTGTGCAAAAGTGGTCAAGTGAGTTCAAGAGAGGCAGACAGAGCATTGAGGACGACCCCCGCTCCGGCGCCCCGGCTACTGCTTGTACGGGAGAAAGCATCAAAGAAGTCGAAAAACTTGTTCTTGAGGATGCCCGAATAAAGATGAAAATGATGGCAGAGATCACCAAGCTTTCAATTGGTACCATTCACACCATTCTTCATGACCATCTTAACCTTTCAAAGGTCAGTGCAAGGTGGGTGCCACGAATGCTCACAGCGCCTCAGATAAAAAGTGAGAATCGCATGCTGTAGAGAGCTTTTGGAGATGTGTAGTGAGAACGCGGACGGTGTTATGGATCGAATAGTTACTGGGGACGAAACATGGGTCCACCACTATGACCCTGAAAGCAAACAAGAGTCCATGCAGTGGCATAAAAAAGGAACAGACCCCCCGAAGAAGTTCAAAGTCACTCCGTCTGCCCGAAAGCTCATGGCCACAGTTTTTTGGGACTCAAAGGGAATCTTGCTCATTGAGTACAAAAAAAAAGGTGAAACCATCAACGCCACACCCTACGCTTCCACTTTGCATAATTTGCGGGAGGAAATTAAAAAGAAAAGACGGGGTAAACTCGCAGCGGGTGTGTTGCTTCTTCATGACAACGCTCCTGTTCACACGGCGCGAGTTTCCAAGGCTGCTGCGCGAGATTGTGGTTTCGAAGAAATTCAACACCCAACCTATAGTCCAGACCTTGCCCCTAGTGATTATTTCCTGTTTTCGGATTTGAAAAAATGTCTCCGTGGAAAAAGATTTTCGGATGATGAAGAACTCAAGTCGGTATTTTGCAGAGAAAGAGGAAATTTATTATTTTGAGGGTTTAAAAAAGCTTATCTCAAGATGTAACAAATGCATTGATGTTAGGGGAGATCATATTGAAAAATAAAACCAATTTAAATTGAATTCGCATTTTCCTTCATATCGATACCGAGAATATATTGAACGCCCCTCGTACCACCGCTTACCCTACGCCCATTCACTTGATTCATTACTTGATTTATGTAAGTATACATACAGATGGTAGGGTACCAGCAATATAAGAAGAAACTCAACTTAAGCGGAGCGAAAGAAGCAAGGACAACCAGAAAGGACGGATGAAGTCACTTGCTTAGCCTGGGAACCTGCCATGTAAGCATAAGCCCATAGTGCGTTAGCGCATCTTGGGAAAAGTCCATTATTTTCCCTTGGTGAAAGGTGAGCCTATCGACAACCTCCGCCAATCTAAATAACATGGCGCCCTGTAGTATTTAATAAATTTTTGGGTAATCCAACGAAAGTTGGAAGACTCTTCCTGCGATTTTGGATTTACGAGTAAATCACAACCACCAAGACACTTCTACAAAGGGACTACCTTAGAAAATTCAGGTTGGAAACGAAGTTCACATAATATCCTCTGATAGGCTACCAGTAAGACCCCTACTACTCTCAGAACAGATCACTGAAAGCGTTCAAAATGTAGCCGGTCATCAGTCACAGGCTCATATTGCTCTGCCCCGTTTAGTAGTAGACTTCGCTATGGAAAAGACGTAGCTTGTGAAACTCAGCTGCGGCCAATCAGAAAGCATAGTGGAAGGGCAAGTGTGATAAGTGTATCCAGGAAAGCGTTGCCAGAGATTGGGCTATTTAAAGATTAAAGTGACATCATGTCTAGTCGAAAAAGTGATATTCGAAGTCAACTTTGGATACACAAACCCAAGCTGAAGACATTGTCATGCTTGTGGACAGATATTGTTGTAATAAAAACCAAGAACACAATTAGAAAATTAGAAATACTTGTCGTTGGTTCCTCATACCAGAGACAATCTCCACGCAATGTGAACGTAAGGAAGCCTTCCCGAAAATAGGCGAAATCTATTTTAATTGAACTTTTATCTTTAAAGAAATAGTCATTTACAAGGATATTAACTAGCTCGTTTTTACTTCAAGATATTCTCCAGAACCCCCTAATGTCAAAGGTATATACTATAGTCTAAGCATGTTCGACTCACCTGTAAGGCATTGTATTCAAATCCTCGGTATACTTCAGTATAAGATTATGCGACGGATGTGTATTCATGGAAAACCATTGCTCCAGCTTTGGCACCTCTGTAACGGGATCGATGAAAGTCCGATTCCTCTTTCTACGCTCCTCATTGGAAAGATTTGACAAATTTAAGCCACCAGCTCCCATCGGCACCGGAGGAATCCCACTGCCTGGATGATGTGGATGGCCAGGTTGTGCAAAACCTGGCATGTAATGGCTCATGTACATGAACGATTGAGAGAACATTGAATTCGGCACCATTGGGAATGACAGATCCTTTCGTGGATCTGGTGATGGTGTCCTAAAATCATCCATTTGACTTGTATCATTATCATCGTCCATGTCGAGGTCCTCAGATTTGGGTGAGTTCTTTGGTGATTCACAGCGTTCATCTACACTTCGATTGCTGGAGCTGTTATTGTTGTTACTGTTATTATTATTATTATTCGATTCACCATGTTGTGATTGTGTCTCAGTGTCGGAATGTCGATCGCCACCAGCACTTCCAACTTCACCATTTTGTAAATCATCACCACCTCCAGCTGAGTTGGTGTTCCTTTCAGTTGATGTGCCATTGTGGTTACTGGTGGTATCCTCTTTACCAATGGACGAACGTCCATCTTCTGGTGATCGGTTTCGTTCATGCATTGTCAACGACAATGGTAATTGTGGTGACAAAGGTCGACTCTGATCATCGTCCATATCATCCGAATGCTGTGACATTGTATCGATATCGTCCGACTTCAGGCTCATCGGACTCTTCAAGTAGTCATGTGACATTAATTGCTGAGCATGATGACTTAAATATCCATTGGCCGAATGTGCACCACCAACCGAACCTCCGGGCACACCCATACCAGGACCTGGTAATTGACCACCACGCATTTCGGCACGCTTCTGTGCAGCACGTGCATTCTTAAACCAATACACGACATTGTTCACATCCAGAGGCTTTCGGCCACGTCGTGACTCCAACGAATTCAATTGCATGACGTAAGTTTGAATTTGTTGCCTGGAAGGGTGGGGATTCTCTTGAAACCATTTTTGTAATTTTGGCAACTCCATTTCTGGGTCAAAACTCGTTCGCATGCGGGTCTTTTGATTGGCTGGATAAGAAGCATGATGATGCATGGAATGCATTGCTGGATGTACCATCATATTCGGATGATGATGATGTGGCGGTGGTGGTGGTGGATGATGATTATCAAGAAGTGGATCACGACTACTATGTAGGCTGTGAGCAGCTGCAGCGGCTGCCGCTGCTGCGGCCACTTGTCCAACAGTACCGAATTCCATGTCACTTGGCTGTGGTGCACCTGCTGCGGCAGCAGCCGCCATAAAGGGGAGGATTTTCGGTGCAATAGGGGATTGTGGTGAAAGTTGATTACTCCACCACTGGTCGAATTTGCGTCGCAAATCATCGGAAATGTCTCCTGTGAAACCGAATGCACTTTGGTATGAACTGCGGCAGATCTGCGAGAGGGTTACCTGGAAAGAAACAAGAAGGAGAAAATTAATAAAAGTGTAAAAAAATTTTTTTTTTATTTCTTTGAATAGGGGTCGGGGTTTGTCGGTTTGTTATTTGCTCAATGGAAGAACATTTAGGCAAGTTAAAATTAAATTCATTGGCTTCTGTGCCAGTTAATAACAAGTGCAGTGTTGGGGTGTTTAACTTACTTAAAACGGTTTACTTCGGAGAAATTGCTTTTCAAAATGTACCTTACATATGTAGGGCTTTGGGAGAAGACAAAATAAATACAGAAGTGATAAAGGAACGTTTATCAAAATCGGCATACCATAGATAGTTGAAGAAAAAGACAACTTAAGATGGAATTACGTTTTGTGTAACAAAACGGCGATCATATGACAGAGCTTATTTGTTTCTAGCGTTCTGCGAACGACTATCGAATCATGTAAATCCCACAATCAGAAAGACTTACACCGGCCTATGGAATTTTAATACAAATTAGTCTGGCCTTGAGAGTGATATGGACATCAGAAATAGCGCTGTTCAATAGGAGCAACAAAATTTGTTGTGCTCTTATATGAGGAAAAACTAGGAAAATTACTTCAACGAAGCCCATGTTTTCTTATAAATGCCTGAAGTAGAACACTGAACCGTGATATGGCAGAAATTATGTTGTATTCCCAACGGGGACTAGATGCCCGCTATTCTTCAGCAAAGTCGCCCGTTAATTGCCTACCAAGGTCATCCTAATTTGCTCATAATTTTCAGAAAGGCTAGAAGGCTATCGAGATTTAACTCCAAGAGCTCTATTCGCAGATAAAGTGCAGAGCCAAGGTCAAAACAAAAACTAGGTTAACCCCAGACCGCCAACCCACGAAACCGACCACTTGCCACTTAGATTTTGGGTTTGTACTTTTTCAAAGGAGCAAACATTGTGAAATCTTCTGCGCTGTGCTTCCATATTTCACTGACGGCAAAATCCAAAGAATTGAGTATCGCAAGATTGCGAGGAAGGTAACAGATTTTCAATAAGGTTGACAGCAACGAACGGCAAGATGCCTAGAGTATATTGATGATTGCCAAGTATTTGACGAAAGATTTTTTGTTTTTTAAAGAATTTAACACTCAAGAGGATATTACTACTCTTAAACTGCCTGAGGACGTGTTAAGTTTTTCAGAAAATTTTATAGAGAAAAGGAGAGAGAGAGATATTTGAGCTCAGTGGCTATTTCGGTCCATGGGTTGCATTCAACATTTAATGGGGAGACTAAATGTTTAGTGTAAATTGACTTTTTGTTGTATATTAGGCAACCATTCATCTAACGATCCTGTGAAGATATACCTGGAAGCGGATGGTGGCAGGTTGATTGCCTATGCGGATGATGTTGCTATAACCATCTCAGGGAAGTATCTTAATACCATTAAAGAGCTCCTTCAACAAAATCTTAACATATTAACCCGTTGGGCAGATCGCTGTGGATTGAGAATAAAGCCCCATAAAACTGATCTTGTCCACTTTTCTTGGAAAAATAAAATTCCAGTTACAACCCCCATACCCCCCCCCCCATAAGGTAAGATATCTGCATCACACTTTTGACAGGAACCTAAATTGGAAACCTAATATTCAAGAAAGAGTTAATAAAGCTACAGTAGCTTTATGCTCTTATAAAAAAGCCATTGGGAATAAATGGGAACTTCAACCTCGCATAACCCACTGACTATATATCTCGGTCATAAGACCGATACTCACCTACGAGGTTGCTGTCTGGTGGACCGCCTTAGACGATGCAGTCAACTGCAGCAAACTGAGCACAGTCTAAAGAACAGCGTGTCTATGCATAAGCGGAGCTTTACGGTCTACCGCCTCTGCGGCATTTGACATTCTGTTTCATTTGACACCCCTCGATATTTTCAGCGGGCAAGTAGCAGCAACTGCAGCTATTCGCCTTAAGGCGACTACATAGTGGACAAATAATTCATTTGGCCACGCTAACATTCTTAACACTAGGAATCCTCTTAGAGAACATCGATTACACTATACCTGAATTTTTATTTGACAAACGACGTGGATGCCGCTGCTGATATGATCACTGACACTATTCTCTTCAGAATGAGATCCTTTATCCCTATTCGGATGAAAAGTATCAGACCAAAGGAAAAGGCATGGTACGACTCCAGCTGTAAAGAGGCTGTCAGGGTTAGAGAAGTGTTTATTCGGCCCTTCAAGACCAATCCGACAGAAGAAAACCGAAAAAAGTTTAAACGAGCCAGGAATGACTGCAACATCTTTCTCAAGCGTGTGAAATTTCAATACGACCGAAAGTTGACTCAAAAAATACTACAATGTCCCAAAGGTAGTAAAAGCTTTTAGTCATTTGTCAAAAACATCAGAAATTCCGCCTCATCCTCCTTCCCAACGCTCATTTACAATGACGAATCTTTAATAGGACGAATCCACTTTCGCACTCGTGTAGTAGCAAGAGTACTTGAAGATCTCAAACAACATAAATCAGCTGGTCCAGATGGTGTTCTTCCTCGATGGCAAAACCACTGCGTAAGCTTTTTCATCAATCCTACTCCTTAGGGCTCTTTTGGAGCAGATGGAAAACAGCATTTGTCCAGCCTGTCCCTCAAAAAGGCGAATCTTCTTCTCTCTCCTCCTATAGACCCATTGCACTTACGTACCTTCTCTCCAAGGTCATGGAAACGCTGATAAACCGTGAGCTAATGAAATATCTAGAAACACGAAAACTTCTCAATGACCGGCAACATACAATAGTTTTCGTAGCAATAGGTCCACTGGTGATTTGATGGCATATCTCACCGAAAAGTGGAATCAAAGCGTACATCAATCTGGCGAAAGCAAGATAGTTGCACTTGATATTTCTAAGGCATTTGACATAGTTTGGCATCAGGCTCTTTTGTCGAAAATGCATGCTTTTTGGATCGGTGACTCCCTTCTTCGATGGATTAGAAATTACCTTTCGGAACGTTCAATTTAAGTTGTCTTGGATGGTCTCAAGTCTGATATTCACAAAATAAATACTGGTGTGCCCCAGGGCTCCGTTCTATCTCCGACACTCTTTTTAATTTTCATTAATGGTCTCTTGTCTGCCACTTCTAATCCAATATATTCCTTTGCTGATGGCAGTACTCTCTGCTTTTCATATTCGTTTCCGGACGCACGTCGATGCTCTTCGGCTTTAGAACGGGAACGGCAGCGTATATTGAGCTCCTTAAATTCCGATATCAACAGCATAACCAATTGGGGAACTATCAACCGAGTGGAATTTAATGCTTCCAAACTGAATGCTGCCTGCTGTCATTAAAGCGAAATTCAAATACCCAGCCATTATCCATAGATGGCACTTGCATCGTCAAAACCGATAAACTTTCTATTCTCGGTACGTGTGTCTGTGACAACTTACTCGTACGTTGGAATGACCACATATTCAATGTCGCTGCGAAATGTCCAAGCTTTCTTAGAAGATGTAAGAAATACTTTTCGCCTTCTGCTCTGGCCTCAATAAGTCCGTGACTTTTTGAATTTCTGACCTCTTTACTGAAACAGCAACACTGCTCCTGTCAAAATTTTTTGTGTTTGACAGCTATTTTTATCAGACTACTCACTAATTTGAGGAGAAAATGGAAAAAAGTGAATTTCGTGTGCTTATTAAGCATTATTTCTTGCGAAAAAAAACCATTACCGAGACCAAGGCTAAGCTTGATAAATACTATGGGGACTCTGCACCATCGATTTCAATGGTAAAAAAGTGGTTTACTGAATTTCGTTGTGGCCGTACAAGCACTGAAGATGCCGAACGTCCTGGACGCCCAGTTGAGGTCTCTACACCCGAAACAATCGAAAAAATTCACGATATGGTGTTGGCCGACCGAAGATTGAAAGTGCGAGAGATTGTGGAAGCCGTAGGGATATCGCATGGCTCAGTGGTTTCAATTTTGAATGATCACTTGGGCATGAGAAAGCTTTCCGCAAGATGGGTGCCGCGTTTGCTCACAGTCGACCACAAACGCAATCGTGTAACAACTTCACAGGAAGGTTTGGCGTTGTTTAATCGCAATATGGAGGAGTTTTTGCGCCGTTTTGTAACCGTGGACGAAACATGGATCCATCACAACACACCAGAGAACAAACAACAGTCAAAACAGTGGGTTTCTAAGGGTGAATCGGCGCCAAAAAAGGCCAAGGTGGGTTTGTCAGCCAATAAAGTTATGGCGACTGTTTTTTGGGATGCTCGCGGGATAATCCACATTGACTACCTTCAAAAGGGAAGAACAATCAATGGGGAATATTATGCCAACTTATTGGACCGATTCAAGGACGATTTAAAAAAAAAACGACCTCATTTGGCCAAGAAAAAAAGTTCTTTTCCATCAAGACAATGCAAGGGTGCACACATGTGCAGTTGCCATGGCAAAAATCCATGAATTGGGCTATGAATTGCTCCCTCATCCACCCTATTCTCCAGATTTGGCTCCGAGCGACTACTTCTTGTTCCCAAACCTGAAGAAATGGCTTGGTGGAAAAAGATTTGACTCCAATGATGAAGTCATCTCGCAAACAAAGGCCTATTTTGAGGACCTCGACAAATCATTTTTTTTGGAAGGGATAAAAAAATTGGATAAGCGTTGGACCAAGTGTATAGAGCTCAATTGAGACTACGTTGAAAAATAAAATTATTTTTTTATCAAAAAATCTGTGTTTTAATCCAAAAGTCACGGACTTATTGATCCTCCCTCGTACATATAAGGCATTCATATGCCGAAAATTGGAGTGCAATGCTCACATTTGGCCATTTGTGCCTAAAACATCTCTGCATCTGCTAGACCGAATTCAAAATCGTGCAATAATACTCATAACTGATACCAATATCACTCAACCAATGGGCACCTGCGAACGCCGACGAAATGTCTCATGTCTCACTTTGTTTAATCGCTATTTCCACCACCAGTGTTCCATAGAAATCGCCAGTAGCATTCCTTCCCTTCAAACCTTTAACCGTAACACACGTCTCACTATGTATGCTCAACAGTATACCCTCAAGCCAACTTCCGGACGTACTCTGAAATATCGTGATTCGTTCCTAAGCAGAACAACTCGCTTGTGGAATGCCCTGCTGAGCTCTCTATTTCCTAATCATTATAACATTCAGACATATAAAACCAACGTACATCGGTACCTATCTTTCTTTCCTCCCTAGATTTCCTTCGCCCGTGCTGTGTACAAACATTTTAAGGGTACCTTAACCCCTTGAGCGCGCTTGTTTATACATATAACATATATAAAAAAGAAAAGACTTTCATGTAAGCTTCCTCTCTATATCAAGCATCTAGGGGAAGATGCTTTCATGGAGGACGAGTCAATCCTCTTTTACACAGATGGATCTAAAACCGATAGCGGGGTTGGTGGCGGTGTTTCGCAGATAAGCTAAATGTAAGCCTCTCCTTCCGTCTCTCAAATCACTGTAGTGTGTTCCAGGCGGAAATATTGGCGATTAAAGAAGCTCTGTCCTGGCTGAAGAAATACGTAATATCTGCAAAGGATATACGCATCTTTTCGGATAGTCAGACCGCTATCAAATCCCTGGACTCAGTCTCACTAAATTCTACATAAAACCGCCGTTGAATACCGATCATTTCTTATGGAGACAGCAGAGCAGTTCAACTTTCACATATGTTGGGTGCCCGACAACAGAGACATTCCAGGAAATTGTAGAGCCAATAAACTCGCCAAAATTGGAACCACTCTACCTATTCTACCGCGGAAAAGGGTAGCATAGGTATATGTACAAATCGCTACTGCTAATCAATATTAAGGCTGGATGCTAATAAAAGAACAGACCTTATGTGGACTGTTGGACTAACATATATAGCGACCAAACCGATCTGGCCAAAGCTGGATCTGAATCGATCTAAGAGTTTGATTTTTCTGAATAGGAAACATCTCAGTGCCATCATAGGTGTCATCACCTTATAGGCAACGGTTTCTGTAGAAGCTGCATGGACGAGGAGGAAGAGGAGATAATCCTTCATCTACTCTGTACATGTCCAGCTCTCTCCCATAGAAGAAAACTTCACTTTCTTCTACAATGACCTAAACGATCTTAAAAATATATGTAGACGTAAACAGGCTACTACGCTTTATCGTAAGCTCAACCTGGTTCCATTAGTAAGAGGATCATAGATCCATGTAGCATCACAATGGAGCAATAGGCCTAAGTGGGTTGGTGTTTCCAACAGTCATTGTTACCTAGTGAGGTATTGGTGACAAAAATGACACTAGAATTGTTGATATTGACCCAAACGAGAATTACGCCTGCGGAATATCGACCTGCTGCATATTTGTCCAAGGTATTTGAGATGTTAATTTACTCGCAAATGTATACGCACTTGCGAGAAAATAAACTACCAAGCGCATATCAATCTGGATTTAGGCAGCATCACAGATGCACTTCAGTAACTGCTCTAAAAGTAACTGATGACATTCGCACCGCTATCGATAAAGACCAATTGACATTTTTGACGTACACTAGACTTCTCCAAAGCCTTCGATACAGTTAACCATGAGCTTCTTATCACAGAGCTGAGATATCTAAGTGCCTGCTCTTCATCTGCTGCAATCCTTCTAAGGTCTTACTTAACAGAGCGAAAGCTGTTTGTATAAATGTTTCTTGAATAAATCGAGGGCAATCGGTTTTGAGTTTTACGTTAAAAGGCATACCACAAGGGACCATTCTAGGTCCTTTGCTCTTCACAATCCTTACAGATCACCTTTAAAATGTCGTCCAATATTCGTCAATTCATATGTACGCAGATGAAGTCCAACTCGTGGAAGTAGTGAGTTTAGTCTTGTTACCGATATAAGCATAACAAACATCTAAACGAAATTCTTGAGTGGTCTAAAATAAATTTCCCATAATCGTAGTGGTAGACACGTTCTTGATTCAAGCCGCCTCCCAACCACTCACCTTGGAAACACGGTGATTAAATTTGTTCATAAGCTGTGACGACCACTTAAGGATAATGGTTGGTAAGATTAAATCGACCTTAGCAATCTTTCCCCAACGCAAGGTTAAAGATTGCAAGAATGCTATACTTATCTCTCATTTTACTTTTGCAGCAATACGACAGCATTGCAGTGTTACCATAATAAATGTAATCACACAATCAATGACGTATCTTCGAAGGAGTATTTGTCTCTTTCACTTTACACACCAAAAATCTGATCTGTCAAGCAACACACACGTTTTTCTTTTCTTTTAGGCCGTCGAGTCGTGTTCTTTTCCCTATTAGAAAAATAAATTAATCCTTATTTAAATCGGAATCTTAGTTCGTTTTTTTTTGTAATTAATTTAGTCGATAACAGGTATACATATTGTATAAATACAGAAAATATCCCATATCGTATTATCGTTAATGTTTTTGTCTTAAAATATGCACTGAACTTACTATTGTTTTTCCAACCTACTAACTGTGATAGGTAATTGAAATTATCCTTTGGTTTTCTAGCTACAATTATTTTGAATTTGATGATACTCGTAAAAGATGATTTTGAAGTTTACTGTGATTGTTGTTGATTTATGTATAAATTAATATTAAATACTAAATACTATAGACCTTAACTGTTAGAGTATTTGCTCCGTAGACTAGTCTCTTTGAAAGGCTTTGTGACTCTCCGTAATATCTAGTAGATGTGGAAATTTCTAGTTATAGAAACTGCCTCACGACAAATTTTTCGGGCATAAGCCTTTTTTATTCATTACTTCCACCTGATACTATCTCCTCACATGACACATGTAACATACTTACATTCCATCACCTACATACGAGTATGACGAGGTTTAACTCTCCTTTTACGCATATTTTCTTCAAAGACAAAAAAAAAATAATCTCCAACATAATATTCTTGATTTAAGCCTGAGAAGAACTTTTCACCCATTCGCTAACGTCAAGCGAATGAATACAAATCCTTTCACTCTGGAACATGAGTAGTGAGTAAAGGATAAAATTTGAACACCTTCCAACTCATGGCACCGATTAAATCGTTCATCACATCAAAAATTTATGCGAATAATTGTTACTCCTTAAGGATTCTTTGTTGAGCAAAAGAAATATGATCGCACGAACACAAGGCGAACATTTATAGTATCTGCTTAAGCTGATGAGAGTATCTACACACATAAAGATACACTTATAGACGATAGTAATAATCTGTCTCGCGTAAAACCCTTTCGCAAGTAGGAACGCACTAATAATTCACACATCCTTCTCTTGTTTAGAATGGGATAAGATATGCCTACCCTCACAGACAAATCAAATCATTTTCACCCAAGCTGGAACACCTGGATAAGGGGGGACGCATACTGGCCTAGGGTTGAGGCAAATACCCCTTTGCATATGTGCCATGGATTTTATTCAAAATAGCTACGAATGTACATGGGGTAGTTGTAACCTTTATCTTATTTATAGACGAACCTAAACCTGAAACGAATCGCTTATCCTGATCCGATTAAGCATAAGACGTTCGCCTGTTCTACTATGAACAACATAAAGGTGAGCTTACCTTGTCGTCTGGCTGTTTTTAAACCCCATTGTACTCAGGGGGAATTTTGACATTTTTGGATATGTATGTACGTTCGTATTTATGTACTCATATCTGCGATAGTTTTCTTCAATGAGTACGCAAAATTTTGATCCTTTTCGAAAGGATTATGAGACAAATAGTGTGTACCTCCTTCTTAGGTGACATTATTAGACAGTTTTTCATATGGGGGGCATATACACTAAAAATCACAGTTGCCAAACTGATTAGGACAAGTGGATGGAGGTAGGAGGTCTATACGTACGTATCTGTATCTGATTCTATGAAAAATTGATGGTACTTTAGGAAATCCTTTTATGGTCTTAAAATCGACATCGAATGTGAGCTAAAGTAAGAAGTACGGATCCACGTGCATATGTACAAGTACATATACGCGTACAAGTAAACCTTAAGTCGCATTATTATTTTAATAAGAAGCGTTAAATTACTTTCAAAAGGTGAGACTACGAGGATGGGGGCGCGCCCTTGGGTGAGCGAGGAAGAATTTTCGTTTTTATAAAGAGATTACCTGTTGTCTTTGGTAAAAGATAGTTTTGTCAAAACGAATATGAAGGGAAATATATACATTTGAAAATCTTCGGAAGACGGTGGTTTTTTTTCTACTTTGGATGTCGTAGTTTTTGTGCTTATAATTGGAAAAGATTAAATCTCTTTGAAGATTGCCTTGGAAAGTATCTTTTTGATGATCTTAAGCTGTTTTCGATTTTTTGGTGAGTGAATATTTAATTAGGATGTTGAATGGATGGCAGATAACTTCAGGGATCTGCTGATGGTAAGGGAATAAAACGTGGGCTAGATCTAACACTAATAACGAACTCACAACACCAAATGAAAGAGGCATTTGGCATCGAATATATTATATTTGGCAGATTATCAGCTTACTAGAACTGAGAACTATGCCGCAAGCGCCTGCTGAATAAATGACTTCTCTAAAACTAAGCAGCCTACAGTCTGCTCTGTTAGATTGCTGACTTTATATCGACGGCAGCCCTCATTGAAGATGCATGTAACCCCAACGAAGGTTCAGGTCCTAAATGACCTGGGAACCAAACAAAACTAAGTCCTTCATTCACGAGCTTCTTTATATTATGGAGAACTGTCCACCTCTAGTCATCGCAAGACCTACAAATCCCCGCGGTGAACAAGTGAACTAAGAAGACAGAGTAGAGAGGTCAGAAAACTTTATAGGAATACTAGAAGTGAGGAGGATTCGATCAAATATAGGTCCGGACTCAACTCCTATACTGGAAAGATAAGAATGCCCAAGAAACAATCCTTTTGTGACGCGATTAAAGTACTAACGAATCAGCTAGGTTAATGAAAGTGATATCCAAGGATCCAATGGCACCGGGACACCTGAAGGACTGAAGATACTGCTTCCTATGGAAATTCACTAAGGATGTTGGTGAACAGATATTAACTGGCACCACAACATCAACTCCCTACGAACCCAAAATCTCTAGTTAACTGAAACTAGAATAACACGGTTCAACCCTTACAAATCGGCGGGAACAGACCAGATAATTCCGGCCATGTTACAATACGTTGATCTATAAATCATACCTTGGTATCAAATTATCTTTATCGGTTGTTTAAAGCCGGGCTACGTCCCAAACAACTGCAAAGAACTAAGAACTAAGCAGAAAAGCTTAACTACTCCTCTGATAAGGATTACAGACCCATAAGTCTCTCCTTGTTTCTGGGAGGGAATTCTAGATCAACGTGTAAGACGAAAACTCAACAAACACAACCAATGCCTTTTACAAGTTCCATGTAGACACAACGACAACACAATGGATTAATGGATTGAGAACATGCTAAGAGCAGAATCATAAAAACGGTTGTAAGAAGAACTCCACAATTGATCTCTCCCTTTCTGTTACTTCTTGTTGTAAACGACATCCTTACAAGTTTCGAACAGAAGGGTGTTAAGACAGTAAGCCTACGCCGACGACAGAGTTATTCTGGTGGCAGCAAAACATCTTTCAACGATTAGCGAACTAATGGAGTCGGCCTTTAACACATTCGCAACATGGACACCACAAAAACAGTTAAGGGATAAATCCATCACAAGCCGAACTATTGTTGTTAACAAAAAAGGGAAAGCTAGAAAAGTTTAATCTTCTCACAATCAACAGTGTTAGGATGCAACTTCCATTCGAAACTAACTAAACCAAACTCAGTTGGAAGCATGACATCGAAGAAAAAGAACGAACAAACATTAGGGGTATTCTACACATGCCAAAGGACCGTTGGTAAACGTTGAGGACTAAGATCATGTATAATATACTGGGTGTGCATGACATATAGGTCGGGTCAATAAGTCCGTGGATTAAAACACAGATTTTTTGATAAAAAAATAATTTTATTTTTCAACGTAGTCTCCCTTGAGCTCTATACGCCCTCGTACGTAACATACATGCGTAAATTCGCCTAACGAGGAGTAGAGTCTAAGGTTGTCGTAATCCACAAAAATAGAAACGTCACATCTTAGATCGAGTCTAGACCCATCAGCGAGGATTCGACTAAATTGATTTCCTGGCTCAGATTTATGCGGAATAACGTCCAGAATACTTTCTATTCCGGGCAGCAACGGATGTCATTGTGTCAAACGGCATCTCCATAAAATCGGGATAAAATGACAATCGGCGCACATTATCAATGCAATTCCAGAGCGAGTTATACCAAAGGCTATTTCATTTTACTATAAACGGCAGATAGTCTTCAGAGTACAGCCCATGATTTAGTCATTAGGAGGAAAGAAATTTATCAGCGTGTCGAAATCTGGCTCGGATGCAAATTCTGTTCATTAGTGTTACTTTGATCAACAGGCCAAGTGTTTGGTTGAGGAGTGAACATTCGATTCTGCTCATTAGATTTTAAAGCACTGTCCTAAAAGATGTTGCATCGCAAATAGAGGAGGCAGTTTTGCGCACATATATTTAGTCCTTGGTTTTTAGCTGGAAGGAAGCTACATTGAAAGGTGTGGAGCTCTAAATGAATGAGAGTCCATTTAAATCGAATTTCGATATAAAGTTATTGGCTATCGCCAGAGGAGGTAGCACCTTTTTGCAGCATAAGTAGGAATATGACACCGGTGTTAAGCAGCCCTAAGTGTCACCATATGCTAGAAACCACAAACAATGGATTGCATGGAAATAATTGGTTGCAGTTCTAGTGATAAGAGCTGGTTGTGAACCGACTGTAGTCAGAGCTACATTCCACCATGAAATGGGCGATATGCAAAAGGTTTCCTTGCAGGGTACGTCGGTTCAAAGCACTGGGTGAGAGCACCGTTCAGGTTCTGAATAGTTTCCTCAACCTGTCTCGATCTTAGCTTAAATGGAGTTATGGTGGTTTTACCAATGCCTCATTAAAGTTCGTTTTTCTTTGGATTCCTAATTTTCGACACAGTTGCAAAGTACTAACGAGCGGAATATCGTCCTGGACACTGGACACAGCTGGTAATATTTTGAATAGGGTTAAGTCGTTTTTTTGCTGTTTTCCTTTCGTATTTGTTTGGGATCGAACATTTTTGATAACAAGTGATGATAGGATAGGTAGGCCACATTGCCTAATCATCGGCGAATTTTTTCGACGGAAAGTATACTGGCTAATCGTTTAATCAACAAGAAACGGAATCTAAGCGATTATGGAGAACGGGTAGAAAAACATAACTTATCCGAAAAAATAATTTTGTGGAATCTAATGGAATGTATAGATCTAAGATAAGGCTTCCTTCAGGGAAACCCATATCAACACTTTACGGTTCATCGTTGGCGAATGCGTGGAGAATAAAACATCACAACTTCTAGTGGTCGCAGTTTTTGAGGAGGTGTCGGAAGCTAATTTCAAGCCAACGTAGCGACTGTAAAGTATAAAGTATAATGAACTGGACAGGGAGAGCGTACCATTTTAAATTGAAGTCGGGGCTAACCGACTGAAAAATAAGGAGAAAGAGCTAAAATGAAAAATGGCATTTTTTCAGCTCAGACTATACCAAAGCTCTATGGAAATTGAAAACCTTTTACATATATTTAGGCGGAGTAATCTTAACCGACTGCTCTAAATTGAATGTATCTGAGAAAGCTGCATTGAAATGGCCTCCAAAAGTTTAGAAAATTATAACCAAGGATATATAAAGAGGAAGTAGCGTTGAATTACTTACTTACTTACTTAGGAGGCGCACCAGTCCGAGGTGGACCTGGGCCTCAACCTATAAGCCTATCCAATTAGCACGGTCTTTGGCTCACTGCCTCCAGTTGTGCACTCCAAGTTGCTTGAGGTCTCCGGATTAGAGTCGAAGATTCTGCGGACTGGACCGTTGATATTCATTCGCTCTAAATGTCCTATGCATCTCAAACACCCCGCAGTTTATTGCCCAGGACGATGTCGTTCTACAGATCGCAAATATCGTCGTTGAATCGTCTCCTCCAGAACCCGTCAACGCATACGGAACCAAATAACTTACGAAGAATTTTTCTCTCAAAATGATCTCTTAATCCGCTTTAGAAAGGGTCCATGGTTCGGAATCACAGAGCAGCACTGAGATTACTACGGTCTTATATAGAGTTTCCTTGGTTACTCGGGAGAGGGTCTTACCTCACAGTTGCTTTCTCAGCCCAAAGAAACAGCGTTTGGCAAGCGTTATCCTTCGTTTGATTTCTGAAGAAATGTCGTTTCCAGATGTGATAGCAGAGCCGAGGTAGACGTAAGGACGTAGTAAGGGACTTTTTACTACCTCAAAGTTATAGCTGTCGATTGTGACATTCTGGCCGATTCCACTATGTTGGGTTCCGTTCCTGTCGACAGCATATACTTTGTTTTGCCTTCGGTTACCGCTAGACCCATTTTCGGCTTCTGTTCCCATACTCGCAAAAGCACTGCTCGCTGTGTTCTACCAACAATATCAATATCGTCAGTGTGAACAGACTTTTGAAACATCATACCTCGTGTGTTGGCTTGAGGTTTTGCACAATTCTCTCAAGTATGATGTTGGCAAAATCCTTTTTTGACACTAAAGAACTCGGTTAGGTCATTACCGACCTTGATGCAGCTGTGAACTTTCTCCATCGTCATCCTGCAGAAGCGGGCGAGTTTGGCAGGGGTGCCAAAACTAGACATAGCTCGTCTCTGTAAATGCTGTCATATGCGGCTTTAAAATCGATAAAAACGTGGTGAGTATCGATCTGAACTTCTTGGGTTTCTCCAGGGTCTGCCGTAGTATGAATATTTGGTCAATTGTGGACTTAGCGGGCTTAAACCGCACTGATAGGCTCCAATCAGATCGCTGACAAATGGTTTCAGGCGCTCGCCCAATACGACAAACAAGATCGTATATACGATGTTTAGGAGACTGATACTCGCTCCTCTATAATTGGCGCAGTTTAGATGGTCTCCTTTCTTGTGAGCCGGACAAAACGATTCTGAGGTCCCATTCATCAGGCATACATCCATCTGACCAAATCTTGGAAATAATTTGATGTATGCTGCTACCAATTCATCTCTTGCCCCTTAAACAGTTCGGCGTGTAGGTTGTCTGGCCTGGCAGCCTTGTTCGACCTCAGTTTAGATATTGCTATCCTCACTTTATTTTGGTCGGGTGGACGGAGTTCTTGACTTGCATTGTCAATATTGCATTTTTCGCTCTACCTGACGGCGGAATTTAGCAGTCTGCAGAAATGGTTTTTCCATATCCTCAACACCGAATGTGGCTCTACTATAAGGTTTCCTTGTTCATCTCTACAGGTTTCCGTTCGGGGCTTATTACCCTGACATGTTCTTTTTATCTTTTGGTAAAATTTCTGAACATTATTCCTGGAGTAGGATCTCTCTATTTCCTCGCTTCTCGTGCTCTTTTTTTTCTCCGGAGAAGCTGATGTTCTTCTCTCCTCTTTTGCCCGTAGGGCTCACGAGCTGCTCTCATCCTTCTGTGTTTTGCTGCATATGCTTGCCGGCACTCTTCATCCAGCACGTCAGTTGCGGCATTTCTAACGGCTTCGCGGCATCTAATCTACAGTACTTGATGCTGGCTGCAAAGGACTTCTCGAGAGGTTGAGGGATACGCGATTGGCAAAGATTCTGGCGGCTTGTTGTGATTGCAACCGTTCAACGTTAAATCTCCTCATAGTATTTCTCCGTTGTTGTGACGTCTGAGATATCCGTAATTATACCTAATCTGCAACTAGGTATCGATCCGAGTTCATGCTGCCGCTCGGAATTTTCGGGCAATTAAAATACGTCGATCGAATACACCATGAAAATACAAACAATCCATATACAAGGTGGCGAGAGATATGCATATGCCCGCAATTGAATGTCAAGTTGATTTTCACTATCCAGCTATTTTCTTATACCTGACTGTCCACGTTAAATAGCCTTCAGATTTTGAAGAAAGTGTAAGTAATGTTCAAAGAATAAAGGCGTTCGGTTCATCACATGAAATATTACATGGATCCTCTTATACACTTCATGCGGCATTAGCAGTAAGGAAACGACCAAAATTACGGAAGATCCTAAACAAGAATTTTAATGAATTAAGGGACTATAAACTCATTTAAATGTTTCAAGGCACTGAAAATCGATGGAAATTTTCCAGTGCTGACTGAAAAGGTCAGGTTTCCAGCCAACTAACTACGTTGTTTTATTTAAGTCCAGCTCCAATCTGGTATACATTCCACAAACCTGGTAGTCTGATCCTCAAACCTGATAACAAATCTAATAAGTTAGCTAAATCCTATCGTCCTATAAGTTTGACATCGTTTTTCTCGAAACAATGGAAAGACTAATAGATCTTCATATCTGATAATACTCACATAAAAGTAAACCTCTGCATCCTATAGAAAAGATCAAATAAGAGACAGAGAAAAATAAGTCGCACTCTGTGGTTTCTTAGACGTTATAGGTCTTTTAACAACACTGGTTAGGATTCATTCTCAAAAGCAATTTCTCGTGTCGCCTTTGCCTTTATACGGTAGAAGACGAAAGCTCTTTCTCCACTAATAAGCTATCCAATCACCATTTATAGTGGCTACCACAAAACCCTGTTTTTCTACTGACTTAAGCTCACAACATTACGAGTATTGCTAGCAACAAGCTAATAACAACAAAAAACTATGTCCTATGGTGAATGATGACAAACCCGTCAATATTGACTCCACAAGAGTTCCAGACAATTTGCAATCATTATCTATGTGCACAGAGAGCAAGTAGTTTTACGGTTCACAAGCTACATTACCATGAAATAGATAGTTAGGTTCTGATTAAAGATAAGAATACATCCCCAAGAATGGCATGCGAATGCCATTAGAATTTTTCCTTGCCAACCATCTTCAAAAGAGTCCTGACTTCAAACACCTATTTTGAATATATAAGAACTCAATCAAGAACTCACCTCATCCAAAGGACACCCAGTTGATCTTAGTACCGCATGTGATTGTAACACCAACAATTTCAGTAATTTATCTTTGATTTCACCGAAAGTCGATGGTTTTGCTCTTAAAATGACTATCCTCAGCGTTACCACAGATGCTAGCTCGCCCAATATATCACCGACTTGCACCACCGGATTGTCCGAGATACTTTCCAATGGAATTGGTTTCCAATTTTTAATTATAAGAGAGCCTGTGATAAGAAAAAATTATCAACAATTTAATTAAGTGAATAGTTTGAGGGTAAGTCCGTAAAATGAATTTTAGCGAAAATTTATTTCAAGATATCACACATACCTCTAGCTGTGCTGGCAACTTCTATCGAATAGCCGAGTTTTTGAAGTGCCGTACTCACAATATCCGTCCAAAGGGTAGATGCCTCCACAATCACATAACAATCTGTTTCAATATTTGGACGCCGTTTGTAGACATTCCTTGTGTCGATGGTGAGGGATGCTTGCAGCGAATGAACAGATTCCACAATACAATGAAGGGGTACTTTGGCTGCAATAAAAAAGGAAAATAAATAAATTTAAAATAATAAATAGATATATCTAATGAATTGAAGACATATCATATACAGGCAAGGGTGGCTTATTGATATAACAAAATACACATTCGTGCATGGTGCAGATGAAAAGAAGAAGCTGCTCTTCTGAAATCCTTTTGCATTTGACCAAGTTTACGAAAGCGGATTTACTATCAAAATCCATTGGATATATCCATGTGATATTATACATGCATACAGATACTCATCGTACATCTGTCCTTACTTTACACCCTTACGCTTCGATGATATGTCTTTCCGGTAACAAGTTTATGTTTTCGTCATGTACGTGGCAGAGAAAAAGTATCTAAAGTCCTGGTTAAGTCTAGAGTGTTAAACACGACCAAGTTGAGGCATGTATGTGGATTATACCCGGATAAGGGAGAAAAAACGAAAGACCTTCACAGATGGCCAGTTTGTTTATTTATTGGAGCTTATCCATGAAGGACAAATAGATCGTAATGAATTACTATGAACTGGGTAACGAATTCTATATTTTGACTTATCTAAGACAGTGGTTCTTAACCAGCGATCCGTAGTCCTTGGAACCACCCGAAGTGGTCCGCGAAGCTATTCGAAAAATATTAAATAAACTAGTTGGAGTTGTTCGGCTTTCCCAGTGGTCAGTAATTGTCTTAAAATGCGAAAAATGCGAATAAATCGATTTTCCAGAATTCTTTCTGCCTAAACCTGAAATACAGTAATACGAACAAAACAAAAAAAGAATCATGAAAATCGGCCGAGCAGCGGTTATCGAGTTATAACGTCCCACGCTTGTGTGGCAAGGCACATATAAACACCACCCTTGCATTAAGCTGTCATATAAACTAGATAAGTCTCACTTGGTTTGTTCCCTTTCGCTTTTTGTTTTTGTGAGTGAGAGTCGATTACCGACGTTCGTGTTTTTGTTCTGGGTGCTTGCTTATTTTTTAAATTTTACAGTTCGACAGTAAAGGACAAATATCGTTGGTCTACGAAGGTCTTTATAGTTATAAAAAGTCCAGAATTTAATACGTAAGTATCCTAAATCTTGTTTGTTTTGTTTATGTCACACGTTTGGGTATACTAGAACGCATAACACTTTATTTTTCAGAAAAATGCACCGAAACGAAAGTATGACGGCGATTATATTAAATTGGGTTTACTTCAATAGAAATAAATGGGGAGACTAGATCTCAATGTGCAATATCTACAACTGTTCTTGCCAATGATGCTTTAAAGCCGGCCAAGTTGCAACGTCATTTAAAGACCATACATCCGAACTATCGTAACCGTCCGCGAGAATTCTTCGAAGGCAAACTAATAAATCTAAAAGAAATGAAACAAACTTGGGCCCAGTGGAACAAGTTATGCAACATCTGAAAAAAACATTATCTGCGTCGTTTGAAATATCAAAATTGATTGCCAAATCCAAAAAAGCACACACATTTGGTGAGTCTCTAATAAAAGCTTGTATGCTGAAAGCTGCAGAAGAGCTATTAGGGCAGGAAGCTCAAAAGAAAATTCGTGATACACCACTTTCAAACGACACAGTGAAGTCGCGCATTCAAAAAATGTCAAATGATATTGAAGAACAAGTTATTGACAAGATAAAATCCAGTCCTTATTTTGCGGTACAATGTGATGAATCTACCGACGTTACACAATGTAGTCAATTACTTGTTTACTTATTCGATTTTTGAATGACAATAAAAAATTTGAAGAGGAGTTATTATTTTCTCAAGAACTTGAAACGACGTCGAAAGGTGCAGATATTATGGATGTAACAAGTCTATACACCCCGAATGACTCGAACTGCAACCAACTTCAGACTGCTATAATTTCCAAATCGTTCATGACAAAAATAATAAATAATTTTATTATTTACAAGCCTCTCAAACGATTTGCGTCTCAGTTGTGTTGAAAAATTTTTATCCGCGATGGAATTCAAACGTGATAATGTGATTGCTTTATATTTGGCTGAAAAACCACAAGTAACTATCGTTAGAGCCCTCCAGCACCTCAACGTGAATAAATCATTTGTGTCTCGTTACCGTGATACTGGCAGCGTTGCAAAATGCCATGGAGGTGGTCATAAAAAACAGCAACATCGGTTCCAAAAAGCACACAATCTTACACCGCAACAGAAAAAAGTTAGAGTCGAAAGAGCGAAGGAATGTGGTGAGTTGTTGAATTTGGTTTTTTCCGATGAGTCGCCATTTGTTATCGAGCAATATGTCAACAAACAAAATGACCGAGTTTACTTGCCAGAGGGGTCCTTCGAAAATTTACACCTTCGGACGGCCACCTGAAAGCAGGCAGCACCGATGGTGATGGTTTGGGCCGCCATAACCGCCGATGGTCGCTCTCCACTCGTATTTTGGACCGTGGCGTCAAAATTAATGCGATCATATACCGTGAAACTGTCTTAGAGGCAGCATTGAAGCCTTGGGCAAACAATCATTTCGGTCGGAGGCCGTGGACATTTCAACAAGGCTCTGCACCGTCTCACAAAGCGCGCGTCAACCAAGATTGGTTAAAAAACAATGTTCCACACTTCATTTCTTCGACAAAATGGATTGCAAATTCTCCCGTTGCAAATCCGTTGGATTTCTCTGTCTGAGGTATTTTGAAGGCGAATGTTGGCACTAAAAAATACCAAAGTTTGAACCACCTCAAACAAGCACTTCGCCGGGAATGGGCCAAAATACCGCAGAGCCACTTGCGTGCAGCGTGCGATGCTTTCTTCGGCCGTCTCAAGTCCATTATTCGCGCCAAAGGCGGATATATTGAAAACTACTGATACAATTTGAAAATAGATGTATTTTAAAACATTTTTTGCTTTGGCACAATAAAATTTATTGTATCAAAAAATAAAAAAATTATAGCAATTTAAAAAGTTGGAGTTCGAGTTCATTCACCCTGTATATGGAGAAACATGGACTTATCTGGCAAAAGCTTGCGGGGATTTGTACGGACGGTGCTCCTGCACACTGGTCTTGCAACGCTGATAAAAACAAAAAATCAAGCTGCAATTACGACACACTGCGTTATTCATCGGGAACCACTGGCTGCCAAAACGCTACCGGAATGCTTCGCTATTGAGATGAAAGCTGCTATAAAAGTAGTTAACTTCATTAAAAATAGTGCACTGAACACTCGCCTCTTCGAAAAATTGTGCTCTGATATGAATTCTGAACACGAAACTCTGCTTTTTCACACGGAAGTGCGATAGCTTTCCAAAGGAAACATGCTGTCAAGGTTGAACAAACTGAGAGAGGAAGTATAAGCATTCTTAACTGACAAGAACAAAGAGTTGCTGGATCAGTTCTGTGAGTCAAAATTTCAAATACGTTTTGCTTATTTGGTAGATTTGTGCGCACAACTAAATAAATTGAATCTTCAACTGCAAGGGTCAGGAAATGTTACCTTTGCACGCCCCAGCAATATGTTTTCATATGAAGATAAAATCAGTGCCTTTATCGCGAAAATTGAGCTATGGATCAATAAAGTTGAAATAGACAACTTTTCTGCGTTTGATACCCTGAATCAAATTGTTGACGGACAGTGTGCTGAGATTAAGGGAGAAGTACAGAATAATATTACACTTCATTTGAATTCAATCGCTATTTTCCTGACTGCGAGGACAACTATATTCGGAAACTGATCCGCAATCCTTTCATTGTAAACGTTTCTGAGGTACCTAATGAAATTCAAGAAGAAGTGATTGAAATACAACACGAAAGCAACTTGAAAGATACATTCGAGACAGAAATTAATCTTGAAGATTTTTGGAACCAAAAGGCAATTTCTTTTCCAACTTTTGACTTTAAGTAACACTAAACCAAGGATTTAGAAGTCAGTAAAGAGAATACAGTCACAAAAATCTCATATTTATCTCTATAATGTAAAATTGTCGTAAAAAAACTAAAATACTGTTGGCTTTGAACAATTGCATGCGTGTTTTATTTATAGATAGAACAACCCTTTATTCATTTACATTTACTGTATTTTACCTCTAAACAGTTGGTGGTCCATGTCAAGGCAGAAATTTTGTCCAATGGTCCCTCACCACTAAAAGGTTAAGAACCACTGATCTAAGACCTCGATTAGTGAGGAGGCAAACACTGTTCCCTACAACGTTGCAGTCATAATTTTAAATTAACGTACGTATGACCTTTTAATGGCAACAACTTTACAAAAACCCATTTAAGCTGCGCTAATTAAATTTTGTAAAAAATCTTTAACCAGAAATACGGGACAATTACGTAGAAATTACTAATCCCTTGTAGCAGTCACAAATCATATAATAAGTTAGGACAGATTTGTGCACTTTTACATTACACCTAAAGCACTTAAAAAAAATTAAAATAACACCACACTAGGGTTGCTAGTGGTAGGGTGTTAAGTAAACCCGTTAAAAGTTGACACTGTGCTATCTACAAAAAAAAAATAAAATCACTAAAAGGGTTAAGAATTTTTAAGCCCAACACTGTCAAATGGCGTTAGGAGAGCGGTGATATACATATTCAAGTCGGAAGAAACCCCTCATTAGCACCTGGTACTTATGAAAAAGCTTCCTTATAGAACATCACACATATGCACAGCGTTATTTATATTTTGTTGTCTTAAGTACTTTCACACAAATACTTGTTTCCTTAAAAATGAAAAGAAGATATAGAAGAAAGATAACCATAAGCGCATTGCATATGCCATCAACCTGGGGGTTGATTTTCTTAAGGCCAATCTTTACACGGATGAGTGACTTTAGGCTACAATCTTGAGCTGCCACATTTTAAGTTAGGCATTTAAGACGAACTGTTTGAAGGTGAACATAGATAGTGAGGTATTGAAGAATTTGTAGTAAGGAGCCTTATTTTGCTTAGTAGCATTATATCTAAGTCTGCAAGGTTCGTCAAAACTTTGAAATTTTCACAGCAATAACCGTACACCCAACAAGAATCAGAAAAAGGAAACTATCCCGTCTAGAACAATGCAGCATTTCATTAGCGTTGCTCCTGACCATGCTTGCTTAAAAGTGTCAAAGAGTTAATCCCTGGCTATCGATTTAAAATGATAACAGGACTCCGGGCATCAAATTCCATCCGGGACTCAGAACAGGAAGGTACAAAAAATATCAGATTGTATGAGATATAGAAAGATTCCAAGCGATACAGGATGGCTTGTTGAGTAATGCTTAGGAGCTGACAAATATTTTTCCGCTTTTTACTTTAAAACTAACCAAATGCACAGTGTAGTCTTATATCATGGAAGCCTATGTAAGGTAGGAGATATCACCAGTCACAATTATTATATTTCCGCGAAAGGTGCGATGGAGGACGAAAAGGACAATTTCTGCTGCCAACAAAGCCTTTCTCACAAGATTATGTCTGTCTGAGACATCAGTATCACAATAGGCGATTGGAATGATTCTTTTTGGAATCGAATTATATCAGCTCGAACGTTGCCGAACCAAATGTCAATCGCTTAGTTTTTGAAGATACTTAAGTATACGAGTAAGAAATTAAAACAGGTTCTTATCTGACAAGCAATAAATATTTTCTGTAAGCCTGCGTTGCAGAAATTGTTTCATAGCCGTTCAAAACATCAAGATTCTGTGTTAATGACGCGACAGTACCGAATAGATAGTCACATAGTCAGCATTTCTCGTTTTGACATTTTATGGATATAGAGAGGCATATCCCACTTTTTTCCTTCTTCTGAATGGCGAACGAATAAGAGGTTTTTTGGGCAAAAGTACTAAGTTTAGAAACCTGTCACTGCCTTCCAAAAGGGTAGTGACGTCAGAAATTTTTTTTTTATTTTATTTTATTACTCCCTTGAATTGAATCCAAATCGTTAGATGAAGCAGTCGACGAACTTAACCATTCAACCACAGATGTAATCAGCATTAACCAATCCACGATCACAAGGATAATTCTTATAGAAAAGCTTGAGAAAAAAGGGCATACATCTGAGAAATCTTAAAAGACTCAAAAGCCCAAGTACGAGGCATACAACGCCAACCTAGCAACGATTTGATGGTTGCACGTCCTGTTTAAGGTACTATTTGCAGCGGCACAAAAAATAGGAAAACAGGAGCTAGCATCCAATGTCATTGAAAAAAATAAGTGATTGTGGCAGACGTGAAAGGAAAAGCAACATAAAGGTACTGGATGTAAAGGCGGAAGAAACAGCGACAAAGTCATCAACAAAACCATATCTAGTACAACTTCACTTTGGCAACTTGCTAACTGCAATTGATAGAAAAGTATGAAACAGTGCTTTACATCTACCGGCAACGAAATATTCTTCGGAGCATGGCACAACAAAAAATTCTCAAGAAAAAATTTAGCCTTCTAGCATCGAAGGTGAGGTTCTTATTTAGCTGATTTTAAATTGATTTTCTTTAAGCGGTGTCAAATCTACCCTGAACTGAAATAAATGTTGAGGTACTAAATGGAGTCCGCCAAGGTTCCAATTTCTCACTGCTGCTGTTTCATTGTAGTAATAACCGACGAGTATTTCACGGAGTACTGAATTGAACCAAGCAAGGTCTAAAGTGGCCAATATTATCAAATATTGTATTAAACGATTTGTATATCCCGACCCAATTTGGCAATTTCTCGCGGAATTAAAGGTATCTGTCAAATTGTCAACAATGGAGCAGTTGAGGTAAATCATGCGATGAAGAATTTCAAACTGCGACGTTCAGCTCAAAAAGCAAAGCCGAAGTTTGCATAAAAAATACGAGCTCTGGCCAAAACCGATTTCTAACAATCAGCTTCTTCAAAGAATTGTTTTAGAGTCAATAGAGGTTATTTTACGGAGACGAGCTGCTGAGTGTCCTATAACTTGCATTGTTCTAGCAGGGCAACAATCAAGCTCGTAGCGAAGTGCTTCCCTTACCCCCTTGGGGTGGTCTCATGTAACAGGCCAAGATGGCAACGGTATACACGGCCAGTAGCATAATACTCGCCTTCGTCATCATAGAATTTACAACCCTATATGAAAGAGATTAAAATAAGTGAGGAAGCAAGTAATGGTCTCGGCTAAAAACGCGCTCGCTGTTGACGTGAGCAAACGCTTAAAGGACAACGTCCTTTGGATCAGCACGTGTAATGATCGGACCCTTAAAAGTCCACGTGCCACCTAGTACTATAATTAACATAGGCCCTTGACTACTATCCCGCAGATATCACCGCCATCCAAAAAGTGCGACGGGATGGCCGTGACATAACGAGGATGAAAAACTGTGATACGTATGTACGATGGTGATTGCAATAGGGAAAAAAAACAGCGAATACTCAGACGCGGATTTGTCATATGCGGCATACATGAGCGAGCGTCATATGACAATCTGCATCAAGGCTACCTCCGCTAATATAAGCCTAATATGCCTATGCTCCAACGGAAGAAGATAAGGACGACGCAACCAAAGAATGTTACTACGTTAGAAGTACAACATTAAAACGCCTAGTACGATAAGAAAAGAGAATGTCTTTGGTAGGAGAGCTGGTAAGCATAACATACCATAAACGATACCACGTCTGGCAACCGGACTTAGAATCATTGATTTTACAGCGGGACTAAATATTACTATAGCAAGCGCACGGTATCCTCATTTCAATGTTCACAAGGGGATCTGGCGGTCTCCAGACCATCAAGCGCCAAATTAAATTGATCATTTTTCGATAGACGTAAGGCATGTATTCTGGACGTCCGAATATTTCAGCCACCCAACATAGACTCGGATCACCACCAAGATAAAAGAGCACGAGAAGCTCGCGATAGAAGATACTGAGAGGTTGTACTCTAAAAGTGATGAACGAAAGTTTTACCACCAGGTAAAGAGAATGTGACAAGGCAAGAAGACCCATGCAGAAGCCTGTAGAGATGAAAAAGGGAACCTTGTAGTGAAGTCACAGTCGGTGCTGAGAATATGGAAAAACTTTTTCTAAAGACTGTCTACCGGCGAAGGAGCCCAATATCGCGCTATCAGACAGGATAGACCATTCCACTTGCACGATGATAGCCAAAATTTCCGTCCACCTGACCAGATACAATATCTAAGCTGAAATCCAAAAAAATCAGCTGGACCCGGCGGCTTACCGGCCGAGGTATTCAAAGCTGCTGTTGTGGAGAACATGCATCAACTCATTTCTCAGATCTGGGGAGAAGAATGAATGCCTGATGTATATGAATCTCAGCACCGTATGTCTTATCCCGCCAACTGCGCCAACTATGGACGTACAGGTCTCCACAAGATCCGGTAAAATATATTGTCTATCTTATTGTGTGAACGTCAGAAACCTTTCGTCAAGACCCTCCGGCAGATGCTGGAAAAAATCTGAAGAAATCGAAATCGATACCACTAACCTACTATCTTTTCATCGATTTTAAGGCCGCATATGACAGCATTTATAGAGACGAGGTATATAGAACCAAGTCTAGTGTTGGCATCCCTGCCAAGCGCCATCGTCTGCTCCATTAAGGCCGGCAATGACTTAACCGAGGTCTTTGATGTCAAAAATATCTTAGACGAGGTGACACGCTGGCATGTGACATCTTCTACATCATACTTGAAAGAATTATGCGGAGCTCACAAGCGAAGACTGGGGGCAAATTAGCGGTAAATGAGGGCAACATCAAGTATACTCGTATGCTATAGGCAAGAAGGGATGCACAATATCGACGAATTGGACAGAGCATCACAATCGACAGCTATAATACCTAAGTAATAAAGGACTTTGCCTGCTTTGGATCTGCTACGAATTCTGTCACCAACACCTCAGCGGAAATAAGACGAAGAATCACTTTTGCCAATCGTGGTTTTTGTTGGCTAGTCCTACTTTATGGCGCAAAAGCATAAACCCTATCGAAAGCGGATGAAGATATCGTCAGTCGTTTTTAGAGAAACATGAGCTGCATAACGACATTGACCTAATCAGAACACTGCACATCAGTCGCCTGAGATGGCTAAAACATGTATAGCGAATGCAGACCAATGCTCCGGCCTGCAGCGTTTTGGAATCTAACATGGAGGGACAATGAAGTGGCGCGCGTGTTTTGAATTTCAAGAACAATTAATTGGCGGCGCAGCACAGTAAAACATACTCGTTGGCCTTGAGCAAAACTAGCACGTGTTCACACGTGTCATTCCATACATCTGACGGATACTCCTTTTTTTTTTTTAATCACAAGCCTGGTTTTATTTTCACCATTCGAAAGCCTTCAAGTCTTTAGGACAACAAGCTGCATAGATTTGTTGGATAGCTACTCCAGAACATGATAGCGCATCTCTTGGAAATTGAGGCGACGATTGTTTTCTCATGAAAGGAGCTGGATTTTGCAAGAGGAATCCCATCATGCAGCGGATACAGGGTGAATGACTCGAACTCCAACTTTTTAAAATGCTATAATTTTTTTATTTTTTGATAAATTTTATTGTGCCAAAGCAAAAAATGTTGAAAAATACATCAATTTTAAAACTTTATCAGTAGTTTTCAATACGTTAACCTTTGGCGCGAATAATGGCCTTGAGACGACCGAAGAAAGCATCGCACGCTGCACGCAAGTGGCTCTGCGGTATTTTGGCCCATTCCCGGCGAAGTGCTTGTTTGAGGTGGTCCAAAATTTGGTATTTTTTTAGTGCCAATCTTCGCTTTGAAAATACCCCAGACAGAGAAATCCAACGGATTTGCATCCGGAGAATTTGCAATCCATTGTGTCGAAGAAATGAAGTGTGGAACATTGTTTTTTAACCAATCTTGGTTGACGCGCGCTTTGTGAGACGGTGCCGAGTCTTGTTGAAATGTCCACGGTCTCCGACCGAAATGATTGTTTGCCCAAGGCTATACTGCCTCTAAGACAGTTTCACGGTATACGATCGCATTAATTTTGACGCCACGGCCCAAAAATACGAGTGGAGAGCGACCATCGGCGGTTATGGCGGCCCAAACCATCACCATCGGTGCTGCCTGCTTTCAGGTAGCCATCCGAAGGTGTAAATTTTCGAAGGACCCCTCTGGCAAGTAAACTCGGTCATTTTGTTAGTTTAAATATTGCTCGATAACAAATGGCGACTCATCGGAAAAAACCAAATTCGACAACTCACCACTTTCGTGCAAGCGTAGCAACTCCTTCGCTCTTTCGACTCTAACTTTTTTCTGTTGCGGTGTAAGATCGTGTACTTTTTGGAACTTCAATAGCTTGAGCTCAAGCTCATTTTTCAGTATGTGTTGCATCCGTTCCAACGATATGTTGAGCTCACGAGCAATTTTTCTTCCTCGAATGATCTATCATTTGAATTTTGAATGGGGTTGATATTCTTTAGGATTTGTCTTAGTCGAATATGTGTTCTATTATTGTTCTGCTAATTCACACGCTATACGAAACTTGAGTCAAACATCAGCAACAAGTTATTTCTCAATTCGAATAGAAAATCATATACCCATCCCTGACAGGACACGAGGTTATCTGATCTTCGAATACAATACCTGTTGCAACGAAGAGGATTCACTTACACTTAAACGTCATACATTGACTCTGAGGAGGATTAATTGGATCTGCCACCGAGCACCCATAGAAGTCAACCAAGCTTGTTTCGAATCATTCAAAGCGTTAGGACACGCTTTGCTTTCGAGAACGCAACTTTCTATGGCATGTGTAACTCGTCCAGACAACATGACTTTGACGAATCATTAGTTTTGTGAATAAAAGCAATGCTGGTGAATAGGACACTGATTGCGGATGCTGACTGTGTGCAATATGTGATGGCGAGGGTAATCAGGTCTTGCCCGCAAGTCGGCGTTCTGTCTCCGCTGCTATGGTGCATGTTACTCGACTCACTACTCTACGCACACCCGAGTTCTGACGCCTATACACAAGTATAGGTAGATGAAGTATCTGTTGGATCTTGTCCAGCGACTGTCTGCTTTAAAGCGCAGGCAGTCCAAGAAGTGATCGACGTTTCACTAGAAATGGGAATCGAGTCAATCCTCTCAATACTGAGGTTGTCCTCATTACGAGAAGGAGGATGTTGTCTGGTCTAACTCCTCTAGTGATTAAAGGCATCACCATCCAACTCTAAGCTATGTATTCGGGTGTCATCGTGGATAACAAATTTCTATGGACGACATTTTACGTCGAAAGCCTCTAAGGCGCTATCGGCCCGGCAGTGCAAAGGAAAGACATAGAGCCTGTCGCGGATAAAGCCAATTATATCCTTTGCACTTTCAAAGCCATCTTCCATGTAAAAAAAATTGGTCGTTGGTGCAACACGCACTTGAGGTTTGATGACCTTGCGCACCGACAGTATGGCATCTGATGCAATGACAGCAGAACTCCTGCTGCGGAAAAAGTAAGAATTCGACTTTCCCCGTGCACAAGACTGGTTTCGCCCAGAATTTGAGCCAAGAAAGGAATGCAGTCGCGTCTTCACGGACGGCTGCAAAAACGATGTAGAATGCGGCGCTGGTGTTTTCCTTGAGGACAACAACGTTGGTTTTCTCTCCTCGTTAGGAAAACTTTTGTCTGTCTTCCAAGCAGAGATACATATGCGCAAGCCTGATCGCAACGAACTACGAGTGTATTGTGAAGAACCGGTGGAGAGGTTTGCATATGTAGCGACAGCTAAGCTGCAAGCTTAGAGCCTTGCTAAACAAGACATGGCTGAACGCACTCGGAAGGCTAAATTCCCTGAGTCCTCTCTGGGTCCCAGGTCACAATGGGATCACGGGAAATGAAATCGCCGATGACCTTGCCAGGCAAGAGTCAGAACAGAGTTTTTCAGGACCCAAACTTACAAGGTGTACAGCGGACTAGTTCTTTGTCTGGTAGTCTGTTCCGATAACAAAAAAAATGAAAAATCCCGAAGAATCTCAGACACATCAGTGGTCCACAATTCTGTTAAAGGCACTCCAATAAAATTCCGACATTCACAGACATAACCAAAGAAGGCTATCCATTGTGACCACATTCTCTCTTACGACACGTTGCAATATTAAATTAGCCTTATTTGATATCGAAGGAACTTTTGACACTTCCTAAGTATTAGTTTCTTAAGTAATGCCAACAATAAGGGTCTCACTGTTGTCAGAAAACTGAATTAGGAAGAAAATACTCTAAAACGAGACAAAAGCAATAGTTTCTCTTTACTTGTTCACAAAGGTAGTTAGACTACCTTGTGGGGTGTGCACAGCAAAGTAGAAGCCATCCACCATCCTGTTAAAGTCATGCGTAGGTTGTACGTAATGAAGACTGCACGTAAAGAATTTCTCTAACGGCGGTCCACTAAAGTCCGCTTCATTTGCTACCCAAAGACATTTTCAGTAAACAACTTCCACTAACTCTGCATTCAGACTAAATGTCAATCAGGAATGAAAAGTCGTATAGCATCATAGTCTACTGACAGTCCATTGCAGCACCTCCTATCATCCTTTTACTTATGACTTCATCAACGATTCCAGAATAACATGAAGTCACTCTCTCTAAGACAATTCTCATTTTCATAAACAGCGATGATTTAAGCCAAAGCTTTGTATCTTCTCGAAGGACATCTACATAGATCAATCTTTCAGTGTACCTACCATGCACTGGAAGTTTAAGGCTCAGCCTAAAGGGATATTGTCATATACATTAACAGCCGAGTAGGTATCAGATAGACTGGATCATCGTGAAATCAAATCAAAAGACTGTCGCGTAATTCCCCAAGAGAGAGCCAAACAACACGGTAACACTTTATGTTAGATTCGGGTATATTCTTGGATATTGAAGAGAACTGCTGCGCTGATGGTTTGACCAAACCTGGTCTCTACAGACAAGTAGTTGACAGCCTGTTAATGTGAAGCCACCGATGTCCGTCGTAAAACACATGACATACTATCAAGGGCTCTTTAAATTTAGCTATTAATGGACTCATTGGGAGAACTGTGAGACACCTAAGCTTGTATGGTCCACATCAATCTTAAGAAAGCTGACATCTCGAAACATACTGTGCTATTGCAACACGTCCGCAAAAATTTAGTCCCGGCAGAAGCTGCAGAGATGAATAGGAATCGGTTGTGCACATAAGCCTGCAATATCGAGCCAATCTCAAAACTAGGGACTCTGAGATATTTGGCAAGGCATCTCCATGGTTACTTAGCTTTTCCAATGGTATGGAACGTTGTACCGATCTGAGTGCGCCCCATTTAAGTACCACTCTAATCAAACCCATTTTAATTTATGATGCACTTTTACTGCCTCTCAAATAAATTTTTTGGCATTTGGTTTAGGGTTTTAAAATCAGATTGGCATTGGCTTCTCTTTATCCACCCAATGTAACACATGTTTTAGGCTTTCAATTACCCAAGCATGTGTTGTGCTACACGATATGCAAAGCCGTGTCATTTACGGCCGTCAAATTTTTAAAGCATCTGTAATTTCCTCTTGATAACTTATCACGTTCCAGTCATCTATTCAAAAGCAAAATCGCACTACAAATATGCGCAGTTCATTATAATGAGCATCCACTCATACTCAACATCACCAAATAATGCTAAACAATACTTGTAGACTCCAAAAAAAAGAACCCTCCTCCACTCATTATCAATTACATTCAGCCAAACCACAATGAACAAAATAAACAACACCCTTGTGGTCGCATTTAATGTACTGTTCAATTGTTCAATTCAGTTCAACAGTTGAATCTACATATATTCAACAACAGGAAAAAAATGAAACTACCCATATGTGTATGTTAAACCCCACCAATTAGTCAATCAGTAGAGTATAATAATTGTACCAAAAACAACCGCAAGTCCATTGAAATTTCAAAAATTAATGCCCCCGCCACATGCTGGCAGGCTGCCTAGTAATAGAGAATAACTGAATACCACATACAATTACCGCAACAATCATCTCTACATACCAACCGGCCAACCGCACAATGGAACAGGCGTCAAAAAATTACTACGCCACCCATTTTCAATTTCGCAAAAATTGGCCAAAAAATTATACGGCAAATATACATATGTACATATGTACATGTACGTAAGTACCAACGTATGCCATACCCATTTCAATAAAGGTTGTGTGCCGGTATCACTCGCGTACGGATACAATACTCCGCAGTTCGTCACTGTCAATTATTAAGCAACCCTCCCACAGACCGATAAAAATCGAAACCCCAAAGAAAATAATTGATTGAGAACAGATTACAGGTGAAAATGCGCTTAACTCGTTGGTAATATTATTAATTATTCCAATTAATAAAAGGACGGGACACGACAGTATGCTACTATCCCTCATCCCCTAACCGGACTACCACCCATTCGTCAATCCATTTGCCAGTTGTTGAGTGTACGAGTATGATATTTTCGGTGCTCTGGTCACACTCGGCCACTGGCAATTTGATTATGTGTGAGTGGGTGAACCTAAGGGATTATGGCCGATATGAACGCATCCATTGACTGACACACGGCATATTGTTATGAAGTAGAAAATCAGGCGGGATAAATGGGCAAAATGATTTCTTTGAGAAATTTAAAGTTATCCCGCACAGGAATGATGGCAAGACTACGCAACAAACAATCTCTCCAATCTCTGGTTGAGTTAAACTCTTCTTTTTTTTTTTTTGAAGGATTACCTGCCTGGTCAGCAGGACAAAATGCTTAACATCCGCCTTTAGGGAATGCACCAACACACCCACGAAACGAGTAAATTCTTATTGAAAATTCCATAAAACAATATGTCCAGAACCAGCCATCGGCCAAAGCGTACTCGTACTTCTTGCACAGAGTTGTTGGCCGGTCGCATTACCGATTTTATTTTCATGATTAATTACGCAAATTGTTGAATGAGTTGAGAGTTTTTGCAAAAGAGGATAACGCAACCCAATGTGTCCATTAGATGGGCCACCAACAAAGCCGAACCCTTTCGGAGATTGTGTGAATCCTCGAACAATGGTATTAAGCGTGCACCAGATCTACGTACTCACAAACAGAAATGATTCATGGGTTGCAAGAGCAGATGGGTTGCCGTAGTTGCTGGAACCATACTGAGGCTTTTCACCATTAGCACATATATGTAGATACGACTATCTATGAATGCCAGTTCCGATGATGTTTATGATCAGTTCGCCAATCCTATCCATTATCCCCACCAATTTGAGGTTAAAATTCTAAAACAAAAGCCGATTTGTTCCTCTTTCATCATACAATTATATTGCTCTACGGCTATTACCTGGAGCTGGGACCTACACCCAGGTGGGCCAATGGTTTTCGCCTAATTTTCGGATTTTTCCCTTTTTTCAATGATCAAAGTACAATAGATACGAGTATTTAGAGGAACTACGGAATACGTGGAGGCACATAATCATTCCCAGAATCACATTGCTTCAGAGCTTAACTAATTGATGGTGTACTCGTATATGAAAAATGCATTTCCCTAGGCCAATGCCGTGTCCTACGTAATGGCCAAAAATTGTTGACGGAGAATGGCATGTATCAAGGTCATAACGAATCATATGTTTTCGCGATATTCTTCTTTTTATGGCCAAATTATTTGAAGTGGGTATGTTACGCCTGACTTTATTTATGTATCCATCATGACAAGCGACACTGGTCTTTACATAATATTTAAATTGAAGCTATCTTTTGAACCAAGTTCGTCGAAAGTAAAATTAAAAAAAACCTCAATCAGACTTACGTTCAGTCAAATTTCTAATTCAAAGCACTTAAAGATGATAACCACCCTTACTTATCTCTCTTAGTATCTTAGCATCAGAGACATGGCTTATTCCATTATCGCTGATGGTTTTCTTTCCTTATGTACTCGTATCTCTTTAATTCCTACAAAAATAATTTTAGTTATGGTAAGTTGTCCGCCTGCGCCTTGTGACTTAGAGTCACTCCTCAGTTTAAACAGTAAGTAGAAGGTTTATTCTATGGCATTACTTCCGGCACACCGGTGAATGACCGCCCGATTGAAACCATTCAGACAATAGCAATCTCATGAGGTTACTTAGCTCACGATATCGGCGGTCATCCAGCTTCCTAAAGAAATAAATTCTGAGAGTTATCATTATTTTCTTGCGGAAGACAAGACACTTATAAAGCTGATGACTAAATTTCTCTCGGGTCCTTTCAGTTTCTGCTGAAATCATTGTTGTGGGCATATAATAATACCACGAGACTTCATGCGTTGCAGGGACAAATCTTTACCAGAGAGTATCTTGCGATACATTGGCCAAAAGCTCGTAGCTATTGCGCAAGAATTAAGTTGAATCCATCAACTGATATCCTATGCTTTGACGTTTCTACTGACTATGCTTAATAAACCTTGGCGAAGAGGAACGCCTGGCCAACTCATTAACTCTTTCATTGCCTGAGATATCCATGTGCCCTGGTAGACAGAATTAAGTAGCCGGATTGTCAATAATTGTAATAATTGTTCGGATTGAAGGATATAGTATCCAGCCTTGATTGCGAAGGAGCCGTTAACTTCTAGGGGTTCGAAGTTCACCATCGTGTTGGTGATTTGCCTATTTCGCTACTTAGATCTGTTCAGAATCCTGACAGACAATATCTTATCAAAGAGCATCAGTTTAAGACAAGTTATCAGTTTGCCTCCTAATGAGATAGCATGGAGACATGGCCATAAATATGCCTTCCGCAGCTTACCGAATCGCTGCAGTATAAATCCGACGGAATGGCGCTGAGTGTCGTTTCCAATACCGTGGTTGTCCTTATTAATCATAAAACTAATGTGTACATTGTAGATTGTTCTCTTTATATATGTAGGTGGCGCAAAATTAATCATCCTACTGGAAGATGGTATAATTTTTGCAAATGGTGTCGCACGTCAATCATGTTTGACATTTGTGAACTAGACAGCTGCAGTACACAAACAGATAAGCAATGGATCCCTACACTCCCCAAGAGCGTGGAATAATTGTGTCGATGTTTTTGACCGGTCGGTGGTGTGCGCAGCATGAATTTCTAATCGTGTCGATTTCCTAATCGTGTCGCGCCAACTGGACAAACATTCCAGCATTTAGCTACTCGACTCGAATAGAGTGGAACCACAGGAGACCATACAGGGCGTGAGCGCCACCGAACTAATCCTTCGGCCGAGAATATCGCGGCTGTGGCTGCCGATGTCGCTGAGAACGAAGAAACATCAACCAGATGACGGGCCATGCAATTGGGCGTCACCAGACGGACCCTACAGCGATTTTTAGTGAAAGACTTACAAATGTTCCCATACAAAGTGCAAACAGTGCATCAGTTAATGCCTCCTGACCGTCAGTCGCGTGTGAATTACTGTAAAGCCATCCTCAATCTCAACAACGAAGAGGACGATTTTGTGTCGCATATCATCATGAGCGACGAGTCGCATTTCCACTTAAGCGGTTACGTCAATTAGCAAAATCTTCGTTTCTGGCGCACTGAAAATCCGCGTCTGATGCACGAAGAGTCATTCCATCCACTCAAAGCCACTGTGTGGTACGGTGTTCGCGCGGGAGGAGTGTTTGGGCCGGTGCAACCGCATACACAGCACGAACCATAATGGATATTGTGAAGCAATTCGGCATGGCCAGCAAGATCGCCCGATTTAACCATGCCAAACTTCTTTCTTTGGGGCTACTTAAAGTCGCGGGTTTATGTCAATAAGCCTCAGACAATCGCAGCCCTTAAGGAGAATATTCGACAGGAACTCGAACAGATTTCACCGGAAATCTAGCGGAAAGTCATGGAAAATGCGATAAAACAGGCACAAATCTGTATCACCACTGGCGACAGCCACTTGGCGGAAATCATCTTTTCCACTTAACAGAAACAATTGTAAAGGTCCAAATAAAGACTTCCATCACTCAAAATCATTTTTTTTTTAGTAAAAAGTAATTCAAAAACAAAATTGGATGACTACTCGTAATTTTTCGCCACATTGTAGATAGTTATTATATAGATATTAAAGATCGATCTTTTGACGAACAACTTCTATCCAATTCCTCACCAATATTTGTGTGTGGTTGAGCATTTCGCTTAGAACTGAGGTACGATACCAGGATGACCACACTGTCATCCAATTAACGCTATCGAACTTCAATATTAACAAAATGTAGCATTGCGCTATGGAGTTTATCTGCACATTTCGCTTATTTTGGTTAAATTCACCAAATTCAAGTTGACTCAAGTTGACGGGATTTTAACATAATGGAAATCCATCTGAGCTCTCTCGTTGCGACCTGTGTAGAATTGATTCTTACGTCCAAAATCTTTGACATACTGACCTATGAAACAGCGTTAAGACATCAAATGTGATCTGGATTCAGAGATGATTTCAATGATGGACAATATTTAAGGATCTCACTAATCTGATGGAACAGTGATTTAATTCTACGTAGAACAGTGAAAATCCATGCACGTAGTCTTGCAAACTGTAACACAACAACTTCTGACGCATTAATGCCAAAGTGCAAACAGCAGCAAGGCCTCACCTTGTGACTGATGGAACGACAGAATAAATACACTTGGAGCAGTATGCTTAAAAGTTCGAAGAAAACTTCAGTGTTCAACAAGGGTACCAGACTTCCATTAAGAGTCAATACCTCAGGTCTGGGGAGACGTGCGTGGCTATCAAGGAGTCTCAAGATACCGACATTAACCCACAGGGTTCGGCATATTAAATGGTGGATACAAGACTGAAGGGCTATAAGATCGCTTCAATAATAATTATTATAACACATTGAAGTTCATAGTAGAGCACCTTTCTAATAAATATCAGCTACTGTATGCAACATCAAAAGAGAAATTAATTCTGAGGATATTCCACTTATTACTCGGAAGAAGTTGCTAAAGTCATGCGGCCAGATAGGCACCCCGAATAAGTCAAGAAAGCTGGTTGCAAAAGAAAGTTACCAGGATCCTTCATGCGATAATGCATAGTGCAAACGTGCCAAAAAGAGGAGACCTTTGCGAAAAGGTCGAAAATAGTTCCCAAAAGAAAAGGACACTTCAGTGAATCAAGGTTATTTCGTCCAATATATGTACCTCTTGGACCCCACGGGAACGAAAAGATAGTACCAGTATGTGTATTTACTAGCCAATGCGAAGAGAAACGAATTAACATTTCAAGATTTATCAAATCAGTTCTGCTATATGGCAAAAGAACTTGAATATTCTGCGCGCTACGGTCAGCAAGCGGCTTTTACTTATCTCAGACATCGGCTTCATAACAGATGGGATGCTCAGGATTTGTAATAGAAAAACCTTGAGTCAAAACGATACCAACTGCACCAAGCTAAAAAAGATGAAAGAAAAGACAGAGTGTTTAACTAGTTACACACGTGGGTAGTAGGCCCGTTTGGCAAATATAACAAAAGGGAGGTGGACATACGAATTCATACCAGCAATCGACGGTATAATTCAATAGCACGTGGACTGCAAATTCCATCTTACGTGGTTTCTGTCCTGACACGGCGATTACCGCAAGTGCCCCTATCGAATTGGACACAATAGCTCTCGATCGTATCCAGAATGTCTAAATCAAAATGAAGATACTAAGCACGGATTGCTTGCGGGGCGCGATTGACCGGGAAAATGCTGAGTGTCCTATAACTTGGATTGGGCCTGCAGCCCAACAGTCAAGTTCGTAGCGAGCTGCCTGCTTTACTTCCAGGACCCCGGTAACTGCATGAATAAACCCTTGCTCATGCAGGGTAAGCTCGCCAACTAGCATAATCCTGGCCCACGCCGTCATAGTGCGTCCAACCCTATACGGAAGAGATTAAAAGATGTGATGAAGCAACTAATGGCCTCGGATAAAAAATGATTTAATGTTGACGATCCTTGCAAACGTTTAAAGAACAACGACCTTCGGATCTGCACGTGGAATGTTTAGTATCTTAACATGCCACATGCAACCAAACAATTAGCAGAGGCTTTTGACTCCTATCTCGCAGATATTATCACCATCCAGGAAGTGCAATGGGATGGGCCGGACATAAGCAGGATGACTAACTATGCTATACTCGTATAATACGGTGAGTGCTACAGCGCTTATTCGCATGCGGGTTCACCATATAAGGCAGACTTAGACAAGAAGTGTAGAGCTTCCGACAGGTGGGCGAGCGTCTTATGACAATCCACTTCAAGGTAAAATTCGCTAACATAAGCCCTAGGGAAGATAAGAAAGGATGACATCTTTGGTGGGAGACGATGGTAAGCATAGCTCACACGACGTTATATCCGGCAACGGACTTAGACTTATTGACCTTGCGGCGGCACGAAATATAACTGCTCGTATAGCAAGCACACGGTTTCCACATCTCAATACATACAAAGGGACATGGCGGTTTCCGGATCATGAAACGCTAAATCAAATTGGCGACTTACCGTCCGAGGTATTCAAGGCTACTAAAAATGACTTTGTGGAGAGCATTGAAGATCTGAAGATCTGGCTAGAAGATGTAATATCAGCACGATTTGTCCGATGCACAAAAAAGGAGAATCCCTCAACTGTGCTAAATAAAGGGAACTCTATATCTCTCGTCTCTCACATACAAAAAAAGTCTAAAACCCTTCGCCAACAGCCTGGTTGGACTCTATCAGTGCGGTTTCAGACCGGGAAAGTTCACCATCGAGCAAATCTTCACACTCTGTCAGATCCTGGAGAAAACTCAAGAACTCCAAATAGATACACACCATCTTTTCATAGATTTTAAAGCCGCATAGTTGCCGTACCTAATTTTGGCATTCCTGTCAAGCTCGTGACGATTGAGAATCCTCGCTACTCCGTGAAAGTCGGTAACGACTTAACCGGGGTCTGTGATATCAAAAATATTTTCGACAAGGTGACGCGCTGTCATGTGACTTCTGCAACATCATACTTGAAAGAATTGTGTGAAACTTACAAGCGAACACTGGAGGCACAATCTTTCAAAATTCTGCGCAACAACTAGCGTATACCGATGATATCCACGTAACTGCGAGAACTCAGAGGGCCGTCACCGGTGCTAGCATTGAAATAGTATTGAAAGGGAAGCTGCCAAAATGGGCTTAGAAGGGAAGGAGGGTAAGACCAAGTATATACTGTCAACAAGAAGCAACATCGACGAATTGGACAGAACCTCACACTAGTATATACAGTAGAGGAAGACCTCATCTTAGATGGCATGCACAAGTATAGTAGAAGGAGATCTCTACCGACTTGAAGTGCGCAAATGGAGGCAGTTAGCTGAAGACCGGGTTAACTGGAGAGGCTTGTCAGTTGCGGTTCAGTTTCTCTCCGAACTGTAGCTGCTTTTCATAAACTCACCAAATGAGCTGCAGAGGACAAAAAGGCTAGGAAGTGCAATAAAAATAGTAGTAGCAGCTGACAGAAGATGCATTGCTTGATTTACTAACCAACTCTGCAAAGTTATATCTGTCGGAGAGTTCTGCTGCGGAAGGAATTGGTTGAAGTATGTTTACGAGGTTGTGGTTAAGTATGTTAGCATATTTCTTTGCCAACAGTAGAGAGGTGGAGTCTGCTGTTGATGCCTATTTTAAAGAGCTCAACGATTCTCACTTTAAACAGGGTATCGAAGCTATTGAACATCTTTGGGAAAGTGTATTGAATTAAAAGGAAACTACGTAGAGAAATAAACGCATTTTTCCCCAATTTTCTTGTATTTTCCTTGTTAGGTCGGGTACTTCTGGGACGACCCTCGTACATCGGCTAAAAAATTAATGACAGAACTAGGCTCAAGCTACTGATATCCTTTAAATAAACTCATTCTCTCAAAAATACACGCATAGCATGTTCAACTGTAGAAGAACCGATCTTTACATTTGGAAAGCATCTTAACCAACTTAATGTTGTGTTAATATTTGAATTTGTTGTCTATAATAAAAACTTAATGGTTCTATTAATGTCAAAATGAACTTTTAGCATATGCAGAGGACCATCTCATATGAGAATCGGTTAGACACTATCGTTACCCTGAATGGCCCTTAGTACCACCTTAAGATGATGTAGAGTCATCGATCAGTTTAAATATTTCAATATATCCTTTGTCTAATATTACGAGATCTAACAGGTTTAGTCATTTGAAAAGATGGTCGCAATCTTGCAGGCTGCTGGATTAACTTACAGCAGCTGAAGATATTATTTAGTGTCAGCCTGTTTGGAATGCGTAATACTGTTTTTTTTTTCCTGACGACATCATTTTTCCAACCGTATTTAAAAAAAAACCTGAGTTCTACTCGTAGTCTAGAAGAAGGCAGAAATCAGCGTTTTTGGATAAGAAAGTGAAGTGAAATTTGTTCAAACCTTTGGGGCCTATAGGGATACCAGAAAGAATTGGCGAAAGTTCTCTATCGTCGGACAATGTGGATAGCCACTTGCTTGTTGAAATGTAGTCAGATACCTTGGGATCTGGCTAGATCGGTTTCTGTATTTTGATAAAAATGTAGATGCTGCTCTGGCCAGAGCTAAAGGCGCTTTTGCTCTTACAAGGAGACTGTTTTACAACAGCCAACTCGATGCGAGGGTGAAGGTGATCTGCTACATGGGCCTTATCCGGTCCATGCTTGTATTTGGATGTCCCGTGTGGTTCAGTGAGAGCAAGTTTATTGGAAAAGATTCAGATGTTTGAGAGGGCTTGTCTTAAGACTTGTCTTCGCTTATACAGAATACGAGGGCGGTTCAATAAGTCAGTGACTTTTGGATTAAAACACAGATTTTTTGATAAAAAAATAATTTTATTTTTCAACGTAGTCTCCCTTGAGCTCTATACACTTTGTCCAATGCTTCTCCAATTTTTTTATCCCTTCCAAAAAAAATGATTTGTCGAGGTCCTCAAAATAGGCCTTTGTTTGCGAGATGACTTCATCATTGGAGTCAAATCTTTTTCCACCAAGCCATTTCTTCAGGTTTGGGAACAAGAAGTAGTCGCTCGGCGCCAAATCTGGAGAATAGGGTGGATGAGGGAGCAATTCATAGCCCAATTCATGGATTTTTGCCATGGCAACTGCACATGTGTGCACCCTTGCATTGTCTTGGTGGAAAAGAACTTTTTTCTTGGCCAAATGAGGTCGTTTTTTTTTCAAATCGTCATTGAATCGGTCCAATAAGTTGGCATAATATTCCCCATTGATTGTTCTTCCCTTTTGAAGGTAGTCAATGTGGATTATCCCGCGTGCATCCCAAAAAACAGTCGCCATAACTTTATTGGCTGACAAACCCACCTTGGCCTTCTTTGGCGCCGATTCACCCTTAGAAACCCACTGTTTTGACTGTTGTTTGTTCTCTGGTGTGTTGTGATGGATCCATGTTTCGTCCACGGTTACAAAACGGCGCAAAAACTCCTCCATATTGCGATTAAACAACGCCAAATCTTCCAGTGAAGTTGTTACACGATTGCGTTTGTGGTCGACTGTGAGCAAACGCGGCACCCATCTTGCCGTGATCATTCAAAATTGAAACCACTGAGCCATGCGAGATCCCTACGGCTTCCACAATCTCTCGCACTTTCAATCTTCGGTCGGCCAACACCATATCGTGAATTTTTTCGATTGTTTCGGGTGTAGAGACCTCAACTGGGCGTCCAGGACGTTCGGCATCTTCAGTGCTTGTACGGCCACAACGAAATTCAGTAAACCACTTTTTTACCATTGAAATCGATGGTGCAGAGTCCCCATAGTATTTATCAAGCTTAGCCTTGGTCTCGGTAATGGTTTTTTTTCGCAAGAAATAATGCTTAATAAGCACACGAAATTCACTTTTTTCCATTTTCTCCTCAAATTAGTGAGTAGTCTGATAAAAATAGCTGTCAAACACAAACTAACTGACGCAGCAAGTTTAAATTTTGACAGGAGTCAACTGACAAATGCCTGTTGACAGGAGCAGTGTTGCTGTTTCAGTAAAGAGGTCAGAAATTCAAAAAGTCACGGACTTATTGATCCGCCCTCGTACCAGAATCTAAGTACATACAATTACAATAAGGCGAACCTAATTAGAGTGGACAATTTCATCATTCAGTTGACTCGAAGGCACATTGCAAGAGCAATGCCCTCATCGAACAACCTGATCCCCGGGGCTTACTACCCTAATTATGTGTATCACGAGAGAGTTCGCTTTGGCGGCTTTATTTCTCCAGAAGCCTTCATCTACCTAGATAGTAAAGGTCTGATCCAAGACAGATTGGCGGTGCCACTAATCTTCCATGTTGGTCGAACAGCTGTGGATAGGCAACTCAACTACGACAGAGACGTCTCCCGTTCAGTAGGGCGATAGGGAGTCGCGACATTAGGGATGTTGCTCAGCAGCACCAACGACTTTGGTGGTTTTTTGAAGGAGAGGATTCGTCGTCGTCGAATTCCTCCAATACTTGGTAGCTTCATGTGAAGAAAAGTGGGTCGCCTAATTTTGTTTAGCCACGGCTGGCTTACATAGTTTTAAGTAGGAGTAAATTAGATTTAAGAAAAAAAAAAAATTAAAAAAAATATATACAGGGTGTCCCAAAAATCAACGTCAAACCGGAAACGGATTTGGTGTCGATTATCACAAAATTATAAAAAAAAAATTATTGGCACTCAAAAAAAATCGAGAAATCTGGCACCCTTTGCCGATCTTTCAAGTACTGTAACCGCAAATCTTTACTTTTCTTCGATTTTTTTATTGTCACGTAACCCTGAGTAACTGTTCTATAAATCACGGTCCAAAATTGAAACATAACTATATCGGTTTTAACTAAAATATTGCTGTTTTGTCCATCCATGTATCTGAAAATCATTAATCACCCAACTTGAACTGACTGTACTGACAAAAAAATGTACTGTGCAATTTTGGCAAGTAACTTTAAAAGATGGCGTATTTAGTCTGGATTCCAAAATAGTATAACGCTTAATTGAGGACAAAAAAAATATTTTGTTAAACAAACCCGATTCATAGTTAATTCTTTTCAATAAATTAAAATGAGTACCAAGTGTGAGCGAGACAGATAGTGACGCTGTGATTGAGACGGATAAACACGCCATTTCGACTAGTGTGAGTGAAACAGATAGAGGTACACTGCTCAGCAATATTCTAACATGCATCTCATTTATGGGGAATGCAGGTGTAATGCTAGTGCTGCGGCCAGACTTTATCATGAGAGATACCCCAGTGCTCAGCGTCATCCGGATTCTAAATGTGCACCGGTCATGCTCAGAAGGTCGCTTTCCAAATCTAATCGTTAGTGAGGGAAGACACCCGTCATGCCCTACGAGAACGAAGTCTTACAAGCAGAGCCTACTACCTCAGTACGTGCGATTGAAAAAAGCATAGGAGTGCCCAAAAGTACAGCATACCGAATTTTAAGGAAAAACCAGCTCCATCCGTACCATGTACAACGAGTCCAAAGTCTGCTACCACGAGATTATCCAGACAGAGTGCAATTTTATCAAACGATGTTGCAGAGGTTCAGAGAACATCGTGATTCTTCGAAAAAATTCTATGGTCGGACGAATCAACTTTCCAAAAGGACGGTTAAATGAATCTCCACAATTTGCACGAGTGGCATTTGTAAGAAGATGCAGAGCTTGTTTTGCGGCTGAAGGCAAACAGTTTGAACATTTGTTGTAAGATACAAGATCGGTAGATGGCGATCCTGAGAGTATACACCAAGAGAACGTAGTGTTCTGTATGCTCTGTGACGGGAAAAAATGAAATGAAATGACAAGCTGAGTTTATGTTGAAATGATTTATGTCTCATTGTATGTGGATTCTCCACAGCCCACGTATGAGGATTATGAAAATTTTTGAGCCCATCTCTTGTAAATTGAAATTCGTCCGTCCAAAAAATTCTGCTAATAAACTGGTTGTCATCCAAGCTCCGCTCCAGCAATCAGTTAGAAAACTCAAATCTCTTTTCCAAATCATTGGGAAGCAGTTCTTGTGCTGGTGTATGGTGGTATGGATAAAGATTTTCTTCATGCAGTACATTAGAAATTGTATGTCTGGAAACATTGAATTGCAAAACTAAGCGTCTGATGCTGATTGATGGATCAGTTGTAACAGCATCCAGTATTCTTTGTTCAGCCGAAATCCTTCTTACTTGTGTAGCTCCCGCATTCAGTCGCGCACTAGTTGAATTACCATTGCATAGCTCATAAACGTAAATAATGTCTGCGTATTCTTGGTTTGTAATGGCAGACATTTCAAATTGCGCTTCTAAGCAACTGTAACCTTAGCGTAAAAAATTAAACTGATGAATTAATTTTTTTTCCTAATCTTTTATACCATTTGTGTTTGGTAAATTTTCGAAATAGACTTTCAAATCCCAAAGCTAACTCTTTCTGAGAACTTCTAAGGAAAAAAGTAAGCTTGCAAGGTAGTCAAATAAACGAGCATGCTTTAAAACTCTTTAAATGCCATGCAATTTAAAAAAAATGAAAAATTAGTAGTTCGTGGAAAACCACTCTTACGAGTATGTATTGTCAACTGCTGTTAGAAACGTTGGTAAAAAATCATAACTTCCTTTTTTAGCTGCTGCATTTTTTCTCAAATATCATAAAATCTGTGGGTTTTTCTGCAAATTTATTAACAATTTTTTTTTTATTATTGAAAAAATAGTAAAAAGGAGAAAAGTGACCTCAAATTCGAAAATTAGCATGGGCAATGAAAATGGAGCAGGCTTAGAAATTGGGTATCTAAAGACTCAAACAAGACATCAACTTTATTTAAACGCCGTTATAAAGGCTGGTATTTCTTCCAAAAACAAAGTCCTACACGAAGTCTTTACCATTAATACTAACAGAGCAATTTCCGTTAACATGGGTCAGGGTACACCAAAGTAAGCCTTCTCTTAAATCCTCGATAAATGATGTCACATTAGAGATAGACCCTTACTGTAGAAGGATTTTTTTCTTAGAATATGCCCAGGAATCATTTCCCAAATTATCGTCAACGAATTAGGGGACACCATGTATAATGTATTAGATGTAAGTAGGTTAGGTAGATTTAGATTTATTTTTAGGTAGTCTGTTAGTTTTTAGTTTTAAGTTTTTATAATATTATTAAAAAAAAAAACAGTCCCTTTACTAAGTTTTTACAAAAAAATTTGTTTTCTTAGTTTTAGTTGTAATGAATGTAAAAATACTCGTAAATATAGACTGTAAGATACGTCGAAAGACTTAGTTTAAGTGTTAGGTTTAACTTAGAGTGCCCGAATGGGGCCAGTAAGTTTGTATCAGATTATTTTGTAAGTAATTTAAGCTAATTTGTAAGCATTTTTTTTGTCTATCATGTAAGAGTAAATTAATTAATTAAATAAAGATGCATATAAATGATTACTTGCTTAGAAAAACATTCGTTTTTGCATGTGCTTTTTATTTTATATTTTCTGCGAATCCTAGAAACTTCTCAGGTCTTATGACTTATAAATCACAGAGAGACTAAAAAAAACTCCCGCAAATTTTAAACAGATTTTGAATTTACTTGCTGTATGAGTCAACTACTTTAAACAAACCAAAATCGAGAACTCTGTTACACTAAGGCATTCCAAAGAATATCATAAGTTCGAATTAATGCCAGAACTTTCATGACTTGCATGAATTGTCCACTTCAATCCAAGAAATCGACTTAATCTCCATTAAAGTCCCCTCAAATCTATGTAGTCACCACGTCAATACCCAACCAATCCCAAAATTCTTCACCAAATCAAACAAAAATTTTTTGTTTTTATGTAAATCCCTTTCCTTATCACTTTATCACTTGCTACCCAAACAGCTATGATCTCATCGACATTCCACATGATGATATTAATTCCCCCCGCCCAAAAAAAAAACCTTCCCCATTACACCCTCTCCCAAAATCGTGAATCAGAAGAAAACAAAAAGTATCGAAAATCAACTGCAATCCCTCTTCAACGTTCTAGAATTGAAATCGCTTTACTCGTATTCGTAACTAGCAATTTTGCAAGTGGCGATTATGAATGACTTCATCATCCACTTCGCACTTATTCGAGTGCATGCACTTGACTAGCCACACCATTCAAGCCAAGGGTAGTAAAAAAGTTAATTCTATTAAAATTTTGATTTAACAAAAAAAAAAAATAAGGAATAATACTCGTAAACGACGTCCTAATACAGGGCAGTAAAAATCCGTCAACGGCATATCGTAAGTGCGAGTACCCGCCAGTGTACGCTTGAAATATAAAACAAAAAAAATTATTCGAAAAAATCTGTGCATGCCCAACCATAAAGCACCTAGGAACAGGTGCAATAAAATCATGTAAAACAATTAATAGTTAACGGTATACGAGTACAAACCTATTGTATCTGGGGTTTTATCTGCGATTTATTTTACCACTTCAGATTTAATATACTCGAAAACAAAAACGAACAACTCTGTGAGACTGAATTAACTGGTAAAACGTTTCGAGGGCTCTACATCGGCTGGCTATTCATGAATCTGGATAAGCAAAGCTACGGGTACCGGTACTGGGTATGTGGATACCCCCCCTTCACTGGAAGCCGTGACATCAACAATGCACAACTTGATTAGATGAGGATAAGTGTTTGCCGTTTTTGTTAGATTTTTTCGATTTTGTCTGGTAAACAATTGTTGCATTGATTTTCAATTTGAAAGATACAAAAATAGATAAGTGACTAGAGGAGATATGTATATGTACATAGGTGTAATAGCTTTAAATTGTTCTGGGGGTATTTGGTAAGCCTTGTAGCTAATACTTAGGAGGTTTTTAGTTATAGAATATCTGATTCTTTGAATTAGTTTGTTTGCAAACCCTAAGAAAGCTGATACTTTAGATAAATATTCAGAAGGTTGCACTTTAAAGGAAAAAAAAAAATTATCTTAAGAGGCTTACGTGGATTATATTGAATAAGCCAACACCGTTGAAGGTGATATTAGAGAGGGCTGTGTCTGAAGTGCTCCTACTAACATTTGGACAGAATCAGAAACAGCATATTTGTAAATCCTTTAAAAATGACCAACTGTGTGGTGGAATTAGTTTTTTTCACAAAGCGATTAAATTAGGATTGATTTAGTTGTAAATCAATAATTCAGGGGAAACCTATTGATGACACAAAGTTGATTTTAGTCGAATTAGACAGCTGGCTACGAATGCATTTGTTAAGAAAAAGTAACTAACTAGCAACTAACAATTAATTGGTCTAAGGTTGACAATAAACACCTAAGAACGAAGAACTAAGCACAAAAGGGATAATTACCGACGCAATTGTGGCGCAAAATTAATCACCCTATCGGAAGATGACAAATGGCGTCGTACGTCAATCATATTTGACATTTTTGAACTAGACAGCTGCAGTATACAAACAGACGAGCAATGGAGCGCTATACTCCCCAAGAGTGGAATAATTGTGTCGATGGTTTTGACCAATATCAGTCGGTGGTGTGCGCAGCGTGAATTTCTAATCGTGTCGATTTCCTAATAGTGTCGTGCCAACCGGGCAAACATTCCAGCATTTAGCCGGAACAAAGTGGAATCAGAGGAAACCACTGTGGCTGTGGCTGCCGATGTCGCTGAGAACGAAGCAACATCAACCAGACAACGGGCCACGTAATTGGGCATCACCAGACGGACCCTACAGCGAATTTTAGTGAAAGACTTACACATGTTCCCGTACAAAGTGCAAACAGTGCATCAGTTAATGCCTCCTGACCGTCAGTCGCGTGTAAATTGCTGTAAAGCCATCCTCAATCTCAACAACGAAGAGGACGATTTTGTGTTGAAAATCATCATAAGCGGAGAGGCGCATTTCCACTTAAGCGGTTACGTCAATAAGCAAAATCTTCGTTTCTAGGGCACTGAAAATTCGCGTGTGATGCACGAGGAGTCATTACATCCACTCAAAGCCACTATGTGGTGTGGCATTCACGCAGGAGGAGTGATTTTTTTGAGGACGCCATCGCCAAAACGGTCACTGTTACTGGCGAACGCTACAGGGCAATGATAAACGACTTTTTACTGCCGGAATTAAATAAGCGGGGCTTGGTGAACGTGCGGTGCAACCGCACACACAGCACGATCCACAATGAATATTGTGAAGGAAGCGTTTCCTGGTGCGTAATCTCCCGTTTTGGCATGGCCAGTAAGATCGACCGATTTAACCATCCCAGGCTTCTTTCTTTGTGGCTACTTGAAGTCGCGGGTTTATGTCAACATGTCTCAGACAATTGCAGCCCTTAAGGAGAATATTCGACAGGAATGCGAATAAAATAAGTATTAGCTATCATATTCTGTTCATCCTATGACACTCACAGCTTGTCCGGCTTAGAGAACACCAAAAAGGCCTCAACAAAAATGGTGAAATAGTGAAATAGGTTTGAAAAGGAATGGGGTTAGGAAACTCTACAATAGGGCGAAGCTTTTCAGTGAGATCTGACAGTGACAGTACATGGAATGAATACTACGAATGTAAAAAAACAGTTCAAGTACGTAGATAGAAAGTCAAAAATGGCTTCATATCAGAAGTAGTGCGAATCTATCGCGGAAGCAGACGAGCTTTAGAGGTTACGCAAAATACTTTCAAAGGAAGGGAGCGTTCCTAGCTACCGCAGGAAAAATGGCAGAACCTGGGCTGAAAGTAGCCAAGAAGTTCTGGAAACACTGATGGAAACCCATTTCCCGGGATCCACAGTATCAGATGACCCCGGCATACAACAGCACTCTCAGAACATTGATCTCCCACGCTCCGAAGACGAAATAGGTGCTTCAGTCCTTTAAGCCGTACAAATCTCCTGGTCTGGATGGTATTCTACCGATTCTGCTACAGAAAGCGCCGGAGGTAGCAATCCAACAAATTATGGAAATTCTTAGACACAATCTAAAAATAGGGTACATACCAATAGCTTTGAGGGAAGTCAAAGTGGTTTTTACACCTAAAGCTGGTAAACAGGGGCATTTAACTGCAAAAGATTCCAGATCAACAAGTCTGTCATCATTTATGCTTAGAACCCTGAAGCAATAGATGCAGTGATGGCTTTTCGACTGAGTCATAGTATTCATATATGAAAGGAAAATCTGTAGAAACCGCCCTGCACGAGGTGGTGGGGAAAATAGAGAAGAGTCTACACTTCAGTGAGTTTGAGATGGAAGCTTTCCTCGATATTGAAGGAGCCTTCAATAACGTGGAGTGAAACGCCGTTAAAACTGCCCTGGTATGTAGACACTAACATTGAGCAGGGCATTACAAACTCAGTTGGCAACATGCTTGCAAGCAGGAAAATAAATTACTCCATTGGGCAAAGCTCGGTTAGAATGTCCGTAACCTGGGGAACACCTCAGGGGGAGAACCATATCTACACTGCTGTGGGTGCTGGTTATCAATGACATTCTCAAAAAGTTTAGAACAATGGGTATAAGTGCCACGGCATACGCAGATGAAGTGGTCATAATAGTGCAGGGAAAATACTTAAATATTTTAGCAACATTACGGAGGTTGCCCTGAAGACGATCCGCACTTGGGCAAAAAGCTGTGGTGTCAATGCCATTCCAAAACGGAAGTGTTTATTTTTACCAGAAAGTACACGACACCGCAATTCAAACTCTTAAAATTCAACGGAGTGGAATTGCACCTTTCGAACAGCGCGAAGTAACTGGGTGTGATTCTGGACAAACAACTGAATTGGAATCTTAATGTAGCGGAAAGAATCAAAATGCTCTTTTTATCTGCAAAAGAACAGTAGGAAAAATTTGGGGCTTAAAGCTTGCTATGGTGTACTGGCTGTATACGGTGGTGGTAAGACCGATACTTACATATGGCGCTCTAATATGATGGAAAGCAATAAGCAAAAGAACGTTTTACGGAAAATGAGCCGCGGTTCAAAGAACAGCGCTTCGTACCACCCCTACGGCAGTATTGGACACCATTTTGCACTTAACGTCGCTTAACTTCCAGATCAAAAAACTTGCTGCCAACAGTACAATACGAGTCACTGATCTGGGTTTCTTCAAGAGCAGTTGCGGACATGGCACGGTCCTAGGGGAGCTTCTGCCAGGCAATCTAATTCTAACTTCCTTGGTCGACTTCGACATTCCGTGTGATATAATATATCCGTAGAGGGACGACTGGGAAAAAATGTAATAATCCGGCCAAATGGAATTGCAATTTTCACAGATGATTCGAAAACAGAGGAAGGAACAGGTTCTAGTATTTTGTCAGAAGACCCTGAACTAAGAGTCTTCCAATCAGCCATGTATTACAATCAGAGGTTCTGGCTGTCCTCAGGGCGGCTGAGCTAATGCAGATGAGACCGCAGGAAAAGGAGGACTGCTCGACAATAGTGAAGTTGCCAGCATCAAACCACCCCTTTGCAAAGTGAGGGGCACTATCCAGGAAAAAATCACAAAGACTGTCAACCGTAGGTGGTAAAGTCTTGAACAACACAGGCTTCTTGGCCCCTTTTTGACGGCAAAAGATGTAGGAAGTTACTTTTTTTTGTTTTATAATTTACGCTGGCCTAAAGGGTTATGATACCCTCTTACTGTTGCCATGGCGCGGGCGGAAAGATAGAGAGGAGGAAAGGAAAGCATTGTTGTGTGTAGTGGTTTGAAACACAGGTGTGTTTGGTTTCAATATTTGCTCTCCGGGGGTGGCAGTCCTAATAGGACGGAGAGATTTTTCTTCACTCGGAATGATTCAGGTTGTGAATTTGAACGGTTGTTTTGTGCTTGAAAACTCTACAACAGCCAAATCTACATGCCAGTGTTATGCCTTCACACGCAGATTTTTTTGACTGAGTTCCAATTACACAAATGAAAACTTTGTCGCGACTAGGATTCGAACCTTGACCCTCCGAGTGAGAAGCGATTGCTAGTACCACTACACCACGGCCACCCCGTACTAAAATTAAACAGGGATAAGCTTAGGACAGTAACAGGAATCTTGACAGGACATTGTCTCTTGCGGGAACAGGCAAAGAGTCTCAACTTGTCAGACACGGATATTTGCAGATACTGCGGGGATCGGCAAGCTATTGAGGACATAACAAACATACAATGTGAATGCGAGGCAATATTGCGTAGTCGAAGAAATTTTCTAGGGAAATAATTTTTCGAAAACCTAGAGGAAATATACGGTACGAACTTTTGCAAAGAATTTGAATGTTTCACAATGGAGATTGTTTTGGTTTTTGCCATTTCAACTGGTTCCACAGGGATCGCGATGGGCCCGTTTTGGAGCTTAGTGTTTGTGTGAAGGAATATCCATCACATGGAATATCCATCACACCCCTATTTTAACTCAACCTAACCCAACCTGCGGCACTCATATAATTTAGAATCAAAATATTCTTTAAGTGTGGCACAACGCGGAACGTTGTATTTTAGGAAAAGAGTGGCTAATGTGGTAAACAATCGTAGTCAAATGTGGTATGCTATAAAAGATTAGTTAAATGGAACAAATGAACGAATTTCTACTACTTTGAATAATATTTCACAACATAACAGATATTTTTAAATCAATTAATTAACATGTATTTATAAAATAACTAGCCGAAATGGGTGCGACCGATGGTCTCGCCAAGAACTTCCTGATAAGGGGAATTTGTAGTATTCCCCAATTGTTTTTAGTATTTCATATCCTATTAGAAGTTGGGAAAATTTAGTCTGAAAACGGTCAAAATAGAGGTTAAGTCTGAGCGGTTAAGCTTGAAAGGTTTTGGTAAAGCCAAGAAAAAGAACATAAATTTAAAGAGGGCAGACTCCGCATCAACATCATCAGCTGATGTGCATTTGATGGAGATAGAGCTGTATTTCTAACAGAACCACAAGGATCTGATGTACTATGAGCTGGTTAAATAAAATAAAACGGTAAATGCTGATCGTTATTGTACTTAGCTTGATTTTTTGAAAAAAGAAATTCAACGCAAACGCAAATCTTAGCCAATAGAAAGGGCTTAGCGTCTCGTCAAGACAATGCAGCCACCATATACTCCTGACCTTGCCGCTAAAAACGAGAATTTCATTTTCCAAATAATTCAATAAGCTCCCAAAACGATTGCAAACAGTTTTAACTAATGAAGCAAAATAAATTTCGGACTGAAATTATTGATATACCTTGTAAAACTCAGATAATATTGGTCCGATTTTTCTTAAATTTTCATCAAATATGTGATATATTAAAAGCTTTCGATTAGTGCTGCAAAAACTTTGAAAGAGTGCTCTATTTTTAAGAAAAAATTAATTATATTCTGTGCACGTTTTTCTTAATAACTGAAGAACTCACGGGTGCACTTTGGTCAAAATCTAATGGCCGAGATTCAGGATGAAGGCGCTTCATCTGACAAAAATTCAAAAACCGTTGCGTAAGTTTTTTCACCAATCATACTCTTTCGGAGTCTTTCCGAGCAGATTTAAAACAACATTTGTCCAACCCGTCCATAAAAAGACGAATCTTCTTCTCTCTCCTCCTACAGACCCATTGCACTCACAATCCATTCCAAGGTCATGGAAACGCTGATAAACCGTCAGCTCATGAAATATCTCGAAACACGAAAGCTTCTCAATGACCGGCAGTACGGTTTTCGTAGCAACTGGTCCGCTGGTAATTTGATGACATGTCTCACCGAAAATTGGAATCAAAGCTTACATCAATCTGGCGAAAGCAAGATAGTTGCACTTGATATTTTTAAGGCATTTGACAGAGTTTGGCATCAGCCTCTTTTGTCGAAAATGCGTGTATTTGGATTAGAAATTACCTTTCGAAATATTCAACTCAAGTTGTCTTGGATGGTTTCAAGTCAAATTTTTACAAAATAAATGCTGGTATGCCCCAAGGCTCCGTTCCGTCTCTGACACTCTTTTTAATTTTCATAAATGATCTCTTGTCTGCTACTTCTAATCAAATATATATATTCATTTGCTGACGACAGTAATCTCCGCTTCTCATCTTCGTTCCCGGACTCATGACCCTGTTCTTCAGCTGTAGAACATTAAATTCCGATATTAGCAGCATAACCAATTGGAGAACTATCAACATAGTGGAATTTAATACTTCCAAAACACAATGCTGTCTGCTGTCGTTTAAGCGAAATTAAAATACCCAGCCACTATCCACGAATGGCACTTGCATCGTCGAACCGAAAAACTTTCCATTCTCGATATGGATGTCAAAGACAACTTACGTTGAAATGACCACATATTCGATGTCGCCAAAAATGCTGAGAAATATCTAGCTTTCCTCAAGAGATGTAAGAAATGACCTGGCCACAATATATTAGACGTTTATCTGCCTAAAATTCAAGTACAATGCCCACATCGGGCCAGGTGCTCATAAGACCATAGGATCCAAAATCGTGCGATAAAACTCGTAGGTGATGCCAATATGACACAGACATTCGACACCCTCGAACATCGGCGTAACGTGCTCTATCGTGCGTAACACCCGTCTCACTTTGCATGCTCATCAACCACCCTCCGGAGTACTCTGAAATATCGTGATTAGTTGCCAAGCCGTACAACTCGCTTATGGAATGCCCTGCCAGGCTCTCTATTTCCTGGTCGTTATAACTTGCAAACAAACAAACCAGTGTACATCGTTATCTCCGTTTCTTCCTCTCTAATTTCCCTTCACCCGCACTTGGTACAAACATTTTAAGGGAACCCGAATCCCTGGAGCGCGCGCTAATTATGCAAAAAAAAAAAACAAATCATGTTTCGTGGCATTAATTAGACGATACTCTGTCAAGTGGTGGTCAGGTGAAAAACATGCATCTTATGAGCATGATGTTAGTTTTGGATCAGAAAAAGACCTAGCAGTCGCTTGCACTTGCAACCATTTGATATTACTTCTTGGGTCCTTTGGTGTCCAGGGTATCCGCATTTGTTGGTGACTTTTTGACCTGTAACGTGCCGAGTCCCCTGTAGATATGTAATGTATACGTAGGAAACGGCTGCTATTTATGATAACTATTGTCGCGCGGGGATTCTCATACTTATTTTTTAATTTAGTGTTAAAATCGCAAAAGAGTTCCGGATAGTTCGTCTTATGCAACTTAGGACGCCCGTTTGCTGTTCAACTGCATGTGATCTGTATAGAGTCAGAACAATTCACGTCTATCTCCTCAACCGTGTGAATAATTAGTGAATTGAAATATTATTGTAATCGAGTGAAAGAACCACCCGTCTGTTATCCATTAGTTATAGAAGAGGAAGGCCTTCAAAATCTAATGAGCAGAATTAAATGTGCGCTCAGAAATTATAGGAAAAGCGTTGGATATTTTCGAAAAACAACACAAGTGGTCTGACTCTCTGCTCATCTGCCAATAGTTATAATATATACGTTTAGACACATGCAGATGGTGTTACTGTACTTTCTGTACTAGCGACCAAAGACGTAATCGACCACCGGTGCACTAGAAATAGGCCTTGAATCAATCTTTTCAAAACTAATGCTATCCACTTCACAAGAAGGAAGACGCTGACTGGTCTGACCAACTACTTTCCCTAGACAGCTACATAAGAACATATCTGGCTATTATCCTAGCAAACTACTTTGACCTAAACATATCACGTCGTAGACATTTGAGGCGCTTTCGTCAATGCATGTACTTGGAAATGGATGGGGCGAACTACCTGCTTGAGATATACCTAACCGAATACTCTCACTACCACAAACCGAGTTTGATAATGTAAGGCATATTTGAACGCAGTTGGATGACTGAATTAATGATATCGTGTTAGGCAAGTTTCAGCACCTGAATTTGCGCGGATTTAAAGTATCCTTGATTAGGGCTTCCATTGACAGGTGGGCCTCTGAGTACAATCGTGATGGGACAAATCTCCGAGTTGCCGGCCGAACTAAAAAAGTCTCTTAAAGTTAGTTGAATTCTTACTGGCGTCATAATAGAGCTTTACGCTTTTGCTAAAATCCAAAGTGTTCTAGGCATAAGCGACAACACTTCCGTGACATTTGGTGTGAATCAATTCCTCTTCGAATGACCGGCTGGTGCTCGCATAACACTAGCGTAACGGTGCTGCATGCACTTTATGACTGGAATAGTGACTCAAGTTTTTTTCGAAATGCTGAAAATTTTATTAAATGAAACATGAAACAGAGAAAAATGCTTGAATAGCAGTGTTAGCGTTAAGGATTAGATCAAATTGCCGGCATTCTTATCTAACGTGACGTCCTTTGAATCTACTTGTAAATCACGTCATTATATAAAAAAAAACTTGGTTTTTCTATCGGAATAATATCCCCATCATATATCTTCAACAAGAAATGATAATTGGCAATCAAGATTCAAAGCACTATCACATGTAAGAATTTGTACTCGTAAGTTTGATTTGGAGGAGTAAGTTCCTCAATGTGTGTCTGATAGTAAATCAAAGTTTCGTACAATAGATAATTTTAAATTTAATTTTGCAAATTTAAGCTCTGTTCACCTTGCCAGTGCGTTGCCATTTGGATAATTTGAAAACAACTTGTCCAAGTTTAAACTTGATGAGCACCTTCTCAACTAATATTAGCCAACCTTCAGACACAATTGGGAAGGTTGAATTCAAAAATATAACTGTAATCATATTGAATTTGGATTTATACGGTTTAATGCACATTGCAACAACAAATGTACGTCCATCATAAGCCCTTAACACCACCCCCCTTATGCGTTACAAAAGTGCGAACATCTATTTGTCTGTGGAATCTGCCTCCGACTGTCCTACCCCTTACAGATCAAAGGAAACCAATTGCCATTCTCTATTCGCAATTCATAATTCGCTGAAGAACATGCTAAAGAAGTCTTTTGAATATTTACTGCCATAAGACTATAAGAACTAGAAGAAGAAGAAGAAGACCCTATTCGTAGTCGTAAATCGTAAAGAAAGACTTTCTTACCCTACAAAGGTATGTTGGGGAATCATCCCTCTACCCCTAGCTAGGGTACCAGATTTTTTTTATATTTCCAACGGAACAGTAGGACACTAAGGCAGTGAGAGACTAACCCCCTTTTGGTTTGTAGTTAGTTATTGTGTTGTTTTACAAACAGACAGATCGCTAACTAGCTTCATAGAAAGACCGAGTCTTCTTGGGAAATGCAAACACGTGGAAGTATGATTGGCGCGACAAATACCACGCGTTACACACCTAGTACCAGACAATTATTGGATTAGAAATGCAGAAATATCCGTTATTAGTTTGGACTTAAGGCGGGCCATCTGTCTTCTCGCTACTGCTTACGTTGTCCGTCTTAAGGAATGTGAAGAACCAAAGAATATATGTATTAAGAACACGATGGGGCATAAAGTAGAGGAGGGGGCGAATAAGTGTAGGTCGACATTTATTTTCAACCCCTCGGGGAAAAGACAATTCTCTTTATGGAATTTCATATGGGCTATGAAAAATGGAAATCTCTTGCAAGGAAAACGCTAAGAAGGGATTTAGGTTACTTTTTGTATTTGAGAAAGTGTACTCGTACAATTCATCCGTCCGCTCATATGATTGGAATTTTTACAAGTTTTAGCTGTGTGTCATTGTTCTACTTTACCTTACATATACATAATGTTACTCCATGTAGTGGCGGCTTTAATGGAATTTGCAAAATGGCTAAGCGATGGTAGAAAATTCTTGAGGAAGTATCGTCTCGGTTTTATGAGCTAAACGGACAGCTCAAGTGACTAAAGCCAACAATATGTGTTTGTCATTTGAGTAACATATACTATACACCTAGAGAAAAACGTCAAGTAAAAGTTTCAGAAGGCAACTATAAAATTGACAAGGAGGACTTTCCCATCTGATTGCATAATGCCTTGAGCATTGTGCGAGAGCCCCTGACTGTATCAGAATTGATATTGGTCGTTTCCATTACTTTAAGAGTGGCCTGACTATCGATGTACGAGTAGATAGCGATATCTCTTCCGGTTACCGATCTCATCTTGCATTAGCTCAGCCGCCCTGAGGACAGCCAGAACCTCTGATTGGAAGACACTGCTTGCGTCCGGTAGTGTTATAGATACTCTTAGTTCTGGGTCTTCTGAGAAAATACCAGAACCTGTTCCTTCCTCTGTTTTCGAACCATTTGTGAAAATTGCAAATCCATTTGACCAGATTATTGCATTTTTTTGCCAGTCCTCCCTCCACGGATATATCATACGGAATGTCAAAGTCAACGAAGGAAGGAATTTGATCCGTTAGAGTTGGATTGCCTGGCAGTAGCTCCGCTAGACCGCGCCGTGTCCGAGACTACTACTATTGAAGTAGCCCAAATTAGTGAGTCGTATCGCACTGTTGCCAGCAAGTTTTTTGATCTGAAAATCCAGCGGTGTTTGGTGCAGAAAGGTGTCCAATGCTGCTGTTGGGGTGGTACCGGGCGCACCTGTAATGGCTATGGAAGCCGTTCTTCGAACCGCTGCTAATTTTCCTTAAACCGTTCTCTTGTGTAGCAATACACCAATCCACCATCTTAGTGCGCTATATGTAAATAGGGGTTTTACCACCACCATATACAGGCAGTACACCATAGCAAGCTCTAAGCCCCAAATTTTTCCTACCGTTCTTTTGCAGATAAAAAGAGTATTATACTATATGCCTTTTTGACTCTGTGCTCTGTCCAGAATTACATCAAGATACTTCGCGCTGACTGAGAATGGCATTTCGGACCATTCTTCTTTGAAAATTCTGTAAGCGAGGCAATAAAAGTTAATGATGCTCACTATCGCGACACATGTTAATCCAGTTTTTTCAGCATAAATTGCAAGATTTGGATATGGGCGACATATGGTTTTAAGAAGACGGTGCCACATGCCATACAGCCCAAAAAACAATTCAATTATTGCATGAATCATTTACTGGTCATATAATTTCTCGTTTTAGTGATCAGAATTGGCCACTCATACGACTTACGACGTTGGACATTTTTTTTTGTAGTTTTTTTAAATCTAAGGTTTGTGCCAATAAGCCCAGGACCATCCACACCTTGAAGGAACAAACTGAGCGCTGTATCAAAAAGACTCAGCTACATTTGTGCAAAACTGTCACGGAAAATTTCGACAAAAGAGTGCGTGTGTACCACCAAAACCGTGGAGGTCGTTTACCCGTTATGCTTCTTTTCTTTTTTATAAACTAGCGCACGCTCAAGGGGTTAAGGTACTCTTAAAATGTTTGCACACAGCGCGGGCGAAGGAAATTTAGGGAGGAAAGAAGGATAGATACCGATGTAAGTTGGTTTTATATGTCTGAATGTTACGAGGGCGGATCAATAATTCCGTGCATTTTTGAATTTCTGACCTCTTTACTGAAACTGCTCCTGTCAACAGGCATTTGTCAGTTGACTCCTGTCAAAATTTAAACTTGCTGCGTCAGTTAGTTTGTGTTTGACAGCTATTTTTATCAGACTACTCACTAATTTGAGGAGAAAATGGAAAAAAGTGAATTTCGTGTGCTTATTAAGCATTATTTCTTGCGAAAAAAAACCATTACCGAGACCAAGGCTAAGCTTGATAAATACTATGGGGACTCTGCACCATCGATTTCAATGGTAAAAAAGTGGTTTACTGAATTTCGTTGTGGCCGTACAAGCACTGCAGATGCCGAACGTCCTGGACGCCCAGTTGAGGTCTCTACACCCGAAACAATCGAAAAAATTCACGATATGGTGTTGGCCGACCGAAGATTGAAAGTGCGAGAGATTGTGGAAGCCGTAGGGATCTCGCATGGCTCAGTGGTTTCAATTTTGAATGATCACTTGGGCATGAGAAAGCTTTCCGCAAGATGGGTGCCGCGTTTGCTCACAGTCGACCACAAACGCAATCGTGTAACAACTTCACAGGAAGGTTTGGCGTTGTTTAATCGCAATATGGAGGAGTTTTTGCGCCGTTTTGTAATCGTGGACGAAACATGGATCCATCACAACACACCAGAGAACAAACAACAGTCAAAACAGTGGGTTTCTAAGGGTGAATCGGCGCCAAAGAAGGCCAAGGTGGGTTTGTCAGCCAATAAAGTTATGGCGACTGTTTTTTGGGATGCACGCGGGATAATCCACATTGACTACCTTCAAAAGGGAAGAACAATCAATGGGGAATATTATGCCAACTTATTGGACCGATTCAATGACGATTTGAAGAAAAACCGACCTCATTTGGCCAAGAAAAAAGTTCTTTTCCACCAAGACAATGCAAGGGTGCACACATGTGCAGTTGCCATGGCAAAAATCCATGAATTGGGCTATGAATTGCTCCCTCATCCACCCTATTCTCCAGATTTGGCTCCGAGCGACTACTTCTTGTTCCCAAACCTGAAGAAATGGCTTGGTGGAAAAAGATTTGACTCCAATGATGTCATCTCGCAAACAAAGGCCTATTTTGAGGACCTCGACAAATCATTTTTTTTGGAAGGGATAAAAAAATTGGAGAAGCGTTGGACAAAGTGTATAGAGCTCAACTGAGACTACGTTGAAAAATAAAATTATTTTTTTATCAAAAAATCTAAAAGTCACGGACTTATTGACCCGCCAAATGGCTAGGAAATAGAGAGCTCGGCAGGGCATTCCACAAGCGAGTTGTTCTGCTTAGGAACGAATCACGATATTTCAGAGTACGTCCGAAGTGGGCTTGAGGGTATACTGATGAGCATTCATAGCTAGATGTGTGTTACGGTTAAAGGTTTGAAGGGGCGGAATGCTACTGGCGATTTCTATGGAGTACTGGTGGCGGAAATAGCGATAGAACAGAGTGAGACACGATACATTTCGTCAGTGTTCGTGAGTGTCCATTGCCTAAGTGATATTGGCATCAGCTATGAGTTTCCTCGCACGGTTTTAAATCCAGTCTAGCAGATGCAGAGGTACTATATTTTAGGCGCACCTGACCAGATGTGAGCATTGTACTCATATTTTGGGGCCAGATCAAAAGGGGAAAAGTATTGCTTACATCGTTTGAGAAAGCCTACACATTTCGCAGTATTTTTAGCAAAATCGAATATATGGTCGTTCCAACGTAAGTTGTCATTGACACACATACCGAGAATGGAAAGTTTTTCAGTTTCGACGATGTAAGTGCCATTCATGGATGGTGGCTGGGTATTTTAATTTCGCTTTAACGACACCAGATAGCATTATGTTTTGGAAGCATTAAATTCCACTCTATTGTTAGTTCCCCGATTGGTTATGCTGTTGATATCGGAATTTAATGAGCTTAACATACGCTGCCGTTCCCGTTCTACATCTTCGGCTGTAAGAACTGATAAAAATTAAAAATAGTGTCGGAGACAGAACGGAGCCCTGGGGCACACCAGCATTTATTTTGTGAACATCAGACTTCAATGGAACGTTCCGAAAAGTAATTTCTAATCCATTGAAGAAGAGAGTCATCGATCCCAAAAGAGCCTGATGCCAAACTCTGTCAAATGGCTTAGAAATATCAAGTGCAACTATCTTGCTTTCGCCAGAATGATGTACGCTTTGGTTCCACTTTTCGGTGAGACATGCTACGAAAACCATATTGCCGGTCATTGAGAAGTTTTCGTGCTTCAAGATATTTCATGAGCTGACGGTTTATCAGCATTTCCATGACCTTAGAGAGACGGGTCATAAGTGCAATGGGTCGTAGGAGGAGAGAGAAGAAGATTCGCCTTTTTTAGGGACTGGCTGGACAAATGCTGTTTTCCATCTGCTCGGAAAGGGTTCTAAAGCGTGGAAGAACACCTCTTCAGAAGAAGGGGATATATACCATCTGGACCAGCGGATTTGTGAAAGTTGAAATCTTTAAGTACTCTTGCTACTGCACGAGTGCGAAAGTGGATTCGTCCCATTGAAGATTCGACGCACTCAAGTGTAGGCGGAGACAGAGCACAATCTGGGAGTGTTGAGCTGGCCGCAAAGTGTGCAGTAAACAGATTGGCCTTGTCCAAAGAATTTCTGATGTTTTTGGCAAATGACCAAAAGCTTTTACTACCTTTGGGGCATTGTAGTATTTTTTGCCTCAACTTTTGGTCGTATTGAAATTTCACACGCTTGAGAAAGATGTTGCAGTCATTCCTGGCTCGTTTAAACTTTTTTCGGTTTTCTTCTGTCGGATTGGTCTTGAAGGGCCGAATAAACACTTCTCTAACCCTGACAGCCTCTTTACAGCTCGAGTCGTACCATGCCTTTTCCTTTGGTCTGAAACTCTTCATCCGATGAGGGATAAAGGATCTCATTCCGGAGAGAATAGTGTCAGTGATCATCGTTATCGAGGAAACATAACGACCAATTAAATTTCTTTAAAAAAGTGAGAAGTTAAAAACAAATCCAGGGTGTTGGCGGTATGACTATCAACGTGTGGTATTCTGGGCTCATTTACAAGCTACGTTAAATTGTTTTTCTTGAGGTCTGGCGCCGTCAGATCTAGCGATCTGGCCGACCACTTGAAATCGCCAAACCGAGGCCTGGAAGTTGGTGATTCAAAATCCCCATCAGGTCCGAGTTGTGTGAGCAGCTGCTCCGTCCTGGTGGAACCAAAATTGTTCGAGACCCACTTCAGCAACTTGCGGAAAGAAAAACTCGTTTAACATCTGTTTGTAGGGCTCACCAGTTACGGTTATTGTGGTGCCATCGGCGTCCTCAAAAAATAAGGGCCACTGTGAGGTTATGTAATGGCTCTTCGTGCATTTCATGTTGATTCTCCATGCCCCAGAAACGTAAATTTTATTTATTCACATATTCGTCGTTCATTTTGGATACGAAATCATCCTCTTCTTGCACCAGGCTTAACAGAGCATGGGAGTAAGTTAGCAAGCAGGAATTGGTGAACGGTTTGCACTTTATAAGGAACATCTTTAGGTATTTCAAAAAATTCGACGTAACGAACGTCTGCTGATGCCAAATTGTGTGCATCGTTGTCTCGTCGATGTTTGTGGATTCTCTCGGACGTCCTCGGCCACAGGAATGATATTCTCAGTATACGGGACAGACCAGTTCTAGCCACATCTCTAGTGGACCCAGTTTGTATGAGAGACTCAGCCAAATGTCTAATTGTTCGCGCACATGGTGCAGGACAATGAGTAAAACGACGGCGAAATTCACTCTGTGTTAAAACAACAGACCGGAAGTTGGTCAAATAAGCAGTAACAATAATTCTGCGTTTCTCAATCCAAATTATGGCACTTCGGCATTAAGACCTTACTTTTGCCCTACCTTGTGAAACTTGATGCTAATTATATTCTGTAGCAACTAGTATACTTTAGCAATTAAAACTATTTCCGAAGCGATACATGCGCTCCATTCTGATTTCTTTTCATTTGGAAGGCATTTAGTACAGTAATCAGTTACAAGGTCCATGAAGACCTGTGTTCAGTCTTATGTAACCTGGGTTACCTAGTGTGAAACTGCCGTTTTATAAGTAAACATCGCTATTGCAGAATTTCGTTCTTGGAAGTTTTATTGAATTTATCAGTAATTATACAAGCTTCACCTATTGAATGGAAGACACAAGTTTCGATGTTGCGGAATTGGTGATAAATAACAGTACACTCTACCAACTAATGACCAAGGAGGAAACGCATGCTGTGGATGAAAGACATGCTGTATTTATTAATGAGGAGCACGATAGTTCGAATGTGATGATGATGCTGACCTGATAAATCATCCAGAAGATGCTGGATGTGGAAATGAATAATGATGAGATAGAACAGCTTTGTGAAGAAACTGCTACTGTCAGTGCTGCCTGTTATCGGGCTGAGACTGATGCTGCCCACCAGGACATGATTCATGATCCATTTACAATCTTGCGTTCTTTGATCACCGAAGATATGGCGCACATCATCATACGAGAAACGAATCGCAAAGTCAAGCAGATAACAGATCTATGGAATGAAGCGAATCTAACTAAACAGAAACAATGCAAAAAATTGACCCTGAAAGAGCTTGATGCGTTTTTGTACGCTGGGATGTGTAAATCAAGCCTCACTGTTTGATTAGGAATAATGGGGTGCAATATACGCTTCAATATATGTACAAAGCCACTTTATCGTACAATCGACTCATATTCATTACAAAATGTATAACGCAATAACACGGCCGGGGGGATTACTCACCAGCAAAGCTGCTGCTACTATATTGATGATTTGTGGCTTCTGTTGCAGGCTAATTTGGCAGCAGCTTATAATCCGCACGATTCGATGACCGCGGAGGAACAACTGTTGCCACATGTCACACAGCTGTTCAAACAATTAATCTATTGAAGGGGAAGTTCGATAAGCGTGAAATCTCGAGAAATGGTCTGGTGGAATGGCCTCCTCGCTCATGCGATTTAACGCCGTTGGATTTCTTTTTATGGGGTTACATTAAGTCGTTGGCTTATGCCAACAAGCCAACAAGAAGCTCAGGAACAATATAGAGCTCGAAATTACCAACGTTCCGGGCGATATGTGTGGAAGAGTGGTGGAAATTTGACTCCAAAAAATCGGTCGCTGCAAACGTACTCGTGGTGGTCATATGTACGAGAGTATGGAGACATAAACCGTTTGACATTTTTTTTATTGGGATACCTTAAGTCGAGGGTTTATAGCAACAGTCCCCGAAGAATTCAGGCCCTACTGGAAAATATCCGCCATGAAGTTGTTGCCATTGAACCAACGCTTTGCTATCGCGCATTTACAGATTCATGTTTCCGATTGGAAGAGTGTGTTAAGAGGAGGAATGGGCGGCATTTAGACGATATTGATTTTAAAACATCAGATCCGCAATGTTAAACTTATAAAATATGAGAATAACGCTGTAGTTGACATTTTTCGGCTGGATACCATTCATTATTTTCTATGAGACACCAGTATTGCCTGGATAGTTCCGCATTCCTATAAAATGAAATTCGCCCATTTCTGATTTGAAATAAATCCAGTCCAGACGCCTAAATTATTTGTATTTGTTAATCTTGCATTATTGGGTAGAAAAATGCTTTCTGTTTCCCACCGTAGGGAATGAGATACTGGTGATTCGTGTTTGCCGAAACAGTGTTGCGTTTCTTCGTTTGTATAGATATTTTCTGAAACAAGCATCCTTCGCCATTTCCTTTGATTTCTTTCATCCATACTCCATGTTGCCAAATTTCGATAGCTCGATCACATACTTTTCCGTCCTTGTCAATTGATGCCATTTCAGCCCTTTTTTTTATTTTAGTTTGGTTTAGTTCTGCAATATGTCGATATATTATGGAGTATAGAATATTTATCAATAGAACATTTCTTCAGACAAAGCAACTAAGCAACAATAACTAAAATCGCTCTGACAAACAGAATGAACCCTTGAATTTGAGCTGCTATTTATCCACCCAGTGCGGACGAAGTCATGACAGCAAAAGCTGCTTGAAGACGACCGTTCTGTTAAGCTGTTAAAGGCAGCAATAGAAGCTTTAGTAAACAGAAAACACCAACTCATCCATCAAACTGCGCAAAATGTAGAAATTTAAAGTGTCCTTAATATCACAATATACGATCATATCTGCTAATACATCGAAGGAATGACGCTATCTGTCAAAAACCTGATTGGTACATATTAGGAAAGTTCACCATACCCCCGTGATCAAAAATTTTCCGGAATTTATTCAGAAAATTAAAAATACAAGTTTATTCATCTAAAACTATATTGACCCCTTCAAAGTAATACCCGTCCACTGCAACACACTTATGCCAGCGCTTGATCCAATCCTCGAAACGTTTTTTATATTCGGTTTTCGGTATGTCCATCAGTGATTCCTGCGATTTTTCCATTACTTCCTCTCGGCTGCTGAAACGCATTCCCCGTAGTGGTTTTTTAACTCGATTGAACAGAAAGAAGTCACAGGGAGCCAAATAAGGTTAATTCGGTGGCTGTTGGATGGTATTTGTTGCATTTTTCGTCAAAAAATTACGAACAATGATGGCACTGTCCGACGGTGCATTATCATGGTGCAAAATCCACGAGTTTTCTGTCCACAATTCTAGTCTCTTTCGGCGAATTGCTTCACGCAAATATCTCATAAAGCCCAAATAATACCCTTTTACTTCATCAATGTGTTCGTCGGTTTTCGATGTCGATGATCTGCCACTGCGTTCATCATCTTCGATTCACTCACGACCACTTTTGAACCGCCCGTGCCACTGGTAAGCGACCGTTTTCTTTAGAGAATCGTTGCCGAAACACTTTTCCAACATTTCCAACATTTCCAACGTTCGCGCACCATTAAATCCGTTGTTTACTCAAAATTTGATACAAGTTCGTTGTTGCAAATTTAAATCCATTTCTAAAACTGTAAAAAAATCGCCAGCACACACAGAAATAGATGTACCCTTGGCTACGTAACTTTTATAAATGTTAAGCTATGACGATAAGATTTAGAGGGAATGTCAACAACAGATTTACCAACTTAACAAAAGAAACAGAACTCAAATCGGAACAATGGGAGCGCCACACGGCGGTGTGTCCCCCGGGAACTTTTTGATCAAGGTGGTATACCCTTGTCACGCTATGGCAAATCTTAGTTCGAATTTCTTGAATTTCTAGCCGACGTACGAATGCATTTAAAGGAGCGAGCTGTATAAAGCAATGTCGACCAAAAGCTATTTTATCGGAAAACTTCTTTAGATAATCATCAGTCCCAGATGGAAAACAAATGCAAGGAAACATTCAGGTGGTCTTACTGCAAAGGGACCTAACTGAAAGCGGCTTGCTTACGAGAGAGGCTTATTCTTGTGGTTTAATAAACACTTCGTTCCGATAAAAACTGTTCATTTCATTTCTATTCCAGGAAAAGGTATGACGGCTTTATTTTTTGTTTGTGCTTGTTTTTCAGCGCTTGACATTTACAGCGCCTCAGACTATCCTTACTACAATATTGGTTTCACCTATCATACTGTGTTTCGAGAAGCCTCCCGATATTTTAATTGATGGTAGGCGTTTATAGTAAATTGTACTGAGACAGTACAGAGAAGAAAGAAAGAAGATTCGTTTGGACTTCTATTTCTTTAGGTAGTTTAGTATTATTTGGGTTGTGGTTTAATTTAGGCACAACTCATATGTTTCAATTTATCAAAGTTATGACCGCACTCTAACCTTAGACTAACCAGATGCCCACGCTACTTGCAGTGAAATAAAATCCAATCCAGCAACCGTTGTGCTTCATCGATAACATTTGTGTATCACAGATGTCGTCGGAAAATTATTCGCAAAGATACCTAGCTTAAGCAAATACGCTAGCTAAAAACAATTACTTCCCCTAACCAGTTTTTCGCTTCTCTGTATGCATTATATGTGAGTTCCAATTACTAGAGGCAACGGGATGCAGAAATGCTGCAAACTGTTCGAGTTCAAAGACTCATCGATATGTGTTCTGTGAGCTGGTATTGTGAACCTCTATTTACCTGAAGGCCGGCATTTCCCATCCCTAGTCCGGGTATTGATACGTTACGTGCATTTACTACGAGTACTTCCCATTTTATCTGGCTCACGAATTTCACTCCAGTTCTAGCTTCATTCATCGTCTCTTGATAATTGAATTGACGAATCTTGAATAGTGTTTACGTTCGATTAGCGCTTATGTGTTGTCGGGTGAATTACAGTGAATTACATATGGTTGCTGTCATTATGTTTATAATTATCGCCCACGGCCCAGTTAGTACCACATAACAGACCTACAAAAGCTATATCAATGCTAGATCTTACTTTCCGTGGAAAGTTCAAGGGAATCCTTCGAGTAGAACAATATATATTTAACAGATATACAAACTGTCCGAATTCCAAAAGTAAATACGTTGAAATCCCTTCTGATTATGAGAGCACCTTGGCTCGAACTTAAGGCATCAAAGCAGCACAATTAGAAGAAATGTAGTCCCACTGTCGAATTCACAGCTAAATAGTAATAGACCATAACTATCTGGCGAAGGTATCAGTCTACCAACGTATAGCTCTATCTATCACTTCAGGAAATTGAGTGACAGATAGAGCACGGTCCACTCTGGCACCGAATTTCTTGAAAAAGTTGTATATGGATCTAAATGGAGGAAAATATTAGAGGCCATCTCAATGATTTTACAGACTGTCTAATAGTTGCAAGGGCATATACATATCTCCATCCACTTTTATGACTCTGAGGAATTTTTCTGTCATTGATAGATTTTGAAGCGCGTCATCATTATTTGGACAGTTTCATCCTCCAGAGAAAAGAGTGCTCTTCATAGTAAGTATAACTTTTGGCTAGAGTAATAACAATCTAGCCCTCATATTTATTTGAGTAGTTTTATCTTTAGGTATTGACGATTTAAAAAATTTCGAAAAATCATCTTCAAACCCACAAAAAACACATATAAATGAAGTCAAACAGTTAATCTTGAGAGAAATATCCTCAATCAAGATAAACAGCCAACAAAACCCTCTTCTTATTTCCGTGTTCCAACAGAAACCCTTTCTTAACCGACCCACTCAAATTTAAACTCTCCTTAACCCCTTCTAAAGGGTTAACTGCTTTGCACCCCTATCATTTCTAAAACAATGATTTCCACTGATTATAAAATAAAAGAGCTCCTGCAGAAGAGTCCTTTCGAATATCGAATTCCATATTTTATGCAAGAAGCAGACTAAGTATGGATTAGCAAAACAACACAATCACACGCACCGCACTGCGCAGTTAAGAAAAAGGATATTCGATTAAAATCACTACCCAAGGACCGAAAAATAATGTCCCGCTGCACACATTCAAATACGGATAGCAGAGTAGGTATACTGTAGTAGAAGTATAAGCTCGCGATCAATTCATATTTAACCGATTGATGAAGATGAATAAGGAATCTTAAATCCCTCGAGGGTTTACGCCAAGGTATTCAAGGATTTTCCATACCTATACGACACATCGCAGCAACAAAACCAAATCAAAATGCAAATATGAACTCGTACAAATACAACACATCATCGTCATCCTTGATATCAAATAGAAACTACAGTAGCATCGCGGGGATAAGAGCGAAAAAGAGAACTCGTCACAGGAACAATGTGACTTGCAATCTTCATATTGAAGTATCCGGACGAGCAAGGGTTAGAAATTATGGCGCGCAATATGCAGAGGTAAGGGATTAACGATTTTAAGGGATTACTCCGTGCAGCACTTCGCAATGGGTTTCATTTTTTTTCATGCAATGGATGATGGCATAGCCTCTCTAACACTACTTAACCGATTTCAATACAAAGTATGGATATGTATGGTTATAGGTATATACGAGGGCACACTCCAAGGACAATGGGATTTGGAGCGAGTTTTTACGTACTAAGCCCGTGTTGTTTGTTTAGAATTTTTTGTTTCTCCTTAAAGAACCTTTCTTTCTATCGTTCCTTTGGACAAAGCTAATTCGATTGAAGGGTTGGTACTCATATTGCCATGGATTAAGCAATTTCTTAAGGTGGATGAATTTTTGAAAAAAAAAAATTAAAAAAGAAATCTGATTCATTCTGACGGGTTCATTAGGGCGGCTAAGCCGATTAAAGCTTGCTATCGAAAAATAAAATAAAACGAAAACCGACAATCAAAACAAAGTCTTTCAACGCGAGATTGTTTTAACCCGTGAAACTATTTCAAATGTTTAACTCGGCAACTTGTTGTGGTTCTCATACTAGGGCTCGAAAACTCTTGTATCTTGTATCTGTGCTGTGCACTGTATTGCATGGTGCTTTAATTAAACTGCAAACTTATTATGAAAATCGCTTCTTAAGGCGAACGCTTTTTAAGTTCTTCTTGGTTTTCGTCCTTTTTTTGAGAGAGAGAGAAGGTTTTCCTTTGGATAGCAGGGTAAAGTTTTTCTTAGCATCAGCGTAAGAGTGATGAAGTTCCTTAAAGATGTACTTAACACTTCTTCATCTTCATCTTCATCCAGTCATTCATCAATGAGAGGATATCTACCACGTGTTACTATACAGCTGACACATACTCGTCCTGTGTAGATAGTAGATAGTTGCATAGTTTATGAAGAAGGATTTAGTTACTCCAACTGCTTGTTGGTGGAGTTTCTTTAATGAATCTCAAATTACACATCCTCGTACTGCTTCTATCCATATGATGGGATGCAATAAAGTTTAAAAATTAATAAAACTCGTGAGTTTAAGAGGTGTTCAGAGCGACTTAGTTGAAATATTAGAGAAGACAATGAACATTACGTACAATCTTTGTCGTGTTTCAGATGATTTAAAGTATCCCTTTGGTCCGTACTTTTGGAGGTGGAAACCTTTCTTCAGTGTAGAGTTCAAAAAGTTAAGAGAGATTATGGTGGCGCTCAGGCATATACATATGTACTAGGTGGCGCAAAAGTCATAATTTTTGCAAACGGCGGCAAATGTCAATTCTACTTTGACATTTGTGAAGTAAACACATTCAAAATACACGTCAATAAGACATGAATGACTAAAGAACGCGGAATAATTGTTATGATTATATTGCGGAATAATTCGACGGTGGTGTTGACGCAGCTTGAATTTCGGCGCAGGTTTCCCGGTCGTTCGACACCACCTGCACAAACACTACGACGCTTATCCGTTCGCCTAGAAGGGCTGGATCAGCCGTTCTGCTGAGAATATCGCAGCAGACCAGACAGAGCATCAGTAACCTACGCTAAAGCCATCCTAAATCTCGACCACGAGGGAGACAACTTTTCATCGAAAATCATCATGAGAGACGAAGCCCATTTCATCTCTGTGGATATGTGAATAAGTAAAATTATCGCTTCTGGGGCACCGAAAATCCACTACACCCGCTCAAAGTTACGGCATGCTGTGCTGTTTACGCTGGAGGCGTCATCGGTCCTAATTTTTTCGAAACGCCGCGGGCTAAACGACCACTGTGGACGGCGAGCGCTACGGAGCCATGCTCAATGACTTTCTCCTTACTCAATTAGATGAATTGGGACTGAAGAACATGTGGCTCCAACAGGATGGCACAATGGCGCATACAGCACGAGCCACAACCGAAATTCTGATGGCTACATTTCCAGGTCGCCAAATCTCACATTTTGGCGATTTGCACTGGCCGCCAAGGTCGCACGATGTAACCATTCCAGACTTCTTTTTGTGGAGTTTTTCAAGTCACGAGTCTATGTTAACAAGCCTCAGGCTCTTGAAGCCCTCAAAGAGAATATCCTTCAAGAATATGGGACCTATCGCCGGAAGTTTGATGGAAAATGCCATAAATCGAGCCCGAATGGTCATCAATTCGGACGGCGGCGGCCACTTAGCCGATATCATTTTCTCGACTTAATGGAAAAAATTGTAAGACGTCAAGTAACCAGAATCCAAAAGCAGAACCGAAAATTACAGCCAAAGAATATCGGGCAACAACTTTTACGCCACTTTGTATATTGTAGATGATATCACTGTGCTGTGCGTTGGATTATGTATGGCAGCAATCTCCATACAAGAAGTCATCTACTACGTGTGTAACAATACTTCTGAGCATAGGAGGCACTTTACAGGTATACCAAGACCTTTACCAACGTATTGGTATTCAGATCAAATTTTGCTCAGGCCAATGAATGAAATGAATGAAAGCTTTAGGCCCGGAATGAGATCCATCCATATATAGTACTTTAGATATACCAGGTCCGATTCAAATTCATATCTTAGAATATAAAATAAATGCAACATTATATGCAACCGAAAAGTTAAAGGAGTCAGATGACTGTATAAAACTTTCGTTTGAAATAGCACCCACGGCTACTCTAGACTATACCAGAATCATCCGCATTTATTAGCAAACCTCTTATAAAAAAGGAGCAGGTGAGCTGAGAAAATCACTCAAACGACCTATGACAAAAAGACAAATTTAAAGTTTCTACGAAGTAGTTGGACCATCCTAGATTTGACCAGTTACTCGTAATACTATCATAGAACTTCGTCTAACAGAATACTTTTGCTACCAATTTTATAAATATGCGATGGATGGAACAAGATCTTGGCACATGGATCAGCATCAGAATAGTAGAATCCGGGCTTTCATTATTTCCCCTAGACAAAGCCAAATACGAGTTCATATCAAGCATTTGGTAGCGGCAACCTGATATAAGATCAAAGTTGGTGATGGAATAATTTGAATGTAAAAAGTATATTTTTGACTGATGCGGTTTATCCCCTTAACCTGCCCCGGCCGATAAATTGGGAATACTACGGGACTTCTTCACAATTAGAAAGGTTCTATCCTATCTATTTCTTTTCTAATAGGGGGTCTCCAGCTGGTAAACATAACCATAGCTTGAATAAAAAAGAAATGGCATCAACAACCAGCTAGAAGTATACGGATGACATAACGAGTACCCCAATTGGGAAGAATGTAACTTCACTTCAGAAACAGTCTCATTATCTCATTGCCAATGCTCGTTGGGAACCTTCGTGGCGATTCATCGGGATACTGCTGAGTATCCTTTAATGTGGATTGGACTAGCAGCGTAACAATCAAGCTTGTAATGGTGTTTACCTTACCTCCCAGCGACGGTCCCCGGTAACTGCATGGATAAACCCTTACTCATGCAGGCTAAAATGGTAAGAGTATGCAAGTATCAAGGCAAGTAGCATAATACAGGCCTACTAAGTCATAATGCTCACAACCCTAAAGGAAAGAGACTAAAAAGACGCGACTAAAATGGTCGACCCTAGTGAATGTTTAAAGGACATAGGCCTTCGAATTTGCCGGATCGATTTATCGGGCCCTTAACAGATCAAGTGCAACCGAGCAATTATATGTGCATACGTAAAAGAGGCCCTGGACTGGTATCACGCAGTTATCAGCGTCATCCGGGGCAGTGCGATGGGATATGCCGAACATAAGGAGGGTGAAAAAATGTGATATATATATATACTAAGGTGATTCCTCTAGGGAATAGAATTAGCGCTTATTCGGATGTGGATTTGTCATATGCGGCAAACTTAGGCAAGAAGTGTCTTATGACAATCCGCATCTAACATAAGCCTAATATGCACCCATGTCCCTACAGAAGGCAACGACGAGGCCATCAAAGAATGTTTTTACTAGCTCCTCGACAAGACATATGAGCAATGTCCGAAATATGACATCGACATCCTATTTTAACGCCAGACTAGGAAAGGAGGAAATGTTTGGTGGGACTGTTGGTAAGCATAGCCTACAAGACACCACATGTGACAACGGAGTTAGGCTTATTAAATTTTCGGCGGGATGACATGTCACTATAGCAAGCACACGGTTTCCTCATCTCAATATACACAAAGGGGTCTCCGTATCATCAAAACATAAATCAAATTTATCACAATGCGATAGACGTAAGGGAAGCCTCCACTGTTCTGGGCGCGCAGCCAAAGTACGAATGCGGATTTGCCAGGCGCCACAACTAAGAAGAACTACTGTGAAAAGGTAACAAGTAGAAAAGTAGCAACTGCAAGAGACTACCTGAATCTTTGCCGAATGCGTATCTCTAAATCTCTCAACAACTGCGATGCCGTCAAGTGCAGAAGACCAGTGGCAACGCTGCCAAAATGCCATCAGAGACGAGGCAACTGATATGCTGGGTTTCACCCGAATACCACCAAGAAATCCGTGGTTTGATGAAGAATACCGGCAAGCACATGCACGTATAAAGTGGTGGAACGAGAAGCACACGATCAAAGATACTGAGAGGTTGAACTCCAGAAGAAACTTTTTCTGCAGACTGTATTACGATGAATAAGCCCAACATCCCCCCGTCAGGCAGAAAAGATCATTCAACTTGGAAGATGGCAGCCAAAACTTCCGTCCACTTGACCAAAATGAGGTAAGGATAGTAATATCCAAGCTAAAATCCAACAAATCAGCTGGACCCGACGGCTTACCGGCCGAGTTACTCAAAGCAACATATATCAACTTATTTCCCAAATCTGGTCAGAACAGTGTATGCTTGATGAACGGAATCTCAGTGTCGTATCGCCCGATCCACAAAAAAACCTCTCCGCTGCGCCAACTATAGAGGTTTAAGTCTCCTCAATATTGGATATACGATCTTATTTGCCAATCGATCAAACCGTCAAACTCTGGCAGATGCTGGAAAAAACTCAAGTTCAAATCGATGTTTGACGTCTTTTCATCGATTTTAAGGCCGAAAATGATAGCATTTGTACATAGAGACGAGCTACATAGGACCACCTCTAGTTTTGGCATCCCTGCCAAACTCGTCCGTCGAATTTCGACTGAGAACGCTCGCTGCTCCCTCAAAGTCGGTAAGGACTTCACCGAAACTTTTGACGTTTCAAAAGGTTTTAGACAAGGTGACGCGCTGCTATGTGATTTCTCTAACTTCATACTATATAGAAGCAACTGTGCAGACCTTACAAGCGAACGTTGGAGGCACAACTTTTCAAAAGTCTGTGCACCTATTAGCGTACGTCGATGATGCCGACATACATAATTGGGAAAACACAGCGAGCTGCCACCGGTGCGTTTGCTAGAATTGAAACAGAAGCTGCTAAAATGGGTTTAGCGGTAAATGAGGGCAAAACCAAGGAAATGTTGTCAACAAGAAGGTACACACAACATGTACGTATTCGACAGAACTTTGTCTACCTTGGATCTGCTATAAATTGTGCCACCAACAGCTCAGCAGAAATAAAACGAAGAATCACTCTTACCAATCGCTGTTTCTTTGGGCTAAGAATGCAATTGAGTAGGAAGGCCCTGTCCCGAAAAACTAGAGAGACTCTACATAGACCAGCGGTCTATGGCCCTGAAGCGTGGATTCCATCAAAAGTGCATGAAAATATACTCAGTCGTTTCGGGAGAGAAATATAACTATACATCACACATATATGCAGTGACATCGACCTAGTCAGAAAACTCGGCACCTGTTGCCTGACTTGGCTTGGGCACGTTGAGCGAATGGACACCAATGCTCCAGCCTGTAGAGTGTTCGAACCTAACCGGAAAACGTATTAAAAGATCTCACCTTGTATGTCACATACAAGCGACTTAGATTGCGCAACAGCAGAGGCTTGCGAGGTGAAGCCGAGGTTCACTCCGAATCGTGGCGCCACCCAAGTAAGTAGCGCTTCTTGGTAGTTTGTTAAGACTGGTTCTGGGTGAAATAAGCTGGTGGTGCCACTACTGCTCTAGATACGAGTACCCTGGTTAACCTTTCTCCACTTGATATTTATTTCATGACGCACACCCTCGAAATAATCATCCGTTGGTCTTATGGACATGTGTGTCGTTTATCTTTCAATAGTAGGCATTTTTAATCATAATCTTAGTGATTATGACTAGTCTGAAAAAGTAGAACAGGCAAAGCACCTAAGTCTGTTGCAAAATTTGTAGCTAACTTTCAACCATATTCGAGGAATGGAAGACATCTCCTTACACAGCGTTCACTCAGTATTCCCTGGGTCACATGATAAGAACTTTCTTATCATGACACAGAGTAAGAACTACCAGTGATTATTCTCCAGACCAAAAGAACGAACCACGGTCGGTACTCAGTATCTGGAAAGACTATTTCTATAGACAATTTAAGGTTGGCCAGAATGAAGCATTCAACCTGAACGAAGGCAAGTTTAGAGCGGAAAGTTTTCGACTTAAAGCCAGAGGAACAACGCAGTGGAGGACAACCTCATCTTAGGTAGCGCAAACAGGTGGAGGGGTAGCTCAGTTAACTTCGTGCACGCAACTGGAGGCAGCTGACAAGTGACTGTGCTAACTTGTGAGTTATGTTAGCAGACGCCGTGGCCAACCCCGGACTGTAGCAGCGTCTAAGATAAAGTTTTCTGAAATCAACGACCAGAAAATCTGGCCCAGCATTGATATTTTCCATTCTACCTGCATTTGATATACCAAGTTCGGAAGTTACTAACTTGACTTAAATGACTTCCTAATGGCGAATGTTCATTTATTTAGACAGAAGTGTAAAATGTTGCCTGAAGCCAAGCAATGTGAGTGGCCAGTCTGTCCCAGTAGATAGCCTTCTGGGTGTAGCCGACAACGAAGTCCATGTCAATGCCTTCTTGCTGACAGGAAAAGAGCTTGAATTTTACCGGCCGCTGAGGTTTTATCTACTCGTATCACTCTATCTCCAATGGGAGACAAATACTCGAAAAGCCGCATAGTAAAACACCTACTTAGGCTTTGAACAAATTTCCAACCAAGCCACATGAAAGGAATCCTTATTGACCTGCAACCATATCAAATGCAGAATCTCTTCTTAATTCATCTGAGAATTTGTCAGGAGTACCTACTTTACTTTTAAATTCTCATCTCCTGTAAGAAAAGCAAGCATACATAACCTTTAATAGGAAAAACCCTCCAAACTGGTAGGTGTAGGTTGCTTCAGTAATTCTTTACTACCAATTCCGTATACTTTAGACTTTAGACGCACTCTTTAAATATTTCATACTCTGTAATTATTTTCCTTGCATAATCCTACCTTCACAAACCTACGAGCTTAGATATGAGTGACGAAATGTCCTAGAGATTCTGGAGTAGCCAATCTCAAGAGGAAAAACTCACTCTGATTGCTCTGATGCCCATTGATAAGGGTCACTTATTGTTGCTGTTACTGCTGGTGTTTCTTGGAAATAGGAAAATCCCCGAAAACACTTTAAGTACATAGCCTACACATGCAAAGTAATTTAAAACCACACGATTTTAATCATCGTGTTCTTTGCGGATTTCCACCACATCCAACCTACACACACTCACAGCATCTTTGCCTCTCCTCATCTTTAACTAACCAACGCTCCTGGATATTCACTTATACATCTCTGGGATAGGCAAAAACTTATGAAGAAACTATCCATCTCGCAACTTCAATCTTTCGGTCAAAGAAGTTCTTCTCTTAAGCTTCTGTCCCTCCACCCAGATACTCATACCCTTACCTTGGTTCACATCTAACTCTTTTGATAACAATTCATAGGCTTGTATGTGTATACTACCATAGACAGTGTATCTCGGCAATTGGGTAGTTGTTATTATTTATAAGGTCCACCAGGTGAACCAAAAACTGGACTTAATTCCACACTTGAGATTTTCTTAACTTGCTTAAGCCCTTCGCTACTTCGGTTCGGTAGAGGAAGGCAGAGAAAGCTCCTCAGGAATGCCGGATACCGATGGTGTGTTAGAGTTATAATGTTCTTCGTGTATTCTTCTAATGTTCTTCTCTGTTCTTCAGTGTTCTTCCATGTTCTCTTGTATCTACTGAAGTATCTGTTTCTGTGTGCATTCAAGGGTATTAGCAATCCCGGTTCAGTGGGATTTTCTACAACTCGCCCCATACTCCTATGCGTATGTGTACTACTACTCGAAAAACAAATTCTTAGCAAAAGCTTAGCAAAACACTTGGCACAAGGATCGAACGGAAGAAGCTAGGAACATCCTTTAGTACCATTACCTTCATCTCTTTTCCTTCCACCTTCATCATCATCATCCGAGACAGTCAAGTAAAGTCCGAAAAATCCTCATCTTGTACTTTTCTTGAACGACGAGAAATTAAACAAACGCAGCTCTCGGCTGTGGTGAGAGAGATGGTTTCAAGGTTTCAAGGCTTCAAGGGGTCAGTTAAGATTTTCGGTTGGTGTGGATGAGGGTCATCGTTGGTATGGGTTGTTGTTGCTAGCTAAATCCTTCTTAATAGATAATTCTCATTGGAATATTATGGAAAATTAATGATTGCCTGTGCCTGTGCCTGTGCCTCTGCCGGGACTCTGAAGTGGACTGCGGATAGAAGTATGTGTTTTGGGACTCGAAGAAAGGATTTTAAAGGACGAGAGAAGTAGTTGTAGCAGCAGTGATTAGCATTATTGTTTTCTCAATCAAAATCATCACTTACATCCCCAGAGAGTAGGGTTCGCCTACGCACTTACGTAGATGAAGGATGGTACATTTGAACCCTTTGGCTTCTTATACTCTCAAGTTATAGGGTGGGGGAGATGGTATTATAGAAAAGATTGCATTGAACTGGACTAAGAAAGATAAGTTGCTACTTAGTTATGCGTAAAATAATTATTTGGAGAAGGATGCTTCTTAACGGGTGTATGTTGTTTCTTAATCGCACATCGGTCAACTGACCATGGTATGTATAAGAATGTTACCAGAACGAGTAGGGTTGTGTGTGAAATTAATCCGCAAATGGGAAGATATCCCATGTGCTATTAAGTACGAAGTGTTCTTTTTGGCGTGATTATCAATTATCCTTGTTAGGGATTGAAAAGGGTTACCCTCTGAGGGATACGATTTTAGGAAGGAGGGATTTTCTTTCCTTTTTTGTGGAAAGGGAGATAATTCCTAGAAGGCAATGAAGACGCTTTCCTCATAGGCAGATTTCTTTAAGTAAACGTATTTAATAACACATTCTGGCTTCCTAAATTATCATGGCAGATCTATGCGCGATGGCTTCTGGGTAACTTTGGCATAAGATCGGTAGTGAACCGAAAATTCTTTAACACTAATACTGTCCCTAGTTACTCTTCATACTTGGCTCACCAAATACAATAGATCTCTTAAAAAACTTACTATAAATACTGGTTTTATGATTAGTTCCTTAAGAAACGAAGGCGGGAAATGAAACTCAAAGTCGTTCCCTAAAACCTTTGCATTCTCCGTATCAAACATTCTGTTAAGCTGTCTAAGGAAGATTACATCGCATTATCGATCCTCTGATCCTTGTACTTGACACATCTCATATGGATCTTTTGAAGACTGGGAGGTTGCCAATCTCACCACTATAAGAAACCTTCTCTCCCCCGTTTTCATATCAAGCGAGGCTATTTTTCTGATCCAAAAAAGCACCTTATGGTCCATGTACCCAGAACTAACAATTACAAGACCTTCCTAATTCCAACAACAAGGATCAAGCCCGAGCAAAACTCAAGCTTGGCTTTAGAAATGACCACTTAGTTCCGGGTTATTTGGCTTGGTGGTGTCTTTTCTCTTGAATGAAGTGAGGAAGCATATTGCACAAGATGTTACCTGCACTAATAATAACATCGACATCGATTTTGCATGTTTCATTATCTTCTCCGTTAGCAGCTACCGTGGTGAAACATCAAGATTTATGATCTGAGAAGAGAAATACGACTTTACAAAGTTAAAGCCACCAGAGAAATCCAAGACTGGGAATACTACGAAGAGCTCTTTAAAAAAAATTAAAACTGAATTTATATACGTTCGAAAGAAATCTAAGCAATCTAATGTTTCACTTTCAGGCAGAAGGAAAGGTCCAGCTAGGGCAATGAAACCGAAGATCTCCCCCAAATAAATTCACATGCAGCAATATCTAAACTTAAGCATAATGATGCTGCCGGCCTCGACGAACTGCCTCCTGAGCTATTTAAAGCAGCAGGAAATAATTTGGCAGAGAGCATATACCAACTTTACCTAATAAATGGAACCGTAGCACCAAGTTTGCCTAGTAAATGCAACTTTACCACCGTTTATCCAGTCCTTGTCTAATCAGCATCAGTTTCCTTAATATCGCACACAAAGTATTCATGCCTCATTGCATGAATGCCTGAAACCTTCGGTTTTAGACTGGATAAGTGCACAGTTTATCAAATATTCACAATATGACAGATCTCAGACGTCCATATCGATAAACGCCACCTCGGGCATTATGACAGCATCTATAAAGGCGCGTGTAGTCTTGGCATCTCCGTCAGTCATATTGTGCAAGATGGCGATTGAAAACCCACGCTGCCTCTTAAAGGTTGGTAGCAGTCTCCTCCAGACCTTTAATGCCAAAAAAGGGTTAAGACTATGTGATGCGTTGTCATATGCCTTCTTTGCCATCCTTGCCGGAACATACCTAGCTACCACTGGTGTGTTTGCACGTATTGAAACAGAAGTTGCCAAAGAGGGTGTAGGTGTTTCCGATGTTAATGCTTAGTATATGCTGTCAGCAAGAAGAACGCACGGCATTGATGAATTCGACAGAACGTAAACATGAAACGACACTTATATTTAAGGCAATAAACTTTGGGGAAAGGGGTATACCAGCGAACTCTACGAACTACACAGCAACATTAACCTGATCCGAAAAATATGCTGCAGTCCTCTGAGATGTGTAGGACTTCTGCAGATAGGGATAGATACCAATAGATACCAATGCTCCGGCCCGAAGCGCCTTCAAATTCATTCTCGCTTTTAATTAGACTTTTCACATCTATCTGATCAAAACGGATGGCTTCGGTGTGAACTCCAGGGAAGAACAGAAATTCTCCATCTTTTGTGGTATCGCAAGTCAGCTCTACTAATATGGAACCACGCAGGTGCTCAAAGGGGACAGTTAGGAAGATGCACTTTTTTCCATCTCCGAAATATGTGTCAAGCACAAACGTTGACAATCAGAGAGGATTTCCCTTAGCTTAAATGCAATGTGGTATCTTTTGATAATATTTGCATTTTCACTCGATAGTCAAGAGGCTATAAAATAGTTGGACTACGCCTTGGGAATGCCGGGGATAACTAAAAAACAAAAACACTATCTCAACACCAACATTCGCCGGATAACTTGTCAGTGAAAAATTCAAAAAAAATTTCCCGTTAACTTTTCTTTAAACAATAAGCTCTATTTTCTTATTAAAGACACAGTGATTCCACTCACTACTTGTAAATTCATATTTCACTAAGAAGCCATTAAAAAACCAATAGCAGGTGGTGTGTTGATAGTCAGGATATCTTCGTGGGTTCTTCTTCCACGAAGGTATCTGCGATTTGTTCAATAAAATGGTCAATAGCCTCCTCAGGTTACAAAAGGTATCAAATGGTACAATCAAATATCCTTAAGGTATCGGCATTAGGTGTGAGGACATAGATATACTGGAGAATAACAGAATTCATTCTATGGCACATGTGGGCCTGCTCGATGTGTGAAACCAGCATCATCCATATCGTGGAAGCGCCAGAGAAAATGCAACTACCATGCCAAGCAAGCTAGTAACGTAGACATCACAGTTTAGGGAAAAAAGTTCTATATCGCATCGTCGAGTTGAGAATCCAAACATTCTATTGTTTAACGTCCTTAAATTTATATTTGGAGACATAACCAACCAACCTCAACTTCATACCAATATGTCTCCAAGTTTAACAATCTTGAAGAAATTTAAACAGATAACTGGTAAAGATTGAACCACCCTACACTCCTCGTACTAATCACCTGTCAGAGATAAATGGTAATGAAGACTTTTCAATCGTTCGAATCGATTTCTTTCTTATCTAGATACCCTTCTCTCAGGCACTTACCTTTTGATTAGCTTCTCAATGGTTGCCTAGTTAAATCCAAGAATCACTACCAATAACTACCACCACCATCATCACCACGCCGATTCTACCAATGACTAGAGCGTAAAAACCGCCATTCGAAGATTTATACCAACGTTCGCTACCAAGGATATACCGTAAGACAACCGTACCACATAGCCATCATCCGTGCCGCCGGATTTAAGACGGAAATAATGAGATATGAGCCGAACCAGAGTATGATTTCTACTTTCATCTTATCTGCAGCTTACGTTACGCGATCTCATGGATTCCACCCAAAGACTCACATCTTCTCTACTATTGTACATCGAGGGGTTGAAATTGAATTAAAGAAATCGCAAATCGTCGTTAGACGACAGGATAAAAAAAATAAAAAACCAAAAAAAAAAATCAAGAGAAATAGAGTCGAAAATGAATATTTCTATACGAGAGAAGTATCAGAAATTAATAAGGTTCTTGTGATTACCTCGATGGGAGAATTCCTGGCATGTCCTTATCAGTTGGCACTGAGATGACAGTGGCACATAGTCAAGAGAGAACGGATCATTGGGAGTTGCGGATTTACAGAATCTGGATTATTTGTTACATTACGCTAATGATGATAGCATAGATACTTATTTTTTCATTTTTTTTTCCCTCAGGTTATCCAGAGAAGTACACGGGTATACCAATGGCAAAGGTTGTCCTTTGGGGTGATTCTATGGGAGGTGGAGTAGTAGAACTGTCGTGCTTGCAGCAGAATAATCGTAAAAAGTAAATTGACAGCAGATCCGTTTTTTATGAGGGATGAAATGTGATATCTATTGCCAGTCGACTTCGTTTTTTTTCCTATTCATTACTTCAATGGCGGAAGACATAGGGGTTATTAATTTGTGGAAGACATTTGGAATGACGATTAGATAGGTCTTATGAAAGTCTATGACTTTAACTTCCTCGTGACCTCCTCCACTTAGCTTGCGTAGGTAAATAAATAGGCTCTTTAAGTCTTTTATAAAGTTGTGCAAAGATAAAAGATCGGTGAATGAGTTTCAATGGCGCAAGAGTTCCTCATAACCATAGGACAGCTCTCGTCGACAGGCGTCTAGACCCTATGATTGCAATAGAATTGATTGCTTAGTACAATAGATCCGCATCATGGAACAAAAAACAAACATCAGAAGGGTCTGGGAACGTTTGCTAGGTCTCGTATTATGCTTTAACCTATTAACTTTCATTCCACCTAACGGCTAAGAACATCACCCTCGGAACCCAAACACTTGTCTTTTTGTTCCTATTGCGACTCTAAAAGAAGCTTGCTGCAGTCATAAGCAACGAAAAGAACGAATACTGACATAAGTTCATCGTTACGTTAGTTTGTTTTGCCTATGATTCGAGACTACCGTCACAACCAAAGGAAGTTGCTTTAGGATATTGAGAATCTAGCAAGATCGTATTCTGCAAGTGATAATGCTAAGAATACTTTTTGGGACATTAGCACATGTAACATGAGGGGCAATCTTCATACTACACTTGAATCGGTTGTCAACAATGTTGGCTCCTAACCAACAATTGTTAAGAAGAAAAGGCAGCTTAACTCAATGGAAAAGGTATGGAGATTTCCACCTTTGGAACCATACCTATATTGAATGCGAAGTCCCGACCTTACTTTGTACTTTCTAAAGACTCGGAGGATGACATGGACTGAAGAAGCTGTTCGGAAAATGAACGGAGCTCTCACCAAATGTTCCCAATAAGGAAAAAATCGGCTGTAGATTGCCCGTGGAACGCTGATCATCTGAAACTAAGTAAGAACCTGAACAACATTTATAAACACTCGCAGATCACTGGTCAAATCCTGGTCGAAAATACAAATCAGCCAGACCCGAAATATTCAGAAAATCTGATGGTAACTTCACTATGTGAAGAGTGCAGACCCCCAGTCTCATGCTCGTAATTCATTTTCCATGCAGCCAGGACTAAACCAGCTCAAAACTAAGCCAAGTGAGCTGTGTAAAAGAAACTGTCGTAGTTGGTATCTGACATCCTTTGTGCTGAAGGATGAGACTTGTAAATACGTTGTTTCGTCCATTGATGATTTCAAGTTGTTTTATAACAATTTATGATGTAAAAGGTAAAGACCCGGTGCCGGCAACTCCGAAGAGAATATTCCATGTGGGCTTTATATGAAAAATCGGCAAAGATGCATATTTAGTTGCCAAGAGCTTCAGACCTATCAGTCTGATATCCTTCTCGCTACATATCATGCGGAGCTATCCCGTGAGTTAAGTTACTTTCTGAATACATTCTAAATCTATGCATATTGGTCGACTCACTGCTCAACGCGCTCACTAATTCTGACGTCTGCGCAAGTATAGAATGATGATGGGCCTGTACTGTCTGTGGGATCGTGTCCAGCGACTGTCTGCTCTAAAGCACAGGCAGCCCTAAACGCGATAGACTATGGGCGCACTAGAAATGTACTTTCAGTCAATCCTCTCAAATCTGAGGTTGTTCCGTTTAAGAGAGGGAAAAAGTTGTCTGGTCTGACTCATCTTGTGGTTAAAGGCATCACCATCCAATTCTCCAAAGAAGCTAGGTATTTGGGTGTCGTCCTGGATAACAAATTTCTATCAAATAAGCATCTTACATAGAAAGTCTCTAAGGCGCTGTCGGCCTTCTGGCAGTGCTAAGGTAAGACATGGGATCTGTCACAGAGAAAGGCCCTTTGGGTCTGCACGGCTATGAGGAGGCCAATTTTGTCTTATGCGTCGGTTGTCTCAGGAAAATACGTTAATTCTGCTTTTACCAGACTCCAAAGAACGGTCTGTCTCGGCTACGTGAGAGTTTCCCACAGCACGCCTGACTCTCTTCTAGACGCACTGATAAATTTCCCTCCCCTTGATAATCATATCTCCCTGTACTCTCAAGGCCATCTTCTGTTTAAAAAGAAATGGTCTTTGGTACAACGCAGACTAGAGCTTTGATGACCTAGCGCGCCGACTGTCCCTAGTCTTATTGACTAGCTGTCTGATACACTGACTCCAGAACTTCTGCTGCGCAAACAATACGAAATCAACATTTCCGTGGACATGTTTCGGCCAGAATCTAGGCCAGGAAAAGGTTGCAGTCTAATTTTCACGGACAGCTCCAAAACCGAAATAGGATGCGGCGCTGGTGTCTTTCTGGAGGGCCACAACGTTAGATTTTAATCATCGTTAGGAAGACTTGCGTCTGTCTTCCCAGCGGAGATATACGCAATCCTGATGCTAAGGAACTATATTATGAAAAGCTGGTGGAGAGATCAAAGAACTTTCATCTGTAGCGATAGCCAAACTGCGTTTAGAGCTTTGCTAAATTTTCGGAACCTATCCGGAAGGCTAAATTCACTGAGTCTTGTCTTTGTCCCAGGTCACAATGGGATCATGGGAAATGAAATCGCCGATGAACTTGATTGGGAGGGATCAGAGCCGAGCAGACACTAACCTACGTTGGGTCTGTCTGATTCCTCGGTTAAGGCTTCCATTGACAGTTTGGTTTCATATGAGCATAACTGCAGATGGTAAGACTCCGCAGGTTGAAGACAGACCAAACGAATGCTTCCCAACGTCTCCGTGAGGTCAGCGATCTTCTTGTTCTCCCTCAGCAAGAAAGACTGCTAGGTAGATTACTGGCGTCGTGACGGGACACTAGTTTTACTAAGCATTTAAAGGTGCTGCTGATACTACATATACTCAAACTATTGTTATATAGTGTCAGCTTCCGACATGAATCTCTTCTTATGCCTTCTGCACCAAGTTCTCGTCTTAACTATGTACGACTGTACACCACCGTATGAAACTCCTTTGTCAATAACTGATACAACACACCAATATTAGTTCTTACGAGGAACATATATTCTCAATATTCAGTTGAATTCGATTAGGTTTTGAAAGTTCCTATTACCCCAGGATTTCCTTGTTCTTCCATTTAGCTCCTGCCATCATATCAGGTGAGAAATCATGTTCTTACAACTAAAAAGATTTTACGCAGGCATAAGACTACAAACATCCCGGCTGTAGCTGGTATTTCATCCGAACCTTGATGTTCACTTCTTATAGATGATATACTAGGACATTTAGTTTTGATGGCACAACAAGTGCTCTTGCAGACATCATTGTCAGGCATAATGTACATCCACTCTTGTCCATTTTTATAGAGTTCAAAATAGCATTCGACTTTATAAATAGTTTTTGGGTTTAAAATAGACGCTAGCAACCTCAGCAGATGAAGTTGAATTACTTCACAATGGGTAGAGAAGGTCAATAGGAACAGCATTCTACATTTCTCGATGTCCTTTAAAAGTTAACACTGATTGCAACTTAATTTTAAGAACTTTCATACCTAAATATATCTCCTCGTTTTCCCTACCCAAGGTTATCTTTTGCGATGGGTTCTAAAGGTATGGACAACCAAATGATTCAGATTTCTTCAGCTAAGTTACTATTGTAGATGGCATCAAGACTTTCAATATTAAAAATTTGGTTGATCTAATGTTGAGTGAACTTAATTAAAAAACCCTACATAAGGAGGCAATAATTGTACGGCCTGCTGGACAATCCTTGCCTTCGATTAGCAGTCATGTTAGATTCTTAGCCCGATTTGGAGCAGATTTAGCGGCTTCAAAATAAGAAAGGCCGCTTTTTCTCATCGTTCACAATATATGACTAATTCCAGAAGAGATTTAAAGTATTTTCCTTCTTATAAAAACTTGCAGTTCGTTGGATTAATTTGCAACAGTCTGCATCTTTCTGTCCTGGAAAACAAATTCCAAGCACACTTCTCTCATGACATCCATCAGGGTCCAATTACCTTCATGAATTTCATAACCACAATTGACAAAACTAATCGCCCAAAGAATTTATGACTTTTAATGAACCAAACAAAGTTCCCCTTTCAAAAGAGAGCAACAAGCAATCTTATTCACATGTCTTCCCACAGTTGCCAACTTGATTTCCAACCTCTCATGTTCACATTCGTACCATTGCTTCAAAATCCAATGCATATCCCCACACTCAATGTCGTGCAAAACACACTCATACTTAAAATCCAAAACCATAATCACTCTCTAAAAAACAGAATACGATTAGAATGAGCTATGTCGTTTTCTAAAGTACGAGTACCATTTGGCCACATGAAGGTTCATCTTGCCCCAAAAACCCATTTCAAGCCATTCCTTTCAAAATGCAATATAACGAAACAAAAACATAAATTCCTTAACCAAGAGAAAACTAAACCAAAGCCAAACCACTACTGCGGATGTGGCAAATCTTTAGATTCCTCCAAACAAGCTTATCCTATTTTAATTAGGGGAATGAGGCATAGATACGTATACGAACATTCAACTAGAGAGATTCCCAAACACAAATACGAAATTGAGGCTTGGAGATCCTAGAAAGTCTTTTCCGATTTCGATGTCTTCTTGTTAAAGGGATTAGATGATGTTATTTCAAATATACAGATACATTGGATTGGGTATGGGCAGAAGTATGAGATTGAGTATGGCTATGAGCCATAGCATCTATAGGGCGTTAGATGTATCTTTGTGTGTTGCAAACAAACTCTATATCAAAAGACTTACGAGCAATTAATAACTGTACAGTAATGGTACGGATATGTAGCGCTAGACAATTTTCTGACTCTCAATATAGAATCACTTCTCCATGTGATGGGATGGTAGTGAGAGGAATGCTCTCGGACAGAAGATTGAAAGAAGATTAACATTGTGGCCGTAATCTTAAATGTGAAATTAGTCCAATGAGGTAGAGATGTTTGGGTTATCTTTCTGCTTTCTAGAATTGCTTTGGATGCGTTTTTGAATAGATAGGTAATCCTTTTGTATGTAGTCAATGTGAGCATTCACTTATTTCGAATCAACTTATCGACTTAATCCAACCACTGGTAATCCCCTTTTAACTGTCACAGGGGTAGTTTCATGGTGCTATTCATTTGTCTGATATGGGAACTACCTTAGCAACCCCTGCACAATTCATTTTCGTTTAAAGAAAATCAAACCATCAACGTTAAGGGCAATCGATTTTCGAGTGGGTGAGGCAATGACATGATATCCGTGAGACAGAGCCTCTTATTAGATGACAAAAACACAGTAGATTGCCCATGCCGTGTTCTATTAAAGGGGTTCGTTATCCTTTAGCAATGTGGAAACTGGATTTATTGAGAAATCACCTAGTCTGTGATACATGAAATTAAGTCCCATGTGGCTCCACATATCTTGTCAAGTCAACCAGCTGGATTGGAGTTCAAGGAAATTCATCGGAACATTGATGTTAAAAACCATAAAGTGATTATGCCAAAGCGAAATATCATAGACTTTCAATAGGTGACAGACATGTTTCATACCTGCTCCCAGAAGATAACAGCTCCATAATATTCAATTTAAAGACACTAACTACTAATTTAATCGTCTACCCCTATCAAATCCGCCACCAGATATAACCCCAACAAGAATCCAAATACTATGAATAGACTAATCTACTACAAACACAACAGATACTACCCTCTCCAAAGATATGTTATTATATCGACCGATAATTTGTTCCTTGCTCATGTCTCCTTGAAATGTAAGGCTGATTTCTATTGCTGCCTGTCTGTCGTTGGTGATAGTTACTGGTCTTAAGGGGTGGATTAGCCTCTTTCCACGCCAGATTTATGCTGTCCAACGGGTCATGGTAGCCATGAAGAAGAAAAAAAATGAGTGAGAGGAAAAGTCGAATTGGATGGTACCGCTTATCGGGAATAAGTTCTGTATTACCCTATTTTGTGCAGGACATGCACTAACAAGGGACAGAGGTTCACTTCTGACTAAATGGATACAGTAAGGGTGGAGTACTTCAACTACCTACGCAATGTAGGATTGGATTGTTACGAACAGGCTGGAGGATCACGAATCTCTGCAGATAACTCTACGGAACAACTGAATGAAACTGCTTGTGCAAACTCGAGCTCGCGCTTTTGAAAACAGCAATGCGTGAGGTACATATTCCAGGATTCTTATAGAGGAGCTGAAATCTGCATCCAAGGTGATTAGCGAATGCAAAATCAGGGTAACATCCCGAAGTAGAGTACTAACGTCGGTGATTAGTATAATCATAGATCTTGCACAAATTCTTTGCTGATAGACTAATATAGGGTAAGAGACTAATCAAGAGTGGGGAATGCCTTCATCGACGACTTGGCGAACTGGATCTGCTTTGGACGTGTTCTTAGAAGGATTAATGGATTGCTGTATATTTTGAACGAGTTTGTTCTTCGAATGGAAACTTATGTACGAGAGTGACACTGAGCTCAACAGTAGGCATTCCACAAAGCGCGGTACTTAGCTCTCTTGTCTGGAATATCATATTCGGCGAGAGGTTAAAACCTCCGAACTCACAAAATTCTTAGATTTTCACCTGCATTCGTCATGAGCAGCAAGAAGATTGAGAACTTCAGCAGATGACATAGAAGCCAGGTGATAAAAACCACACTTATCTGAATACAGGAACCAAAACAAAAAAAAATAATCCGTTGTCAGTAATTCGACCAATACCAACCTATTATGGGTAAGAGCATGCAGGGAAAGAGAATGGAAGCGATGTCTTTCAATAGGGTTAATATGTAAATTATTATTTGTGGATACAGATTAAGCAGCCCGCATTGTAATCGACATGATTTCGCTACACATTCTAATGGAAATAATAAAATGGCCTTATAATGAAATCCATACTCATAAAGAAGAAGTGAGAAATAAGTGGCTTCAATCATCACACGACAAGCCCGATGGTAGTTATGCTACCATGAAGGTAAGGCGAAGGCACCATCCTTTAATCTAAAAGAAGTTACTTCCTAAAATACTTCCCTGTCAATTATCGCTTCTACGGTAAATAATTGTGCGGATTTGGACATAGCAGCTCATCTATGTACATATATTCTTAAACTGTTTAGAAATGTAATTTGATGTGCCGCTTTTTCCGATTCAGGGCATCGTACACCTGTTTCTATGCTATGTCAAGTGAAGTTTATGTTTCATTACGAAAAGAAAGGGAATGCAGTACCCGAATTAGTCCAAAAAATTCTTACAGAGCTTCGAATAACTGAGCGAAGTACATCAGAAGACAGCATCGAATTCTGACCAGACTCACAAAGTCATGGCCAACGGCATTACCGTAGAAAACGAATTAGATCCTCCACCTTCTTTGGTGATATGTAGTGCAGGGCCTTCGACAGCTTTACATCGAAAAACGGAAAAGAGAATTTTCTATGTCGCCACCCCTCGGCAGGCAATATTCACTTTTGGAAATGAAAACTTTCATCTTTGAGGATCTCTGGAGACTCATAGCTAGCAAACAAAGTCTATCTCTAATACAAAATGGCAAGATGAACAATAAAAGTCCGTTCCAAAGTAAACAGGATTTTTTGAAATAGGTATTACTCCTAAAGCCATCTACTATATTGGCCATGCCATGCATCGGAAAGGTAGATCCTTCACTGATTTCAGGAACATTTCAGGACATTTGGACAAATAGAAGCGGAGTTATTGCGTCTGAAGTGAAAGCATGTTAGTATCATCGGTACAAAAATGACTAACGACCAAAAATTGATCAGAATTCAACATTCGAGAGACATCATCAAGGAGGACAAAATGAACAAAAACTTCCTTTACAACATGGTGGCTGGTGATAAATTGGTGTTTTTAATATGATCCAAAAACCAAGCGCCAAAGTGCCGAGTGAAAAGCGCTAAACGAACCAAAACCCAACAAATCTTGTTTTGATAAGTCAAAGAGTTCGTTGCACCGGGCCAAACAGTTAATGCACAATCTCATCTTGGTATTTCGAAGCGTTTGGTGCATCGCGTTCGTCATATTCGGTCATAATTTCGCGCAGAAGAAACTCTACAATGCGTCATCTCATCGACGACACTTGTGACCGATTTTTCGTATAAAAATCGCTTTTAACTGTCAGTAACTTCCTGTATTCGCCTGATTTAGTACTGTGCGCCTTATACCTCTTCGGAATAATGCAATTGCCGATGAAAGAAAAGGGTTTTGTGGACGTACTCGTAGATGCCATCCAAAAGGCTTGTACCAACACCCTGAAGGAGATCCTGGCCGACGATCTAAAACACTTATTCGACATGCTTTTAGAGCTTACAAATCGCTATATCGGGTCGGAATTTTTCGTTGTTCTTATTTTTAAAAGGTCCTGTATGCTATGGAACGCAACTTGTATAGTTAGGTGTATGTGTCTGGTTTTCTATATCATTTCAAGAGCTTCATTACTTTCCACCATAACCGCGATAGCTGCCCGTTCAGTGATTGTTTTGGTTCGCCATCGATTGTTGTGGCATCGCCAACCTCATCCATTGAATATGTTATTTGAAAAGTCATACTTATTGCTTTGCTAGCCATGTCAACTACCATGCCCAGCAGCAGCAATAAATATCCTTGCAAGAGCATGCCTTCTTCTTCTTTGTTGTAGAGATCCAAGTTTCGGTTGTCCACATTTCATGTCTGGATTCCAGCCAGTTTGCGGCTAGCATATGACTCTACCTGTGATGAAGAGCGGTGTCCGTGTTTAACAATTTTCAACGATTAGCACAAGCAGCACTATTCTCCGTGGCAGCAGTGACGATAAAGATGATTTGTTACATTGGTTTTGTAACATAAGCTTACTCATTGTCTAGACTAAGGATTTCGAGCTGGGTCATATGCTGAGAACGAGTATTTTTTTTTAATAAGAAAATTTTATAGGAGCCGTATGAAATTCGATTGAAAACACCTTTCCATTCCTGAATCACTACGTCTCTGTGTTACACCCTAGAGCCTTCTAACAAACACACCCTATGTCGCCACCGAAAAAAAATAAAAAAAATCTACAAATTCTAGGATTATCCGACACGAAAGCATACGATTTAAGAGCTTTCAACAGAGGTAAGCTTAAAAAACAACCTTGCACACGCATTCACCAGCCTTATACATAGATAGATAAGAGTGGATAAGGGTAGCTATATGCAGGAACTAAGCTACAATACGTTAGTATTGTTCCAGTTCCAGTAAAATTTGACAAAGCCTTAACGGACTCACGGTAGATACAGTCTAATCGTGAAAGAAATGAAATTCGATATCTAAAGTCAATGAATGAAGAAAACCGCAATTCAAACTTAACCAGATCGGATCAACCACCCAACTGGGTCGGATTGGGGAAGTCATCGACAACTGAGGAGGAAGGCAGGAAATGCCTTCAGCGGATTATTATTATAGACTCAGGCGGATTAAAAAAAATCTCTTTCACTTTACTGTATAGCATGCTCTTTGATGGTATTATGCAGTGTTATGGGATATCTCTGTTTTAATATTCACTTTTGTCCCCCCACTGGCACCATTGCTATAGCTAAATTCCTGGTAAATTATACCAGTCTCATGGTAATTCGCTGAGTTCGACTCTACGACGAATTCTACCACCAGTTGGCGATTTATACTAATCTCCTCTGCAGCCAGAGACGGATAGAATTGGAAATCATTTTATTTCATTTCAATAGCGCGAAAAATACAAATCGATTACGATTCATTTTTAAGCACATGGTCACGGATTGGATATTCTCGGATACGACCACGATGACTAGAGTGGCAACAAAGGCTGATTTGCAAAGTAACAAGTGTCTGAGGTACATATAACTTCAATGGCAACCTCTAAAGGCATCTTAGTGACGCTGAAATTATCCGTATTCCGTGCAATCTGATTTTAGAAACAATCTGTAGACAGAATGCAAATACTGGATACAAAGATTCTGTGTCCGTATCTCAGCCAAAGATTCAGTATCAGTATCTGTATCGGTATTAGTATCAGTTCAACTGCTATTATAGATTCAGAGTTTAAAACATCCACCATAAGAGAAGATTTTGCTGCTTTTAGTTGTGGTGGTGTGTAGTTATCCGTACCTAGAGAACGTACGGGTTACAGGGTGGTGCTATGTGTTGTTTGTTTGTTTCTGGCTTTAGTTGCCATTAATGACGCACGTGTATTGTATGGGTTATTATGAAGAACGGAAGAGGAATTATTAAGGATTAATTTCGGTAGGGATGTCATTTAAAAGACACAGGCACAACTGCGGGATAATACTGTTTTGTATTTTATGCTTCGATAAATTACAAAATAACACTACAGCCGAAGAAATTATAGACGGTTAACAAATCAATTGGGATTTAGCTTAGCATGAAGTTGGTTACTGCATTCTAGAGGAGACTAGTAATTAAGCCTGTGCCGATGTATTCCCTTTTTCCTCAGTCTAAGCAAAACTTTACTTAAGTATTTCATAGCTTATCAAAGATAGGCCTCAATAGATGATCAATAAAACACAAGCCTTGCCGAGTTCTCAACTGTCAAACTTTCAAAACAAAACTGAGACATAAGATACTTTCAGGAAGCAAGTTCGTTCTTTGAAACCAGTGAAATCCAAACAACCTTTGCTTCACAATTCATTTATGGAAGGACGATTTGAATTTCAGAACTAAATGGCTATTTGACTCTTGGATGGGCAGCTGGGTCTAATCAAGCCCAATTTGAATTTGAACATATGTACCTATATAACTTTCTTTTTTCCAAATAAATAGGACCGAAACTCCTTGACTTCTTGCGGCGATGCTTGCTGAGCACAACGAAACCATATCCGGAAAAGAAAATATTTTCGTGTGTGAATTTCGAAAAGCGACCGCTGGGCATAAGTAGGCCCAGAGTTTGATTTCATGTGAAGTGTCTGCTGAGAGTATAAAATTATAACTTATAAATGTTTTTTTCTTTTGTTTCTTTTGGTAATAATTATTACTTTTGGCTTTAATTTTTATTGTTTGTGGTTTCGGTGGCATTTTTTATGGTTTGTTTATGATTCTTGGTTCTTGTGTAGTGAAAAATGGCAGAACAAAATGAATTGTATGATGCTGTGGATATAGAGATGAATGTTCTTCTCCAAGAAGAATTTAACGCTATTTTGGGTGCTGGTTTTGTACCCGAACAATTGTCTGATGAATTTTATTCATGCAAAGATGGAATTATGTGGATGAAAGCTCCACCACGAGGTTTTTACAATGAGAAATACGTATTGTATTCGTACGTGCCAAAGCCAAATAAAGCCGTCATTGTGTTGTTGACAGAACATTATACCTGTGCTACCGACCAAGAAACACTTCCCTAAAACCGAAACAAATCTTGGACTATAATGTCAATAAGGCAGGGGTTGACATCATGGACCAAATGATCTCCGGGTATCGGCAAAGCGACAAATTTCTTAAGTTTTTAACTCAATTGGCTATACAATTGGTTACTCCACATATAGAGGTTAGAGCGATGAATGGCCATGCTTCACGCCAACTTCGTATCAAACAAGCAATGACAAAGTTCAGTGTTATTGTAAGTAGATATCTTCTACAGTACATCATATAACTATTTCTACCAATTTCGACTACACCAGTTCAGGTAGCATCACCCACAACATGCATCCATTAGCTGCATCTGCCTTAACCGCTGCTGGGCAATCGAACAAAGAACGGAAGGATTGTGTTCACTGTAGAGCCGAAGGTGAACCGCTCCGTAAAACATTCCATAAATGTATTTTTTGCCATGAATTTATGTGCCTCACAAACGGAAAAGTAGAAAGAAGGGCTTTATGCAATGCCTGTGCTGCCAATAATTGAATTTTTTATACATTTCCACATACATATATGTATATCCGTCACATATGTATACGTAGGTACATCATGTATTTAACTTGGCACAATATAAAATCTAAGACAAAATCTGTTTTTTTATTTATTCTAATCCCTTTTCCAAAATTCCAAATATTCATATGGACCTATTAAGGCCCAGCAGGCTATGTTACCGCCTCACAAACAGCTGCCCATCCTAGGGTTTTAATAACTCCAGACATGCATATGTATCCTAATACACTTCTGTTTGGCAACAACTGATCCGTCCCATCGCAAAACTCTTAAGATAGGAGGATCATAGAGTATGAAGCATAATCTAGCTTCAAAGTTCTCATATTTTCATATTTTTCCGATTTCGTTTTGCATCTGTTAATAACACAGGTATCAACAGGCTATCTAATCAAAGTACAGTACAATTGCAACAATTCTGGAAAATCAATCAGCAAACCTGTGACCGACCAGCGGAGATCGACGAGAAATATTCTCACAACTGAAGAATATAGAGAAAGTATAGCAACAGCACCTCTAGGGTCTACCAACATACCGCCATGTTAATGCGCAAAGCCTTTGGCCCAAAATCAAAGAATTTCGTGATGTGTTTTGTGGGGTTAAGAATTGACATAGAATGTGTATCTAAAACTTGGTTTCAACCCGATTGTCTCAATCTTGTGTACTACGGTTACAAGTTGTATCGACCCGAAAAAGCAGTGTCTTCGGGGGAATGGCAATATATACGAGTATCCAAGACTGCATAAATGTTGAATTTGTTACTAAGTGCGCATTTACTTCTCTAATTGATTAATGTTTTATTGAGATAACTGTTTGTTGGGTCAAGCTAATTTTTCTTCGGTGAAGCTTATCGCTTTAATAAAATTGTGAATCTGTCCGATCTTTATACAGTCCTAGAAGACTTGTCACCTCTCTACACTTAAATCATCTGGTGCGGAGGCTTTAATTGTGACTTCCTTGAAAATACTTCGCTGTCATTTACAAACAAAATCAGTGCTCTTGGTTTAGGTTCTATTAACACTGCTAATCCAAGGCATTTCACAAGTACCTCATAAACCCTGTTGATCCTTTTTCTTACAAGTAACCCCGAAAACATCCTTCTATATCTCAGTTGTCAGAGTCTGCGTTCTCAAAACATGACTTGATCTTTGCGGCTTTTAAACATCCTTTCCCCTAAAAAACACACTCTGTGTATAAGGAATTAGGGGAATAAACTAAATTCAGTTGAAAGAGGATGTTCTGCAGGTTAATTAGCACGATGTTTATTTCATGATTTCTACTGATAATCAAATCAACTTTGTACAGAATGTCTTCAGTCATCTCTGTAGCTCACATGTTCCAATAAAAACAAGATACCATATATGCCAACAAACACTGCCACATCGTTTACACCTGAAATACAAGAAGCTATAAAACAAGGTAACCTGGCTTACATACGATGGAAACGATTTCGATTCCATGAGTTTCATGCAGCCTTCCCGGCTTTAAGTATCAGTGTTTATATGAGAATAAGTGAAGCCAAGAAGCGGGTGTATTCAAAGCGATTTGGTACAATCGGTCGGCAAAAGATGATAATCCCTGAAAATATATGGTTAGCCCTGACATACGCGGAATTCGCTAAAGTTCAAAGTGCCTTGCCTGATGTTGGCGAACCCAGTACGGTTGATTTCCTCCTTAACCTTGAAAGAATTGTTTCCAGTTCACTAGACTGGATGAAAACGACGTTCTATGCGCCCTTCTACAAATAAAGTCTAAGGCTATGAGCCTTGATTCATCATATATCCACATTTTATTAAAATAATTTTGATCCGCATTCTTCCTATTCCTACACACATTTTTAACATGATTATAATGACATTTTCCTTGCTAAGGAAACTAACCGTTCGTCACCACCCGAGTTTAAGCCCATTTCTATGCTTTCCTCCTTATCCAAAGTCTCCCAGAAACTTCTTCATAAACTAATGGCTGTTGTTGTCAAAATTAATAACCTTCCGAATGGCCAACAGTCTGGTTTCAGGGAAACCCATAGTTGTATCTCTCCTGTTTGAATCTGAGAAGTGCGATGGATCAGGCTTTGATATCCGTTCTTGGGCTCCGAGACTTCTCAAAGGTATTCGACACTGTCAACTATGGCATCCTTTTTTCCAAGTTGTAGACGGATTTTCATTTCATTAACTCTGCAGCTAAGTTGATTCGTTCATACCTAAGCGAAAAAAGCCAACCCGCATTGGTTAGGGTTGGCTTCCTAACCACTTCCCGGCAGGAGTACCACAAGGATCAATTCTTGGGCCATTCCTGTTCGTAATGTTTATAATTGATCTCCCACAAGTAACCCGAGACTCGTCAATACATTTATGTAGGAATGTCCAATTTTTTGATGCCACAAATTGGAAACACGAAGGAAGCTTACAGTGTTCTTCAACAACATTAAGCGGTGTGTTTAAGCATTTAAGCAGGATTTTGCACACCTATTTCAAATGTAGCGCCCTAAAAACACTAAACAACGTCTTGATTTGCAAAGAGCCTAAGTATCTGTATGAGAAACTTCAGTTCCCAACTACCATATGTACATGTCGTTCTTTTGTTTTTATTTAACCAAGGTTTACAAGCAGAAGCTCTGTTGTCAGAGAATGGAACGCTCTACCTTTGGACATTTCAAAAAGTCATTTGCCAGAAAACACTTGAATGCATTTTTGTAATAAGAGAGTTTATCTTTTCGTTTTCTATTTTCTAGTTTCGTTTCTTTTATATTCTAAGGTTAGGCCACTCTAGGATTTTAAAAAAAATCGATTTTTTTTTATTGTTTTCAATGGTCCCTGTTGAATGATATTGGATATCAAGCACAGAAACTTGTTCACTGGTAATAGTAGTCGATTTGAAATAATCATGCTTGCCTTTTTCGTCTAAAAATGGTGCTAGAGTGATCAGTGCGGTGGATCTACATAGGGCCTTGTGACTATTGAGGTCTTGGATTTCTTTGGAAAACTCCGGAGAACATAGCCAATCGTGTATCGTAGAAACTTGAAGGAGTGTCGATGATTTGAGTGGTAAATCATTTGCGCTGTACTGTTTTGTGTCATTGCTACAGCCACTATGTGTTTTATCATTCTTTCCAAATCGGAATGCGGATCTAGTTCTTTTATGAACCATGCTGGTTCATTCCCATGCAAGAAGTATGGTGCATAAAGTCACATACTGCATGACAAGAAGCTGGCTGCTGATATTCCTCGAGACAGTATATCTGCTGGATTTTCCTTGAACAGGACGTGACGCCAATGGGCTGCCAGGGATACTTCCTGAATTTTTGCTACTCTATTTGCTACAAATGTGTGGGGAGATGAGGAAGTAGAATTTATCCATGACAGTACGATTTGCGAATCTGTCCAAAAAAAGGTTGGAGAATCGTGAAGTCTCAAGTCCTCTCGGACTCTGGTTGCAAGCTCAGCTCCTAATACGGCAGCATCTAATTCCAGTCGAGGAAGAGTTTGTTGTTTTACCGGAGCTATGCGTGATTTCGCACAGAGTTTTGTTCGATCGTTATAGGTTGACCGCAAATAGACAGCTGCCCCATAGGTTTGCTCTGATGCGTCCATAAATGTGTGCATTTTAACGGACGTTCGAGTTCCTTGATTGAACATGTGCCTTGGAACTTTGGCCTGATTGAGTGTTGAAAGTGTTTTGGCCTTAACCACAACTGGGCCAAAGAGTCCTAATGGATCGAAGATACGTGCAATATCGGAGCTGACCGTTCGCTTCGTGAGTACGGAGAAGTGAGCTCTTCCATACAATTGGTCCGAATTCGCTTGCCATATTAGGCCTAACGTTTTGATTGTGCAGTGAATTGATTCGTTTAAGTCAAAGCTGATTTCTTGTTCCTCCACTGGGAGGTCTTGAAGTAGTGCAGGATGGTTTGGACACCACTTACGGAGCTTAAATCCGGTACTGTGTAGTAGTGAAGTTACTTGATTTTGTGCATCCTTTGCCAGAGGGATGCTATCCTCACAGCTAATGCAGTTGTCAACGTAAAAATCATCTTGAAGTATTTGTGCCCCAGCTGGCTGTGTAAACTTATGTTGGGTTGCTAAGTGTTGTAAGCATTTAATAGCCAGGTAGGGGGCTGATGATGTGCCGTTTGTTACGGTTTTCAGTTTGAAATACTTAAGCTCCTCTCTTGACCGCCTTCTCCAAATGATTAGCTGATACATTTGATCTTCTTCGTGCATGATTATTTGCCTGCTCATCTTCTCGATATCGGCTGTAAAGACATACTTGTTCAGGCAAAAGCGAAGGAGTACGGACAATAGTTCACTTTGTACTGTAGGTCCAGTATGAAGATTGTCGTTGAAAAAACAAGCGTAATTTTGTTTTACTGCTATCTGCTTTCAAGATGCAATGGTGTGAAATGAAGAAATTTGGTCCCTTTATGGCTTCTTGTTTGATCTCCTCCATATGCTGGAGAGACTCATATTCTTCCATGAATTTGACATAATCCACTCCAAGCTTCGGGTTTTTGTAAAGTTGTCTTTCCAAGGATAGGTAACGATTTAATGCTGTTTGTTTTGAGTCACCTAGGGCTGACCCATTCTCTTGAAACGGTAGTCTGACGGTGAAGTGATTGGTTTCCGATTTAGAGATATTTTGAGTGAAGTGTGTTTCGCAATACCTTTCCGTAGTTGTCAGCTATCTTGTCAGGACTTCAAAGTCGTCAATCTTCCAGAATCTTTCGATGAGTTCGTTTGTGAAGTCTTCCTCGCCGAATATTTCACAGGTGCTGAGTTGCGTGTTACGTCTCCAATTTTTCCAATTATGGTCGCATGAGCTGATAATAAAATTCTGCTCTCAGTAGGACATCGATTTTGACAGATCGGTGGAAGTTTGGGTCAGCCAACTCGATGTTTTCGGGTATGATCCAGGTGGTAGTATCCAGGTTTTGTGTGGGTTGAGGTGATACGATGCATGGGAGTATGAACGCTTCTAGTCTGCAATCAAAATGTCCGCTTGTTGATCGAAGTCCAAGGTTGACTCGTTGATTTGCCCTTCGTGTTCTTCTGCCAATGAATTCGATGCAGAGGGAGAATGATGTTGGTGACAAAGATAAACGTTTGATGAGTCTCTCAGTTATTGGATTTATCTGAGAGCCGGAATACAGCATGGCTCGGACCTCACTGCTTTGTCCGTTGTTTGCCGTGATGGACATCCTCGCCGTGGCTAGAAACACGTAAATTTGCATTCTACGAGTCGGAGGCCGATTAGAAGCCGCACCCATTTCCTTCGACGCAAAACACCCCATACTGATGCGCGTACAATGAATCCATTACCAAATGTAATGTTTAAAATGTAACATGATGATCTTAGCCATTGTGGGCCACAGACGCTGCTCTCAACCATGAGACAACAATTCTGTCCTATCAAGGGAAAGATCATGGCTCATTACACCGTTCATAACTGCGCTAAGTGCACCATTTTTCAAGTTGGCCGCACCCATAACTTGAACAATTTTCAATCAATTCGCTTCAAATTTTAATTAGATCTTTAAAAATATGTATATTGTCTAAATAAGTATGTGGGATTTATAACAAATGGCACAGGTCACCCGTAGAGAGGTCATCTTAGAAACGCTGCACAGTCGCCATTTTTAAATAAATTATATTTAACAGTCCATCATATGTACAATAAAGTTCTACCTTTGTAAACTCGATTTATTTTATACTTTTCCTGAAAAAAAAATCACATAAAATCATATTTTTACGGCCTCTAGAGTGGCCTAACCCCTTAAGGTGCATAGTTTATTTTAAATTATAATTAGCAAGACCGATATTAGAATTGTTCAAATTTAAATAAATTAATTTTCACTTTAGTCCAATGTAAAAAATCGTATAAAATAAATAAATGACATGAAAATGAAATGAAGGGCGGATTTTATGCAACAGCCTTAGTAGTCGGGGTCTGAATACATCACAGTGAGGAAAGAGAGGTGGTACCAGAACATACCAACGCTATAGCTGTGTAAGCCAAAGATACAAAAAGTACATAGAAGAGACAATAGGGTCATCTCAAAAAGCATCGGAATTCAAACGAGCAGCCTGTCCTGTCCAGAGAAGACAGCAACCATTCTCTGAATTCAACTAAATGTTCAGTATAATGGTCGAAGTCTGACAGTCAATATTTCAGCACTAAGACCAAACTGCAACTGATACGCTACAACTACAATGACAATTAAGTCTTGTTTTGGGGACGCAGTACATAGAAAATATCCGCCACAGTTTCTCAGAAACTGCACACGTGTTAAGTTGATGTAGCCCTGAGAAGTTAATATTGGAACGATTATACTAAGGATGATTAAGAGAGAGAGTAGACGTAGCTGCAGTCTACGGATATCTAAGATGCCACAAGAACGGGGAAATACTATGAGGAGATTTAACGTTGAACGGTTGCAAACGCAACAAGCCGGCAGAAGCTTTACCGAATGCGTATCTCTCAACCCCTCGAGAAGACCTTTGTAGCCAGCATTAAGTGCTGAAGACCAGTGGCCTAAATGTCGAGAAGCCATCAGAAATGCCGCAACTGACGTGCTAGGATTACCGGCGCACCACGACGAAACCGCTGGTTCAATAAAGAGTGCCCATGCAGCAAAACAACATGTCTACAAAGCGGCGCTGCACAAAAGGAAATTTTACGTAAAGGTAAAAAGAAGGTGTCAGGGTAATAAGACCCGAATGGAAACCTGTAGTAGAATCACAGTCGGCGCTGAGAATATGTAAAAATCATTTCTGCAGACTGCTAAACGGCCAACACGACACAAATTCCACTGTCAGGCAGTGCGAACCATTCAATATTGACGATACAAATCAAGAATTCCGTCCACCCGACGAAAATGAGGTGAGGATAGCAATATCTAAACTGAAGTCGAAAAATTCTGCCGAGCCAGACAGCCTACCCGCCGAACTATTGTATTTAAGGCAGCAGATGACTTGGTACAGGGCATACACCAACTTATTTTCAAGATTTGGTCGGATGAATATATGCTTGATGAATGGGACCTGCTTTCACAAGAAAGGAGACCCCCTAAACTGTGTCAACTATAGAGGTATCAGTCTCTTAAACATCGCATATAAGATCTTGTCTGGCGTATTGTACGAGCGCCTGAAACCATTTGTCAACGATCTGATTGGACCCTATCAGTGCGGTTTTATTCCCGGTAAGTCCACAATCGACCAAATATTTACGGCAAATCCTTGAGAAAAGCTCAGATCGATACTCACCATTTTTTAATCGATTTTAAAATCGCATATGGTATGCCATCATATTTACAGACGAGCTATACGGAGCATCTCTGCCAAACTCGTCCGCTTGTGTGGGATGACGATGGAAAAAGCTTGCTGCTGCACCGAAAGCTTTGGTGTCAAAAAAAGATTTAAGCAAGGCGACACGCTCTCATGTGACTTCTTCAACGTCATACAAAATTCGAATTTTGTAAAACTCACAAGCCAACACACGAGGAACGATCTTCTAAAAGTCTGTTCAATTGCTTGCATACGCCGACGATATTGATATTATTGGTAGAAAACAACTAGCTGTCAGTGGTGCGTTTGCGAGTACAGAAACAGAAGCGGCAAAAATGGGTCTAGCGGTAAACGAGGGCGAAACAAAGTATATGCTATCAACAAGATGGAACACCTAACATCGACGAATCAGCCAGAATGTCACAAGCGACAGCTATAACTTTGAGGTAGTAAGTGACTTTGTCTACCTCGGCTCTGCTATCACATCTGAAAACGACATCTCTTCAGAAATCGAACTAAGAGAAACGCTTGCCAATCGCTGTTTCTTTGGGATGAGAAAGTAACTGCGTAGTAAGGCTCTATGGTTCCGAAGTATGGACCCTTTCTAAGGCGGATGAAGATATCCTTGGTCGTTTTGATAGAAAAATTCTTCGTAAGATATTTGGTCCTGCATGCGTTGACGGGTTCTGGAGGAGACGATTCAACGATGAACTCTACGAGCTGTACAGCGACATCGACCTGGTCAAAAAACTACGCATTGGGCGTTTGAGATGGCTGGGACATGCAGAGCGAATGAGCACCAACGCTCGAGCCCGCAGAATCTTCGACTCTAATCCGGAGGGGCAACGAAGTAAAAGAAGGCCTTGCCTTAGGTGGCGCGTGCAAGTAAAAGGGGACATCAATCAATTTGGGTACGCAAATGGAGGCAATTAGCCAACGACCGCGCTAATTGGAGAGCCTTATCGGTAGAGGCCCAGGTTCACCGCGGACTGTAGCGCCACCTAAGTAAGGAAGTAAGCAAATAATGTTGCATAAAACAGATGAAAATAGCACGCAACTGTTTGTTGACACTTTATGCTACAGAAATGGTCGCATGATTTTATAAAAACAAAACGACATGGGAACCCAAAGGGTTGAATTCTTAGATCACTACTTTTCAAAATTGATTCAGAGGTGAACTTTTGAAGATGAAGTGTACTTTTCGAGTTACTACTTAGCTCTCGTTTGGAGGCAACCGATAGATCACCTCTCTCTAGATTTCAAGTTGGCCGAAACTTTTTTTGGTGTTGACATGACTGTAGCAACAATGCTGGGTTCGAATTTATACTTTTGGAAAACTCTTTGGTGATTTGTGAAATTTAAGCTCTGAGGATCTTTTGAAGCCTCTTACTTTTCTTTGCACACATATTGAAGGCAGAAAAATTGATAAGTGGTCATGAAGAAGAACTCTGGGATGTCTTAAGAATTCGATGCTGACATCAAATATCTTGGCCGAGATTCCATGTGAGAGTGCCTTTATAGATCAATCGAAATCGAACACAGCCAACCGAACTTTCGTATGCAATTAAGCTGCTCTTCCATCCATCTACTCAGTAGAACTGCAAAGTTCAGTACCCCAGCTTACCGGTAAGTATGAAAATAAAACCCAAAACAAACCAAAACAGCAAATGTTCATATCTCGGCCATATGGCTATAAAGCAACGACCTCCACTGTTGCTCTTAGCTGTTGTTGTGTATCGTTGTTTTCTGGCTCTGGCTTACTCATTCATATAAGCACACACCCAGCCAGCCAGCCATCTAAAGTGGGGTGGTTGGTTTAAGGATTAACGAACACAAACATTCTAGGGGATTAATGGATCTACGTATTGGAAAATATTGTCGGGGATTATAAATGTATCTACCACATACATTCATCTGTATCCGTATATACAAATATATATATTCCAACCGCCCTCCCCCACATATTGCATAAGATATATGAGTAAACCCACATTTGTACATTTTCCTATAACCCCAGCCAGCACAACACATCAGCATGTGATTGTGGAAATCTCTTTCAGGGGTTTATTTCAGACTGATAATCTTCCAATAAACCCATCCTCGGCGTTGCCTGTTCTTTGGGGTTCACCTCACTTTGCCACACACATGGCCATGAACGCAAATACTCATGCACAGACCAGATACTCGCACGTATTCGTATTCATCTGGATAGACAGTTGGAACCTACACTTTTGGAATTCTAAAATGTGTATAGAAGCAAACCCGAGATAATCCCTCGATCAATAATATGCGAAATACGAATAATATTTATATCTACACAAACATGCACGACTCACTGTACGACAATGCCTAGCGAACGAATACACTTTAGCACTGCTCGTATCTGTGCGGTTGTATCCCAATCGCAAAACGTATTAAGATTATGAGAATACCACCATGAGACACACGGCTAACATGAGTAACTCAAGCGATTTCGTGTGCATGGTCTGTGCATGGCAGTACTGCCAGGGGTTCATCTATGAAAATTTCCCATCACTATGACAAAAAAGTACCAAATTTTTTGTAGTGCATCACATATTGTACTTCGTCTGTTCGGGTAAACTAATTTCTTAGAAATGTGTATCCAAAGTGAACTTAAGACCAATAGAAGAACATCATCCGAAATGTCAGACGCGATTGTAAAGATCTGTTTTAATTTTGAACACGATGTCAGAATTCATTATAAAGGAAGGACTAAGGACCCTGATTACAAAGTCAAAAGGTCTCACAGATCGCTAATTTGAATCTTAGAAAATACGCATCATGCTCGAATAATCACCCAATTCGAGGTAAAAGAGAAGGAAGCGATCAAAAATGTATAAAACAAACGCCTCCGGCATCGCGAAGTATCTCATATAGAATTACAATATTCAGACTACGCTAAGGAACTTTACAATGCGGGTCTACTTGTAGATCGTAACGAATGATAGTGAAGATAGATGAAGCCTTATAACTGAATACTAGGTCTGTTGCCGATATGACTGCCGTTGTAGTAGAAAAACTTTTCGATATGTTGGAGCTCGCCCACAAGATTCCATTAAGTACTCACTCTACATGTATAATTCCTGCTACTGCTCAAACAAACTGGTAACCAAGATTGAGAAAATTATGGATCCAGGAGCAGAAAGGGTTAGTTTGGTGCAGCAAAGTGTCATGAGGCCACCGATGTCGCAAGTCGCAAAAAGGTGCTGAGCCATGAAACATTGTAAATAAAATTGTGCAATAGGTACAGAAAATATGCGAGCTTAACACGAGGAACACTAAAGTTGAAATTTGAATCGCTTGCTGACTTTATATCCACACGAAAATGTGATACGAAAGTGTCGATATTATCCCTAACTAAACGATCGATTCGACATTTGTTACCAATGTTGGCATTACCACATCAAAGCACGCCATGGTACGCATAGAAGCTGTGTTACCTCTGCGGAATTTCGTAGTAAAGAGCGATATATTTAAAAGAATCGTAAATCGCGTCAACAGCCGAGCTCCCAATAGTCCCTTCATCCAACTGAAGATTCATAGGTTTTCAGAGAACAGTACACCATGCCTGAACGAGAAAAGAAGCAAAATTCTTTCAGCCAACTGTGGGGATTAACATAAATGTAATATCTATAACGCAAGCGGCCCTTGATGTGCTGAAAAACAGCTGCATTAGAAATAAGCTTTCAGCCAATCCAAACACTGGTCTAGTCCATCTAGTGCTAAGAGGCAAAACTATACGTTAATCCAACAAAGCTCAGTATTTAGTTGCTATTCTGAGTAACGAATTTTTTTGAACTAAACATATCTCGTCGTAAATGTTCAAGGCTCTGTCGACTTTCCGACAGAATAAAGAAGGCTACGGCAAGACATAGAGATTGTCACTGAGGTCTCTTGGATCAACACGGCTACGGTAAGATCAATAATATCCTATGTTTCGGTTATCAGGTGGAACAAGGTCTAACGTAAATGCGTGAACGTTGCATTTATCAGAGTCCAAAGACCGGACTGTCTCACCCGAAGGAGGAATACAGTCCGGTCTTTATGGCGGAATGGCGTCAAGATCTAGGATGTGACGCTCCTGTCATTCTGGAGGGTGGCAACGTAAATTTTCAGTTCTCGTTAGGGAAACTTGGGTCCGTTTTCCAAGCGAATCTTGCTAGGCAAGGCTCTTACTTATTTACTTAGGTGACACTAAAGTTCGGGGTGGACCTGGGCTTCGCTGGTAAGGTTCTGTCAATCCGCCGAAGTTGTTGACAGCGTTGACAGACTCTCATTTACCTTTAAACCCTTTTCGGCAGCTTCAGTTTCAATACTACCGAACGCACCGGTGACAGCCGATATCATCGGCGTACGCTAGTGGTTGCACAGACTTTCGAAAGATTGTGCCTCCAGTGTTCACTTGTGAATTCCGCACAATTCTTTTAAGTATGATGTTAAGGACGTCACATGACAGCGGCGTTACCTTGTCTAAAACCTTTGTTAACATCAAAGGTGCTGGTGTAGTCGTTACCGGCTTTGACGAAGCAGCGAGCGTTGTCAATCATCATTCTGCACAGACGATCGATCTTGGCAATGATACTAAGACTAGGCATAGCTCCGTATAGCTTGTCTCTATAAATGCTGCCATATGAGGCCTTAAAATGGTGGTAGGTATCGATTTGGACTTCATAAATTTTTTCCAGGATCTCCTGGAGTGTGAAGATTTAGTCGATTGTGAAATTTCTGGTCTGAAACCCCATAGATCACACAATATGGTAGATAAGATCTTGTATCTGCTGTAGAGAAGACTTATACGCCTATAGTTGACAGATTGAGTGAGCCCCTTTATTTGCGAATAAGACAAATGGGCTGAGATTGCATTTATCAGGTATACTATATAGTATACTCCTCTGACCAGATCTCAGAAATGAGTGTACATCAACTCTCCACAAAGTCATTTCCAGCTGCTTTAAATACGTCAGCCGGTAAGCCGTCCGGTCCACCTGATTTGTTGAATCTTTAGATATTACTATCGTTACTATTATTATCCTACTCTACGTTGAATGGTCTATTCTGCCTGACGACGCTTCTTTACAGTTATACAGAAGAAAAATGTTTCCATATATTCAGTCACTAACCTACTACAGGCTTCTGTTCGGGTTTTCTTGCCTTTACACTTTTTACCTGTAAAACTTCCGTACGTCATTCCTGGAGTACAACCCCCCCTCAATATCTTTGATCAACCGCTTGTAGTACCCTTTCTTCTTCTTCTGGAGAAGCCGATGTTCCTCGCTTCTCTTCTGTTTATAGAGCTCTCGAACAGCCCTTGTACTTTGTTGCAGCGCTGCTTTATAGACTTCTTGTTTAGCTGCATGTGCGTGCGGGCATTCTTCATTAAACCAGGTGGTCGGGTGAAACCTAGCACATCAGTTGCGGCGTTTCTGATGGCACGTTTTCGGCGTTGCCACAGATCTACGGTACTTGATGCTGATACGATACGGATACGAGTTCGGCGAAGATTCTGGCGGTTCCTTGCGATTGCAGCTTTTCTACGTTATATATTCTCACAGCAGTTCTTCTTTGTTGTGGCGCTTGCAAAATCCACTTTCGTATCTTGGCTAAAACAAGGTGGTGATCCAAGACAATTTCGGCTGCCCGGAACATTCGGACATCCAGAATGCTGGATCAATTCCTAACGTCTATCGAAATATTTGGTTTAGCATATGATGATCCGGATATCGCCATGTTCCCTTATGTATATTGAGATGAGCAAACCGTGTGCTTGCTATAGTGGTATTTCGTCCCGCTGCAAAGTCAATAAGCCTAAGTTCTTTGCCAGACTTGTGTCGTGTAGGCTATGCTTGCCAGCTGTCTTACCAAAGATGTCCTCCATTACAATGCTGGTGTTAAAATCGCGTCAGACTTCGGACATTGCTCATACATAGGTCTTGTCGATTAGTTCGTAGAAACTTTCTTTGGTGGAGTAGTCCTTGTCTTCCGTAGGGGATTGGGTGCATATTAGGCTTACGTTAGCGAATTTAGCCTTGGTGCGGATTGTCATCAGACGCCCGCTTACATGTCCGAAGCTAAAGACTTCTTGCCTAAGTCTGCCGCATATGGCAAATCCGCAGTCTAATAAGCGCTGGCAAGGCTCAAGCTCATAGGAGATTTGGTTTTTAAGAACGCAAGCTTGCGTTAGGACTGCCTGAATCATCGGTTAGGGCTTCCATTGACAGTTGGATTTCATGTGAGCATAACAGCAGATGACGGCATATCAAATTCGTATCTTATTGGGCTATATCGCCTAAGATATGTACAAGAGATAACACCAGCAGAGTGATTTTATTCCTAAAAAGAAACAAACCTGCATTTAATACCCCAGTACCTAGTATTTACTGTAAGAAAGCTCATAACAAAGCTACCAATTAATAAACAAATGCACGTATGTACATGTATTCATATACGTGGAAAAAATACCTCAGTGAGCGAAATTTCCCTCAGCCCAAGAGCACTATTAAATCAAAGCAATATGTGTAGCGTCGCGACTTAACACTGAGTAGAATTGTATTTATATCCGTAGCCGTACTAGCGATGTGCAAAAATTGTGCTTTGTTAAGCAGAGATTACCGCAATCACGCAATCGTATCACCTTTAGATACAGATGCATCAAGAGCCTCAACCAAACAGGAATAAAGATACAATGAATTAGCTTAGCTAGCTAGTGAGTGCAACAAGCGGAAAACCCACACTCACAGCATTTATACTCCTAACCAGGTAGATTAATCCACGAGAATACCCCCCGATTACGATTACGATCCCGATTACTGCTTTCGGTCTATAAAAGCTTTAGATTGTCTGACATTCGCTGACACACTGACTAACGAAAGTGGTAGTACTCGATATCGGTTGACCGCAAGAACAGTTTATGCTTAATTAGATGTATTATTGATTTGAGGCGTCGCGTCGTTGTCGTTGTCGTCGTGGCATCAGTCATATTTAGCCCGTGTTCAAATGACATCTGGGTAAGCCGGTGTCACAAAGTCAGGATTGAGTTTCACGATTAAGACGTCGCTATTCGAGGTAGTCATACAAGCACTCAAGGCAATCGGCAATGCAGTACATCTGGTCGATATTAAAGTATTCGTGGGTATGAGGGCTGTGATCTCGTGGTGGCTAGTAACTTTGAATGCTTTATTAACTTTAAAAAAGTATCCCTGGATCTGTCTCAATACAGGCATGAGTTAGAGCATTTTAAATTTGTATCTACTTGCGTGGATGAAACTCAATCATCCCTTATCCATTTGGTCTAATAGAAATCCACTCAGATAAACGAGGGTTGAAATTGAAAATTCGAGTTTCATTTATTTTTTTTTTTTTACCAATTTCTTATTTCACAACACAATCCACAATGGTGCGCGTCCTTAAGAAGCGAGGTAGAGGCGAGGGCAAAAGGTGGTTGTCATTTCCCAAGGACGCCTGCCATGAGCCACACATAAAAGAGAGTGAGCTTGAATCCTCTTCCGGATAAATCCGTTATCCCTGCCAGGGAACCCGTGGGCTGATGAGATTAAAGTAAATCCAGATAAAGGGTGGGCCGGGTATGCCGGGTATGGTGGGATTTGGATTTTTTTTATTTTTGTTTTCCTTTTTCTCGGTTTTCTCAAGAGGGTTGTCGTTTATCGTTGTCGTTGTTGTTGCTTTTACTTTTGCAGATGTCACGTAAAGTTGTTCGTCCTTGCGAAAGAGAGGACGAGATTTGGGCCGGAATTCTGCGATGTTATCTGTATGTGTGTGAGTTAGGTTGTGATTTGCGAGAGTAGGTTGGGATTTTTTTTTTTTTCGAAAAAGAGAAAGTATTTGTAAACAAGGTGGCAGTGTTGCTGTTCTAATTGTTTTGTTAGATACTACTATTTATGTAGTAGCAGGTTTAATGTACCTACATATATGTAGGGTCTTCCAATAGGGAGCACCGAACTTTGACAGTTTGTAGCGGCCATATTGTTGAAGCTACATCTGTCAAATTGGCTGCCACTTATTCAGTCTGTTTTGCCAGATCACCATGGACGGACATGGCGTTCAACAACACGTGCAAATGATAAAATTGTTTTATCAAAATGGGTGTTCTGTTCTAGCGACATTCCGCGCGCTTCCCCCATTTTACAGTCGTCATAATCGTCCTACCGAGAGGACTATTCGCAGGGTGGTGGATAAATTTCAGTCCACTGGTTCAGTGAACGATAAACCAACACCCGTACGTCGACGAAACGCAAGATCTGCTGAAAACATCACCGCTGTCCGTGAGAGTATGCAGCAGAATTCGAGGCAGTCGCTCACAAGAAGTCGGCCTTTCGCAAACCACAACTTGGTGAAATTTGCGTCGTGACTTGGGCCTGCACCCGTATAAAATACAACTGACCCAGAAGCTGAAGGTAGACGACCATAGACAACGACGTGTGTTCGCTGAATGGGCTCTGGAGCAGTTAGAAACTGGCCACAATTACATCGAAAATCATCTTCAGCGATGAGGCCCATTTCTGGATGAATGGGTACGTCAACAAACAAAATTGTCGAATTTAGGACGATACTAATCAACATGAGACCCAAGACCATCCAATGCATCCCGAAAAAGTCACTGTTTGGTGTGGATTTTGGGTTGGCGGCGTCATCGGTCCACATTTCTTTGAGAACGACGTTGGCCAGGCCAATACGGTCAACGGCGAGCGCTATAGGTCGATGATTACTAACTTCTTTTGGCCTAAATTGGATGATATGGACACCGATGACATGGGGTTTCAACAGGACGGCGCTACGTGTCACACAGCTTACGTTACATTGGAAATTCTGCACGAGCGATTCGAGGGCATGGTTATCTCATGTAGGGGTGATAGGAGCTGGCCACCGAGATCGTGCAACTTGATCCCCTTAGACTTTTTCTTGTGGGTTTTCTGAAGTCGCAGGTCTTTGCGAATAAGCCACAAACCACAACGGCACTCAAAGTCAACATAATCTAAGATATGCCATCGGTCAATGGAAAATTGGACATTTCGGATGGGCGCCACCAAGAGAAGCCGCGGCGGACATGTAAACATACATAATGGCATCGATTGGCCTTGCAAACGAATAAAAAATTTCGATGATATCTCACACATACTTTGTTTTATTTAAATTTAAATATGGGATCCACATAATAAAAGACCTTTTACAAAGAAGAGAACAATTTTGAAGATAATAAAAAGAACGCTTTTGACCGCTTTCTGCCCACATTTGATAGGGTCTCACTAAAGAAATTATTCAGCACTGCGAACTGCGTTTGAAAACGAAAAAGAAAATTAGATGCCAACGCAAGCGATTGTCCACACAAAGTGGTAAAGCTTAATGCCATTCTCACAGAGCGATCTGATTTTCACTCTGAATTTCTACATACGGACCACAACAACTTCTTACGGATATTCCTATGTTTTGAAAAGGCTAGAAGCTGATCCTATAAATATGAGAAATTTGAAATATGAATATACGAGTAGGAGCTAAGCTCAAGAATTTATCGTACGCCGTTCTATTAGTGATAACCAATAGCCTTCCGCAATCATTAAACGAAAGCCTTAGGGCATGTCATTTCGAACTTATGCATGATGCTGAACTCGTTTACTTACTGCCGAAAGGATGAAAGATTTCCATAAACATCAAGTGCCCTTGGGCTGAACTTTAATAAGCTAAAAATCGTCACATGGACAGTTGTGATCCTATTTTTGTGGTCAACATTAGAGGACGAGGGAAAGGCTGGGAAATGTCGACAGACGTTGACAAAAAAACAAAAGATTGTATCTGTTTGAAATTGGCTTCGGAGCAGAGTAGTACGCACTACGACCTATGGGATCATTTGTCCCGAAGGTCGACTAATTGCGAAACTTTTAAATGCAGGTTATGCGTTTGATGAAGTCAATAGCCGAGCCTTTGATATGTCCTGATGGGTAAGAGCACTCTGAGGTAGGAACTCCTCCTTAAGTAGAAAAGAACTGCACAGTTACACCTGTGTTTTACGGTTTCGTCATCATCTAAACGCCCTTATATATTTTCTGTTACAGATGAGGATATTTTGAAATTTTTTATTCAGGAAAAAGTGGTCTTTTTCTTTGACCATAATAGCAGTATGTTTACTTTTACCGCCTGCTAAGTAGGTCGTTACCTTAGTGTTAAGAATATCACAGAAAGATTCTACACCTAAAAATAATATGTAACCTCCATGAGAGACGTTTCCTTCTGGTTCAACATCCAATTTATTATTTTCGACGTCATTGTGATCTGGTTCCTGTTAGCGTCTGATCTGGTTACGCTTCTTAGTGTGCAGTGACCAAGATGGTCATGGTTATGAGCACCTCTTCAGTCAACTCGATCCTTAACTATCTGCCTTTCAACTTCGTGCGTTACCTTAGGTAATTTCTCATATACTGCGTGTCTAAGTGAGGTGGATTCGAAGATCCCTCTAGGTGGAGGCCTGCTTTCCATGGGCCAGACATCTTTCTGATCAGACCAAATTCGCCAAACAGCCCGTGTGGTTGTTCTCCACCACACTCCGCCATAGCGGGCGGGATCGTCGATCACGCAAGGAATCCTTCGCGCAAGGCAGCTCTCATCCATTCCTAAGAGTGTCCACGCCTTTGCGCGGACGAGATAGAACCTTGTAATCAATAGCGTTTTAAACACATAAAAACAGCCGTTCCTCTATTGACTCAACACTCAAAAATGCCCCAGTGACATCCCTCTCGTTTCTCTTCATAATGTCGATTTCATCCGCGAGATGTTGGACAAACATATTTTGAAATATTGTGCCACTCATGTTGAAGAAGTCACAAGTCACCCTGTCCAAGACCCCTTTTTAGATGTAGGGTGATGTTCCTTCCGACTTTGATAGGGCAGCGGAAGTTCTCTAAAACAAATTTGGTAGGTATGCTTAGACAAGATATGGCTCCGCAAGCTCGACTCCGTCATAATCAATCTTAGGATCGAGGAGGAGGTCATGAGTATCAATTTGGTGATCTCGGGTCTTCATCACAATTTGCCGCAGAGTGAACATTTGGCCTAAATCGTGCTGATACGATTGTTGACGGCGTTTACATAATATGGCATGCGACGTTTAGCGGGCTTATGTCCCTGTAGTTGGCGCAGCTCCGGAAGTGTCCTTTCTTTAAGACCAAACAAATGGTCCTGAGATTCAATTCACCTGACATGCGTTTCTCTATCCAAATTTTACAAATAAACTGAGACATGACTCTCACAAAATTATTTCCTCCAGTCTTGAAAAGCTCGGAGTCCGGTCGTGGGTTCCGTGGGTTTGTTGTTGTTTTTGTCCCGCTTGAATGGTGTGTCCTGCCTAACAGGGACATTTCCATCGTCTATGGCGTTTAACAGTCGACAGAAGTGATTCTTTCAAATTGTCAGTATCGACAACGTCTATGCTATGATGTTTCCGCGTTCTGTGCGCTACCGTTTTTTTAGAACTGGCAAATCCAACTCCATAGTCTACAAGACCTACGAGTAGAAGTGCAAAAATTTAAACTACTGCTTAGCTGTCAACGATAAGGCAAATTTTGATGACAACATCGTGTAAGGATGACGCGAAATCTCTGGAATCAAAGTCTTGCTTTAATAATACAAAAATTATTAAGTATTAGAGATAAAAATGTACAGAAATCCACGTCCTGTAAAACGGTATAATGTAGGTCCAACCTCATCCAACCGCATAAGCGATAATGTTAACAAAAGTACTTCCACGTAGCCCTACGAGTATCATATTTGTAAGAATTATAGATTTCAATCCTTAAAACAGAAGTTTCTACTCCGTACTGTTTAGAAATAAAAATACTCCCACAGTCACACACGGCAACTCCGTCCCTCTCATACACCTCACAGAGGTAAACAAAAACTCCTTGCTTTTGTTTTGTTTTTCCTTTCTGTCTGTCTCCCGCTTTACTAACAACAAGGATTTTGTACAAAATTGTTGTTGCTTGATGTGTACACACACTTGTAGACGGCAAACAATATTTCAATCCAACAAAACAAAAACAGACGCAAAAAAAAAGGATATTCCTACACGTGCTTTTTCCATCGACATGCTCGGCTCTCTCAGCTGTTTCCGAGTTCAATTGAGAGTTGAGTGAAAAATAAATTCAATTGAGTTTTAGCCGGCGTGAAAGGACTATAAGGACTCAGCCAGGTATACAAACTACGAGAAAAAAAAACCGACAACAACGACTCTTAAATCACACAAGTGGCATGGGTCAGGCGGCGGCAGCGGCCAATAAAAGGTTTAAACCTGACGACATCCTTTCGGAAAAGGGAATTGAAACCATAAACTGGTTCCGTTCTTTCGATGGAGCAGAAGGGGATAACAGAAAAAAAAAACTCCTCCTTAGTGCTTAAGTGTAAGGATAACTGTGAAAGGATTTAGATGGAATAGAACTTTGTTTGATGGATTTTCCATCTATCCTCTCTACGTGTGTGGTGGTGGTATGTGTATGCTTTAGTGTTTTATCCCTGTGGCGAAGGACTATGCACAGGATAATGATCTACACCCACAGTAATGATATCAAATTTCCATTTCTTCCTTCGACAAATTGCAACAGCATTTGGGTACGGGAGACTATGTTAGTCAAGTCCGAAAGGATACTAAACTTTGAATTAAAGGTACTGTTTCTTTTTTTTTGCCTAAGGTACGAGTGCTATATGTACATACCTATATCCTGTCTGAAACGGAAAGTTCAAAAGGGACACAATTTATAGGGTATGTATCTCTTTAAATGGATTTACCTACGAAGTAAAGTACATATCTATGTGCTCAAAATGACGACAAGTACGAGAAACGAGTACAAGATACGAGTACGTATACAAGCAGTCAAGCCAAAATGAGTCCTTATATCCTGCGTAGGATAATTGCTTTGTACGACTCTGATGAGCATCCCTGTTTGTATGTACATATATATGAGTACGTTTTCTGGGATAAAGGATAAAGGATAAGGGAATTTAAGAGCTCATACCCTCTCTCTATGAGTCGCTCATTCAGTCTCTGTATAGTTAATCCATTCACAAAGTTATGGGTAATGCACAAAGCGGTTTGTTGAACTCTGTTAAGGATTTAACGGTAATGACATAACAAGGAACCAACGTTGTTTCTATAATTCCCAAGGATTAGCGAGAGCGCCACATCCACATCCGATCTACCCAATTTGATTGACTATAAGCAGGATGTAAGTGGATTCACTTATATCCTTTTACTCGATGTGTACGTTCGTACCTACATGTACGAATATGTGTTGGAGGTTGAGTTGGGTTTATGAGGATACTGGGAGTTGCGTTCCTGTGCTATGAAACAATGAAAACGGAAAATTATAATTCAGTTGGACCGATTGCCTTGGCCCCGTTGATGATGATAACATTTGTGTACTCCATTTGTTCAAGGGAGTTTTTCAACTAGGGCTAGTTGAACTAAAGGCAGTCCATACCACGATTACGTGTTGATATCCCAATCCTCGTTATGGATTTCGTTTTGGGGGTAACCAAGTTTTTGGTCATGTTGTAGAGTTTTTTCTGTGGTCATCGAGGGGCTTTATCCAACTCTTCTACTTCACTCTTTCCATTCTCTTAGTCCACCTCGAATTAATCCTTGTGTGTGCTACGAGTACAATAATGTGCGTCCTGTACCCTCTCCCAGTGTTTCCCGCTTGGTGAATCGATTTTGGGATTAAATTTGAACTTTTATTTCATTTATTCATTATTACGCGCAGATTATTATTGTGATCATTATAATGCCGGCGTTCGCTCATCCTTTATCCTTTTTATACATTGCATACATATTTGCCTACGTACAGGCACTGACGCTGCTTGGTATCAGCTCAACTCAGAGTCAGAGGAGTGATTCTGATTTGGATTTCAGGGATGACAGCATGATGCTAAAGCTGACGCATAATACTCGTATAACTGGCATTCATGTACAGCCACAATAATTGCTATGCCTGTGTGTGTATGCTGGATTATAGGGGGTAGCAGATAAATGAATTATTATATCAAATCTTTCTCTGATCCGCTTGCGATATCCCCTTGACTGATATCCCTTCGGTCGAAATCAACATCCTCAAGAGAGGATAAACAGAAATACGCACGACCGATTGTTGTGATTTTGTTCTTACTGTGTTGTGTTCATGTTTATTGTTTCGGTTTTAGTCTCATGTTCTTGTTTTTGTTTTCTCTATTTTAATTTTTTTTTTTTTTTTTAAGGAAGTTAATGGACGATGGGCTCGGTGGCACTTAAATTGCCCATATCCATATGTACATACGCACATGCATAGGTACTCGTGCAAAGATTCCTGATTTGCTGGTGACTATCACTCAAAGGGGATAGAATCCAGTTTTGTATTATAATTTCCCTTTTTAATCCGTTTAAACCCGTAATTGTGTATGTTTGGATGTATTAGTGTTGCCCTGAATAGACAGAGATTTGATTAATTACGTTAAGATGTACTTGGGTTCGGGGAGAAATTTTATTCCTGAAATGGATTAGAGCCACGGATATATGTATAGGGAAATTGATTTTCAGACAGACAGGCGGTTGGTTATGATATTAATTAATCAGGTCCTTTAAGAACGATATGTGGAAGTTTTCTAATAAAAGAAAATTCAAAAGGGATTTTGATTAAAGTTGGTTTTCGTCGAAGCAGTTACAGTATAGGTACGACTATGTATATACATATACCTACTTGCTGACCAATGACTCATTCCTAGGGTTCCTAGAGTCGACAATTGATGCTCGGATACAATAAAATGTGGATGTCCCTTGTCGTCCATTCTGCGTAGGTAATGGGTTTTAGTAGTTGTTGGCTACGGAAAATATCTTCAATTCTACATATGTAGAACCGATCTAGCAAGAGGTCATAAAATGGGGGATAAAGTTCCACAATGGTCTGCTCTTGGGCCACTACTGTATAACAAGTAATAAAATGGAATTCTCATCTTGGCATTCCCCTTATGAATATTGAAAGTCCATTCGATTGGAACTGAGTAAACTAAGGCGATGCACACTAATCGAAAAGACAAGAAATACTCTCGAAACCATGAGCTATAGCGATGACAAAGCAACTGCCTTATAGGTATTGCCTTTCAAAAAGGTTTTGATAAACCTATTGAAAAGTGTTCACATAAACAATAACATACGCCGCTCAAAGATACAAGGTCCGAAATACACGAAAAGGCCTTAAGTAAGCTGACCAGATGACCAGATAAGATGACCAAGGGGTCATCCTTAAATCTCTTATTTAGATACCACCGTTCATTTCCAACTTAAGGGTCCCTCTTTCTACATTGTATACATTCGTGTCAATGTCAATAGTCTAACTGGTAATCTAGTAGACATAGCAAATATTTTTGGTAGGAAAAGTTGTATCTTATCGAAGGTTTATAGTACTAAGAATGCGGTCTTTAATTAAGGATAATTGAATATTCACAATCAATTTTCAATCTCATCTTCATGCAAGCAACACTTCAAAACATAGTCGGACATCTGTATAAGTGGTTTACTTACAACAATATCCTCGACTGCTCCGAAGAACATCGTGCACCTGATTCAAGTTGGTATATTCGGGAAACTTTAAGCAAAAAGATTAGCAGGAGATTCAGAGAATCATCCCAGGTGGACGTGCATTATTCCATCGTACTTGGCACTAGGAACATCTATGTAGATGTGAGGAATTGATTAATCCTCACCACAGCTTTGCTATTAAATGTACGGGATCTTGGACCACGTTACAGAAGTACAAAACTGGGTTAGAAATGGCTCATAGCAGGGGATTTGGAACATTTTCTGACTCATCTAAAACCAATAAACTACGTGGCGGAGTCAATAAGTGTCGCTGTTACGAAGGAAAACGCAAACTAGCGTTTTTCCTATTTTTATTTTTGTTATTTTTCAACGCAATCTCCCTTTAAGACGATAAAAAGTCCCAGGGAGTCAGATCGGGGAAGTATGGTGGACGCGATAGCAATTCCTACCGTAATTCATGCCGCTGCCATTTCGGAAGAGTGAGCTGATGCATTTTCGTGGTTGAACAGAACTCTTTTCTTTGCTAAGTGAGGCCATGTCTCTGTCAATTTCCTATTAAATCTGTATCATAATCACTGCAGTGTTATCCTGTGATTGTGATTCCTCTTTTCAAAAAGTTCATGAGGATTGTTCGCTTTGAATCATACAAAATCGTAGATATGACCCTTCCAGCCAACGAGACCATCGATGCTTTCTTCGAAGCAGATTCGCCTGGTCTCTGGCCTGTAGTAATGGGCCAAGGATTCCTGAACGGTGACAACTCGATTCCAATACCTTTGCGTATTTCGCATAAACGGCTCCAAACACTGCTTCGAAGTTGACACGGATGGCAGCATTAGATGATCATGCCAATTTTCCACAGCAACGTCAGTCCAAGCACTGGAAGCCTTAATGAGCAAATCAAAGTTGATGAAGCAGTGCCGCATATGAGACTGAAGATGAACGCGCATTATGCATGTGCTGGGTTCAAGAACACAGGGATATTACAGGCAAATACGAACTTGCCAAATAGACAAGACTTTTGCGTTCATATCGTTCTCCAACTGAAGATAAGTCCAATTCGATTGTAAATAGAATATGGAATCATTGCGACCCGAGTTAAATTTTTAAACTTATCTCACCTAAACTTGAATGGACAAGCAGAGAGAAGAACATACGATGAATGCCCATTGACATTGTTTATTAGTGAGAATATATGTAAAAATCTGCAGGGACAAAACATAGGAAACTTGTTGCTTATTACATGTGTAACTGTATACTAGTGCGGTAGCACCAGCAACCCTTTAATAGAAAATATTAGGCGGGAATTTCTACAGCTGAATACGATTGTCAACGACTACATCGGTTTATAGGTTGAAGTTTGTAGCTCACCTAGTTTGCCATGGTGTTAATTTTTTTTTACTAGCAGCCTGCACGCAGACCCAATTCGTCTGCTATTAAAGCTACTAGTTGGCTACCAGTTCGCCCTTTCGTGTACAGACACACTAACCCATATAAACCCCACTAGGTCAGGAATGGCTTTAGACGACCGGATTTGGCAGTATTGTGTTTGAACAAGCCTATCTCGATGATAATGCCCGCCTGGTTTTCCGTCTTACATGTGATCGTTAGCAGAGAAATTATGAACATCAATGTTAAAACTTTGGCTACAGAGTTCTTCGGGTCATAATTATGACGGATGAATGAATGAAGGCATATGCAAAATAATAATGCTAACCTATTTTCAAGTCAGGAATCTTTTAAGTTTACTGGTACTCAGGTCAACAACATTTCTGATTCCTATATTTTCGTGGCGCAAATATCCCAGTTGTGATGTCATTTGGGAGCAGACGTTGTTATGAGTATGGCTGCTCTTATTTAATTTTCGTTGGTTTTTGTGTGGTCTATCATACAATCAAGTCCGCCTAAGGTGCATTCATCATTGGATGCTGGTATGGTATATGAGATGACTTCTCATGTATTTCCTCACGAACCCAGCTTCAACAAAGAGACTTCTAATTTACATATTTTGGAGATACCAGTCCGCAAATGGGTGGCGAAATTAGTGAACAAAAAAGCCACGAGCCTTACGAAGTAAAACCGCGAAATAATGTTCAATAGGACAGGATCAATGTATACCATATATTGTATCATGCGTGGCAAGTTCCAATTTTGCATTAGTACAAGATGCTCTGGCTGACGATTGATTAGGAAACTGCTGAGTGTCCTATAACTTGGATTAGGCCAGCAGCACAACATCAGCCTCACTCATGTAGGCTAAAATGGCAATGGCATGCCCGACCGGTAGCATAATACCGGCCTACGCTTTCATAGGGATCATAACTCTATAGGGAAGAGATTAAAAAGATGCGAAGAATCAACTACTGGCCTCGGAAAAAAATGAACACACGTTTAAAGGACAACGACCTTCGGACCTGCACTTGGATTTATCGGGCCGGCAGAGAAATTCGCAGAGGCCCTTGTGTGCTATTACGCAGATATCACCACCATCCAGGTAGTGCGATGGCATATAATGATATAAGCAGGATGAAATCTGGATACATACTATGGGTATAGTTATGAGGAAAAAAAACAGCGATTATTCGGATGCGGATTTACCATGCGGCAGACTTAGGTAAAAAGTATTGAGCTTCCAACACGAGAGCGCGTGTCCAATGACAATCCGCATCAAGGATAAATTCACTTACATAAGCCTATTATGCGCCCATGCATCTACGGGACACAAGGATGACGCCACCAAAAAATTCTTCAACCAGCTCCTCGACAAGATACTCGTACATATATGAGTAGTGTCCGAGGTATGACGTTAAAATCACCTAGTACGACAGGATAGTAAAGGAGGATATCTTTTTTAACACAGGTGGTAAGCATAACTTACGCGACACCACGTCTGGCAACAGAAATAAGCTTACTAATTTTTCGGCGGGACAAAATATCACTATTACAAGCACACCCGTGCTTCATAGAAATCGCCAGTAGCATTTCGCCCCATCAAACCTTTGACGTTAACACTCGTTTCACTATCAATGCTCATCAATATACTCTCAAGCCCACTTTCGGACGTACTCTAAAATATAGTATTGGGTTTACAAGTAAGTTTCCAGCGTTTGTCAGAGATGGCGCCACCAGTGGATCCCGGGCAGAAATGTCAGACCCCATGTGTTTTATTTGTAGGTTTTGTATCTGTCAACAAATTTGCAGCGTTATATTTGAGCAGTTCTATCGGTGTCGTACATTTTATCGAGCAAAATCGTGGCAAGTTTCCAGCCAAATAAGCGTCATTTGCGGGAAGCGCTGTTTTTATTCTTTAATATGAAGAAAAGTGCGGCTGAGGCCTATCGTTTGCTTTCGGAAACTTATGGGGCGGAATGTATTGGTGAATCGACGTGCCGCGAGTGGTTCAAAAGGTTCAAAAGTGGTGATTTTGCAATTGAAGACAAAGGTCGCCCCGGAAAGCCGAAAAGTTTTGAAGACGAGGAATTGGACGCTTTACTGGATGAGGATCCCTGTCAGATTCAAGAAGAACTTGCTGCATCATTGGGCGTCACGCAACAAGCCGTTTCCCTGAGCCTAAAAGCACTGGGATTCATTCAAAAGGTTGGAAACTGGGTGCCGTACGAATTGAAGCCAAGAGACGTCGAATGGCGATTTTGTATGTCCGAAATGTTACTGCAGCGGTATAAAAATAAATCATTTTTGCATCGTATTGCCACTGATGATGAGAAATGGATTTATTATGATAATCCTAAACGCAGAAAATCGTATACAAAGCCCGGCGAGCCCGCCCAATCGACGCCGAAACGAAATATTCACGTGAATAAGGTCATGCTCTGCATATGGTGGGATCAAAAGGGTGTCGTATACTACGAACTGCTTCCGAGTGGTGAAACCATCAAAGGACCATTATGTCGAACCCAACTAATACGTTTGAAGCGGGCATTAAAAGAAAAACGGCCAGAATATGAGGCCAGCCATGAGTCCGTCATTTTTCATCACGACAACGCTCGGCCACATGTTGCGGTTTCGGTGAAAAACTATTTGGAAGATAGTGGATGAGAAATTCTGCCTCGCCCGCCTTACAGTCCAGACTTGGCACCATCTGACTACTACTTGTTTCATTCGATGCAGAACGCTCTTACGGGAATACGCTTCAGCTCAGTAGACGAAATCAAAAATTGGCTCGATACGTTCTTGGGCTCGAAAGACGAGCAATTTTTTTGGTCCGGAATTCATAAATTGCCAGAAAGATGGGGGAAAGTTGTAGCTTCCGATGGACGATACTTTGAATAAAGCATTGTAACTATGTTTTCATAATAAAACTTCAAATTTTGGAAAAAAACGCTGGAAACTTACTTGTAGACCCAATAATTCGTTCCTAAACCGTATAACTCGCTTGTGGAATGCTCTGCCGAGCTCTCTACCACCAACCGATATTTAAAAATAACATCGGTATTTCTCTTCTTTCCTCCCTAATTTTCCTCTGCCCCGGATGCGAGTAAACATTTTAAGACTATTAATAATCCCTTGAATGCGCGCTGATAAAATAAAATATAAGAAACATGGTTTCCCCATCTCAATATATACCAAGGGACACGGCGGTCACCGGATCCAGAACATCGGCTTCTCCAGAAGAAGAAAAAAGAGTGACAGAAGCGCGCGATCGAAGATATTAAGAGATTATATTCCAGGAATAACGTACGGAAGATTTATCGAAGAATATGTCTAGGCAAGACAACCCATACAGATGCCTGTAGAGATGAAGAAGGAAACGTTGTAGTAGTTGTAGTAGAGTCACAATTCTACAGATTGTGTAATGACTCAAAATCCCGCCATCAGGCATAATCGACCATTCAAGACATGATGATAGGCAAAGCTTCCCTCCACCTGACCAAAACGAAGTAAGGATAGCAATATCTAACTTGAAATCCGAGAAAGCAGCTGGAGCTGACGGCTTACCGGCAGAGGTGTTCAAAGCTGCTGGAAATGACTTTGTGAAGAGAATGCACCAACCTATTTCACAGATCTAGCCAGAAGAGTGTATGCCTGATGAGTGGAGTCTAAGCATCGTTTGTCCGATCCATAAAAAAGGAGACCCCCTCAACTGCGCCAACTATAGAGATATTGGTCTCCACAACATCACGTACAGGATCTCATCTGCCATATTGTGTGAATGTCTGAAACGACGTCCACTGATTGGTCCGATTAGTGCGGTTTCAAAACAGGAAAGTCGTCAATCGATCAAATCTCCGCATTGCGGAAGATTCTGGAAAAAAACTCAAGAGACGAGCTATATAGAGCCATGTCTTGCCAAACTCATCCGTCTGTGTAGAATGACGACGGAGAACGTTCGCTGTTCCGTCAAGTGTCAGTAAGGACTTAACCAAGACCTTTTATGTCAAAAAGGTTTTAGACAACAAGAAGGGCTACACAAAATCGACGAATTTCGACGTAGTAAAGGACTTTGTCTACCTTGGCTCTGCTACAAATTCTGTCAACAACATCTCAGCAGAAATAAAACGAGGAATCACTTCTCAATAGCTGTTTCTTTGGACTAAGAAGACAACTGAGAAGTCAGACCCAGTCCCGAAAAACTTGGGAGACTGCATATAAGACCCTGATAATCCTAGTCCTACTTTATAGCGCTGATCGAAAGCGGATGATGATATCCTCAGTCGTTTCGAGAGAAAACTCCTTCGAAAAATATTCTGTCCCGATTGCCTTGACGGGCTTTGGAGGAGAAGATTCAACGATGAACTCAACGATTTGTACAGCGGCATCTAAGAAGTCAGAAAACTCCGCATCAGTCGCCTGAGATGGCTGAGACATGTAGAGCAAATGGACACCAATGCCCCGATCCGCAGAGTCTTTGAATTTAACCCGGAGAGACAATGCAATAGAAGAAGACATCAACTTAGATGGGGCGCACAAGTAATAGGTGACCTCAACCGACTTGGAGTCCGCAACTGGAGGCCGTTAGCTAAAGACCTGATTAACTAGAGGCGCTTATTAGTTGAGGGCCAGGTTCACTCCGAATTGTAGCCCCATCTATGTAAGTAAGTACAATACATGATGTCCTGTGACCGTACATCATCGGTAGTGCCTTACCGGCTATGATTGTCTCTTTTAAGCAATATCTGACTGATTGTATCACTGTTGAACTTAGTGTAGGACAAAAGCAAAAGTACAAGTTGCGGAGATTCCATGTATCGAGCTCTTCATTTCGTATTACGTATTACTCGTAGTCTAGGTTTCGAAAATCGCAGAGAACTTTTGCCACACGGTTTCCTGAAACAGTTTTCCAAACAGCTACTCATGGCGTCTTATGTGTTTTCGAGTATAGGACACTCAATCTGTTGCAGAGTGCTATTTTCGGACATGTGCTGTCTCATGCCTTACCTTACAGTGATATAAAGCAGGATAACTTTGGATAATATTGAAAATTTAGCTGGACATCAAGAGCTACTCGTAAAGAGCTAATTCCTTATAGTTGCCTCATTATAAATAGAGTCATCAGGTCGGCACTTGTTGTGACCATAAATGTTGAACTTTTGTTGGTACTTTACTAAAGTCCTTCATATCCAGCTTTCGATATTACTGTCCCAACCTCTCTAGCGTTTGACTATCCTGAGCACTCATTCTCAATGGAATTGAGACAAAATTTCACTTATAGAAGGTGAAGGAAGCGTATCGCAGTACTGAGCATTTAATCAATGATTCGGTATACAATCAGCCATAAACCACCAAGTATGAATTAGTGTTAAATTTTGACTTTGAATCTGTTGTGGTAAAACTTTTGTTGTTACTGAAAACAGACTTCTTGATGGTGTAGTTATTCAGACCACGATTAACCCGAATTACTATAGAACTCAAAGAGCACCATCAACTCGCAAATGGCATTCCTCGAATCCAACAGGAAACCACCATCCCACGAGTGGAAAAAGAACCCTTGACTCTGAATCGAATCACTGTTTCACAACAATTCACTCTGCACTTGTTCTTTCTGGTGTATCTTTTGCCCCGTCAACATGGAACAGCAAAAAAAAAAACGTTCCCCCCTTTTCACACAGCCAAGACAACAACCAACCTCCCACACAAAAGTGTTTATGTACATTCCATCGGTCCTGTCAACAAATTGTCGGTTTGCCAGAGAGTTTGAGTGTGCAAAACGCCCCATCCATCGCCTCCACCTCTCATCGTACAAGAACTACCAACAATTAGCCACCTGTTGCTGCTGCGTTAGGATATACTATCACGGGTACTACTACACAAAAGCACACTCTCTCAAGTGTATAGCTTGTACTTGCGGAATATTTCGCCGGAAGTACTACTCGTTATCGTTGGCGCGGTGGGAAAATTCTATTCAAACGAACGAGAGACACAGAGGATGGCGCGGCGTTGAGCTGTTTTCGGTACGACCGACGACGATGAGGTGATTCCTGTTGCTTTTTGTACTAGACTCCGATGTTGATATCCCCGTTTTGTTGGAGTAGACAGTGGAACATGGTTTACAATGCAAATTTTGTTGTTGTATTACAAGAGTTCTTTTTTTTATGATTTTATGTCTAACAGACATGGTAGAGGTTATGTTGAATCAATGTTATGCAGTTTAGTTTCGTTTAACCGTTGACTCGGAGGAAAACATTGTTCGAAGGTACTCAAACCTGAGGTCGTGGTTGGCTTCAATTATGCTCATACTTGGAGAGGTTGGGTTGATTTTGGCTGATGAAAATAGAAAAGTGCCAATAATAGGTCAGGGGTTTTGTAGTCTGAAGTGTTACACGCAACAGTTTTAAGAATTAACGGAAGGAGGACATTGTAATGTCAATAAGCAAGGTCTTCCACTAAGAGAGATTTTAGGAAGTTATGCTGGTCAGCAATCGTTTTAAAGTTTTGAAGCTGCCGGTGAGAACTGTCGGATGAGCCGGCTTGCTACGATATTCACTTTGCATTCAGTGTCAAAAGGTCTAAGATCTTTAAACAATTTCGACAATGGTAGCTCGTACTTTTCGGGTTCCATTTACAACTCAAGCTTGCGTTGAAGAGGATGTATTTTAATGTCCACCATGACGTGTGGTTTATATCTTTGTCTCTCCATCCACCCTTGTTTGCCTTGACATTTTGTACCCAGAGTTTTGGCCGATTGCGAAGAACTAGAACGTTTTGCTGTTTTTCTTGTATGAGGTGTTCTGTCGGATATAAAGCCGAGACAAAATACGTAGTAGCCTACAATCTAACCACTATACCACAGCGACCATATTCTTTGAAATATGGTCGTAATATACAATATTTTGTGGGCATGCAAGGCAGGCCAAGGCGGTCCTCTGTTAGGGAATAATAGTGTACTCTTTTCTCAACTGACTTCGTCACACTTATGCAGATGATATTTTCGCTGTTCTCGGTCGGATTTTATCTAGTGACTATTTACCTTATAGCACAGGAGAACCCTTCAAGGCATGTTCTTTTGTGTTCTCAAAACAGGCATTGTTGCTTTTGCGAAAAAAGCCACTATGTCAATAGATTCACAAAGTCGAACACCTTGCGCTGCTCATTCGCAACAACTATTCTTAGATATTTAAAGCAGAAACACTAAAGATTCAACAGCTGTCTATGAATATGCAATGCCGGCTTTTCCTCTTATGGACTGGTTTTGGTCATTCTTGGACCGATAAACGTCCAAGTGAATTAATTCCAAGATAGTGAAATATTGGCTAAAGTGTTTCATAAAAAAAAATGTAATGTTCTCCCGTTGTCAGTTTTCAAATTTTGTGCAGAGTGCGAGGGGCCCTATGTTATCTTTTGCCGACTCCGAATGACGGAAGAGTAGGAGACTTTTTCTTAGATTTCAAATTTGGGGGATTACCATTGCGCGGCGAAAGGATGATGACATCTGAAAAACCTCGGTGTTGGCGCTGAGACTTTAACCCAGACCCTCTTGCGTAGTAGTTAACAAACTTAACCACTGCACCAAGCCACCATGCTTACATATGAGATTTGAGTACGTAGGTCCCCCATTTGCGGATTGAGTCCTAAAGAATAGGATTATTAGAATGAGAATTATGATAGTGTTCAGTATAAGCCGGTCTAGGCCTTAGTCCAGATCCTTACCACTGTAAGGCTGCCTAGATCTCTGGTAGACCGATTGCGGTCACAATCAACGACTAACTTTTAACGAACCCGATCATAGGTAGCGTGGCTCTTCAGGATGAAGATTTATTGTACGAATGCCATCGACTTCTCTAAATTGTCAGCGATACTTTTCTTTTCTTTAGGTTATGAAGCTTATATCATTCCCAATTGATTAACAAGCTTCACAACCACGGAACGCCCTTTCTTGCTTTCAATTGTATCTCAGGATGCTTAGCCAGAGCTATAAGGATGCTCGTAGATTTCTCCTTCACATGAGATATGCTTGAAAGGGAAACTGTTTTTTTAGAGCCATCAGTTGTAAGAGTTATGATAACACTGTAGCGTGTCATGGCTCAAAATATTGTAGAGTTGAAATGAAATAGACGATCGCTTAAGCTGCAAATGTAACGTCCATGTAGAATTGCAATGACCTGCTCGGAAATACTAATAATTTAGAATAGAGACCGTAAAGGAAGTTGCCCAAATCATATTGAAAATTGACTCTACAGTCGGGAAGCAATTCGAATCGAATTCAACTAGGATACATCCCTAGCTTTGATAGTATAAAGAGCTGCAGATTATTATTACAAAAGAAAAATTAAAACTAAAACTGTGTCCTCCCCAACTAAATGATGAATTTTCCATTCGTTTCCTTTAAGGTCACATACTCGTATATGTGAATTCACCTTCCTTTTAGTAAATCCATAGTCCTTTTCAACTTTCACCTTTAACGCTACACAATTCCGATCTTCAACTGTTCTCTGGCTTAGTTTCAGTGTGGCATTGCATCATTTCATTCTACCGAAACAAAAACAAACAAAACCATCATAGAATCTCTTCCGAAGCGAATACGTGTACGATTATCACAACGACAAGCGTCCCCCAAATTGCAACCAGTTGAATGCGGTAATGGTGTCAGCACAACACAGCACAGTGCCAAAACTCAATTTGTTCCCCTATATTGTGCAATCAACAAAATCCTACTCTACCCTCTAACTGTGACCCCTCGACTCATATGCCACGACTTACTTAAACTTGAGCCTCTACACAACAGACTTCTCCCTCTATGCATTCATCTAGAAGCAGTACCATTGCTAGAGTTTCTGATATGTCCTCCTGGTTTCGGTCTGTCTCTACCTCTACCCACTGCACATCATTATCACATATCCGAAAGTAAATCCCCCATTGAATCTGGGATTCCAGTGCGACGAAAAATCCTCTCCTTCTTCAAATAAATACAAAGCCCAGTCTCGGGCCTCCTCGAGCCTCGACAATCGGTAGCAGCCACATATGCTACAAAAGACTAACTACACACAGACACACTATATCGATACTCACACCCCCTACGCATACACGCATTTAACCCTTTGGAACGTATACAGAGCTCTCTCAAGCTTGAGGAACACCCGTGTATAGAGAATCATATGAGTATATGGTACACAGGAATATTTCAGAAACATGGATTGAAGTAATAACCGAGCACAGTTGCCACTTGAGTGCCTCCGATGCTCCTAGAAATTTAATCCGTTTATAATACGCACGTTTATATGCAAAGCATCCTGCAAATCCCTGAAACCTTTCCAGGGTTTCGGGATCGAACCATACAGAGTACCGACACACACTTTACGTAGACACATAGTGAGCTCTATGGATCTGGATCTGCTCGTACTACTCGTTCAACCATTGCATATGGTTTTTTGAAAGTGGGAGGCACATGGTATTGAATCACCTCTATTATGGAACAAATCCTAGGGCCACGACTTAACCCTCTAGAGAGTAAGAGACTAAGTGTGTACTTGTGTGTGTTTGTTTTCACAAACTCTAACTCAGTACTGTGCTCCTTATGTCTCTTTATCATCTCGCAATATGGGTTTTGTATGGCGCTTAACGCTTAAGACTGCTCTGAGGCAATCCTCAAAAAAGCATACAGTACCCAATATATATGTACATACTCGGAAAACCCCCCCACATCTTCCCGGTCCAAACCAAGGCACCAGCTATCGAATATACGAATGTACCAATGCACCAATGTGGCCATGTGTCGAAGTGCCAATGTGCCGATGTGTCGATTGTACCGATGTGTCTCCTCTTGTGTTAATTTTCGAAAATCGTTTCTAACCTTCAAAATATCAATGGATACTATGCATTTGCATTTGTATTTTGAATACAGCTACACATATGTAGTCCTTTTCTAGATACATCTATCCCGGATTACTCGAGACCTATTACATGTGAATGCAAACATATCCTTAAGCGTCATTCAATACCAGTACCAGGGCCATAGTCAGGATACACTATCGAGCAGCAACAGGGCGGCCGAGGTCGGCAGCATAATACAAAAATACAAAAAAAAAGAAAAAAAAAAAAAAACCCGACGCCCCTGCAATTCCAAAATCATAACGAATCCTGGTGAAGCCTTCGAATTGGGTGGCGATTATACCGACCTGCAGTGTGGAAACCTGCCTAGGATAGGGAATGTCACACAGATTGAGGTGGGCTCTTTAGGATTTTTTGCCTCTATTCGTACTATTTGGCAGCGAGAGAGTTCGTAGAGGACCAACTTTTGTCGACAGGATATACGAGTTCTCATATCTACACCCATTTGGATTCAGATTCAGATTCAGATACGGAGGGACGTGAGGATAAAATGAAAACTGGAGTATTGGAAGAAGTAGGTGCAACAATCCTTCTGCCATAAGCTTAATCTACAAACAAATGCAACCATTGAATGTATGTCAACGTGTGTTGCGAAATCCACATTTCGAATCCGTGAGCTCGTATTCCTATCCTATAGATACATCTATAGGAGGATGCTGACGATGGGGTAGGGTAGAACTGCAAATGATTTTGGATTGGGAGAAGATGTGTGATAAAAGCGCTGCCATTCGAGAGCCAAACTACTGCTCTTCATGGTAACCTTATTCTGTCTGTGTCTGTCTCGTCGGCATTCGATGTGAATGCGCTATGAAGATGACGTAGGTGAAGGGTGGGTGATGTTGGAGGTCGAATGCGGCAAATCCTTAATCCGTTGGATTTCAATACAAAACTCTTCACCCGTGCGATTTTGCACTGTGAGTGAGATTGGATGTGTGTGCTTTTTGTAGATTTACACTTTGACAGTGGTGTACAGACAAACGCGCAGTTGGTGGCAAGGATTTCCAACAAATACGAATGGAGATACTCCTATGCATGTGTGTTTTATGATGGATCCCAGAAGGAATTTCTAAAACAATTGTCATAAAATTCAAAATCGGAATGGGATGATTCCTAAGGTCAGGGGTAGATTTAGCTGAGGAAGTTAAGATAAATGTGCTTTTTCAGTGAACAAGTGCTTAGGAGTGGCATTCAACAAAGTCTAAATGGATGTTGTTCTGTGTAAACAAAGGGGTTGGTGTGATAAAAATTTGTTTAACGCAAATTTTTTCTTTGGCTCAAGACGAGACAGTGGCCCATTTAATTCTTTAAGATCATCCTAGATAGTCGTGAACTGGTGTTTGAATCATAAGTAATATATACTGGTGGTGCAAAAGTCATAATCTTAGCGGAAGATCCTATAATTTTTGCAAATGGCGGCAAATGTCAATTCTACTTTGACATTTATGAAGTAAACAGATACAAAATACACGTCAACAAGCCATGAATCGCTGTACTCCTAAAGAACGCAGAATAATTGTTACGATTCTTTTGCGGAATAATTCGTCGATGGTGTTGGCGCAGCGTGAATTACGGCGCAGATTTCCCGGTCGTCCGACACCAACTGGGTAAACACTACGACGTTTATCCGCTCAGCTAGAAGAGTCTGGGACAAAACGAGATGCTGGCAAGTCTGGCCGGTCCCCGGAGCTAAGAATATCGCAGCTGTGGTTGAAGATATCGCAGAGGACCCCGGAGTATCGTCCAGATAATGTGCCACGCAACTGAACATCAATCGGCGGCCTTTGCAGAAAAGTTTGGTGAAAGACTGTAAGATGTTTCCTTACAAAGTGCAGGCAGTGCATCAACTGTTGGCTGTTAACTGCAAAGCGCGTGTAACCTACCTTCAAGCCATCCTGAATCGCGATCATGAGAGAAACAACATTTCATCGAAAATCATCATTAGGGTCGAGGACCATTTCCATCTCTGTGGATATGTGAATAAGCAAAAATATCGCTTCTGGGGCACCGAAAATCCGCATATAATCCGTGAAGAGCCATTACACCCACTTAAATTTCTTGCCTGGTGTCCTGTTTACGGTGGAGGCATCACCGGGCCTTATTTTTTCGAAAACGCTGCGGTCTAAATGACTGCTGTGGATCGGGAGGGCTACAGGGCCATGGTTCCAACAGGATGGAGCAACGGCGCGAGCCACAACCTAAATTCTGAGGGCTGCATTTCCGGGTCGCCTAATCTCTCGTTTGGCGATTTGCACTGATTTAACCGTTCCAGACTTATTTTTGTGGGTTTTTTTTGAAGTCACGAGTCTATTAGTAAACAAGCTTCAGACTCTTGAAGCCCTCAAAGAGAATATCCATCAAGAATGCGAGGACCTAGCGCCGGAAGTTCTGGCAAGAGTGATGGAAAATGCCACAAATCGGGCCCGAATGGTCATCAATTCCGGCGGCGGCCACTTAGCCGATATTATTTTCTCGACTTAATGCAAAAAAAATTTAAGACATCAAGTTAACATAATTCAAAAGCAGAACCAACGTTTTTCACTCATAAAAAAAATTACACCTGATGAAATTGTCACATCGGGTGACAAAATTTTGCCCCACCTGGTAATAACGCGGGTAATGACCCAGTTGAAAACAATTTTTCCGCAATCGCTGATTAATTGTGATCCAATGAATATGCTAAATAGGAGCAGACATTCCTTCAAAATTAAGCAAGAGTAAATCATTACGGCGGCACATGTAAGTACGAGGATTCCCTGCAAGAAACCGATTCAGAAACACCACCACGGTGGTGGTAAGATCCATACTTACATGCAATAAACAAGTAAACGGTTTACGGAAAATTAGCGACAGTTCAAAGAACGCCTTCCATAGCCTTTACAAGCGCGCTTCGTACCGCCCCTACGGCAGCATTGGATACATTTCTGCACCTAACACCGCTTGACTTACAAGTTAAAAAACTTGCAGGCAACAGTGCGTTATGACTCAATAATCTGGATTACTTCCAGAGTAGTAGTTACGGACATGACACGGTCCTAGTGGAGCTACTGCCAGCCAATCCATTTCCAACAGATGAAATTCCTTTCTTGGTCGACTTAGACATCCCGTATGATATGATATATCCGGAGATAGAGAAAAAAATGCTCTAATCAGGTCAAATGAAATTGCAATTTTCACAGATGGCTCGAAAACAGAGGAAGGAACAGGTTCTGGTATCTTCTGTCTATAAGACTACTCGACGCAAACAGTGTCTTCCAATCAGAAGTTCTAGCTGTCCTCAGGGCGGCTGAGCTAATGCAGATGGTATCGGTATTCGAAAGAGATATCGCTATCTACATCGATACCCAGACCGCCCTCAAGGCAATCGAATCAATCAACGTCAACTATGATACAGTCAGTAGCTGTCGCACAATGCTCTAGGCATTATGCAGTCAGAACCGGGTAAGACTGTGCTGAGTAACAGGACGCTGCGGTATTAAAGCAAATGAACAAGCGGATGAGTTTGCAAGAAGAGGAGGGCTACTCGACAATAGTGAGGTTGTTAACATCAAAGTAGTGAGGGGCATTATCATGGAAAAAACCACAAAGACTGCCAACCTAAGGTGGTCAAGTCTTGAAGGAAACAAGGTATCCAAGGCTTTCTGGCCGCTTGTTGAGGGCAAAGGATCTAGAAAGTTAATAAAATTTAATAGGGATAAGCTTAGGACAATTGTCAAATTGTCAGATACGGATATTTGCAGATTCTGCGGTGATCCGCAAGCTGTTGAGGACATAACACACATACTGTGTGAATGCGAGGCAATATCGCGTAGGCGAAGATAATTTGTAGGGAAATACTTTTTCGGAAACCTAGAGGAAATAGACGGCACGTACTTCAAAGGCCTTCTTGGCTTTTGCAAAGAAATTGGGTGTTTCACCAGGGAGATTGTTTGGGTTTTTGCCATTTGAAGACAAACTCAACTGGTTTCACAGGGATCGCGATGGGCCCGTTTTGGTGCCTGGTGTCTAACCTAACCTGTAAAATTACTTTAAGCCCGTAACGAGGGCTTATATTAGTTGAAAAGACAATCCTGTCACCGGTTCGCAGGGAGTCGTAAATGCAATGAGGCAGAATGTGTAGAAGGATAAAGAATAGTCCAAATACGGTCGGAAATAAAGAAGTGCCTCCTGCTAGCTTAGGCAAATCTCAAACCCCTGGTTTCAACAGATTATCTCTCGAGATATTCAAACTTAAAAGTGATGCTTGAAAAGCCCAGACGACCTTGGGAGAATGAATATATGACCGATGACTGGAATTATCGAACAGTATCTATCGGCAGCCACCTTGTCTGTTCTGTACCAGAACGTCGAAATAGATAATAAAGACTGAAAAATGGAACTGATATATAAATGTCCTTTGGATGAGAGATACTCAGCCGCATACTATCGTACCTACCACATGCACTAAAGATGCGAATGGATTATGAATTGCGATACCCACAGGTGGACCAAGACGAGTTTAGACATTAACTGAATGTATTATAACATTTTAGCTAAAAAAGTGTTTTCACATCCCAGCCTTATTTTCTGAGATGTAGAGTAGGCGGAACTTATGAGCAAAGTTTAAAGAAACTCTGCTTCCACAAAGCTTGGTGTGTTGGACTGGAAGCCACGTACGCAGGATCGGGATTACTTGAAAGACTTTGTCTAAGGCAGAATACTTTACGGTGTCGGCAGCTCGTTAAGTAATTAGTAAGCAACCATTTGTCGAAATATTTCAGTACACCATAAGGCTCAACTAGATATTGCACGGTCTTCCTAGACTCATTGCAGAATTACTGAAGTGCTATAGACATCAGTGCCCCGATAGGAAGTTGGTAAGTTAACATTGTAGCTTTCCGCAAGGTCTGAGTACTGCCAGGGGTGCTGACCTTGTTTAAATTTCCTGGTTTACTCAATTCATTCTTCAGAAAGTGATCTCCTATTCAAAAAAATTATTAAGAATCTATATACGAGTACATAAGTGTTCTGCTGCCCCTCGAAAGAACCACCTAATCCCAGCAAGTCTTCATTCTCAATTGTCCACCGTCTTTAAGATATCTAGCTGCAAGCACACTTCAATACTTCAAAACCAAATCCATATCCAATTTTCACAAACATGGAACAAATGCTTTTACGAAAATCCTCCCCCCTAAACAAATAACCACATAACCTGTGTCCTTGAACTCCAAAAATACATACACATAATATCTCTCTCGTTGTGTGCCCTTCTCTTTGGATCTGTCAACGTTTTTATGAAATATAATACCACTTTCCCCTCAATCCTGCACCCCCGTCGTAAATCTAACTCAAAACAAAAAACGACAAATAGAGAGAGCGAGAGAGATACACAAAATTGTTGCATTGAAATTTAACACGAATCCCTTATCCATATCCCACATCCTCATCTTTATCCCCTCCCCAGTCACACAATCCATACTGTCGTTTGGATTAGACAGGGGAGACTCTCCAGGATGGATGGATTAAATTCGGCAAAAGCAGAGCACAACAACAAAACCAACGAAGAATACGATGACGAGGACTCTAGCAGTAGCTCTTCTCAAGCAACAAATGTAAAACCCAAATCCGTCACCCTTTTCTCTTTCTTCTTTCGAGGAGTACAGAAGGGTGGAAGGATAAGAAAAAGAAAAAAAAAAGTTGAAATTCTATCTACGTGTGTAGTAAGTAGAATGCTTAATTCTAAACCTACTTCTGTGTGTGCCTTCTGCCGTATACCCGGTCTCGCTCCTGCATGTGACCCAACTTTCTGGAATTAAAATAAACAAACATTTTCCAGCTTTCGGATTAGGGGATTACCCGGATGATAAAATCGCACAGTACGAATACAGGGGCATAACGGGGAACAAGTTATCCGGTTTTACTTATTTTGACGTCACAATGTAATCCTTTTGCCTGCGTATGTGTATGTAGTATCACCATGAGAGAGCCCAGCTCTGTTGGCTGTCGGTTAGATTGGATGTACTGGATTTGGAGAACAGCAGGAATAAATACGGATACGAGTTTGAGAATGGCAAACGAACGAATACAATTCAGGAAGAGAAAATGTGGTGCGTTAAATTGAATTTTCGTACCACAAATTTGAGTAGGGACATACCATATACTCGTACTCGTGCAACGATTGCGATTACGAAAGGAAGTTGGAACTCATGTTTCTGGGAAATGTAATCTGATTCCTGATTTACGATTTTAACTGGAGATATCGAAGAGATTAACCATAGGGAGAAGATAGGATACACAAATGTGCACACGTGAATTGCCAAAGGGGTTCCTGGTTCCTGATTACGAGAAAGTTGAGCTACATCGGTTCATACTATAGTAATCAAAAAGTGAAATTCCAATTCAGATGGAAAGTAGTGAATTATTTGAATTATTAAATTTGCGAGAAATTTCAAAAGAGCAAATGGGACCCTAATGTCGTAGAACTACCCGATTCTTTTCGCGGGACTTATTCGAGTTAAGAAATGTCCTCAAGCTCTAGCTTTCATCGATAATTCCTAATGGAAGTAATCAGTCACAATGATTGCCAGATAGCGTATTTTACTTAAGTGGATCTGTCCAATTTACGACAAAAGCGGCTTGTTCATAAATCAACCACTATAAGCTCCACCCTTGGTATGAGTCGAGGCCTACCAATTAACCTCTTGCTGTTCTTAGGGTCCAGTACTTATCGCAACTCTACATCAAGTTGAAACCAACTGGAAGACCCTTCCTGCGTTTTGGGCTTTAAACCGCAACCCACTAGGGCGCCTACCTCTAACAAGTCATGCCCAGACCGAAGTCCGGAAGGCCCTGATTTCCACGGTACCGTATTTTAAGTCTTGGTTTGGACTACCGGTGGTCCTGCCACTCAACAGGACCTATGACCAGCAGCTTGTAGCTGGCCAAATCGTAGTAACCTTCAGTGGCGTTAGATTCTACCCTCGATTTTCATTAGACAAGCCTTCGTACTCGTAATCGGCCGAGTGCCGCTATTCTTTAGTATAGCCAACATAACCAAGGATTAAGGAATCTGCGTTGAAGCGTGGAGCTATTGGCCAAGATGTATGAAAGACTCTAGTAAAAGGGATTGAATTTATCCCGAAGTAATGCTTTCCGGTCTCAAGCTGGTGGTATTTTCTAGAATTTTATGAAGCGACAGGGAATTGCTGATGAGGGTGCTATACAATAGTAAGTGGCAGCTACCAGGAGAAGCAAGCTTACAAGTTTGAAAACTTCGAAGATCGTTGTTTAATTTGGTATCCAAGGGTCGGTCATTATCTGGTGGTACGCGCATGTAGAGCACCCGCATGTTATTGTGTTGCGGAACCCAGCTCAGAGAATCTGAAAATGATATCATGTGGAAATTCGCAGCGTTACGTGCATTGTGACTTGCATCTTTAAACGTTAAAGGCTGTCCGACTTAACCCCAATAGACTTATGGTGGTGCTGGTAAAGTGGTAAATTTTGGTATTCTCAACATAGATGACTTACATCGTGCCTGATCGGGAAACTATTGATTACTCAGAACTTGGTCTGGGCCAATAGCGTAACAAACAGTCACGATGAAGTGCTTGTTTTACCTCCTCGTGGTGGTCCCCGGGAAACTATTTGCGTATCCCTATACCATATCCATAAAAAGGCTGAAACCGAAACCGACCTCGGATGCCTCGGATAAGGAATCATAACACGTTGACGAGTTTTGGCTATTGTACCCAGGCAAAGATTGGTTTCTGGAATGTGAAGACGTTTCTCGACAACGGAAGTTAAGGTCCACAAAATGCCAGATTCCTTCAATTAGAGAAGGAATTCATGCGGTATAAGAAGAAGATCTTCGGGATTAGTGATGCTAGATGGTTGGGTTCGGAGAAATTTAAGTCCCCAACTCTGTACTACTATACTCCGAAAAGACACCTGGAAGCTATCGGGAATCTGGCGTTGGATTGCTGCTTTCCAAAACAGTTCTCAAAAGTTTAATTTCCTGGGAGCCTTTAGACGACGTGATCCTGAAACGGCTTTCAGGATTAGAGTACGTCGCATCACAATACGCCCCAACGGTGCTCTCTTCTATCGAGGAGAAGGAAGCCTTTTATAATCGGCTGAGTGCTGCTTATGATAACACACCACGTGGAGATATCATAATGGTAATGGAGACTTGAATGACAAGGTTGGCAATGACAATAATGGACTCAGGCATGTTATGGCAAAGCATGGTGTTGGCGACCGCAAAGACGATGGCAAGAGTTTTGTCGATTTTTGCAACGCCAACCGCTTTGTAATAGGAGGGACCTTATTTGAGCACAAGTCAGTCGGGTGTCGACGGACTGACAAACAACTTCCAACCAAATTGATCACTTCGCGATCAGCCGGCGATTTAGAAGCAGTCTCCAGGACGTTCGTAACAGAACTGGTGCAGGCATAGGAATCCCGCAGTCCGTCAACAACTACGGGACCACCTTTCACAAGGATTGAGAATGATCAGTAGCACGGAACTCCCCTCCATCGAAATCCATTGGTGTGCTGTGAAAAACGTCTTCATATCCGGTGCTGAAAGTATAGTCGGTCGGTCGCAAGGAAGAAACATTGCTTGGCTTTCCGAAGAAACCTGGGCTAGGATCGAAGAAAGAAAACACTTCAAAGCTCGCATCGCAACTCCTCCAGCAGCAAGGATAAACGAACTAGAGCCTGGATATCGCATGAAGATGAGAGAAGTTCACCGTAACGTGCCACGTGATAAGCGTTACTATATAAACGCATTGGCTACAGAAGCAGAATAGGCGACTAATAGGTATGACAGTAGAACCGTCTACAGAGTTGCCAAAGAGCTAAGCAACACCTGTTAAAAGACACGGACGGATCTCTGCTAGTTTCAGAAGAGGATCAGCTCAAAAGGTAGAATGAGAACTTTTCACCGTGTTTTCGCCAGTGAAATGAATCCAACCCCCAATGACCCGCCCGTAGTAACAAATTCCCGAATACGTATTCCCCCAGTAGAGAAGAAATTTTTACCACAATCAAAGCACTGAAGAACAACAAAGCAGTTGGACCTGACGGTATCCCCGCAGAGCTCTTACGAGTAGCGCCAAGAACAGTGAGTGAGCTCCTGCACCCACACATTGAGAGAGCTTGGGATGCAGAGAGTTTTGCTGAAAAGTGGGAAAAAGGTATGATTGTCAAGTTCCCAAAGAAAGGCAGTGCGAAAACGGGAGAGGAGTTTGCGTGCTGCCTGCAGTAGCCAAATCGTCCTGGAGCGAATAAAAGGTCACCTCGAAGACACACTCGACGACGAACAAGCAGGATTCCGCACTTGATCTTCCTGTGTGGACGACATCAACACCTTGCGCATCATCATCGAACACTGCGTTGAATATCGATCACCACCTCACCTGCTGTTCATCGACTTTGAAAAGGGGTTCAACAGTGTCCATAGAGGATTTATCTGGCTTGCTTTGCGCAGGAGGGGCAACCCAGATAAATTGATTGCTATTATCAAGGCTACATATGATGGATCCAAATGTCACGTTCTGAATAAAGGAAGGTTGTCAGAGGAGTTTGAAATCCAAAGTGGAGTTAGGCAGGGCTGTATATTGTCACCAATAGTGATCTGTTGGTGATAAGTAATGTACTGCATGCAGCTTTGTCGACTGGAAATGGAGTAATTCAATTTACTCTGCAATTACACCTCAAACATCTGGACTATGCGGACGACGTATGCTGACTCTCTCATAGGATCACAGATCTCCATCAAATGAGAACAAGAGTACAAAGAGAAGCTGAAATCGTTAGGAATTCCCTCATCAAACCAAGTAGAGATTTCTGGAAAACCAGTAGAGATGCTAGAGAATTTTCAATATCTTGGAAGTATGGTCTCATTCTCAGCAGAATGGAGGAAGCAAAGACTGCTGTCCAAAATATGGAGAAACAACTCTATCAGGCTAAAGACCAAGCTACGACTGTTCCGCTTAAATGCTGAACCCGTGCTTCTTTATGGGTGCAGAACTTGAAAAGTCACACCCGCTGTCACAAGAAAGCTGCAAGCGTTGGTGAATAGATGTCTGCGAAACATCTTGAGGATTTTCTGGCCCAACCGTATCTCTAATGATGAACTTTATGAGAGAACAGGTCAGGAACCCATTGACTCTACCATACGAAGACGTAAGTGGTAGTGGATTAGGTATTCAAGCGATGCAATTGAACCCTCTAACGCAGATAGGCATATGAATGAGCCGTACTAGAAGTACTTGGCGAAAAACGGTCGAAGAGGAATCAGCACAATTGGGGAAGAGTTAGGGAGAGCTGAGATATATCTCAAGAAACCGTACACGATGGCGCGTAGGAGTAGTGGAGGCCCTATGCCCTACAAGGGGAACCTCACCGACATAATAGGTCCGAGGACCGAAGTAAGTAAGTTACATAGTTATCGTTTCTCCTACGGCAAAAAATAGCCAGTACATTGCTGTTGGTTTGTATTTCTTTTTGTCTGGAATATTTCGCTTTCTGATTTGAGCTTCTATTTCGGATTATGACTATACTTAGATATCTGGCATGATTATGGCATTTAACTGTCTAGCCATTGACTTTTGAAAAGTCGATTTGTGGTATACCACCATGCTGACATCATTGTGAATAATGCAACAAAACCTTTGACGAATTAAGACCTAAACTTAACTTCTTTGCTCAAATGCTTAACTTTCCTAAGGAACCATCCTAAAATAGAGAAGAGCTTTCCAGATAGTGTGATTGAAGTCATATGCCATAACATCACGGGTCCAACTCAACAGCAAATCAGCGGTGACGACATGAGGGTGCTCCCTGGATACCAGTTTAACTACAAAACCGACTCCAAACTCAGAATAATGATTCTGCTTAAGACGTTTGTTGACCTGACGATTCTCTACGGCACGGGTAATAGAATCTATTTTCAAATTGTGGAAGGCATCCTCTATGTACATACATAGCAAAAATATATTCTATGCGATAATACGAGTACTCCTTAAATAAGGCGATTAGCTAGGGTCTTAGAAGCCTAAAGTATATTCTAGGGAGCGAAGATACCGACTGCCACACTAATCTTTGGGTAGTAGAACTATATTCAAATTTTTTTCAAATAGATTCCTACGATTTTGTCCGCCACCAAAGTATATTTTGGCTTTATTATCCGGAAAAGGAGCTTAAATTAGATTCATTGCCTTGTTCACTGATAGAAAAGTTGGGAATGCTTATAGGTAGAAAATGTATTAAGGATAGTCGATGATCTCAAAGCAAAATTAGGGACATTCGGAAAAGGTATCAGTGCACACATGTCGATAGAGGCGGAATCAGCAAGCTGAAATCAACAAAGTTTCCTAAATTGATTCATGGTCAAGTCAATAGTCATTCGCCTAATCTAGCACTTGAACTTGTAACCGCCATGCTTTAGTATATATACACCAGGATACAACTGACAACTAGGTTTTACTATCATTCTCGTTTTTTTCCTATCGACTTTCATCTGCTCTATTCCAGACGGCTTAAACAACATGTTCCGTTTTGTAGGAGTGTCCTGCCTGAGAACAACTAAACAATTAATACCGGTATACCGGATGCACCTTAACGCCACCGATGATTAAATTAAATTGTTTAGATTAAAACCACTAGTAACAAATAAGAAGGGTTACCTTACGATGGACGTTGGCTCCCTAAATAAAGAAAAAGTGCCGCCCTGTTCAAATACCTGGGAGATTACGTATTGAAGAGAATGAACGATTGTCTATAGCCAAGTGAGCTGCACCGTAAAATCTTAAATGAAAATTGAAGCGTCGGCCCAGAGTTTATACATTGTTGACGATGCCATTGAATACGCGCACCGATCGAAGCTCAGAACATAAAGATCAACTTCCACTCACAAGAAGAATATGCTCAGAGCAGCAGATTATTTTAGTCTAAGCGAAAGTTCATGAGGTACCTACAGTATGTAGATCTTGGATTTGGGCGAAATATGATCATGGTATTTCAGTGACACGTGGAATCGTGCGTCAATAAGAAGCACTCCAGAGAAGAGTAGAATGGAGATGCAAATCTTGACTAAGGATCAGCAGGACTATTAGGCGCCATTTGTAACTTACCGCCCAAAGATGGTGTCATAGTTTGGATTGGTGGAAAGATTTACTCGTTTTAGTAAGAAGCGACAGAGTGCAAGAACTAGGTAACTTTAATTTCAAGAAATCTGTTAAAACAATTTTACCTGTAATTTACTAAACTTTTTTCAAAAGCTATTTTCGGCATAACCACACGATGGATGGGCAGGAAGTGAGGAAAATGAGTTGCTCAGCCAATGTTACGAGTATCTCAAAAACGAAAATAATCGAGTTATCTAGTGCTTGCACTCAGGTGACGATATGATGGGTGTACACGTCCTTATAGAATGAAATGGACGTAGAGACGAATGCAATTTGTCCATTTTTTGCTATGCTGAACGTCAATTTACAGTGGTACACCGCGTAATCAGTGGATTTTCCACAAGCTCAGCTGGACTTTGTCTGTTAGGCAACTAACGTCGAACCAGAAGTACCCTTCACTGAAGTCCGAACAGGCACCGTGGGTTCCCGTCAATCCCATAGCGTAGCGCTAAAAATTCAGGTTTC